>CM057456.1:232350000-233550000 GCA_016271365.2 Neoceratodus forsteri
CGGTCCTGACACCAGAGGGCGCCAATCCTACATGTTATTACCTACTGCAAGAGCCTCTCTCGAAGCTCTACTGTTACGGTAAGTTCTTACGTAACTGTACTTTTCCCTTGCATGGTGTCATGGTTGGGGGTTACAGCTCTGAGAAAAAAGGGGCCGGGTTATACAAATGATGCAGAGCACAAAAATAAAAGCATTTTTTCCATGGAAAACAGCACTTTTTGACTATTTGAATGATAGGAGACTGATTCACAACTCCTACAGGTTACCACTTCCATTTGTTATGGCAAACCTCAGAAAATCACTTTAGAGTGTTACACACTGCATTTATTTCTCCATTCTGGAAGTGTATGCATTGATGCTGGGGTGCACTAACAAACTTGTCTAAGTAATAAGTAGAAGACAAAAACATTTGTCTTTTAAGTATGGTAAACCGAATTACATTGTGAGGAAATTTAAAGAGCTAGTGTACTGCCTGGAATTAAAAGTAATTTTCAGATGCAGTCAGCTATCACTTCCTATATCTGAGGTATTTTTTTTTATTTTCTGTGTGCTAATTAGAAGATTTTCCACCTGGCAGTACTGGGCTAATGTGTGGAGCAGCATTCTGTTTGGAGGCTAAAAAAAGTCAGTTCTGTTCCTCCCACTTCATCAGCAGAAATGTGACCGAACACATTGAGGCACCACAATCCTTGTAGTCTGAGCAGTGACTTTCACAAGTTACCAATCAAAATGCAGGAAATTGTGACATCACTAATAACCAAGGACAGCCAGTCCCTGCTGCACCATGTGAAAGAAAATATTCTGGCAGTGAGAAATGGTTCTCCTTGGTTACAGTGATGTCACAGTCAGGGTGAACAGGGTACAAGTGGGGAGTCTCTTTCAAATGACAGAAAGCACAAGGACCAGGGTGCAAGCAATGAATCTAGATAGAGAGGAAATTCAGGTGTGATGTGAGGGAATATTTCTTCACTGAAAGGGTAGTCTATGCCTGGAATTGGTTGGCAGTAGAAGTGGTGGAGGCTAAAACAGTAGGGGATTCAAGCATGCCTGGGATAGACATAGGGGTATATTAGATAGGATGCTGGGAGGGGCATGGGTTGACAGAGACTAGTTAGGGTCTGTGAAGACAGATTAAGTAGGGAATGTCTGAGCAGACTAGGTGGGCTAAACAGTCCTTTTCTGCTGTCAAATTCTATGTTTCTGTACCTTTCAGACTCTTACCAGAATGGATCACGTGACGCAAGACTGATTCCTAAAAGAGACAGTGTTAAACGTGATTTTCATGTCATGGTGTTCCAGAGGTGGATTATTTTGTATCTTGGGAGAACAAAAAGCTACCATGGTTCTGTAGCAGAGCGCCATTTCAAAGAACAATCCTGGAAGATGCTCTCAGCATGCATTGGGGCAACAGGTTCCCTCATGCTTTCCCACCCTTCCCTCTGATATGACAGTACTTCTGAAAGTGAGGGTGGAATATGTAACTATGATCCTGCTAGCACCAGTCTTGCACTGACAGCCATGGTACTCTTTATTAATTCAGATGTCCCAAAAGATTCTCATTTTTTCCCTGTGCTGAGATCTTTTGATGACCTCAAGAGACTAGGTGTTCCATCCTAATCTGGAGTCCCTTCACCTGAAAGCATGGTTCCTCAGGGGATAGAGTTTTCAAACTTCAATCTATCTACACAGATTATAGGGGCCCTTAAAGTGCCCAGAAAGCCATCCACAAGGAAAACTTACCATTCAAAATGGCATATTCTCAGTCTAGTGTGTGAACAATTCTTATTCACATATGAAAGCACACATTGTCTTAATTTTAGAGTATTTGTTACATAAAAAAAATTTGGGTTTGAGACCAGGATCTTTAATGGAGCATTTGTCTGCATTCAGGCCTAACTCCTCAGCAGGATCTCTATGTCTACAAATCCAGTGTTTGAGGTTCTTAAAGGGCCTCTTACATACAGCATTTATTTATTTATTAAATTCTCGGATTACAAATACCTTTGAGCAGAAACTGCTCATTTACAAAGGTTCCACATCAAAGGATGAGGGTTAACATACATACAGAGGTGGTAAAAGAATGCACAATAAACAACCAAAACAACTAAAAGAAAAAATAAAGATACTCAGTTATAACATACTTTGAGATAATATTCATATAACGAGCAGCTTGAGTAGGCAGCTGGCTGCGGTAACAATAAGAGATAGAGGGCACCATAGGCAGTTAGTATTGGAGGCATGCGACCGGTAGAGGAAGTTGGCAGGCTAATGGGCCACTGTCCGATGGTGGTGGAAAATGTCTTGTACCAGTGGAGATGCGAAGCAGGAAAGGAGTCACAAGGAAGGCCCGGTGCCAGAGGGAATGAGACTGGGAAAGGGCGGGCTGTGAGACATGAGTGAGCTGGGAGGTGTTTAGAGAGATCTGTGTTCAGAGAAGCAGTCACTTTGAGTGGTAGAGATGAGGTAAAGTTTGAGATTCCTTTGAAGGGTCCAAGTGTAGTAGAGGAAAGTGCTTCTTTATTGAGGAATTGAACCATTGAGGGCTCTATAGATAAAGGACCGCTGACCCATGGAGGAATCGACATCTGGGAACCTGAAAGGTTAGAGATTGGGCACCACGTGTTTGTTGAGTGCCACTGTAGGTAGTAAGGAGTGAGCTAACACCAGGTGGCATGAGACCGAGGAGAATCTTTTGGTAAGTAAGCAGGTCTGGTATTGTATTCTGCTGAGTGGGGTAGCCAGCTGGCCTGTGCATAGAGGTCACAGGTGTGAGTTTGTCGGGCCGCACCCATCAGTAGTCTACAGGCTTTGTTGAGAGAAACTGAGATCCTGCGGAGGGCACTTGTTGAGGCAGAGCCATAGATGGCAAGGCCGTAGTCAATGATAGAGGTGACAGAGCTGTAGATGGCTAGTTTAATGGCATCCGCAGGCATACAGTGCTTGTGTTTGTGTAGTAGTCCAATCTGTATATTGGCGGTCTTGGCAACAGTGTCAATATGCCAAGTGTAGGAGAGCATACTATCCAGGGTAATACCAAGGTACTTGAACTCCTTGACATGTTCGAGTGGGTTCCCAGTGTGGTTCTTGATGGTGAGGGACAGAGAGTTGTGCCTGTCCACGGTTACAGAAGGACATGGCTTTAGTCTTGCTGTGGTTCAGGACAAGTTTATGAGAACTGAACCAGTCTTCGGTGCACTTGAAGTCGAGCTGCAGCTGGGATTCAAGGACTGTAATGTCATGGTGGCTGGAAAACAGGACTGCATCGTCTGCGTATAGTAATGTTTTTTGGTGGCAGGCACTGGGGAGGTTGTTGATGAAGAGGGAGAAGAGTAGAGGGCCCAGAATAGACCCCTGGGGGACTCCAGAGCGGACCGGTTTCTCATCCGAAGAGATCCCTGCAATCCTTACACGTTGGATCTGATTATCAAGATAGCTGGTGAACCATGGGAGGGCATCGCTGGAGATCCCAATGGAGGACAGTTGCTTGAGCAGTAGGGGGTAGTTAACTGTGTCGAATGCCTTGGTAAGGTCTATAAATACTGCCCCTCCACAATTCCCTTTGTCAAGCGTGGCATGGATGAGGGTTGTAAATTCCAGTAGTGCAGTGCCCTTTTCTGAAGCCATGCTGCTCTGGGCACTGTACATTGTACTTATCCAGGAATTCAACTAGTTGGTCCGACACTATTCACTCCAGCGCTTTAGATAGTGGGGGGAGGAGTGAGATAGGCCTGTAATTGGTGTGCAGCGTCCTATCTCCGCTTTTGTGAACCGGTGTGACAGTGGCTTTCTTCCAGAGAGAGGGGAAATGGCCCAATCTAAGCGAGAGATTGAAGATCTTTGTAAGTGGTTCTAAGATTTCATCGAGGACTTGTGCCAGCAGTTTCAGGTCAAGGGAGTTACCACTGTACCCTAGTTTGCCGATGGCCTCTTGAATGTATTTTCTAGCTACTTGTGGTGGGACCTCCTTAAAAAAAAACTTTGGGGTTGTACATTCTAGTTGGGGGGTAACTTGGGAGGAGCTGGAGGGGAGGTCGTCGAAAAAATTTGGTGGAAGGACACCGTCCAGGTTTGTAAATGCATTATTAAAAGTGCTGGTGATGGTACCTAGGTCGAGTGTAGAAGTGCCATGAAGGTTGAGCATAGTGGGTGGTGCTTTAGGTCCTTGCCTGTGAGTTCTTTCATGTTGTTCCAGAATTTGTTTCCTGGCCCAAGAGTTGGTCAGAGCCTCTTTGTAATAGCTGTGTTTAGCATTCCATATTTTTCGAAAGTGCAGTCATTTCTGGCTGCTTTGTATAATTGTATGTTTACTTAAGGCCAGAGTTGCACGGTGCACAATGCCAGAGGTGGTCTCTGTGCTTGAGCAGAGTTAAAAGGTCAGTAGTAACCCAGGGGTTGGTCTGTCCTTTGACCTTCATCTTTTCACTGGTGCATAGATGTCACAGGCTTCGTTGAAACATTTGATAAATAGGTCCAGAGCTTTGTTGGTGTCACTGGGAGTCAAGCACTGCCCAGTTCAGCCTGGTTAGATGGGATTTTAACAGCTGGAGGTGCCCTTGTTTGATAACCTGGCATAGATAAGCTTGGGAGGGCTTGTGGTATTTGTTTGACCAGGAGCAGATGACAGGTGAGTGGTCACTTATTGAATCCGGGAGTACAGAAACATTGGAGATGCGTTCAGGGTGGTTAGATAGAATCCAGTCTAGAAGCGTAAGGGAGCCTGTCCTATAGTTACACCTAGTGGGGGCATTGACCAGTTGAGTGAAGTGATGTGCCGTGGCTGCATCTTTATAGGTTGCGGCCTCAGCGGAGAGCCAGTTAATGTTAAAATCACCCATGATTATGGTTTCAGAATTATGTTGCTGGACCCTTAGATATTCCATGATGCTATGGAAGCCAGCAGCCTGGTCTCTTGGGGGTAGGTAAACTGAGATGACAGTGAGTTCCTTGTTATGTGCATCAAGGAGGATTTTGATTGTGAGGACCTGAGAAGAGTTGCTCAGGCTAGGGGATGGGATGATGTGACCTATAAGGGTATCCTTAAGATAGATGGTGCAGCCCCCGGCCCATTTAGCAATCCTGTCTTGCCTGAAAATGCAGTAGCCAGGGATAGAGACTGAGGTATCAGGGATTTTAGGGTTTAGCCATGTTTCCACAACCGAGAGGACATCAGGGTTGTGCTGTAGGATCCATGTTTGGAGGGAATCAGGTTTGTTGAGGATGCTGCAGGCACTGATAGATGCCATGGTGAGTGTTCCTGTCCTTCTGCTTGGTGCCACTGCTGGCTGCCCAGGTGGTCCTGGGTTGGGGTGAACATTTCCTGAGAGCAGGAACAGCATAAGGAGAATTTGTAGGAGAAAGGATTTCAGCATCTTGTACATACCTGGTGGTTAAGTCATAAGCCAAAATAAATTATCAACAGCTGAGGTCCAGAGTCACAGAATGTGTTAGAATTCCTGAAGGTGATGAACTGTGCCTGCATATGCGAGGATGTGAAATCCTTTGTCTGCATGCTTCTTTGTCATTCAAAGAGGTTGTTGAAAACCCACATACAGATCACGGAGCAGGTCAGACGAAAATGTGGATTCAAGCAGGACCTAGAGTCACTGAGTTTGTCAGACTTAGTTGCTTGACGTATGTTTTGCTTGGGATAGCTTCCAAAAAGTTGATTTTTAAATGAAAAATGCAGATACCTGGTGATGATGTTTTGCAGAAATCCAGTTCAGGAGACTTTCACGGATGAAGTGAGCAAGAATAGTGTAGTTACTCCAAGCAGAAAACCATGTAAATCCACAAAAACTAAACTACAGACACAGACAAGCAGCCACCACACAGACCCAGGAGGCGGACCCTGTATCCCCTGTAAAGAAACTTATAGCAGCTAGGGATCTAGATCTTGTTCTCACTCAGTTAATAACTATCCATTTGAACTTCTGGCTACTAATGAGCTAAAGTACCTCACCCGAAAAATGTTATGCCTGGTAGCTATCACTTCAGCAGGGAGGGTCAATGAGTTATAAGCACTCAGCATTGATCCATCATACTTGATTTTCCACAAAGAGACAATAGTGTTAAGGACAATTTAAATGTTCAATTTCTCCTAAAGGTAGTGTCAGAATTTCACCTGAATCAGACTATTAACATTGCCAGTATATTTCATAAGTCCACATGCCAACACATGAGAGGCAAAACTCCACACATTGGATGTATGAAGGGTCCTCAGTTCATACAGGTCCAGAATAGAGGACATGAGAAACATTAGCAGTTGTTTATTGTCTGTGGTGAGGTATCAAATGGACAGCCAGCCTCTAATCAGGCTATACTGAGTTGAATAGTATCCACAATACATTTCTGTTGTGCTAGGGCAGGGACAGGACCCCCAGATGGCATAAAAGCACATTCCACTTAGAGTACAGCAGCAGCATAAGTGGCAGCTAGAAGAAATATGTCACTGTCTGAAATTCGTTAAGCTGTTGCCTGGTCCATAGTCCACACATTCACATCCCACTATTGCATAAACACACAGCCAAGAGAAGATGCTAGGTTTGGTATTTCTGTACTGCAGAACCTGTTTGCAAAGTAATCCTTGGGGGAGGGCAAAAGAGCTACTTTTGGAGCAAGACGCACCTTGTGAGAGCTACTGCTAAGAGTCCATTTTACAACTTCAAAAATATAAATTCAAACTTTGAAACCTGCTTGAATTTTGACATCTTTCAGAGGCTCTTGATTCCTGCCATCAGCAAAGTTTAAATGAGTCATACAAACAAGATGGCGGCAAGTGGATGAAGGAAAACTGCTGCAACCACACTGGGCTGACAGTAGGCTGCAGGGCCTAGTAAGTCCACAGAGAGCCGGTTAGAATCACCCTGAAAGGCAGTCTTAGCAACAGTATGATCCATGGACCAATAGGTGAAGTGATCCTTAAAAGGCTTAGCTCTCAAGAGGCTAAAATAGCCATTGCTTCAGACACTGCCAGCTCGGCCAGTGCTCACTCCACTCAGGCTTTAGCTGCGACATTGAAATAAGTCCAAGAAAATATGTCCCTCTGCTATCCACTCAAAGCCCTTGAAAATGCCAGCCAAGCCTCAGATATCAGGATTGTTGATCTAGCTGAGGAAACAGAAGGAGAGGATATTAATTCTTGTTTACTGACTTGGCTGCCTGAGCCATTATATCTTACTGATGAAGAAAGTGATACGGGGATCCTTGCCCCCTTTAAAAAAAGGCCTGTATAGTATTTTGCTCCCCCTGTCCTAAGATACTCAATGGGACAATAATTTGAGTGTGGGAAGCTATTCCTAGTCTGGGAAGCCAACAAATTCCTTTCCTGCACACCCAAGTGGAAGCCCGCAGGAACACCACATATCAGGCAGTGTCCTCCTCTGTAGCTACAGAAGTGTCAGTCCTCAATATTCTTTAACAGAATGTCTCCTGTCCTTGATCCCCACTCTGCATCATATCTGGAGAGGGGGCTGCTGGTGGTCATTGATAGGCAGCACCAAGCCAAGTGGTTCCACCCACTGCTTACTAGAGGCCTAAATGCTCTGTAGTTCCAGGATGGGTGGGCTGGGCTTGGGGCTGTTGCAAGTGCATTCAGTAGAGGCACATAACTACAATGACCTGACTGTACTATTCAGACTACTAACCTGATCCCTTTCTGATACCAGTAACGGTACCCCTAAATCTAGGGAATTTCTGATGCTTCACTGGGTACCCAGCCTCAGAAACTATCTCATTGCACATGATAGCTGGTGAGGAAACAATATTAAATATATGATATACATATATAAATATCTATAGCAGTCTATATATACATAGCACTGTCCACCTTCTTGCCTCCAGAATATCAGTGCAGTTTCTCTGTACTCTCAGAGATGATAGGTCTTCCTCCTTCTGCCTCTGGCATACTGATGTGCTAATGTGCTACAGTAGAACTTCTGGGTTTTCACTTGATCAGACAACCTCCTGGTGTCCCATGAACCCTGGTGGCTCAGTTGCAGGCTCTCAGTAGCCTGATTGGATGTTGTCCAACCTCTGACCCCATTTGTCATGCTGAGAGGTGGGGTCAGAGGTCACCATTATAGCTGTTCCAGTAGTTCTTGTAGGCACTAGCCCAGAGTCCTTATTTTTATAAAGAACTTCTGCCATACAAATAGTCTGTTCCCTAGGCTGTATTTTGTGCAGTATGTGCTTGTATCCAGTGCTATGGGTTATCGGTTTACAGTAATTGGGGAAGCCCAGATTTTGTGAGTGCAGTTGCAATCCTTGGTGGTGGTGGCAGGGAACCACAATGCAGAAGAAGAGCTGTAATACCATTTTCTTTTTTTGTTGTTGTTATTTTTATTAGAAAAGAGAGCAGTGCGACAGATATGATACAACATCACATAATACCAATATTTCACGTACAGTATAGAAGTGTTCAGGGAGCACCCTTCCCAGCCTTAGAGTCTAAGCCAGTAGTATTGCAGCGTGCAAATAAAGTTTTTCAACAAGTCCCTGTGTATGACAAGACCTATCTCTAATGTGATACTCAGTCCAGTGTTATCTTTATGGGACAAAATTCATTATTCTGAGACATAATATAAAGTACCCACCCTTGCCACTGCCTTTGAAATCTGGGCAGTTTGTCTTGCATATATGCCGTAATACATTCTACAATCTCCTGCCAAGAAGCTCTGGAGGGAGGGCAAGTTTGCATCCACCTCCTGATTATAGCCTTTTTCACTGCCAAAATGTACGTGTAAGCCATAGAGCAGAAGGAGAGATGTAGTTTCTGTGGAGGTACCAATAGAAGCACCATGATATAGCAGATCACATCTTCAGGTAGAGACAGTTGTACCAATTGGAATGCTGTTTCTCTCCAAAATCAGAAGAGGAGAGGGCAGGATTAAAATATATGAACATGATCTGCACTTTGACATCCGCCTTTATACCAGTAGCAACCAAAAGTAGCTGGTAAATATTTAGGTAACATGGCAGGGGTTCAAAAAATCTAGAAACCATTTCAGACAAACTCATGACAGATATTATACAATGTAATTTTTCACTTGAGTAACGTATATTATAAAATAGGAGGAAAATCCTGTAATTTGATTGGTTGCTAGCTGTGTATTAAAATGTCTAATGCACATTTATAAGTCAAATAAACAGCTGCATTTTAAAACTCAAGTATTAAGAAGCAAAATAGAATTTTCATCTTTCAATCACCACCATTTTTTTTTCATCACTAAGGATGAACTTGCTGAAATCCTGAAACCCGCACAGGCAAGGAAGCACTGGCTGTAGTTTAGTAGGCTTTTTTTTTTTTAAATACGCTTACCAAACTAAACCCAGTATGCCGTCACTCATTCCCAGCGTACCCACGGTTCTGAATTCATCGCAGCTTTGGTACCACCTTTCTACACACTTGATCACAGCTTTGCTATTATCTAGCCATGATCGTTTTTACAGCAACGATCCTGACTATGGCTCTGGCAACCCCTTCCCCGTGACTCGATTGTTGTTGTGTTGTGTCTGACTTTATTTAAATACAGAACTGGAAGGGAGCGCTTACATTTTCATTACACATGTTGTTAAATGTATGAAGTCTTGTATTTGTGCATCCTGAGTGTTCCTTTGCTCAGTTGTCACACCGACCAGTACTTTTCCGGTCACCTGCTCCTAATCCCATTTCTCTTGTGTACCCAATCAGTGTCCCTATTTTATCGAGACATGCAGATTTGCACTTAGTGTAAGATCTGTATTTAGCCAAGGTTTTTTTTCCAAAGTGCAACTGTTGGGATCTGTCCCCCGCTTGCCTGTCGGGCATTCCCTCCACTTGCCACTCTCACTGTATGTCCCCTGTCCCTGCCTGACACTCATTTCTGCTGACTGCTCACACTGCACGATCAACGAAACCTCTAAAATGTAAGTTTAGTTATACAGACATCCTCCTCTCACTGTTGTCAGCCTTTCAAATGTTTGACAAGAAAAAAAAAACTGTGAGTTAAACAGTTTATTTCTTGAACTACCTGCCGTTGCTTGTGCTTGCAGTTCAGATCAATGGTCTTGTAGTTCTCTGTCAACTAAAAGAAAAATAAGAGATAAAAAAATAAAAAAACAATCATAATCTTTAATCTTTCTGCAGTCTGCTGCACACTTACAGTTGGGGTGGAAGGGGGCGGGGGAGTTGCTGAAAATTACAGTTTAGAACTATTTAAACTACATCTACAGAAGCTGCAATAGGACAAAGTCCTAATGCAAAAAAAAAAAAGTCATGCAGGCGGAAGAACTATTTTATCAAAAAGTAAGGTGAACTTCTGTTTTTCATTCCTAATGGCATTTTTAACATTTTCCCCATTTTATAAGCGCAATAAGACACTCTGGGGGTGTGCATTAGACACTTCTAATGCACAGCTAGGGGCTGAAGGGACTCCACTGGACATGCATTAGAAGTGTCTAATGCACACCCCCTCATGTCTTATTGCTTACTTCAACCAATCTGAATAAGGAATTGCAGCAGTCAAATACTTGTTTTCAAACTGGAATCTAACATAGACCAGTTACCCTATGTTACATTCGCTTTTGGATTTGAAACTGACTCTCTAGTGTGGACCTAATTATGTGTATATAGGTTTGTGGATGTAAAGGGAAGCAGGATAAGATGTTCCACAGTCAGGGAGGAATAGCAGAATTATTTCTCAAAGAATTCAGAAAGGGGGTCTCATACTGAATCAAAATGATGTTTCTTGTCTTTGGTTTTGTAATGAATTCTCTCCAGGTTAGCCCAGTTAGTCATTAAGATTTAACCAGTTTTTGAAGTGTGGTGTATTGTGGTCTTTCCAGTGCTGTCAGATTAGTTTTTTAGCGTTTATTAAAGCTAAGTTAATAGTAGCTTTTCCTACATGCTCATGATTTATCAAGAAGATATTACCAAATAGGAGAATACATGGATTGAAAGATACATGCACTCCAACCACTGTGCAAACTATGGATCTCACCCTATCCCAGAAATTATGGAATATATTAAGCTGAATTTACTTCAGTTTATTGTTTTTTGGTACTTCTAGAGTTGCTGGCTATTTTTTCCTCAGCAGTTCTTATTCAGATAGGGTCTCAGGTCTCTTTCCTATGCCATCTGTAATTTTGTTTTTGTGAGGCTGACTTCTTTTCTTCTACGGTTTTATATATTTTGCCAATACGTTTCTTAGTTGAATTTTTTTCTGTTAGGATTTCTTCAATTGGAGAATGTGAAATTGGATTATAGATACATGTAGCTTTTCTAATGAAATCCCTTACCTGAAGACATGCCAGGTGGTAACTACAGTATTACTAAGATTATATTGCGTTTTTTGATAGTCAAATTCCAAGAGTTTTCCATTTCTCTAGAGTTGTCTTAATTGGTAGAGGCCTTCCCTTTCCCATATACGAATGAAAGGATTATTTCTTTATTGTTGGGATTTTATGAATGTGTTTGATGTAAGAATAAGGGGATATTTTTCCTTGTCCCAGTACTGAGTGGATTTCCTGCCAAATTTTCACTGATAACTTTGTGGAAGAGAGACAAGAACTGAAATGGTTGTTATTAGTAAAGTCTAAATAGAAAGCCTCTCTAAGATCTTTTAATAGAGAGGCTTGCTTTTCTGTCTGTGCCCAACTTGGGATGCCCTTAACGTCAAACCATATTTTTATTTGTTCAGTTTGAGTTGAGAGATAGTACCAGCGGAGGTTTGGAAGGCCTACGCCAACTTATTCAGTTAGGGCATACAGTTTCTGCAATGAGAGCCTGGCTTTTTCATTCTGCCTTATAAATTTCCTTATTTCGTCTCAGGAGGGACATACAGTAGCTGGCTGTTTGTGTTTGTCTCTGTCAGTAGTTCAGTTTTTGTGGATTTTCATGTGTTTCTGCTTGGAGGAACTGGACCATTCTTGGACATGACATCTATGAACATTTCCTGGACTAAGAAACTACAAAACATCACCACCAGGTATAGGCATTCTCATCATAAATCACTTTTTTGGAAGACATCAAAAAGCAAAAGTGAGGTCAGTAAATCTTTTATACAAGTTTTTGGGTTGTGGAGTGCTGCATTGAATCCACATTTCTGTCTGACTTTCTTAAAGGATGTATGTTTGTCTTTGAGGTCTATTCACAACAGTTTTGGAGAACAAAGGGAAGATTCTAACAAAGGATTTTTACATCCTGCATATGCCCTAGGCTAATGTTCATCACCTTCAGGAATTTAACACTTTCTGGGTCTTTGACCTACAGTAGCAATCAGTTTTCTGGTCCACAGTAGCTCACCACGAGTCACTCAGGAACACTCACCCTTGCTACAGTAAACATTTGCAGTCTCCTCTACCTCTCACACTAACCATTCAAGCGCGATACCAGCAACCTGGCACCATGGCAAATCCTCCCCTACCCTCACTTGTGGCACCCTCCTACAAAGGACTGGGTGCAAATGACAGCTCACGCCGCTGGAAAGTTGACAAATCGACACCTGCTCCTAGCCATTACCCTACACTGGGACCCTAAACGACTACACTGTACTCAAACTAACAAGAAACAGAGGCATTGCATTATACTATGAGCTGTGGCAGATGTCCCTTAAACTCCTGCTCCTCCTCCTTCTGATGTCAGGAAGTGTCCATCCAAACCCTGGCCCTGTTTCTACCAGGGTAACAAATCTAGCAAAAACGGAGGGGGGTCTCACCATCACCACCTTAAATATCTGTAGCCTCCTTCCAAAACTGGCATCCCTTCAAGTCTTTGCCAGTCAACACAATCCTGACATACTAGCCATTGTTGAAACCTGGCTGACACCAAGCACTCTGGACCATGCCATCTCACTACAAGGCTACAATATTTTCAGACTGGACAGGACTAATAAAAAGGGGGGGGGAGTTGTGCTATTTACATTAAGGACAACCTCTCTAGCCACCCTTTCTGTTTTTCCACCACTAACTCCTCTGTGCAATTTCTCCCTGTCAAGCTACTACTTGGTGCCCAAAATAAAGTGCTTACTGTGGCTGCTCTATATCCCTCCTAAAGATCCAGGGTCCAGCCTCCAGACTGTTCTTGAATTTGTAAGATCGCAACCACCTGACACTGAGCTCCTTCTCCTTGGTGACTTTAATATAAATTGGCTGCATCAGGCGTTGGGTCCCTCAAGGATGCTATCCTAGCAGCTAACTTGAACGCAGATGGTGAGCTTCCCCACTAGAAAAACTACAAAACTGGAACTTGCACTCTCATTGACTGGATCCTTCATAGCCACCCAGCCCTATAAAAACACAGTTGTTCTCCGGCTCACTCAGTGACCACTCCCTGTGATCTGTACCTGGACAAATAAGTTCCAAAACCACCTCCAAAACCATCTCAAGCAGAGTGCTACCCCATGGAAACCTTACTAAGCTCAAGACCTGTCTTTTACAGCAAGACTGGTCCCCAATATATAATACTCTAGATGTTGGCCTTGCCCTAGATTAGTTCACCACAACTTTCAGCACTGCCTGTGACACCCTACGCGCCAGTAAAAGCGTAAAATCAAAGCTCTCAAATCCCTGGCTCATGGCCAAACTACTGGCCCAACTCAAAGCTCTGGACCACCTCTGGGCCATAGCCAGAGCCACAGGCTCCTTGACGGATATCCAGAAGTATAAACAGGCACAAAACCAATGTACCAAACAAATCCGACTAATGAAGAGCTCCTATTTCAAAAATGCCCTGGCAAACTCCTGGGGTGATGGGCGATCATTCTGGGACAACATCAGAAATATCACGAGTAAGCAGTCCAAATCCTGTCCCACTATAATGACTGTCGATGGAACCACTACCCTCGACCTAATGGTCATGGCAAAGGCCTTAAATAAAACTTTCACTGACCTCAGTGGGTTCCTCCCGCCAGACTTCTTCTCTGACACGGACTCACCAAAACCAACATCTCCTACTGCCTCACCTGACCAACCGCTTTTCTACTTCAAAATAGTTAATGCACATGAAGTCTACAAAAGTATAAAAAAGGCTATCTCTAAATCCAGAGCAAGCAGTGATACCATTGATCTTAAAATTCTGTCCCTTACCCTGGAAGAGGTGGTGCACCCACTCACCAAAATTTTCAATCTCTCCCTCTGCCTTAGTCAATTTCCCAGCAAAGGAAGTCTGCTATAGTCACACCAGTGTTCAAAAGTGGCGACAAGTCCCTACCAGGAAACATGGCTATATCTATACTTACACCCTCTCAAGGCCCTCGAATGCATTGTGGCTGACCAACTCTCAGACTACCTGCATAAGTATAACATACTCTGCTTGCAGCAACATGGATTTAGGAAAGGACACAGTAAATCGACCGCCCTACTGGAATTCTCAGGAGAAATTCACACTGCCTTCGACAAAGGATATCAAACCGGAGCTGTTTTCACTGACCTAACAAAGGCGTTTGATACTGTTCACCATGGCTTACTTATCACACAACTACACAGTCTTGGGGTCTCAGAAGGGCCAGGTGCCTGGGTTAAAAGTTACCTGGCCCAACGCTCTCAATCAGTAAAAATCTCAGAAGTTCTCTCAGACTCAAACCCAGTCCTCTCAGGTGTTCCACAGGGGTCAATCCTAGGCCCCCTCCTTTTCAGCCTTTTCCTAAACTCTCTCCCCAAATCCTGCCCGGAACAAATAATCCTTTATGCTGATGATGCCGTGATTCTCTCCTCTCATAAGGACCCAAAACCCTTACTCCAGAGCCTGCAATTTGCTTTCTCCAATGTTAAGAAGTGGTTCCTAGATCACAAGCTGGTCCTAAATCACAAAAAAACTAAATCCATGCTTTTCTCTAGTCCACAAAATAGAAAAAGACAAATTCCACTTACTATCAAAACATACCCAGGAAATACCCTTGAACAAGTGTCAACATTTAAATACCTTGGAATCACCTTTGATCAAGGTCTTACCTTTGCAACCCACATTGATAACACAGCGAAAACGGTGAACCAGCGCATCGGTATCCTGTTCCGAAACCGGCAATTCCTTACCCAAGCTGCGCTGAGGATTGCTATCCAAAGCTCTGTCATCTCAATCATAGACTATGGCTTAATTATCTATGCTTCTGCCACTACCACTGCACTAAGGCGCATCACAACCACCCTAAACGAGGCCTGTCGGCTGCTCACTGGAGCGCAAAGATGTACTCATACATGTGAGCTCTACACTGAAACAGGATGGTTGCAACTCTCAAATCGCATAAGGTACCTCACATGCTTGATGGCAAAAAAATCCATCTTTGGGCCGCACTCCGCCGTGTATCCAAGACCTACTTTGCCCGAATACCAGCATCTGTCCCACCAGAAGATCATAACACCAGCCTCTCCAGGTCCCCAGATGCCAGACCACACAGGGCCAAAGATCTTTTGCCTATTGTGCCCCCAGCTGGTACAATGCCCTGAGCTCGCTCATTACATCCTCCACATCACTAGGAGCTTTAAAATCTATGCTTTACTCTCACCTTTCAGCCTCTAGCTGCTGTGACTGCTTTGACTAATGATTCTTCCCTCATGGCTGTTTTTACTGTTCTTCATCCTCCTCCTCCTCCTCCTCTGCTCCTTTCTTGACAAAGGCATCTGAGTACCTCTAACTACTCTAAGTCTGCTTCCCTTCCCATAGCTCCTCTTAGCCTTCCCACCTTGACCATTCCTCCAGTGTTTTGTTTTTTTCCCTGTGATGTACTGTATTATATTGGCTTATTGAAACCTTTATAATTTGCTGACCATTCTATGTAACATGTCTTGTTTGTTTGTAAATTGATGACATGGAACCTTTGTAAAAGAGCCATTGGCTCAAAGGTAATAATTCCTAGAACAATAAACTAAACTAAACTAAACTATTTTGTCCACAAATGTTGTAAAGATCTTTGTCGGAATCCATATGGGTAGAGTTTGAAATAAAAATAGAAGTCTCGGCAGAACTTTCATTTTTATATTATTGATCCTACTTGTGAGAGTTAAAGGAAGAAGTATCCATTTGTCTAAGCCTTTGCTTAAATTATCAGTGGTTCATAATTTAGTTTTAATAATTCGGATCTATCTTGAGAGAGGATAACCCTCAGATATGGAAGTTTTGTGTTTTTTGTGATGTTAAGGTGAGAGATATTATTAAGAGGAAAATTCCTGTTTATTGGCAGTATGTCAGTTTTTTTACAGTTGACTTCATATGCAGAGACAGCGGAAAAATTTGTTACAAGATCAAAAAGTGGGGGTAGTGACACAGAGGCATCATTAAGTTAGATCAGCACGTCTTTCACATAGAGGGAGATGACACTTCGGTCACCATTCACCATTATCCCAGCTACCTTGTTGCTCTGCTGAACTGCCTGAGCAGAAGGTTCCATAAATATGGTAAAAAGAATAGGGAAGAGTGGGCATCCCTGCCTGGTTCTCTTATGAAGCCTAATGGGAGGGAGTTGGTAATTAGTGCATATTCTCACTGAAGGAGTCCTATATATTAAAGTTATTAATTTACAGAATTTTGCTTGAAACTTAAGTGCTTCCATCTCCACGAGGAGAAAGTTTCCAGTTAACCCTATCAAATGCCTTTTCTATATCTCAAGCTACTAAGATTGAATTTACTCGTGCTGGCCCAGTGGCGCTGAGGTGCTGGACGCCTTACCTTGCACCACGCTGATGACCTGTGTTCGGGAGTGAGCATGGGTAGATGGGGGTCGGCTGGGGTGGAGAAGGATGAAGCATCCTTGGACAGCTCTCCTTCTCCAGAGTGCAGGGGTCTTCCAGTTGTCGGTGCTTGCCTGGCCCCTAGTGGTGGCTTGGGGCAGGCACACCAATGCTGAATCTACTAGGGGAGGCAGAGGAGCTACCGTCGGATGTGCGCACAGTACGTCCCCAGACGGCATTGCACGCTTCTCTGTCATGAGGGAGAAAAACTGGAAAAAGATGGCAACCTGATCGCGCATCTTGATGGCTGTCCGTGCGGTCTCCAGCTCTGATGCGTGGCCTGAACTGGATCTGTACAGGGTGGGGGAGTTGGGGGCTCCCCACCACCCCGCTGTGGGGGGTAAGTCGCAGGAGTTAGAAGGCAAAGCCTCCAACAGTGTGGCAGATATGGACGGCTGCAGGAGTCCCACAAGAATGCCGAGACATGGGAGCAGATCAGGTATGCCCAGGGAGAAAAGTATAACCAAAAAAAAAAAAAAGATTGAATTTACTGAAGTAACGTTTTCCTTTAGATTTAATGTTTTTCTAATAATATCGGCCAGCCTCCTTCCCTTCATGAAGCCAGTTTGATCCGGGTGCATGATTTTATTAACAACTTTATTAATCTGTTTGCAAGGATTTTTGTAAATATTTTATAATCATGTTAAGGAGCGATATTGGTCTGTATGAACCATACATGTTTGGAGGTTTATCAGTTTTTAAGATGAAAGAAAGAATGGCTTCATCAAAGGAAGGAGGGAGGCCCTCTTGCTCCTCCAAAAAGGCACTGAATAGTGCAACCATAACCAGAAATAACTCTTCCCTGAAATGTTTCTAAAATTCTCCTCCAAACCCATCAGGTCCCGGTGATGTGAAAACTCTAGATCTAAAACATCTGTTTCAACATCCTCTAGCTGATATAAATTAAATGTTGCAAAGAAATTGCCAGTTTTCTCCCTATTCAGTTTTTCTTCTGGGGTGTAGAGTTTTTCATAAAACTCTGAGAAAGTCTTATTTATGCTGTTCAGCTCTCCTGATTTTGTACCATATTCGTCTTGGACTGTATCAATGATATTATTAGCTTTTCAGCATAGCAACAGAAAAACTAACATCGACCAGTTTTTTCACCAAGAAAACAGTATTTAGCTCTAGCTGTCATCGTAGCTCCCCTTGCTCGTATTTCCATTTCTTGATTGTATTTGCCCCTTAAAATTAGGAATTTTGCTAGGTCATCTTCTGCAGCAGCTGTGACGAAATCTGTCTCTGCAGTGGCCAGCTTGAGTTCTACTTGGTTAAGAATGTATAGTTTAATTTTTGTGGGCAGCATAAGAAACACATATGCCCTGTATATATGTTTTTCAAGCATCCCACATAGTTCTTACTGAGACTTCTTGTCCAGAGTAGTTCATCAAGAAATTCTTAATTTATTTCTTAATTAGATCCAGAAAAGCTGTGTCTCCTGTCAGTCTAGAGTCAAACTTCTTTATCCTATGTTTGGATTTTGTGTCTTCCATCTGTAAGGTAATACCGAGGGGAACATGGTCTGAAATATTGATGGCGCTTACTAAACCTCCATAACATTATGTATTAGCTACAGGTACTAAGAGATAAGACAAAAATAAATATGTGAGTTGGATTTATGTGGATTTGAATAAAATGAGTATGCTTCCGGGTTTGGGTATAGTTGTCCAAAGGGACTGATTAAGCTCAGGTATTCCATGAAGCTTAAAATAACCGAGGCCACTTTGTTTTTTCCTGCTGAGTCTGGGCGTCTATCTAAATGGCATAAAATTCTTTTCTTTTTTTTTTTTTTTTTACTTACTATTTTAAGCTCCTTCTCTCACTCCACTTCCACCCCTTTCCTTGGGGTCCCAATGCGCTGCACAGCTACACCGGGAGGAACCAGAGAACACTAGCTCCCATAAGTGCCCGCTCCCAAGTGAACCATTATCCTGGAATAAGCCCCTGGGTGGGGTGGAGGAGGTCTCCTCTTACCCCCTCCAAGACCTCAGGGGGAACAGACAACTGGAGCTGCATCTCCCCCCCCCCAGTCGTTGGCATGGGGCCCGTCTCCTGGCGTGGATGTGGGGCTTTTTTCTTGTTCTGGTCCCACCCTCTGCAGACGCTGGCACTCAGGGAGGACCAGTGAGATGGAGGCACACGGAAACATGCCTTCGCTCTGGTCCTCCGCCATTGGCCGCCCCTCCCAACTTTACTGCATCTCCAGCTGCACCACCAGCCGTGATCACCCAGGTGGTGGTATAGCAGCAGGACCACAGCCCACCCTCCCTGGAGAAGGAGAGCAGCCCATCGGGCGCGCTCAGTCTTCTCCCCACCCCAGCTGGCCCTCCAGTGACCCAGGCTTGCTACCGAACCCTGGTTGCTGGCATCGCAAGCAGTAGCATTACCGCTGTGCCGGTGGGCCGGCTGGCATAAAGTCAATTTAGAGCCACCAGTGATAACTTAAGAGGCAGGGAACTGAGCTAAGCTTATGAAAAAGTACAACAAAGTCGAGGTCTTCTTCATTAGAAACATATAGACTAGAAGTAGTGAATACCCGTGAGCTCTATTTAATTTTCACAGTAGTGTATCTACCACCTGGATCTCAAAAAGTAATCGCTAATGGAAAGTTTTGATGAGTTTCTTATCAGGATTGCAGTTCCTCTTGCTTTAGACATAAAAAATAAATGTACCCCATTGGTGTGAAAGAGATTTTTAAAATATTTAAAATCATTTTCTGAAAAATAAGTTTCTTGCAATGATAATATATCAATTGAGTGTCTTTTGCAAATATTAATTAGTTTTCAAATTTACTCTCTATCTTTTGCTCCCTTTACATTCCATGATAGCACCACTTCTTTAAGGTTAAAATTAAGTGGTCCCAAGCCGGAGTGTGCCCTGATCCATTAATGAGCCAGTTAGCTCCCATGTTAAAGTATTTCTCATATTTTTAATAGTTTCTGAGAGAAGAATAATCCTCTTTGACACCCATATGTTTTATTAGTACAATTTCTTTGAACTCCTCCTTATTTACCCCTTCCCTCCAATCTTTAATCCCCCCTTCCCAATCAAAGCTATGCTGAGAGGTGGAGTCAGAGATCACCAAGATGGCTGTCCCAGTAGTTCTTGTGGGCAGTGGCCTAAAGTCCTTATTTTATAACGGGCTTCTGCCCTGCAAATACTGTTCCCCCAGTTTGTGTTTAGTGTGGTATGTGCTTGTATCCAGTGCAGCTGAGTGGCTGTCATTGAGGAAGCTTTGATTTTGTGCGTGCAGCTGCGAACAACAGTGCAGAAGAAGAACTGTGTAACCCCCCTACAAATGGGGGTTCCCGAAAAGTCTTCCTCAAGCTTGCCTAAATGCTCATTGCCTGGCTGATGTCCTGCGTTTTAGCAGTTTAAATGTGATTGCCAGAGAGTGCCTGTATAGCCTCTGTGTACTGTCTCTTTAAGAGCTGGCTGGATTGCAGTCATAAGTAATCTGAGAGGGAGCTCTGTTGAAAGATGCAACTATGTGCTGAAAATCATTTAGAGTGATAAAGATAATGTAGTTTGTCTAACCTGCCTGCTTTGCTACGAGGACTGTTTTGTTTATCTTCAATACCTTGGTCCTGGACTGCTAATTGGACCAATCAGTTCTGGTGGGACCTAAAATGGAGCCGGACTACAGGAGCTGTCTGGAGTCAAAATCTGTAGGAATTGTAGTTTTGGGCTTTTGGCACCTCTTTGCACCTGAAGGGGGAGCCTTTGTTGTGACTGACAGATCAGCCAACCAAACCTTGTGGATTCTGGGGAAAGTCCCTGGCTTGCTGGCAGTTGAGTCAGATCTCAGTTGGGAGCTGAATGAGCAAGAGCTTGAGACAGTCAAGCAGCCGTCTGAGTAGTTTTGCATGGGAGAACTGTGGAAAGGCCTGAGGTGTGGCCTGCATGTCTGCCTGCCGCCCCTGAGAGGGAGAGAAGAGAATTATTTCGGACTAAATCCAAGTTTGTGAGAACGAAGTAAGCCACTGATTTTTTACCAGGATCATACCTGAAGAAGACTGAAGATTTGCTGAATGTGATCAGCCTGTCAGGATTTCCAGCTGCTTTTGAATCCCTGGTTTGTGCAGACATTTTGCAATCGTGACCAGAGAACGGTTTGCCTGGTACAGTAGAATATCCTTACATGTAAATGTGCTGTGTATTGAAAGTGGGTCGAGATTTGGTTCCCCACTGTGTGACCTGTGTTCTGTTTGCTGGAAGCTCTATCTAGCCTAATCGGACTGAATCCGCGTTCATCTCCATTCGGCCTGGGTCATGCCACGCTGGCTCTGCCAGACTACCCGACTGCACAGAGAAAGCCACCGATGAGAGACCTTCCTGGGGATCAGCCCCCTGCTCCATGCTTGAACAGGAATGACACCTCAGCAAATCATGTGGGCCCTGCTTCTCCTGGCACTCCAGATTAACCACCTGCTGTCTCGATTTTCGTCCAGCCTGTGTCCAGTCTTGGGTATCGTGAGTAATCATCAGGGTAGCTCCCTGCAACAACAGCCTAATCTAAAAGTGTGTCATCTGATTGTCTTGTTGTTTTCTTTTCATGAACTGAGCCCTCTGGCTCCGGATTACAAATAGTGTGTGTTGTGCATGTTGTTTTCTTCCATCACAGCGCCCCAACCAGCTGCAGCGTTCCTGGCTAGCCCACCATTCTCCATCTGGGTACCCAGAGCGTGTGACTGTTTATGGACCCTGAAGTGCATGCATAACTGTTTGATTGATAGAGCCCTTAAGCAAATTAACCTGATTACGCCCCTCCTTTGTTCAAGCCCCTTAATAAATCAGATCTAACTCTTTTTTGCATTTACCCTGACTGTGGTTTCAGTTTGTGCAAGAGTACTGTACTGCTGTTATTTGCTGTGTATAACCTTGTTTTACAGGGGGTCCCCAGGGCCGGGCCAGAGGAAAACCCTGGTGGTAAGTGTAAACAGTGTGGGTACTCGTGTGGTGTATTGAGGTATTGTGAAAGTGATTATTGTGTACTGTTCTGGCCACTAGTAAGGAAAGGGGGGGGTTACAGTGTCCCAGAGGGCTGTTCCCAGGTTAGCTTGACCACTACCAACCCTGACCTCCGGGTGGAGGCACCCGTTTCAGAACTCAGGCCCCTTAACCTGCTACTAGCCAAGCAGGCAGGGGTAGTAGCCCTTGGGATAGCGCCACTAGGGGTTACAACTGCATTACCATTGTCTTTTTTTTTCCTTTTATTAGAAAAAGGCCTGATGGCCTGGACCCCAAGCTACTCTACCTATCTGCCCCTCCTATCTCCATCCCCCTAACTGATATACTCAACTTATCTTTCCTCACTGCCATTATCCCTGAAGCCTGGAAGCATGCCATTGTTCTTCCTCTACCTAAAGGTGTGGTGACCCCACTACTCCAGGGAACTATCACCCCATCTCACTTCTACCTACCCTGGCTAAACTTCAGGAACAGCTGGTTCTCTCTCAGCTACCCTCTTTCCTGGATGATTTCTCCTTTTTAACTTCATTCCAGTGTGGATTTCAGAAGAACCACTCCATCACCACCTCCCTACTTAGGCTTACTGACTCTATCCATTCTGTCATGGATAGTGGTCATATCACATCTGCCATCTTTGTCGACCTTGCCAAGGCATTTGACACTGTTTCCCACACCCTCCTTCTTGAGACCCCCTCTCAGCTGGCCTATCCCAGTCAGCCTGTAACTGGTTTTAAGCCTACCTGGTAGGAAGAACTCAGTCAGTTAAAATAGCTGATTCCACGTCTCCACCACTGCCCATCTCAACTGGTGTGCCTCAAAGCTCTGTACTTGGCCCATGTTTATTCTCTATTTTCCTTAATGATCTGCCATCAGTATGTACCTCCTCCTGTATCCATATGTATGCTGACGACACAGTCTTGTTCACCTCTGGCCACTCTCCCTCTGTTGTATCCGCCAGCCTCCTGCTCAACTTCAATAATGTTCAGTGCTAGTTTAAGTCACGTCAGCTTTTCCTGAGCACCAAGAAAACAGTCTCCATGACTTTTGGCACGAGGTAGAGACTCTCTAGGCTTCCCTCCCTACCCACCTTCCACACCCTGGATGGGACCACACTTGAGGATGCCACCTCTTTTAAATATTTAGGTGTTTGACTTGACTGACACCTAAACTTTTCTGAACATGTCGATGCCATCCTGAAGAAACTGTGCTCCAAGCTTGATGCCCTCTACAGGAACCGCAGTTGCTTACCTCTGTCAGCTAGGCGTGATCTTGTTCAGAAAATGATTCTTCCTATTTTCAAGTATTGCAATATAGTCTATTGTGCTGCTCCTAAGTCTTTCCTATCCAAATTGGATTCCCTTTTCAGTGCTTTTTGTTGCTTTGCTCTTGACTCCCCCATGCCCACCCACGGTCTCTACCACCCTTGCTTTCCTCCCTGGAGTGCAGATAAATCTTGCACTGTGCGAAATGTACATCTGAATTCTGGTTTGGTTCTCTCCCATCTTATCTATCCTCCTCCCTTTCCATTCCACCTCCCCCACACCATTCTCTCAGATCCACTGACTCTCGCACTCTGGCTATTCCACGACGTACTACTACAAGCGGCCAAGGAGCTTTCTCTTATCGCTTCCCTATACTCTGTAACTCACTACCTATGCCCATCCGACACTCTTCATCCTCTTCCTCCATCTCCCAAGCCCTACACAACTGTTACTCCTCAACCTGCACTTGTCAATGAAGATTCTGCTGTATTTCCCAATGTTTACTGCACTTGAAGCTTATTTTGTTTTGTTGCACTATATGTACAGTATAACCTTGTAAATGTATTTGGTTCGATTCTACCTTTGTATATGTCGTATCCAACCACTTTTGTATATGTGCATTCACTTTATGTGCACTGATTTGCTATATATATGCCATACCAAACTGTAATTGAAAATGTACATTCGATTTATCTATACTATATTACCTATGTTCCCCTCTTCCCCCAGGACACATCGTGAGACAAGCAACTTGTTGCTCTGTGTGTTTTTCTGGTGAAACTCTTCAATAAATAAGAAAAGAGATCAGTGTGACAGATATGTTACAGCATCACATAATACCAGTATTTCATGTACAGTACAGGAAGGTCTCTTCAGAGAGCACCTTTCCCAGTCTTAGATTCTGAGCCAATAGTATTGCAGTGTACAGATAACGTTTTTCATCTAGTCCCCATGTACAGTATAACAAGACCCATCTCTAATGCAGTACTCATTCACCCGTGTTATCTTCAGGGGACAAAATAATTATTCTAAGGCGTAATGTAAAGTACCCACCCTTGCTACCACCTTTGACATCTGGGCAGTTTGTTTTGTATATATGCTGTAATATGTTCCATTCTATAAATTTCATTTACGATCTCCTGCCAAGAGGCTCTGGAAGGAGGGTAAGAGTGCATCTGCCTCCTGGTTATAACCTTTTTCGGTTCCAAAATGTACACATAAGCTGTAGAGCAGGGGGAGATGCGTAGGTTCTGCAGAGGTGCTGATAGAAACACCATGCTAGAGCAGATCAGGTCTTCAGGTTGAGACAATTGTACCAACAGGAGTGCTGTATCTCTCCAAAATGAAAAGAGGAGCAGGCAGGACCAAAATATATGGACCTGGTGTGCAGTCTGACATCCGCATTTACGCTAACAACACCCAAAAGTAACCAGTAAATATTTGTTTAATGTGGCAAGGGTTTGAAAAAATCTAGAGCGGCATTTCCAAACAAACTCATGCCAGATATTAGACAGAGAACCAGAGCCGCAGTGTGTCGTATAGATCATTTAATGTAAACTCAATATGTTTCTAGGAGGAGTAATTTGATAGTGCAGCCAAATAATATATATATATATATATATATATATATATATATACACGCCAGCAGGTCGGCTGTCCTGGCATAATTAACCAAATTGGGGATGACAGTGCCACAGTTTGCTAAAGAATGCTGTAACATTGCATATCTGATTCTTGGTGGGCATCTTCCCCACATATATCGGGAGATCATTCTGTTCCAGGAGAAAAAGCAATGTCATGCTGGGGACAATGGCAACGTCTGGAAAAGATATAAGACATGGTAAGATATTCATGTATATAGATTCTATTTTTGAGAAGAAAGGAAGGGGGAAGAGGGCCGTCTAGCTAAAGCTTCTGTTAATGTCACTGTAAGTGGTTCAAAATTCAACAGCTCTTATTACTTAGAGCCTGCCGGATTATAATTCTAAAATATTTATGTTTTGTACCTCAGCAATTGAAGGGGAAATTGTTTGCATAACTCAAGGGATGGAGTAAGTTGGAGAGCAAAACCTCAGTTTTTGAGAGATTCAATGAGAAGTCAGACATGGTCCCAAAGAACTGTAATATATGCCAGGCAGCAGGGATCAATTGTTCGGTTGTAAGCGATGTTAGAAGCATGTCATTCACATATAATGCAGTTTTATACTCAGCTCCCACTAAAGGTATCCCCTCCACCTGGGGTGACTGTCTGAGAGTTGCTGCTAGAGGTTCAGTGTAAAGGGCAAAGAGCAGCAGGGGGAGAGGACAGCTCTGTTGAGTTCCCCTTTGCAGGGAAATGGGAGGGGTGTGAGTACCATTAACCCAACTCTAAGCCTGGGGATCTGTGTAGATATTTTAAAGATCATCCAGGAAAGTGTCCGGGAAGCCAAAGGCAGACAGGGTGCTCCAGAGAAAGGTCCAAGACACTCTTTGAAATGTTTCTCGGCATTGAGACTAAACCACTAGTAGAACTGTTCTCTTTTTGGCATGTTCTATAAGGAGTAGTGTACGTTGGATGTTATCGGTGGTTTGACATTTCCTAATAAAGCCCGACTGGTTTGTGTGTATAAGTGTGGGAAGAAGCTGATCTTACTGTTGCACTCAGATAGCCATGTATAGCTTGTAATCAGTGTTTAAGACTGTGATTGGGTGGTAGGATGATGGAAGGGTCACGTATTGCCTGGTTTAGGGAGTGCCTATACAGTGGTGTATTTTCAGGTGTGAGGGGGAGGAGCACCTTTACGAATGGCGTCAAAGACTTGATGTAGGGAAGGGGAAAGATCCATCCAACAGGTTCTGTACCACTCCATTTGGTACCCATTCAGTCCTGTGCAGTTTTGGATTTTAGCATTAGTCAGGGCAAAGTGTAGTTCATTTACAGTTATTGGGGCCTAGAGGATTTCTATTTGAGAATCTGTTAATTTCAGCAACGCTAACCCTGAGAGGAAAGGTTGACTGGCTAGGGGAGATGGCTGTAGAGATTCATGATAGAGATCTTGGTAGAAGGACCGGAAAGTTTCAGAGATTCTGTTAAGACCATTCATTAGATGTCCTTTGTAAGGGTTGCGGATATAAGGAATAGATGTTACCCTTTTTTGTTGGCAGAGCTGTTGCACAAGAAGCCTTGCACCTCAGGCTCCACCCTCACAGAACAAGTGTTTCAGAAAAGTGCAGGCCTAGAAAACTAAGATCTAAAATTACCTGGATCTCTTGTTTCAGAGATTTAATTTTGTCTGATATCCATGCTCCATGCAAATATAGCAGTTGTAATGTGTGCAACTGCTCAGTCAAGGTGTTGTATGTCTCCACTTGTTTGCATCTCTTCTGAGAGAGGTGTAAGATATGATATCTCCCCCGTAGCACAGTTTTAAGAGTGTGCTACAGAATGGGTGATGAGATGTCATGGGAAGCGTTCTCAGTCAACAGTTGCTGAATACGCTCTTTGTGAAATTTCTTAAAACCTGAGGGCCGGATTTTCAGAGAGCCCCTAGATCACCACAAATATGTGGCGATCTATGGCTGCGGTGCACCCCGGCTGCATCAGGGACCCTGCACCATATTCAGAAACAACACGGTCCCTGTGCCACAAATCAGGGAGTTGCCGCATCGGTAGGCATGCGCCATAGCGGTAGGTGCACCTAAGGGACTTGCCACAGAGATTGGGCTGCCCCCCCACCTGACACAACATTAGAGGTGCCGAGATGGTGGGGGTTGGGAGCACACACATGGCAGGCATGCGGGTGGCATGGGCACAGGGGGCCATGGCATTGTATGTCACTCTACCCCCTTAGTCACTCTTCTGTGTCTTTGCAAGTAATGTGCCATAATTGGCACCCCCACCAGGTGCAACTGCAATGTTATTATCACCCACCACTTACCCAGTCGCCAGTCTGCCACCCCATGCTCATGTTGCCCCTGTGCATGCCTGTTACGGCCCCCTATACACATGTTGCCACAGTGTCTGAAGTGGCACAAGGGGCTTAGACCAGGTTTTCGCTGGTCTATCTCCAGCCCCTTGCTGCGCCACGGTCGAGCCGCCTTGCATTCCAGAAAAGGATGTTGCAGCTCTGCCGCGGGCATCAAGCCCCCTTGTGACATGGTAGCACCCGTCACATATATCACCCAGGGGAGGGAGGCGTTGTGCCGATTTGCATAGCGGGTCCCAATTTGGGCGATAGACTGCGTTCTTGAATTGGGATCATGGCATCCTTTGCCGCAAGGTGCAAGTTGCGACTGATCTCTTTGCCACAAGCACCTTGCAGCATTTGTAGGCCTTTGAAAATCCAGCCCCACATCTCTAAGAAGAGATGTGTTAAAGCACAAGAAACTAGTCTTGGGTTTCATACCCAAATCTAATTTAAGAAGCGGTAAGGTGAGATCTTCAATGTTGTGAAAGTGTTCACAAGTTGAAAAGAAGTAGTCAGTCCTAGAGTAGATACCAAATCAGGAGAATAATAACAATATACCCTAAGAGAGGGAAAAAGGGAATGCCAAATATCCACAGAGCCCAGATGTGTGAAGTTATGTTACAAAGAAATTATTGTGCTGCCGAGCTGGCCCAGTGGTGCTGGTTGGTATACCTCGCACCACGCCAGTGTTCGGGGTTTGGGAATGAGCCTGAGCTGCCGGGGGTCAGCAGAGGTGAGGGAGGATCGAGCTTCTGGAGGACTACTCTCCTCCCTCCGGGGGGGGGTTGGTCTTCCCACTCATAACTGCCGTCTGGCGGTGGCTGAAGGGCAGTATGCGTCGGGAAGGCATGCACCGATGTCATCATGTTGGTGGGGGAGACAAGAGAAAAATGGAAAATCAGAGCCAGCAGACTCCATGATGGCTGTACCAGTGCCCCGACCGGGCCCCCCCGACATCTGGATTTCACTCCGGGAGTGAGGGTAAGACCGGCGCCCCTTCACCCCGGCCCTGTCACAGGGGGGAAACCCGTTGGGGATCTAGGGGGTGTCGGGTTGGGGAAATGTTGCAGCCAGAGACTGAGTTCCTCTGAGGGAGGGGCCGGAGCCACCTACGGGGCTCGGGGAGCATAAACAACTATATGAGAAAAAATAAATTCTTGTGCTGCCATAGCTCGAGACATGAAGGGTCAGTAGTGCCCAGGTCCAGGAATAATGCCACACTAGGACTGCCTCCTATGATCAGTTGCCCCTGGAGCAAATCAAGCAATTTGTTCAAGAAACAATGAATAATTGGCGAGTTAGAAGTAAGATATAAATTTGCCAGGGTTACCTCACTGTCGTGTAGAAGACCCTGCGGGATTACATTGTGTCCCGTTGGGTCGTAATATTCCTTATGCAGGGCAAACAGGGTAGTGGCGGGAATTAATATAGCCATGCCACCACAGTGTTTATCCTGCCTATTAGAAGAAGCATATATGGTGTTTATATATATATATATATATATATATATATATATATATATATATATAGTATATCGATCCCCAGAGGATAGTTTGGTAGGCTTCAGAGGAGAGAGAGAGAGAGAGAGACAGATTGTTCTCTTGAGCAAAAGCTACATCTGCAGGATGGGTACGGAGGTGTTGAAGAAATTTGGTGCACTTTATAGAGTTATTTAGCTCACTGATAGTGCTGACAGATATAATTGTCACCTCTCAGTGAGCAAGCCAGGCAAAAGGGCCCCACTGAATGTGAACCCCTCCCATAGTACTTACAGCAGCTGGGCTCCCTGGTCGGCTAGTCTCTGCATCCCAACCCCCACCCCATACAGGGCATGCAGTACATCTCACTCCTTGCTAGAATGCAGTGTAACCAAAAGACATTTCGTCTGCACTTCTTGCCCTCTAAATTTTTTGTAAAAATATGAAAAGCTACAAGACCTATATAAGGGACATAAAATGTGCATCCAACATCTGAAACCAGTTAGGTTCCGGGAAACAAGGTGATTTATTTATTTTTATTTGTTTTATTTTTGTTGACCGGGAAAAGAGGACTAGACAATTCTGCCTATTTTCAGCCTCGTCCCGGGGGAAGGGGATACAGATGGATGGCAACTGACATTGAACCAGATTAAGCTGTTGGTGGTATTTTTAGTGAATGAGGGAAATTTGTCCAGGACACTGGGGAAATTCCCCTGCTCTTTTCGAGAAATGCCATGGGATCTTTAACATCCACCTGAACTACCACCAGAACAGGCAGATGGGACCTCGGTTTAACGTCTCATCCGAAAGACAGTACCTCAGGAGTGCAGCATCCCCCTCATGCTGCACCACAGTGTCAGTATTGGGATTTAACCCAATGCCTGGTGTGGGGTAGAACCCACGGCCTTCTGATTTTCTGGCCTCAGAGGCGAGTGTGCAACCTGCTGAGCCAGTAATGTCCAGGAGCCCTAAGAACTAGAGGGCCCACCCTTGTGAAAACAAGAGAGAGAGAGAGAGCAACTATATACAATGTGTTTTCTAAGGGAGGGGCTTGGTGTGACACCAGCCCTATCTTCTTAGTCCAGACTTCCCGTAGTGGGGAAGTGTGTGCCAAGCTGGAGAAAGTACCGGAGAAATAGGACTTCGGACCTCTGAGGGGGACCATGCATCCCCAACATTATGGGGAGAGGAAAGAACAAGGAATATAAAGGAAAGAAAATAGAAGGGCGGGCAAAAGAATAACTCCATCATAGATGGTTAAAGCTCTAGAAAAGGGGTCCAATCATCTTGCTATAGAGCTCGTATGGTTTGCCTGTTATAGCCCTGGATTGGTGCTGTGAAAAGTCATGTTTACCAAGAGGGGTTATCACATTAATCTCACATGTACAGTGTGCAAATTAATTACTAAGGAGGGAACCCCAAAAGGTAACTAACTGAATTTCCAGGTTCAGCTTTCCGAGTTTTACAGTCCTTTGCCTTGTTCAGTAAATTGATTTATATGAAAGAACAACTGATACTGCTTAGTGGTATGTCCTTTTCTCGATACAGTTATGTAACAAGCAGACCATAAAAAAAAAAAAAAATTGGCAGTGCTATATTCTGGTGATAAGTCTATGTAGACCAATAGGGTAGTATGGACCAGACATAATCCAATTGTCTTTTAGAACTAGACATGTAAGATGAAGCTTAATGATGATAGCTCCTCTGGCAAACATAAAGGAAAGTAAATGGGCTGACAGATCAAGATGCTCATGTTATACAAAGTAAATAATGCATGCTGTCAGGCTGCCTTAGGGAAAGGGCTTGGCAGTGTGGGATTTCCATGAACTCAGAAAACAATTTGCTTAATACTGCATCAAGTTCAGGGTGAAAAAGGTCAGAGTTAACAATGAAAGGATTTTGCAAGCCTGTATGATGACTCTTTGGCTGTAGAAGACAATGTGTCAGTAAGAGGTAAATAGAGTCAGGGTCAAGTGTTCATAAAAATCCAGGTGACCTTCCAGCAGTGATATCTTAAGGCAGGCTTACTCTGGTGAATGGGTCTGTCAAGGAGGGGTGGCTGGGATGGCCACCTCGACATTATCCCACAGCCATATATTATGCAAGGTGACAAAATCAATTTAGCAAGATGCCAGGGTGACTAAAGAGCAGAGACCAGGGAGACCATCCCAGTGCTTCCAGTGTTGAGAAAACACCCATGTAAATTATGCTGCGTGCAACCAATCTACGTCCGGTCAGGGAAGAGGGACCGGAAGATCCTACTGGTGTCATCAGTAATATTGGGCCAAATTTATATGGCTGAGTATTTTGGGGGGAGTCACCCAATACTGTCTCGGACACCCACTAGTATGCCAGCTGCAGGAGCACAGAGTCCGCCATCCCTTTGACACCCACTTTCATATCAACGGAGTAGAAGCAAGTCAGCTTTTATCCATTATTCAAGTAGTTAAAGCGGCTCTCCTGAAGGATTTAAGGTGAGCTAGAATGTCCGCATTGGTGGATTCTGTCTGCCACGTGCAAATGTGCTTCTTGGTAGTGGTGTACCAGTGTGGCGGCTGCAAGGAAGTGGTAGCTGGTGCTGTAGCTTGACCTGGGAGGGGGATGCCTCTGACCTGCATGTCTTCTCTTGCCTCTGCTGCACTCTGGTATTCTTTTATGCCATCCAGATACTGAACTAGCAATCGAACAGGGTAAGGAGTGTGAAAGTTTAGCTTTTGCTGGCAGAGAGCCTCTAGGAGGGAGATGTATTCCCTCCAGTAACAGTAGTGGCAGGTGCATAGTCATTGTCGAAATATAACTTAGTCTGTCCATGAAATACTGTTCTAGGGACATGGATATGTTGTTCATCCACACTTATTGGCAGGTTCCTTGCCGCTTTAAATCTTGCCGGAAGGTCTTCAAGCTGGCTCCTCCCACCCACCCGGGTGGTAAAACTTTCGGCTCCGCCCCATGACGCCAGATCTTCCTTACCGCTTGGAAGCTCAGGTTCCCTCCTTAACGCGTTGCGCTTAAGACTGATTCCTAATTCTTCGAAAAGTTCGAAATTGAAAAGTTTTTGCAAAAAGATTTCGGTCTTCTTCTCCTCGCGGCTGCGATGGACAAATCGACTCCCGGATTTCGGAGGTGCCCTTGCGGGCAGAAGATGTCTAGGACGGATCCGCACTCCACGTGCGTCTACTGCCTGGGCCTTGAGCACGACCCGCAGGCCTGCGACTTGTGCTCTTCCTTTTCGGCCTACGTCCTTGAAGACCGTGCTGCCCGATTACAACTGGGGCGCCCCGAGAAAAGAATTCCACCGGTGAAATCTAAAGAGGCCCGATTGGCGGTGTCCGTGGCGGTGGGCTCGGTGGATCAGCTTGAGCAGATGATCACCCTCGAAGAGGAGGCGGCACGGGCCGCTGCTACCTCGGCTGCGGCATTTTTCCGCTCTCTCGGTGCCTCTACTCGGCTTCTTTTAGAAGCTTTGTCTGACCCTCTCGACCAAGGTGAGGGTCCAACTTCTTCGGGACCTTCTTCCAGGACCCAAAAGAGCAAAAGTAAGTCTCTCCGGTCCGCTCTTAGGAAGCGGAAGAATCCCCTCCCTTGTGAGCAGTCGACTCGGTCCAACCCCTCAGCTCGGCCACTGGCTTCACGGTGTCCCCGTCAGGCCAGTTGGCTGAGACTCCCGTCGGCGGTCGAGATTTTTCGACCCGGTTGGATGAGTTGTCGCTGGAGCGAGAATCCCCTCTTCGGTTCCCCGGTGGGAGTTGAGGATCCCGTCGGCTCGGTTCAGAACCCGGTGGGATCGTCGAGCCGAGGAGTGCGTTCCGACACTTCTCCTCGCCTTCTCGGCCTACTCGAGCTCTCGGTCTCGGTTCGGACATCCTCGCGGTCCAACTGATCCACTTGCGTCATAAGGCGGTCTCGGTCGCTTTTTTATGACAAGTGGCGCGCGCTCTTCCTCCCGGACGAGGAGGCTTGGCGCAAGATTGCGTCCAGTCTGAGGAACTTATGTGGGAACAGCTCCTTTTGACCGGGAATAAGCCGACCAGTCGTCTTCCCGGCCATTAAGTAGCTGTCACGGGAGCAGCGAAACAACCCCTCGTTGTGAGTCGAGGAGCCTGTTCTCAGGCGGTTGTTCGCAATTCCAGCTGCCCACCGATTCTGGTGGAACCTCCGACCCCACAGCCATTAGTTGGGGCTCCGACCAAAAATTCTCGGTCGGCTTTGGGTTTGCCCCATAGGCTGTCGGTCACCCTCACTCCCGATAAACCTCGGCAGGTGGAGGGTGGCTCAGGGCCGAGGCAGCTCTTTGAGGACTCTTCTGAGTCCGATGATGGTTCCTCCCTCTTCTCCAAGCGCATAGACTTGGAGTCCTTGGGAGGACAGTCAATGGACGATAGCCCTTCGTCCTTCTTAGGGTTGCTTCGACTCATCTCGGAGTCCACCGGGATGAAGCTCAAACCCGTTTCTAAACGGGCCAGGTATCCCCTCACGGAGATTCTGGACCGAGGGGATTCTCCTACGGAGGCCTTTCTGGTGGCCGAAGCCATAGTGGGTCCGGCCTTGGAACTTTGGCAGCGTCCTGCTTCCCTGCCCTGCGCCCGGACCAGGTTGGCCAGGAAGTATCAGCGGTCCCTACTGGTTCCTGTCCGGTTTTGAACACCCCTCGGCCGAGGGTTGGTTACCGACAGCGTTTTCGGCGTGCGAGACGCCGAGGATGTGGACAAACCTCCCGACAAGGAATCCAAGAAATTGGATTATGCCGGGCGAAAAGTCTATGCTCGTCCTCTCTCGGCCTTCCGTCCAGGCCAGTTCGGCCGTCCTCATGGCACATTTTTTCTCGCCCTGTTGGGCTCCCTGGATGAGGTTGTCCCTCATCTTCCCGGATCTGCAGACTACCGTCAGGCAGGTGCGGGACCAGGGCAGGGCAGTGGCTAAACAGCAGCTCCAGACTGCGTTAGACATCGGGGACTCATGTGCCAGGTCTGTGGCGGCCGCAGTGGCCATGCGTCATCGGGCTTGGCTGAGGATATCCACCTTTACTTCGGATACCCAGCACAAGTTGGCGGATGTTCCCTTTTTGGGGACTGACCTCTTCGGCCCTGGGGTGGAAGGTCACCTGCAGAGGGATCGAGAAGTCACTGCTACCTTGGACTCGGTCTCTCCGCTCCAGAGGACAAGGCACGCAAGCCACAGCCTAAGCCCTTTCGTCCTTCTGCGCCCAGCGGCCGCCCGGCCCAGCAACGTCAGGGCCAGCAGGCTCGACCTTGGTATCCCAAGCCCAAGCCGTTGGCTTCCTCCAACAGGAAGCAGGGAGGTAAAGGCCCAGGAGGTTCCTCGGCCGGTCCCTCCTCCAAGCCTGCCCAGTGACGGGCTGAGGGGTGTCGCCCCCATCCCTGTCACCTCACCCCTGGTTCCCCCCGTGGGGTGATGGCTCAGACACTTCCTTTCTGCCTGGTCCACTAGTACCACGGACAGGTGGGTACTGGAAGTGGTGGGAAAGAGCCTACCTCTGGGTCGAGGCAGGCCCGCCCCCTCAGGCCGTCGCACCTCGGGGGCCTCGGAGTCCGCCCAGCCTCACTGGCGGCTCGCCGGCGAGCCGCCAGCTGTCCTCCTCCAAAGGAGGTGATCACAGAGGTGGAGGACCCCTCTTCAGACCCGGGGTTCGTGTCCAGGTATTTCCTGGTTCCGAAACGGACCGGGGGCTGGCGCCCCATTCTCGACCTACACGACCTGAACAAGTTCCTAAGGTCTCGAACCTTCAGAATGGTCACTCTGGCGCAGATAATACCATCTCTGGAACACGGCGTGTGGTTTTGCTCTCTGGACCTACAGGACGCGTTCTTTCACATCCCTATCTGTCCGTCACATTCGGAATTCCTCCGCTTCGGCGGAGGATCCTCTTCGAGTTCGAGCCATGCCCCTCGGCTTATCTCCAGCTCCCAGGGTCTTCACCAAATGCATGGCAGTGGTGACAGCATTCCCTCTGCGGCCGAGGGGTCTGGGTGTACCCTTACCTGGATGATTGGCTGATAGCAGCCCCTCCAGGCAGGGAGGTGGAGGCGGTCCAGAATCTGGCCCTCAGGTTTGCTCTCGGTTGGCCTTCTCATCAAGCGAGGCCAAGTGAGACTCGAGCCAAAGCAGGTGATCCTGTTCATTGGGGCAGGCTCGACTCTCTTGAGCCAGAGCACGACTCCCGGCGGACAGGGCCGAGATTATTACCTCCTTTGCCCAATCATTTCTGGTTGGGCAATCGCGCCCTGCCCGGGACTTCCTGCGCCTTCTGGGTCTCATGGCGGCCTGTACCAGCGTGGTGCGTTGGGCCCACTGGCACATGCGCCCCCTTCAGTGGGGACTGGCCAGCCAGTGGTCACAACGCTGCGATCCTTTGGACCAGCTAGTGATAGTGACCCAGGAGATGTGGAACGCTCTCCAATGGTAGACCGTTCCATTCCATTGCAGGAGGGCATCCGTTTGTCCGCCCGAGGCAGCGGTCTCTCTATCGCCGATGCCTCTCTGATGGGTTGGGGTGCCCATCTGGGGAACACCAGGTGCCTGACCTCTGGTCCCCGCGGGAGTCCCGATGCCACATCAATCTGCTGGAGCTCCGAGCAGTCTGCCTAGCTCTCACCGCCTTTGCGCCGTTTCTCCGGGGTCAAGTGGTCTGAGTCCAGACGGACAATACCACGACCATATACTACCTGAACCGCCAGAACGGGATGCGCTCCATGCTTCTATGCAAGGAAGCTCTCCGCATTTGGTCACTCGTGCGCAGCCTGGAGGTGGATCTCCTAGCCATTCATGTGGCAGGAGCCTCCAACACCCTGGCCCGATGCCCTGAGCGGATAGGGCTGCATCTCACGAATGGTCTCTCCTGCGGAGGTAGTACAAGATCTGTTCTCCCACTGGGGCACACCTCAGGTGGACCTGTTTGCCTCCAGGGAGAGCGAGCTGAGCTGTTTCATGCCGCCCCCCTCAGCAGGGGCTCGCTGCAGGGGATGCCTTCTCGAGGCTGTGGACCCCGGGCCTCTTCTACGCCTTTCCCCATTTCCCTTGATTCACAAGGTGCTTCTCAAAGCAAGGAGGGACAAGGCGCAGGTGATCCTGATAGCCCCAGACTGGCCCCGCCAGTTCTGGTACCCAGATCTCCTCAGCGTCAGCTCCAGGCTCCCGAGGCAGCTTCCAGCTCGCCCGGACCTGCTTTCAGTCAATCAGGGGAAGGTGTTCCATCCGGACCTTCAATTCCTGCACCTGGCGCCTGGTTCCTGGCGGCTAGAATTCCAGGCCTGGGTCTTTCCGACGAGGTCCTCAATGTTGTTGAGGCGTCCCATGTGGAGTCGACCAGAAAATGCTACGCCTTCAAATGGAAGAGATTCTCCATTTGGTGTCAGGGCAAGGGCTTGGACCCTTCCTCCTGTTCTGTGGCAAGCATTTTGGACTACTTATGGTCCCTTTCTAGTCAAGGGCTTAGGTCGACGACCCTAAAGGTGCACCTGGCAGCCATCTCTGCTTACCGGGCGCGGGCCGGGAAGCAGTCGGTGGCGCAGGAAAAGGTGGTCGGGCGCTTTTTCAAAGGCCTTGATCACATTTCCCCTCCGGTGCGAGAACCTCCACCTCCGTGGGATTTACTGCTGGTACTGGCAAAGCTCATGGGCAAGCCATTCGAACCAGTGCACAGGTGTGATCTCTCTCACCTGTCGTGGAAGACCGCCTTCTTGGTGGCTATCCGCCAGCCAGAAGGATGGGAGAGCTCAGGCGCTTTGCATCGAGTCTCCTTACCTGGTCTTCCACAGGGACAAGGTTGTCCTCGCCCCACCGAAATTCCTTCGAAGGTGGTGTCGAGTTTCACCTTAACCAGGTGCTGACTCTGCGGTGTTCTACCCCAATCACACCTCGGAGGCGAATATAGGCTCCATACTCTGGACCCTAGAAGGCGCTCGCTTATTATAAGGCGCTGCGGCTGAAATGGAGAGGTTAGCCAGCTGTTGTCTCGCTGAAGCCGCACCTGGCAGACCTGCAGCTAAGCGGACGATAGGCAGGTGGGTCACCTCCTGCATAGATTGCTGTTATAAGTTGGCGGGCATGGAGCCTCCCAGAGGGATAAGAGCTCATTCTACCGTCATACTGCTGCATCGGTGGCTGCTTCCAGGGGACGCCCTATCCAGGAAATCTGCAGGGCTGCTACCTGGAAGTCAGCACACACCTTTATTACCCATTACATCATCGACCTTGAGTCACGCCCGGGATGCTGGTTTTGGGGCCTCGGTTCTCCAGTCCTTATTTCCCAAGTAAGTATTGGGGGTGTCTTGCCTCCCTCCTCCCGGAGAACTGCTAGGAGTCTGCCAATAAGTGTGGATGAACAACATATCCATGTCCCTAGAATACAGGTTACTCACCTGTAACAGGAGTTTTAGGAATGGTATATGTTGTTCATCCACCTGACCCTGACCACCCTAGCCTAGAAGGCACAACCTGAGCTTCCAGCGGGCCAGATCTGGCGCATGGGGCGGAGCCGAGAGTTTTACCACCCGGGTGGGTGGGAGAAGCCAGCTTGAAGACCTTCCAGCAAGATTTAAAGCGGCAAGAAACCTGCCAATAAGTGTGGATGAACAACATATACCATTCCTAGAACTCCTGTTACAGGTGAGTAACCTGTATTTTTCCTCCTCCATGCCATTTGTAGTATCTTTTCTTTTGTTGCACAGCTTCGAAAATGAATGATGGTAGATTGCAGACATGGATTGGGGGCTGATGATTTTGTGCCAAGGGCTCTGTGGATCCACTCGCTATTGAGTGGGAGGAATCGAACATGACTGCCATACTGAAGAAGGCTTCCAAGAACTCTTGCAGGTTGGCCCCCTTTTTATTTTCTGGGAGGCCATATAGCCTTATATTTCTGTGCCATGCACGATTCTCAGCATCATCCTGCCTGGCCATGAAGAGCATCTGTTTATGTAATATTTCCTGAAAGGCTATCTCTACGTCATCCACTCTATTCTCCCTAGCTGTGGCCTGTCGCTCTGTGTTGTTTGCACATTGTTTTAATGAAGCTACGTCTTTTCTGAGTTCTTCCACTGCTTCATTCATGTCCTCGTGGAAAGCCAGGATTTCTTTGTAACAAGGAGCGTGGATGGAACTGGCACCTACTTAAAGGGAACACTTTTGTGTTGCTTCACTTCTGCTTCACTTCAAATCTGGACAAATGCTGACTCAGTTTGTAAACTTTACGTATCAATACTTTAATTTTTTCAGTGCGCACACACATTTCGCTGATTGCTTTTTCAAAGCCTTTGAAAAAGCAATTAGCAAAATGTGTCCGGTGATGTAGGAAGGAGGAGCCTCTCCTCTTGTTGCCCTAAGTTGTTTGCCATCCTGCATGGCTTGTTGTTTTTAAATAGACTTTATATGGACTTTGTGCAGACTTTTTGGACTTTTCTCAATATATGGACTCTGATAAACAAACTGTGAGTGCTTTTATGAATTAGTTGCTGTGTGCACTGAAAAAATGAAAGTATAGGCACGTAAAGTTTATAAATGGAGTCTGCATTTGTCCAGAATTGAAGTGAAGCAACACAAAAGTGTTAATTTTAAGTAAGTGCTGGTTCCATCCATGTTCCTTGTTACTATTCTTTAACCAGGCACTACTGCTCCCTGGCTGCGGTTACAACCAACCCAAAAATCTGCATTAGATTTCTTTTTTAAATAGTTTTTTAGATGTGTTTTTTCCTTGCTGTCTTTTTTGTTTAGGGCAGCTGATCTTCCATCTGTTGTACCATTTCTGAGGCCCAAAACAGCTCTGACTCAGAACACACAGCGCGGGATCCCTCATCATCCTCACACCTTTAACTTTATTGGGCTTCATATCTCCTCCTTTTAAAATGTTTTTAGTTGTTTGGTCCAGTTTGCGTTATTGAGAAGTGGAGATATATCTGGAGATGAGATGGAGCTCCTGCTTCCGGAGCCATTCCCTCCATGTCATCACCAGAAGATCCGCATTACCATTTTCATTATTTACCCCCTTTTGTTCCCCTGTTGCCCACCCCAACAATCAGGGTTACCATGGCTGTACCCTTCCTCTGTCCAGGAGGGCAGAGTTGTGGCCATCTTCATGAGCTTGGTGAGCGAGTAGGTGGTGTGCAGGTGTTTGGCAGCCCATGCCTTCCCTGAGCCAAGAACTTCACCTCCACAACCCTTTGTCCTCCAGTCAGCCCCACTGAGAGATTCCAGGTATTGCACACATACTGTTGTCTCAATTCTGCAGCAGTGCATTGAGCTGCTGCCACCCTCACTGGGAAAAACACAGGAGGGTCGGGCACACAGATCAAACTAAACAAGGTAACCCCAAAGTAAATGCTGCAAAATTGATTTATTAGGTCACAAAAGAAGAAAATAAGAAACCATAACACAAACCCCGGCGCTTCATGTCTCAGTCGTGATGCTTCATTAAGAGTTAAAATTATGTGCAACCCTCTTGTGTGTTTGTTGTCTGTGATTTGTTTTCAGTTGTCACCCACTCTGTAGCTGAGGGCTTGTGAATTGTACACTGTGCCACAACCCCGCATGGCCAGTCCGTGAGCCTAGCTTTTTCCTATCTGTCTGATTCCATGCAACTCTAACTACCTGCCAGTGAAGAGGGTGTTGGTCCTTTTGGTAGTTTTGCTGCCACCAACACCCACTCACTCATGAGACTGCAGACTCTTGTTGCTTCTAAGAAGAAGCGGGTATCTCTGACTTGGGGCTTACAGCTGGGTGTGATTCTCTTTTAAGTGTTCTGCAAAACTCAAGTTGAGTTCATATTTCTCATTTAGAATATGTCCTGTGTCTTATTGGATTGCAGTAGCATTTGTGTTTACCTAAACTCAAGTAAGCAATAACCCACAACAGGGTGTGCGGTTATTGGGGATTAATCAACACCTTAGGTGTGCTGTGAGGCATGAGGCTGCAGGCCGAGTGTCCTCACAGCACCCAGGGTGTTGATTAATCCCCAATAACCGCACACCCTGGAGCAGGTTACTGAGCTTATAACATGGGGTATGTTTAAACAACAAAAAAATATTAAGAAACATGTTTTTTGCTGTTTAAACAGCAAGAAAGATGCTGTATCCTGCCACCTTGTAAAATGGTCCCAACCAAAGAATGCATCCTGGATTGCTCTTATGCTGACTCGTGTGCTGAGACAGGGTGTCAGAGTTGTGATAGGGGACTGCACAGAGACAGCTTACACAAACAACAAAACTGTGCTGATCTGACACTACTGCCCACAACACAGAATGGCAAACGGCACCACACAGAGCCAGGATACATGCTGCAGCCCACGAAAGGAGATTGTAGTGAGAGAGAGAGAGAGAGAGAGAGAAATATTCCACTGTGTTCCTCTCTCTTGCTGGGCTCGCTGCAGCTCACTGTTTAGGAACTGTAACTCTGAAGCACTCACTTTGCCCTCTGTGTTCATGTCTTTCTGCTCTTCACTGTGTCTTACTCAGTGTCATGCAGCCCTCGTCTCAGTCACGCTTTCCCTGTCTCTCTGTAAACAGGCACTCGCAGCTCACAGTCTCTCGACCCCTTGCTATGTGCCGCTCAGAGGATATGGAGAGAGACAGACAGACAGCCACACACAGGGACAATGCAGACAGTTTCAAGTAGCCCTGTCTGTCGCTCTCTGTCTTTCTCCCCAAAGTGCTTCCAAACAGGGAGCCGATATTATGGGGGGGGGGGGGTAGCACTAATGGACCACACTCCAGGGCACAGCTTCACTCTACAAAGCCACAGTGTGCGCTGCCATCTCTCTCTCTCTCTCTCTGAGAATTACAGGCCACCGTGCACACCTCTCACTGCTTTCGCAGCTCTGGAAACTGTCAGTAGTCATGTAGGGCTCCATCCACTGCATGCCCGTGATTGTGCTGGGGAGACCAAGTATGTGTGGGGGGGGCCTCAGGACACAGATGACCAGTGACAACTGGTGTGTGTGTGTGTGTGTGTGGGTCGCTCCCTCTCTCTACCGCTGCTTGCATACTAGGTCCAATAGTCAGAAACACATACAGAGAAACAGAGACTGTCCTGACAGAACTGCAGAGCATGACAACATACGGGGCTTGCTGGCTGGGTGCCTAGCTCTTTTCCGTTTCACTCCTGCACTCTTTCATAACTTTGCCTGCAGCTGCTTTGTCTCTGTCTCCATCTCCACGTACCAGCTCCCTTGTTGAAGTACTGTGTGGCACTGAGGATGGTGGTGGTGGTGGTTTGTGTGCGGGGATCATTTCAAATTCTTCAAGAGGGCACGGGAGGAAAACTCTTGTGGGATGGGATGGGAGGGGAAAAACTATGTTGGGAACAGCAAGACACTTTGAAATGCTACACAAAGATGGGCAAACAACAGACACTAAGTGGCACAGCAGCTACAACAGCTGTGGAACAGGATGCTCTCGCTGCACTGGGTTTACAAATGGCTGCCTCTGGCTGCCACTCGCTTCTCCACACAGACAGCCAGACACATTATGAGCACTGAGCAGTGCCTCTCTTCAGTTACTGTGTGCTCGGTTCTCCGAGATCCATGGGGGGCATGGGTGGGTTGGACTCCGGCGCTCACTAAGGTGCCAGAAGAGACATGGCTGCTTTTCACGTTTCTTCCATATGGAGAAAAAAAAAGAACGGCTATGCCCACTGATTCCCTGTCTGACCTACTCACAGCTACTGTTAGTATATTGTGCATTAATGCACAGTCAGGTGGCAGCAGTCCACCAATCACTTCACTGATATTGTTACCCCCATGTTATAAGGCAGATTAAATCACAGACTCAAAGAACAACTAGTCTTGCTTCCCACTGTGTTAAGATTAGCTTGCACTGGCTCTGCAAGGGATTAAAATGATTGCATATTGCAGTACTCTTTGCAGTCCATAAATTCTAAAATTCAACTATGAGACAGATTACAGCAGCAACTGCCTTTCCTTGAGATGTTTACAAAAACTCACAAGTTTTAAATTATACAGTGGGGTCCGAGAATTCTGAAATCTGATTGGCTGACTGGCACGTTTTACCCATGGTAAATCCTGTGATATACCAACGGGAAATGGTGCCAGCCACCAGTCAGCCACATCAGAAACTCCCCCTGAAATCACTGTGAACACCACAATGCCAGGACTTGCAAAGACGGCAGGTCAGCAACCGATGGCAAGATGCAGAGCTCCACCGTTCTCAAACGGGCAGCTGTATTCCACCCCCCACCCACCCCGTGACCTCACCAGAAAGTACCTGCCAGAAAAAAAAGATTTAAAATGTATTTTTGTTTAAAAAGTCAGTCTGTACCTCCTCATCTCAATGCCTTCACCCTCTGGTCCAAGGAGTGCCGAATAGGGGGTACCAGTAGGGCAGTCATATCTACTCAGACAGCAGCTTTCTCTCCACTTTGTCCACATTCTCAATTAGTGCTGTCGCCTATACTGACTTTCTACAGCCTCTGTTGTGGTACCGTTGTCCCCTTCCCCTGTCCCATTCAAGGTGTACGCCTTCCTTTTGGTCGTAAGACAGGCGTCGCACAACAAGGGTTTCTGTGAATTGTATTTCACATTTGGGTTGATAGAGTCTTGATTCTCGTGAAATGGTTCATTTGGGACTACAACTCCCAGAGTGCTCTGTGAAGCACAGACGCTTGCATCCATCGGGGCTCTCATAACATCGTTAACTGGTGGCCTTGGCTGAGCTATAGAAATAAACATCAGACATGGATAACACTGGGAAAGAGAAGGAAGCGATGCAGCTGATGCCCGAAGTAGACAAGGAAGTGAAAAGTTCACACAGTTCAGAAGTTCATCTTTTACTTTACAGACTGAATCACAAAAAAAATGCAACAAATGTTCTGAATTTGGTTGTTTATGTTATCTATGTTATGTATCTCTGTTAATTTAATTCCTGTTTAAAAAAAAACTCCAACAAACCTTCAAAATGTTTTTTCTTACTAAAAATTAAAATGCTAAGCTTGTTTAAATATTTTTGAAACTACTGAAATCTATTTGAACCTACTTCAGAAGTGAATTCCTACTAATAAAGTTAACAGCTGCATCCTGTTCAAATCATTGTAAAAGGGAACTATTTTTTGTGGCTAGTAATATGCACACCATTTTCCTTATTTTAATAAAAAAAATGCACAAACAAAATCAAAACCCAAAAAGTAAAACAATACTTCTCCATTGTATAATCACAATATACCACTCCAGGGTGTGGTTAATGCTAGGATTTACCATGCCTGGTGTGTTTTACTCACTTGGCCTGCGGCCTCATGACCAAACAACACACCAGGCATGCTAAATCCTTGCATAACCACACCCTGTCGTGTTATATTGCTTAAACTGCTCCATATGCAGCTTGACATTCCCTTGTTCAGGTCTCGCCAAACATTCTAGTTCCCTCCCACTAGTAGTGTAGCTAAAAAAAGAAAACATATAAACCAGATTCCATTTTGGATCCTCTTTGCCCCCCCCCCAGCTCTGTATATATAGCCATGTATAGTATATTGACAATGTCTGTTCTGTATATAATTCAGTGACAGCTGAAACGCCGTTGTACCATTGACCTGTCATTAGACTGCTGTTGTAACATTAATCTGATGTCAGATTAATGGTACAACATCAAGCCACAGCCAGCAGCACCCGCCACGGTTCCCCCCAAAAAGGTTCGACTGTCACTGTTTATCCCAGAGACTGTTTTAACTTGGAAAAAAAAAAGAAAAAGTAAACTTGTTTCTTGTTGCTGCCAGTTTGCATTTGTGTTTCAGTCTTCCGTTTACATTTTTTTTTTTTATTATTTGAACTTGACTATTTTTCCTTTGTTTTGCTGTTTGACTTTACACTGGATCTTGTTGCCTGATGTCCGACACCTTTCCCAACTCTTTTCAAATTGTAAGTACATGTTTTCTTTATTTATAAATGTGTGGGAGAACAGATGCTGATCATATACTATAAAAAACAGTAGATGTCCGTTCATGCACGGCAAGCTCCGGATTCCATATTGGGCTCCTGATGAAATCAGAGACCACGAGATCGTAAATTCACCAGGAGTCCTCAATAGAATCCGGAGCTTCTTGTGCATGACAGGTCATGTACTATTCTATTTATAGTGCATAGTAGAGCATAGTTCTGTATAGAATTCCATCCCTTTCAGAATGCTGCTGTACCACAGTTCAAAGGTTACAAATGTGATTGTACCCTTCTGTGGTACAACACCATTCTGAAACCTCTAGAGACTGCACAAGTGAGTTTCATTTTGAAAGCGAAAGAACTGCCATGTGCACACTTCACATAATACTACACGCTATAAAAAATACAGGATGAACAACTTTATGCACGACCAGTGTGTTCTGCTGCCTTGGGGTTCTGATTCCCGTGGATCTCTCGAGCTTCGTTTTTGAGGTCAGAGGGAATCAGAACCCCTCTGTAGCAGAACGCACTGGTTGTGCATTGATAGTTGCCCGTCCTGTATTCTCTATTTCTTGCCTTGTCCCTTGTATACCCCATGATGTAGTTCAGAATGTGCATATAAAGAGCTAATAAATTACCGTAGTTTGATTCAATTTAATTCAAACCCAACACAATGATCATATTAAAACATAAGCAGAGGTGGGGATCGTGCAGTGGGAGCAACCAAGATTGCCCACCATGTGCTTCAAGGGGCAGGGCACTTAAAAAAAGGAGCTCAAGTACAAGAGGACATGCTGAGAAGCTGGGGGGGGGGGTAGATTCAGGAGAGATGTGAGGAAGTACTTCTTTAGAGAAAGAGTGATGGATTCCTGGAACAATCTTCAAGTGGAGGTGGTCTGACAACAGTGGTTGGGTTCAAGAATGCATGGGATAAGCACAAGGGAATCATAGCGGAACAGAACAGGGGATGGAGAAAGAGCTGCAGATCTAGTATGGTCTGCGATAATAATGTAGATAGGGAAAAATAGGCAGAATGGGTGGGCCAGATGGTCCTTATCTGCCTTCAAATGTTATGTTTTTATGTTTCTCGGGGACAGCACAGGCAGGAAGGGGGCTTGAAGCAGGGAAGTGGGCGGAGGGGGTTAGGTATGGAGAGCCACGTGTGCCAGTGCAGAAAATCTGGGAACTAAAATTCTGGACATGGAGGCTACCCTGGATTTGGTGGCCATTACGGAGTCACAGTGCACTGAGCACCATAACAGGGACTTGCCATACCTGGCTACTCTGTTCAGGAAAGACAGAGGCAGGGAGGGGGTGCACATATGAGGGAGGGAATCAAGGCCATGGAGGTACAGCGTCACCCGGAGGAAAAGGAAGGGCTGGAGATGCTGTGGGTTGTCTTGGTGACAGGCTCTGGGACAGCCATTTGTACCAAGGTAGTATACAGATCTCCAGCACAGAGAGAGGAGTTGGATAATGCACTTGAGGAAGCCATAATCAGAATGGCACATAAGGGGAGGTGCTGCTAGCTGGTGACTTCAGTCTGCCAGGTGTGAAGTGGAGCCTTGCAACAGCAGTTTCAGGAAGGAGGAGGGCCATCCTTGACTCTCTAGAAGGGGCTTTTCTCAGACAGCTAGTCAAAGAACCCACTAGGGACCGGCAGTGTTAGACCTGATGCTTACAGACAGGGACGTCATTGTATCGATCGCTGATTGATGAGACCCCCCACCTGGAATAATGTGTCCAGTTTTGGAGGCTGCACTTCAGAAAGGACATAGACAGGGTGGAAAGAGTTCAGAGGAGGACAGCTTAAATGGGGCAGGAGTTGCTTGAGAGGCCTTACAGTGAGAGACTGAGGGATGTCAACATGTACACCCTGCAAGAGAGGAGGATGAGAGGGGACATGATAGAGACCTACAAGTACATCACAGGGGTGAACAGGGGACAGGAGGGGAGTCTCTTTCAAATGAGAAAAAGCACCTGGCCCAGGGGGCATGAAATGAAGCTGGGGGTGGGCTTTAAGATTAGAAGGATGTGAAGAAGTCCTGCTTCACTGAAAGAGTGGTAGATGCCTGGAGCAGACTACCAGCAGAAGTGGTGGAGTTGAAAACAGTGGGGGCACAAGCATTCATGGGATAGACATAGGGGAATATTATTAAATAGGTAGGGAGGGAGGGAGGAGGGTTGCCGGAGACCAGTTAGGATCTGCAGAGACAGATTAGGCAAGGAACATTTGGGCACACTGGGTGGGTCAAGCAGTCCTTATCTACTGAAAAATTCTGTTTTTATGCTTCTAAGAATGCCATCCCCCCCAATCAGTTTGTATGCTGTGACTTACATGGCATGTGCATTTCCAAGCCTATACTTCCCACTTATGAACACGTACTTCCTGGGCCGATTAGGTTAGCTGATCTATCAATCATAATCTCTCTGCATATTCCTGCCATTTCACTGCCATATAGTGTGCAAAAAATGGAAATTTTGAAAGATTTCACATCAACTATATAGAAGGGTAGAATCCTGGCATTGTTTGTTAATTTTACAATAACGACCCCTTTTATTTATGCTTCCAGACAGGTTCAGCGGCGATACAGTACTAGCGCTTATACTGTCATTCTAATAGTTTACAAAGTGTGAACACATAACCTTGTATGTACCTGTGCTAGCTTACTGGAGGAAACTTCTTTCGATTGTGTCATAACCTGTTACCTGCAGCATTGGATCTTAGAGGATTTAGTACTATTGGTGGTCTGATAGTCCTGAAATAGAACGTGACTCCCGAGAATCTGTTCTGTATGCTAATATTAGCACTGTCTAATTGCCCTGCTCACACACTGAATCAAAGATGAGACTGACTTGGACATAGTACTGGTTGTTTTATCATCTTGTTTTAGAAAATGGGTACCTGAAAACTCGCATCCTGATTGGCTGAACCAGCCTGGCACCCTGACTATTATTTCTTAACAATGCCTTACTAAAAACAAGTTCCTCCTGGCAGCACTCATCACCACCTAGTATCAAGTACTTGTCCCATCCCACAAAACACGCCCAGCAGCCATTTAAGTCTCACGAGCCCACTAAGCCCACTCGCCACTGGCAACCTCAGTGTCCGACTATGAAGCACATTTCGGCCTGCTGACACAAGAAGACTTCAGCAACATGTTCGAAAAACAAAAAAAACACCGGAGCGATGCCACCTGCCAAGAAACCTTGCAAGACAGCAAGTCAGCATTTTTTAAACTGTACTGTGGCTAAGGTTAACAGGTGAGAAGAGAAATGCCAGGAGCAAGCCACAAAATGCCAAACACAATGGGCAGTCCAAGTGTTTGAGCAGTGGGCAGCCTGCAAAAACGTTGTTAACTTCAAAGAAGATTCTCCTGGCACACTAAATAACCTCCTAAGGAACTTTTACGAAGAAGTGCGAACAGAAACATAGAATTTGACAGCAGATAAGGACCGCTTGGCCCACCCAGTCTGCCCATTTCCCTACCTAATGGATAAGCTGCAGATCCTAGTTAACCAACAGCCTACTTCCTCCTACCCCCACCCCCTAGAATTGCCTTATGACTGTCCCATGCATTCTTGAATTCCACCACTGTTTTTGAATCTACAACCTTCTCCGGAAGGCCGTTCCATGCATCCACAACCCTCTCTGTGAAAAAATGCTTCCTTAACTTACCTTACCTCTGAGCCCCCACCCCATCTTCAAATTGTGCCTTGTTCTTTCACACCTTTTTCTGAAAGATGCTACCCTCTTGGACTTTGTTGATTCCCTTGACGGAGTCAGGAGAGCAGTACTTAGTGTATACTGCTCACTCCGTGTCGGTCTCATGCGCCACATAAACTCCCCAAACATTGGCCATAACATTTCCTTGATATTGGAGGTAGCATTCAAAAGTTCAAACAATGGGCTGTCCCCTCCATATTAAAACAACTTAGAAAAAACCAGCAGGGCATAGCTGCCCACCACCTCGCAATCACTGCTCAGAACCTCTAGAAACTACAGACATCCCCAGCCCTGTTGCCCAACATAGCGCCTGGATTAGTCCGTGAAGTTTAGTTTGATGTCAAAATACACATGGCTAGGTGTAGACGAGAGGGCTTGAGGGAGCTAACACAACAGTCCTCTGTTGTCAAAGAAAGTGAAAATGGGCACAGATACATAACGCTTGTCATAATCCTGAAACAAAAAATCCCTGTTGCCCAACAGAGAAGCACAAAGAGGTTACATCTACGAGAGGCCTGATGACCCACAGTGTTCTGTACAGTCATTCCTCAAGTACATCAGCAAGATACCAGCAGATGCTAAGTTATTTTACTTTCACCCTCGACGGCTACCACCGGAATACCTAGACAAGGAAACAACGTGGTATACCCGTGAACCTATGGGGAAAAACTTTCTGGGGGCACTAATGTCAAAACTGAGTGCCAAAGCCAGTTTAAGCCAAAGGTACATGAACCATAGTATCTGCGCAACTGTGGTACAACTTTTGTCCAACGCTGGTCTTGCTCCAAGGGAAATCATCAGTGTAACAGGCCACCGCTCTGGGCAGAGTTTGGCAAACTACTGGACTGCTTCCTCAGAAGACAGAGAACACTGGAGCAGTATTTTCGGTGGGCAGCAGAAGATTGACACAAAGCAGGAAATCAAAGAGCAGCCTTCTGCATCAACTGAAAACTCAGCAATGCCACCTGCAGGATCCAGCAGAGACACTACAGCATCTGCAACAAACCCATTCAACTTAGTAAACTGCAGCTTCACTGGACCGGTCAACTTTATAAACTACCAGAAATAGTGGGCTTTTTTTTTCAGTAATCAAACAAAGTGCAACTCGTGGTAGACCGCATTTAATTTATTTCTCCACCCCAATCCTCAAAAAAGGAACTATTTTTTTCTCCACATTTCAAAACAAGTTAAAAGTTAATTAAATTCACTATTTTTCTTGTTCGAACTAACTTCTTTGTCTCTGTCTTTATTCTGTACATGCATCCCATTTTATAAGTGCAATAATACCCTCCAGGGTGGGTGTTATTGAGATATAATGGACCTCCCAGGGGATATAAGGCCCTCTGCCTGCGGCGTCTGGCCTCGTTATGCCCCTGGGTGGTCAGTTATATCCCAATAACACCAACCCTTTTGGGTATTATTGCTTACTTAACCTCCTGCACTGTTAGGAGAGAAAGCTGAGATTCCAATACATAGAGACTGACAGTGAAAGAAGGGCTGTCAACCCATCCAGTCTACCCATCCTAGCTAACTACTCTGCACTGGTCCTAGTGCCCATCCTGCCTCTTAATTTCTGCTATCCCCTTCTTCTGACTAAGCCCATATGCCTGTCCCATCCCTGCTTAATCCTGCTTACCAATTTCACCTTCACCACTTCTTCCGGCAGTTTGTTCCACTTGTTCACCACTCTTTCTGTGAAAAGGTGCTTGTGGGCTGGCTGGTGGGTACAGTGGTAGTGCTACCACTCATGGCACCATTGATTTAGGTTTGGGAACAGGCTTAGGTTGTTAGGGGCTGGTCGAGGGGGAATTGAGCGTCCCGGTGGATGCTCTTGTCAAGTGAGGAAGGGTTTTTTGTCCCGCAGTGCTACTACTACTTGTAGATGTATGAGTGGCAGAACAGCTGTTGGGCCAAAGGGAGGGAAGGATGTTGAGATGCTTTGAGTGGAACGTGCATTTGCACGCTTCTGCTGGGACCCTGGTCTCCACGCTGATGTCCCCACAGGTAGAGGGCATCCAGGGGGAAGAATAAATGGGGTATATTCTCTCTGTCCATGCTCTGTGACAGACAGTGCATCCAGCCTGAAGGCGGTATATCTGCCACGCAGGCAGAGGAGCTGAGAAAAATTATATAAAAAATAAGTGCTTGCAGATGTCTTTCTTGAATCTTCCCCTGCTAGTTTAAGTGAGTTCCCCTCCTCATCACTGTATTTGAGTTAAAGGAGGAGAGTTTCTTGTCATCCAGCCTGTTTATCCCATGCAAGTATTCTTTTCTCCTCTCTTCTCCTCGAGGGTGTACATGTCTAAGTCCTGCAGCCTGTCCCTTTTCTCAAGAGTGTACATGCCCAAATCCTGCAGCCTCTCCTGGTATGACTTGCCCCAGTCCCCCAACCATCTTGGTTTCCTTGTGCTGTACTACTTCCATTCTGTTGCAGTCTTTCCTCAGGTGTGGACTCTAGTACATTGTACAGTTCTCCAGATGTGATCTCACCAATGGGATGTACAATGGGAGAATCACCTTCTGATTTGTGCTGCTTGTCCCCCTCCCTGTGCATCCCAACATCCTGTCTGTCTTTCCACAGTACTCTTTACATTTTGTGTGATCAGGTGTTTGATTGTGAAGTTGGAACATTCGTAAGTCTGGAAAATTGGGCTGATTTTTTTATGTATTTATTTTTTAATCTGTAATTAGTTTCTACCTTGCCTGCTTCAGACACTAACTGTTCACTTGATCAAGCTGCTCCTGCCCTTGCTGTCCCTATTTATGCACTGATCCTCTCAATTGCCTGCCTGTGTCCCACCAGAGCTGTCCCTATTTATGCACTGATCCTCTCAATTGCCTGCCTGTGTCCCACCAGAGCTGTCCCTATTTATACACTGATCCTCTCAATTGCCTGCCTGTGTCCCACCAGAGCTGTCCCTATTTATGCACTGATCCTCTCAATTGCCTGCTTGTGTCCCACCAGAGCTGTCCCTATTTATGCACTGATCCTCTCAATTGCCTGCCTGTGTCCCACCAGAGCTGTCCCTATTTATGCACTGATCCTCTCAATTGCCTGCCTGTGTCACACCAGAGCTGTCTCTATTTATGCACTGATCCTCTCAATTGCTTGCCTGTGTCACACCAGAGCTGTCCCTGTTTATGCACTGATCCTCTCAATTGCCTGCCTGTGTCACACCAGAGCTGTGAGCTGAGCCCCAGAGCTTACCCCTTCAGGTGGGGCCAGAGCCAAGTGGTGAAAGGACCTGGCCCGGGAATATAAACCTGCATGAATGCTTGTATGGGGCAAGGGAGGGGAAAGCATGGTGAGGAACAGGGGATGTGAGGCGGGGGGAGGGGCAGCTGTCATTGGGGGTCTGGATGGTCATTTGTACCCCCTTGCACCCTCACAGCTCCCTAGTGCTTGCTTCACCTACTGCAAGGTGGATGCTACATGGTTATCCATAACATCAAGCCAGCCCACAATATGCAGGAGACGCTATAGCAGTGGATGGCAGATCCATCCAGGAGCCTAAGATTTCTGCCTCTGTAGTGCTCCCACGGGTCCGTCAGCCCAAAGCAGGTGGGTGGGTTTGCGTTGTGAACTTAGGTCACTCACACAGGAGGGCTGAGTGTTCTGCTGGTACCACTGGGCTGGGTGGACAGTTAGTTTATTAAAATTGTTTATACAGGTTGGACCCTCCAAGATAAATCATCTCACTTACAGGAGTGTCCAGTTAATGGTGACAGGTGTACCATTACAACAACTGCACACAATAAAGACTACATACATTCCTGCAGCTGCTGCGTAGAACAAACCAAAAGCTTGCACAAGTGACCTACTGAGTATCAAATCACCAAAGTAAAGTGAACAAACACAAAAACAAATCAAAAATGTAAATCATTGACATGCTTCATTCTATATTTTGGAGATTGTTGAACTACATGTTCTTTGCTGACCCTCCCTCACCACATCTCTGTAACCACCAGTATCTGGAGCAAGAGAAAATAAGTCTCCCACTCCAGTAGCACTTTTTGAAGTCCAAAGATTCAGTTTCTGAACCTTAATTCAAAATGGCTGTAGTAGATGACCAGTGAGTACTGGAAAGTAGGCGTTATAAAGTGCGTATAAAAATGAGAGAGGTCATCACATCACCCCTTCAGTCATTTGCATGTTAGCCCCATAGGACGCTTGTATATGGCAGCATGAAAGACCCCATTGTTCCATGTGATATCCCCTCTAGTTTATATTCATTGCAAAAAACTTTGTTAATTCGTCAGTTAGGGTTGAAGTGACAAAAGTAGGGAAATGAGATGTTACGGTTGAGCCCTAACATCCCCCACCCAACCCACAAGCCCACCACCCACCTCCACAGACCAACAGCCATCAGGGTGTGTCTTGGGGTCGTCGGACCTAACTCTCACCCCATTCTATGTGTAAGAAATTTTGACATGGTACAGTACAGGAGAATAGCACACCCTGACTGACACCTGTTGGTCTGTGGAGGATGGGCTGGTGGGTTGGGTGGGGGGGTGTTAGGAACTCAACCCAACTTCTCATTTCCCTACTTTTGTCGCTTCAACCCTAACTGATGCATTGACAAATTCTTTTGCAATGAATTTCCTTACTTTTTGAGAAAGTGTGATCTTACCCTTATATGTTTGTGGAAGCGCAGGGCACAGCATTCCATACTGTGATGTCCATTAAGAGAATGGGAACACAGGGTCCTTTAGACCCTGCTCTCCTAAAGCAAGTGGCACCCCACAGCACAGTACCCACAGACACTCTGTCACAACACCATTAACAGGGTGGGAGCCGACCATGCACTCCAATCTCTCCTTAGATGCGCATATGTATGTAGGTGTGGAAGCGCATGGCCCTCTGGGCCCGGTGTTTCCATGTGTTCAACAGCAGTGACCAAATTGTCAGCATAGCCATCTTATGATCCCCCCTCATGTACCACGGTACAGAGAAATTGTGAAATACAAGGCAAAACATAAATATGAGCAATTACAATGCCATCCTGCATCACAGGTGCAAAAACACATTTTGGGCAGGATGTGAAAGATGACAGCTGTGCTGTTCATGAGGGGGTGTGATAAAATGGCTATGTTGTAAATTTGGCAGCGAAATATTGAAAAGTACCACAGTTATGCGAGTGCATAGAATAAATTCAATCGGCACATGTAACTTTGGCATTTTCAGGAATTTTTTCACCAAATTTTCAACATGATGTTTTGGAGACCCCACCTCTTGAATACTGGCACTGTGATTTCACTAATCCATCCCGGAAGTTGATTTTGTACAGCGAACATGCCGTTCTGCGTCACGGGTGCGAAAACATATTTCTGACAGGAAGTGAAAAATGACAGCTGTACTGTTCATGAGGAAGTATGAAAAAATAGCAATGTTGAAAATCTGGAGTGAAAATACAAAAAATTGATGAAGTTATGAGCATGCGTTAAAACTGCGCAACGCATGGTTGTAATGTGATCATATTTTGGAATTTTTTCAACAAATTTTCAACATGGGCTTTTTGGGACATCGCCTCGTGAACAGTGGCACTGTCATTTTGTTAATCTGTCCGGAAAATTAAATTTGCACAGCGACCGCGCCGTTCTGCGCACAGGTGCGAAAACATGTTTTGGGCCGGATGTGAAAAATGACAGTTGTACTGTTCATAAGGAGGTGTGAAAAAATGGCAATGTATGGCTGGCCCTTTGCCCTGAGGGTTGAGACGCTGGACGCCACACCTCGCTCCACGCCGGCGACCTGGGTTCGGGAGCGGACTCGGGTCGCTGGTGGGCCGGCCAGGGGGAGTTAGGCTTGAGCATCCCACGACAGCTCGCCTACTCTGGGGAGGGTTAAGGCAATAGCCCGAACACTTACCTGACTCCGGGCGAAGGCTTGGAGTACTGCAAGCTCCTAATGTTAGGAGAAGGGCTGCCTTGATACAGCGTGACGTCGGCGCCTGCGCCTTGGCGTCAGGGTCCCTACGCTGTATGAGGCGGGAGAAAAGTGGAAAAATGCCTGCCGTCGCTGGGAAGGCGGAGCCTCCGGAGGCGTGCCCTTGATGTGCCTTCACCGCCCGATGGCCCTGGACCGGCCTGAAGCTGATTGATGGGGTAAGGGGGCTCTGCATCTCAGACAAACCGAAGCTGATGGAGTTCCAGAGGGTCATACGGACAGGGTAGAAGGTAGAGGGATATCTGCCTTGAGGCTCCTGAAGGGTCGGGGACGGCAGGCAGGGAGGTGAATAAATAGAAATTTCAAAAAAAAAAAAAAATGGCAATGTTGAAAATCTGGGGTGAAAATATTAAAAACGAAGTCACAAGTGTGCATAGAAACTACGCAATGCACACTTGTAATGCAGTCATTTTTTGGAATTTTTTCACCTGATTTGCAACATGGGCTTTTTGGGATCCCACCTCATGAACAGTGGCACTGTCATTTCATCAATCGATACTGAAAGGTTATTACCTGCACCAACCACAAAATCACCTTTCGGGACCAATTAACAAGATGACAGTGCCAGTGTTCATGAGGTGGGGTCCCAAGAACCCCATGTTGAAAATTTGGGGCCAAAATTCCTAAAAATGGCTGAGATATCAACATAAGTTGAATACCCAATTGACTGTCATTATATGGATCTTACCTTGATTTTTTTCAGTTTGCAGTTCGTCTTTGAAGAGTGCAGACGTGTCCCGGTCCTCAGAAGATGACAGGCCCAACCTCCGGAGGTCAGTATAGAGTAAGAAGTGCAGGGAGGTGGGTGCGCAGAGGGAGGTTGGGATGGGGAGGCGGCGAGGGCGACGAGGGACCGTTTTCTTTTTTTCAGGTAAAAAAAAAGGCGTTAGAGGGACAGTTTTCTTTTTTCACAGGTATTTTACTATTAAAACACATTCTAGGGACATGGATATGTTGTTCATCAATACACTGTCTGGCAGGTTCCTTGCCGCTTTAAATCTTGCCGGAAGGTCTTCAAGCTGGCTCCTCCCACCCACCAGGGTGGTAAAACTCTCAGCTCCGTCCCATGACGCCAGATCTTCCTTACTGCTTGGCAGCTCAGGTTCCCTCCTTAACGCTCTGCGTATAGACTGGATCCTAATTCTTCGGTTCGTGAAACTTATTCTTAAGTTTTCAAGACTTGGTCAAATTACTCCCTAGCAGCTGCGATGGACCGTCGACTCCAGCCCCGGCCAGGTGCCCATGTGGGCAGAAAATGTCGAGGGCGGATCCGCACTCTCACGTGCGTCTACTGCCTCGGCCTGGACCATGACCCGCGAGCCTGCAAGTTATGCCGTTAGTTTTTGATCAGCGTCCTGGAAGATCGCTGCCCGGTTACAATTTGGGATCCCAAGAGCGCTACCGCCCGGGTGAAGTCAAAGGCCCGTTGGGCGGTGACCAGCGGTGGCTGGCTCAGCTGAGCACCGAGCAGATGATCGCCCTCGAGGAGGAGGCGGCACAGGCCGCATCATCCTCTTCCTCGGTCACGGCATTTATCCCGCTCTCTTTGGGTTCCTGCTACTCAGCTTCTTTTAAGGGTCTGCTTCGGCTCATCTCGGAGTCCACCGGGATGCAGCTCGAGCCCGTATCCAAGCGGGCCAAGTATCCCCTAACGGAGATACTGGACCAAGGGGATTCACCCACGGAGGCCTTTCCCATGACTGAAGCCATTGTTGGCCCAGTCTTGGAGCTCTGGCAGCAGCCTGCTTCCTGTCCTGCACCTTCAGCCAGGATGGCCAGGAAGTATGCGGTCCCTACCGGCTCTTTGTCCGATTTTTCAGAACACCCCTCCGCCGAGGGGTTAGTCACCAGTAGCATTTTCTGGCGTTCTGGGAGCGCTAGGGATGTGGATAAGCCCCTCGACAAGGAGTCCAAAAAGCTGAACTATGCCAGGTGCAAGGTGTACGCTGCATCCTCCCTTGGCCTCCACCAGGCCAGCTCGGCTGTGCTGATGGCACACTTCTCCCACGCCCTCATGGGCTCCCTGGATGAGGTGATCCCTCATCTTCCGGCTGACCTGCAGACCGCAGTCAGGCAGGTACGGGACCAGGAAAGGGCAGTGGCAAAACAGCAGCTCCAAACGGCTCTGGACATTGGAGACTCCTGTGCCAGATCAGTTGTGGCCGCAGTGGCTGTGTGCCGCAGAGCATGGCTGAGGATATCCACCTTCACGGCGGATACCCAGCATAAACTGGCGGATGTCCCCTTCCTGGGGACCGACCTCTTCGGCCCTGGAGTGGAAGGTCACCTCCAGCGGATTGAAAAGTCCAGTGCCACTCTGGACTCAGTCACCTCTGCCCAGAAGGACAAGGGCCGTTGACAACAACAACATAAGTCCTTTCGCCCTTCTGCGCCTGCGGCACGTCCAGCCCAACAGCACCAACACCAGGGCCAGCAGGCTCGCGCTTGGCACTCCAAAGCCAAGCCTGCGGCATCCTCTAATAGGAAGCAGGGAGGAAAAGGCCCAGGAGGTCCCTCGGCTGGTCCCTCCTCCAAGCCTGCCCAGTAACGAGTTGAGGGGTGTCACTCCCAGCCTCGTCACTCCCCCTGGGTTCCCTCCGTGGGGGGACGGCTCCGACACTTCCTTTCTGCCTGGTCCGCCATCACCACGGACTGCTGGGTGTTGGAGGTGGTAGGAAAGGGCCTGCCCCTGGAGTTCGAGCATCCCCGCCCTTCCGAGCCGTCGCCCCTCAGGGGGCTACGGGGTCCGCAGCCTCTCTGTCGGCTCGCCGAGCCGATATCATCCTGCTTCTCGAAAAAGAGGTGATCAGGAAGGTGACGGATCCTCCTCCAGACCCGGGGTTTGTGTCCAGGTACTTCCTGGTCCCTAAGCAGACGGGGGGGCTGGCGCCCATTCTCGACTGCGACCTGAACAGGTTCCTAAGGTCTCGGACCTTCAGGATGGTCACTCTGGCTCAGATAATCCCATCCTTGGAACGAGGCATATGGTTCTGTTCTCTGGACCTCCAGGCCGCGTTCTTTCACGTCCCAATCCGTCCGTCCCACCACAGATTCCTCTGCTTCAGGGCAGAGGGATACCTCTACGAGTTCTGGGCCATGCCCTTTGGCCTTTCCCTAGCTCCCAGGGTCTTCACCAAATGCATGGCAGTGGCAGTGGTGACAGCATTCCTGTGGGGCCGAAGGGTCCGGGTGTACCCCTACCTGGACGACTGGCTGATTGCAGCCCCTCCAGAACGGAGCTGGAGCGGTCCAGAGATCTGGCCCTCCAGGTTTGCTCTCAGGTTGGCCTCCTCATCAACGAGGCCAAGTCGGAACTCGTGCCAAAGCAGGTGATACAATTCATCGGGGCAGAGCTCGACTCTCTACGAGCCAGAGCACGGCTCCCAGCGGACAGGGCCGAGGTTCTTTCCTCCGTTGCCCAATCATTTCAGGTTGGGCAGTTGCGCCCTGCCCGGGACTTCCTGCGCTTCCTGGGCCTCATGGCGACCTGCACCAGCGTGGTCCGTTGGGCCCGTTGGTACATGCGTCCCCTTTAATGGGAGCTGGCCAGCCAGTGGTCACAGCACTTCAGCTAGTGACAGTGACCCAGGGGATGTGGAACGCTCGTCAGTGGTGGACCGTTCCAGCACATCTGCAGGAGGGCATCCCGTTCGTCCGCCCTGAGCCAACGGTCTCTCTATCGACCGATGCCTTTCTGATGGGTTGGGGTGCCCATCTGGGGGAGCACAGAGCTCATGGCCTCTGGTCCCCTCGGGAGTCCCGATGCCACATCAACCTGCTGGAGCTTCGAGCAGTTCGTCTAGCCCTCAGCGCCTTCGCTCCGTTTTACGGGGTCAAGTGGTTCAGGTCCAGATGGACAATACCATGACCATGTACTACCTAAACCGCCAGGGTGGGACGCGCTCCATGCCTCTGTGCGGGGAAGCTCTCCGCATTTGGTCATTCGTGCGCAGCCTAGAGGCAGATCTCCTTGCCATCCATGTGACAGGAGCCTCCAACACCCTGGCCGATGCCCTAAGCGGATAGGGGCTGCGTCCCACAGTGGTCTCTCTTGCTGGAGTAGTACAAGATCTGTTCTCCTACTGGGGCACGCCTCAGGTGGACCTGTTTGCCTCCAGGGAGAATGCGAAGCTGAGACTGTTTCATGCCGCCCCCTCAGCAGGGCTCGCTGCAGGGGGATGCCTTCTCGAGGCCATGGACCCCGGGCCTCTTCTACGCCTTTCCCCCATTTCCCTTGATCCACAAGGTGCTTCTCAAGGTGAGGAGGGACAAGGCGCAGGTGATTCTGGTAGCCCCAGACTGGCCCTGCCAGTTCTGGTATCCAGATCTCCTCAGTCTCAGCTCCAGGCTCGGCGGCTTCCAGCCCACCCGGACCTGATCTCAGTCAATCAGGGAAGGTATTCCATCTGGACCTTCAATCCCTGCACCTGGCGGCCTGATTCCTGAGCGGCTAGAGTTCCAGGCCTTGGGTCTTTCTGGCGAGGTCCTCAGCGTCGTTGAGGCGTCTGGTAGAGTCGACCAGAAAATGCTCGCCTTCAAATAGAAGAGATTCTCCATTTGGTGTCAGGGCAAGGGCCTGAACCCTTCCTCCTGTTCCTTGGCAAGCATTCTGGACTACCTGTGGTCCCTGTCTCAGCAAGGGTTTCGGTCGACGACCCTTAAGGTGCACCTGGCAGCCATCTCTGCTTAGCTGACCTGGCCAGGAAGCAGTCGGCGCGAGAGAAGGTGGTTGGGTGCTTTTCAAGGCCTTGATCACATATCCCTCAGTGCGAGAACCTCCACCTCTGTGGGATCTACTGCTGGTATTAGCTAAGCTCATGGGCAAGCCATTTGAACCAGTGCACAGGTGTGACATCTCTCACCTGTCGTGGAAGACTTCACTTCTTGGTGGCTATCCGTCAGCCAGAAGGATGGGAGAGCTCCAGGTGCTTTCCATGAGTCTTCCTATCTGGTCTTCCACAGGGACAAGGTTGTCCTGTGCCCCCACCGAAATTCCTTCGAAGGTGGTGTTGAGTTTCACCTTAACCAGGTGTTGACTCTGCGGTGTTCTACCCAGTCACACCTTGGAGGCCGAATATAGGCTCCATGCTTTGGACCCTAGAAAGGCTCGCTTACTGGGGCGGCTGAAGTTGGGAGAGGTTCACCAGCTGTTTGTCACCTACGCTGAAGCCACACCTGGCAGACCTGCAGTCAAGCGGACGATAGGCAGGTGGGTCACCTCCTGCATAGATCTCTGCTATAGGTCGGTGGGCATGGAGCCTCCCAGAGGGATAAGAGCTCATTCTACACGCCATACCGCTGCATCGGTGGCTGTTTCCAGGGATGTCCCTATCCAGGAAATCTGCAGGGCTGCTACCTGGAAGTCAGCAGACACCTTCATCACCCACTGCCACACTGACCTTGAGTCACGCCAGGATGCTGGTTTTGGGGCCTCGGTTCTCCAGTCTTTATTTCCCAAGTAGGGGGTGTGCTCCTTGCCTCCCTCCTCCCAGAGAACTGCTAGGAGTCTGCCAGACAGTGTGGATGAACAACATATCCATGTCCCTAGAAATACAGGTTACTCACCTGTAACAGGAGTTCTAGGAATGGTATATGGTGTTCATCCACACCACCCACCCGGCCTCCCCGGCTTTGGCCTTTAACCTGGCTTCCAGCGGGATAGATCTGGCATCATGGGGTGGAGCCAAGAGTTTTACCACCGGGTGGGTGGGAGGAGCCAGCTTGAAGACCTTCCGGCAAGATTTAAAGCGGCAAGGAACCTGCCAGACAGTGTGGATGAACAACATATACCATTCTAGAATTCCTGTTACAGGTGAGTAACCTGTATTTTGACGACACTGGGGTGGGCTCCCAGTGTGCCACAGTAATGAGGGGTGATAAATGCCGACCGAGTTGGACACCCAACGTCAACCAAGACAAAAGGGGCTGGGGGTATCCGACACCGGGGTGGGCATCCGGTGTTGGAAACTTTTTATTAATAATAATAATTATTATTGTTTTCGGCACACTGGGGTGGGCCCCCAGTATCACTACACTAGTCAAGGGAGGGATAATTGCCGACACAAGGTTGGGCACCCGATGTCATCAGAAAAAGAAGGGGCGGGGGGGGAGATCCAACACCGGGGGTGGGCATCCCGTGTTGGAAATGTGTTAATTAATTAAATTAATAATATAATTATTTCGCACACTGGGGGGTGGGCTCCCCAGTGTGCCACAGTAGTGGAGGGGGAGGGATAATTGCTGACACAGGGATTGGGCACCCCGATGTCAGCAGAAAAAAAAATAAAACAGGCATAGGGAGCAGTTCAATACAGGATTCAGGGGGCAGGATTGTTAATTTTAAAAAAAAGGCGGCGGCGACTGTTTTCTTTTTTTCAGGGACCCTGGGGCAAGTTTTAAGGGTTTCTCTACTCTCTCGCTAAGCGAGGGAACAAGATGGTGGTGGATGAAGAGGGAATTTTCTTGCGAAGAGGGATTTTGCAAGATTTATGAATCCTTCTTTGCCAGCCATCCACGACTAGCAATCCTTGATCAAAATTGTGCATCTATCCCAAACATTGAATTGAGCATGCTCAAAACCCGAAATTTCAAAATTTAGTAACTTTGGAACGGATTAATATTTTTTTCACCAAACCAATGCTGAATTGTTCCTCAAGACCTCTTTCTACCCTGAAAATTTCAGGCCAAAATTCCAAACAGTGTGGGCACAGCGCGATGAGGAAAAAACAGGGAACAATTGGCAAAAATTAGCGAAAAACACGTTTTTGATGATTCGCTGCACGAAAACCATAAATCCAATCAAAATGAAAATTGGAAAATCAAGAGATCCATCACCTGACACCATATATTACAAATTTCGTGCAAATCTGTTGAACAGTTGCGAAGTTATTAACGTGCAAATTTGAGGTTTAACATTTAAGTGCCTGCTCAACCTAACTATGAGGTGTTACTGCATGTGTGTATGTGTGTATATATATATATATATATATATATATATATATATATATATATATATATACATATATATATATATATATATATATACACATTACAACTTTGTTAATGCATCAGTTAGGGTTGTTATTAAAGTGACAAAAGCAAAGAAATGTGGTGTTAGGGTTTCCAAACCTAACACCCCACCTCACAGACTGACAGGCATCGGGGTATGCCTTGGGTAATCACCTAACACTCACCCAATTCCATAAATAAATAAGCTGAGATGGGTACAGTATAGGAGAATGGGGTGAGTGTTAGGGTGACGACTCAATTCACCCCTGCGCCTGTCAATCTGTGCAGGGTGGGGTTGGGGTGTCAGGGTTGGAAACTCTAACACCACATTTCCCTGCTTTCGTTGCTTTAATAACAACTCTAACTGATGCATTAATTAAGTTTTTTCAATGAATTTCCTTACTTTTTCAGATAGTATAATCATATCCTTATTTTTCTGTGGGAGGGCCCTGCACGCCCATCCCTCCATAGATATGTATATGTATGTAGCCGTGAAAGCACAGGGCCCTCTGGGCCCTGCGCTCCCATTTATAGAACCACAGTGACCAAATTGTCAACATAGCCATCTTATTATGCCACCTTAAGTACCCCGGTATAGAAAATGTTCAAGTCCACGCCAAAACGTAATTGTACACAATTGCAACGCCAACTGCAACGCCATTCCACCCCCAAAGATGCGAAAACACATTTTGAGCAGGATTTGAAAAATGACAGTTGTGACATACATGAGGTGGGGTAATAAGAAGGCTATGTTGTTAATCTGGGGTAAAAATATTCAACATTTCCAAAATTACAAGTGGACATAGCGAAATTTAAATGAATTGTCATAACTTTGGCATTTTTTCATATTTTCACCCCAGATTTTCAACATAGTCTTCTTGTGACCCCACCTCACAAACCTCATAGGTGAAAATTTACAAATCTGTGCCAAAACACTATTCCATGCCACAGGTGTAAAAACACATTTCGGGCAGGATGTGAAAAATGACAGCTGCACTGTTCATGTGGTGGTATAAAAAAATGGCTATGTTGAAAATTTGGGGTAAAAATATTAAAGGAAAGCTGTCCAGAACGTGGGCTCACGCCACCGGACAACTTACCCTCCAGATTAGATTTTAACAGCAAGAGTGGCATTTTTCTGCACTGCAACTTGCTGTGTTTTTAATTTTCAAAACTCCGGAACCCAGAAGTATGGAGGAGGCAGGGACGCTCCATTTGCTGAATAGGTGCAGCGATGCACCACTCGCTTCAATACGGAGATAGGGCTCAATGATCGGCAAGTGGGGGGTGCCACTAGACACCAGGGAAAACAGAGGGTTACAGAGAAACCTGCAGCCAGCAGCACGAGTTCCAGCTGCGACTGCAGGAGTCAAGAAAATGCCATGGTTCTCATACAGAGAATGCGGCAGAAACTGTCCTCTTGCTAACCTCGGCCCCTGGGATTTCGGGTGCCCACAAAAGGTGTTTCCGGGAACAATGTAAAAAAAAAAGAAAACATCAGAATGTAACTAAACAGGTCCCATTTAGCTAAGTTCTGATGTTTCTTTTTTTTTATTACATTCATTTTTTACAAATTTTCTTTATTTTCTGTCTCTCGCTAATGGAAAAACAAGATGACCGACACAACCGATCTGTGCGAAAATACAGCAGGCTATATGTGACCCTACATGCAAAAAGACAGTAGCTCCTGCGAAAATGAGGGAGCCCTACGAAAACAAACTCGGCACTATGTGACCCTCCTTGCAAAAATGTGTATGGAAATATCAGCTCTTGCCATAACGAAAGTTTTTTTTTGTACGCAAATACTAGCTCCTGCCATAACAAAAATGCTTTCGTGCCTGGCATATAAATATTCCCATAGGAAATAATGGGAAATATAAAAATTGTATAACTTTTGAATGGATTAATATATTTTCACCAAACCTTCAAAAGGCACATCTGTGAGGCAAAGGCTTTCTACCCTGAAAATTTCAGACCACGGCCTAAAGCCGTTTCTGAGATACAGCTGTAGAAAAAAGAAAAGGCAAAAGAAAAAGGTAAATTTAGGATTTATTGACACTCTGTATCTCATAAATCACACAGCGGACCGACACGACATTTGGCACATTAAGAGACCTACCCTAGAGATTATGCATGCAACATTTCATGCAAATCCGTTGAGTGGTTCAAAAGTTATTAAGGTTCAAATATTTGGCTTTAACATAGAAGTTTGCACTCAACCCTAACTAGTGGCATGGTATAATATACATATACGATCATATAGTAGGAGTTCAGACAGTCTGAGGAATTGTGCCACTACAGATGTTTAAAGACAGTCCAATGCAAACTGGTCCTGTTAGGTTGAGCTCATCTTTTCTAGGTGGGCTATACTGCAGCTCTGCTTTATTCCCAAAGCGATGGAAAGAAAGTTATCAGGTAGAAGTTTGCCAGTGAAAAATAACTGTTAGGTGAATTTACTGTTCACAAATCAGTACAGTATAAGGATAAAGCCCGTTCTAAACTCATTCATCATTTGCAAGTGCAACTTAGTCATGTCAAGGTTTATTTATGGGGCACCCCTTGGGAGTCTTTTCAGGGAACCTTACATAAAATTGTAATGTACACACAGCAAAATGCTAAAACCATACATAAAAATAATACAGTATTGCACCTTGCACATTACTCAAAAGCTAATATTAATAAATAGACCTAACACCTTCTTTATAATAACCTTGAAGGAGTGTGCCCGTCAAATATATGAAGGCAAAGAATTCCAGAGACGTGCAGTCACAATTGATAATAGTGTCCCCAGCTGATTATAGGCCCGCTGGGGAGCCCACAAGCATCCCTTCCCAACCTTGGGGGAAGACAGGGTTATAGAGCGCAAGGAGTTTGGAAAGGTAAATGGATTCCACTCCATTTAGGGCTTTTACCCTATATCTGGAAGAAAGAAAGGAAATGAGTTTGGTTTTATTAGGCGCTTTCTTACTCCCTCATCCCAAAGCTATTTGTAAGCCATGTATAACTGAAAAAGACATTAGGCATGCACTGGGTGGTTAAGTGAGTTTGAGGAAGGTTAAGAAAACATAGGGAGGTTAGCACAGGGAATAAGAAAGCAGTAGTAAAATACAGTATTAGAAGGTTAAGTGACTAGCTAAAAGTCCCTAAGTGAGTGAGTGATGGTGGTGGGATACAGACCTTGATTTTTAATGCATTAAGCTATACTGTCCCTTATGCGAATACCTATATTAATGCAATGAAACTGACCCACAAACTAATCTGTAGCCCAATGCAGGTTAATCATACTAGTGTAATATGGTTTGAATACATTTCTTGACTTTTTTTTTTTTTTTTTACTGTTGACCAGTAAAAGAAGACTAGGAAACCATTTCCTATTTTCAGCCATGTCCTGGGGTGTTTACAGAACGTGCATAAGACTAGACAATACAAACTAAAAATTGTAATGCAAGATACAGGTACAGCTTGCATATACGTTTACAGAATAAGACACTGCAATTCAGAGCAATCCATATGTAAGAACTTTCATTTACTGTAGCTATGATTGTTGAGCCCTTGAAAGACATTTGAGTCACATTAGTCAGAAGCTACAGCCTGCAAAGCAGCTTATCTGACACGTTACATAGTGACATAGCATTTTAAGGACAGATGGGAAACTAAATCCATCATGTCCACCCCCTTCCCCACTTCATACGTATGTATGAAACGTATTCTGTGCAAACATGTTCTAATTCATAGGGATTCCCTACCCATTCTACTGTGGCATGGTAGCCATTAAGTCCCTTGCTTAGCAGATATTTGTCCAGGCTTACCCTGAAGGCCACCTGTCATTATGTCCACTATCTCTGCTGTTAGGCTGTTCCACAGGTTCACTGCGTGCTGGGAGAAAAAGTACCTCCTAATGTCACCCCTGAATTAACCACCCTCAAGCTTTAGTGTGTGTCCCTGCATCCTGCAGCAGGAGACCAGATCAAACATCTCTGTATATCCAGTCTTGGCAATACACTTGTGTATGAGGAAGATTGAGATCAGGTCTTCTCTTAGCCTCCTTTTCTCCAGGTTGAACATGTTAAGGGCATCTAGCCTCTCTTCATAGATTCTGTCATTGCACTGTACACTCTCAACTTCAGTATCTTTTTAGTATCAAGGAGCCCAGGACTGCACGCATTATTCCACATACTGCCTGACCAGGGCCTTGTAAAGTGTCAGGTTTACTTCCCCTGCACTGCTGATCACTCCCCACCCCCCAAGGGTGAGAGAATGTGGAAATACGTAACTTTGGTTCAGACATTCTGTCTTTGGTTAAACTTCGACACTTGGGCCAAAGATACTTTAGGTCATTGGTACCGTATTGGGGTTTAACAGGCACCCCTGAGTCTCCCCAGGGCCGACATCAGGTTTTTGTGGGCACCGGAGGCAATGGACCTCTAGAAGGCCCCCCCCAGACCCGTCAGTCTATTAAATAAAATACAATAAAACTACACCACCACCAGCCACCTTGCCATCACCAGCCCCCTCCACACAGCAGTAGTACAGCAGCAATTCTGACAAAATTCCACTGCCACACCACCCCAGCAGGCCAACTGCCAAGCTGCTCTCATGCTCAGACTGTGACCACCGACCACCCTCTAGAAGGCCCCCCTCGGACCCGTCCATCTGTTAAAAAAAATACTGTAAAACCCCACCACCGGGCAGCCAGTTTGCTTGCCATTGCCAATCACCAACCCTCTCCACACAGCAGCAATTGAGACAAAGTTACACACCACCCTACCCTAGCAGGCCAAGTCATGAAGCCACTCACAAATTGGACCCCTCCCCGACCTCTGGCACCAGACACCTTAAACTCAATGTATAAAGTCAGTGTCTGTCCTGAACTCCTGCACCCCGGCCCCAAAGGCAGAATGGCACAGCAGTTTTGGTACATTGTAATGGCCTGGGCCACAGCTGCAACCTCCTCCCCTCCCTCCCGGGGCTGGGCACTTACTCTACCTGTCTTACCTTGTGTGTGTGTGTGTGTGTGTGTGTGTGTGTGTGTGTGTGTGTGTGTGTGTGTGTGTATCATGAAGGGAACTTGATGCTGTATCCACATCTGATCTGTTGCTGTTTTCGACTTGAATGGTTCTGTTTCAGAGCTCCGCAAAGGCCCAACGCAGACAGACGCAGAGACAACCGATCGCTGTCAATCCCAGCCACGCCAGTATGCTTTGCTCAACTGCCACCACTGTCTCCACCTGCATCCAACTTTGAGTTTGAATTGAACTCCCGCCTTGGCACCTTGCCAGCAGCTTCCTTTCCAACAATAATGTCACTACGTGACAACAGATGTCACAACCCTGCTAAGCTACTGTCTGGCCCACCCTTCCACCACACTGTCCTCCAACCATTGGTCTGCTGCAATCCCACACCCTGCTCCACGGAATGCTAATGGATCAGGCCCTGCCAGTCAACAAGCAGGGCTCGCAAGCGGGCAGGGCAGCCGGGGTGAATGATAAATCTGTTCTGTTCTGAGTCACTGTAGTTTTCTTTTCCACCACTCAGCAGCAGCAGAACGGTCCACTCAGTGGAAATCATACTGCCAGCGCGGAGTTACTGCAAAGTTTTCTCTTCTTTTTTTGAGCGCCTGTGGGCACCCCCTGGTGTCAGGGCCCCGGGCAGTTGCCCAGGTGCAGGCGCCGGGGCTGAGTCTGTCTCACCCAGCCCAGTCAGAGTCAGTCTCTCAGCCACTCAAAAAAGAAATGCAGTTTGCACCTGGCACAGTGCCAGGAGCTTATATATATATATATATATATATATATCTATATGACTGGGAGGTAGGTGGAGGGTGGGAAATGACCAGGGTGCACTAGGGATGGCCTTGGGACTAGACCTGGCCACCTGACCTGGAAAAAGCTGAAGTGTTTTTATTTTCATTAAAGGAAAACTACACCCTCATATATTGTAAATTGCATTTGTTTCCATGTCAACAGACAACTCTTTTCCTGTAGCTGTTAGGGATATACGTGTTTGCTTTAGTTTTTTTTTCACTACTTATGCTAGTCTCTGTAACTGTCCTGGGGGGGTGTCTCCATTTTATGGTTGTTGAAATCTCAGTGTCCCTGAGATTTGCATTAGCACATGAGAACATGATGTCACAGCAATCATTTATGCCATGTATTCCTGTGCTGAAAGTACAAATATCCCCCCAAAAACTCTCTGGAAACACACAAATTGCATGCAATTTAAAGGGAATAAACTTGCATTACAACTCAGAAAAGTTTGCAAAGCTAGCTGAAGGTAAATGTGATATATCACACCTTAGTGCAACTTGTTTTGTTGAGAGCTAATTAAGCAGACAGGCATACTGTGGAGTCTAAAGGGTGCTGACACATCAGTAGTAGTAAGTAGTAGTAAAAGACTTTATTTGTACAGGAAAGATCTCATATGCTAATACATTTGTCAGGGACAATGAGATTTCAACAACAGAAACGCCCCAGGATAGTTACAAGGACAAGTATGAACAGTGAAAATAAACTAAAGCAATCACATATATCCCTAACAGCTAAATGAAAAGAGTTGTCTGTTGACATGGAAACAGAAACAATTTACGAGATATGAGGGTGTAGTTTTACTTTAACTGGCCGATGATTGAAGTGACACTGAAAAGGACCAGATGTTCAGCACATTCACCAAATACAAATTTGGCATAAGCTCCCGCCCCCTTTCATTTGATGCATCCCAGTATTCTGCTGGTCCTCATGACAGCAGCTACAAACTGATTGTCTTGCTTCAGCTCCTTATCTGTTATAACCTCCAGGTCCTTTTCCTCCTCCAGTGCAACAAGAGGAGCCCACACGGTGTGTAGGTCCTACTTCTGTTCGTCCTCTTCAAGTGTAGCACCTTGCATGAAGCTGAGGCTCTGGGAGTCTGATGAATTACCCAGTGTGCTCAGGTCCTCCTGAAGTTCGTCCCATCCTTAAGGGAGTCCACAACCCTGGTCAGCTTAGTGCCTTAGTAAGTAATTAAGTAAGTAAAAATGTATTTAATTGAGCACCCCATCCCGGAGGCTCCGAGCGCTGTACAAGGTAGGAAAACACATACAACAATAAATGAGCATAAAACCAGAATAAAATAAAACAGTTAACATCCAGTTTAAAAAAGGTATTGCAGCAAGTTACTAGCTTAGCTCTAAATATTCTGAGAACACTTTCCTAAAGAGCGGCGCCTTCAGGCCCCGCCTGAAAGCTTCCACCGATGGGGACTCCCTCAAAGATTTTGGTAGTGAGTTCCACAATACCAGGTCCGCCACCTCAAATCAGTGGTCTCCAGAGGACTTAAGGCGGGCCCTGGGAACCACAAGGACACCCTCAGTAGAGGAGTGAAGTGAGACCTTCTGGACACTGAGGTGCTGCCCTATCTGCATGCATCTCTCTGGACTGCGGGATGAGCTAGCCAGACTCAGAGCGGAAAGTAAACTGGGTCAGGAGTACCATCACCCCTATCCAGAGACCTCCCAGTCCAATGCCACTGCCTCAAAGAATGCCGAGAACAAGGAGCACTTGGATGACAGTGGGCTCAGGGAGGGTTAGGTGGTCAGGCAGAGGCACACCCTAGATCCTATTCCACTCAAGAACTCATATGCCACACTGGCAAACAGGGACAACCAAATAGAGGTACCCAGAGAAGTGGAAGGAAAGGATGTGGAGGTTAGCCAAGGAGGTGGCCTCAGTAGGGAGAGCAGTGGACCCCAGAGGAGGAGGAAGTGAATCCTGGTGGGGGACTCCATCATAAGAGGGATCCAGCTAGGAACACAGGAGGGGGAGGACAGGGAGGTGAGGTGCCTACCAGGTGCCACGGCATGGAGGGATGGAAGGAAGATCCTGGGGATCGCTGGGAAGGCAAGACGGGAGGGTGAGCTGGATGTCATTATCCACCTAGGTACTAATGACCTGGCAAATGGGGAGCCAGAATAAATTCAGGAAGAGTTTAGGAAATTGGGGAAGGGTCTCAAGCAAGTAGCTACTTCTGTCACCTTCTCAGAAGTACTACCTGCAAGAAGCATGGGAGAGCATAGGGGTGCATGCACCAGGAACTTTAACTCATGGTTGAAGAACTGGTGCTGTGAGGAAGGGTTGGATTCATTGGTGACTGGGGACCCACCTGGAAGGATGGAGGCTTGTTCAAGCCTTATGGCCTGCATCCATCCTGGAGGGGAATCCAAGCACTCAATGATAAGCTTAAATGCTAAATTGACAAGCATTTAAACTAGCCAAGGGGAGTAGCAGGCCAGCAAGGAGGTTACCTAATTGCCCCCCCCCACAGCTGGCAGTGGAACCAGTGAACCGGAGGAGTGGATATCTCTACAAAGCAGTGTGCAAAAGATGGAGATGAGCACCCAAGAGGTGGATAGGCAGAAAAGGGGCAAAATTCAACATAAGGGCAAACAGAAAGGAGAACCAGGGATAAAGGACAACCAGGGAAGGGGCTGGAGTAGAACAGCTACACAGTCTAGGGAGGTCAAATCATGGAAAGCCATGTGTTCCAATGTCAGGAGCCTTAGCAACAAGATGGAGGATCTGGAGGCTGTCATGGTGCAGTCAGACCTGGACATTGTGGCCATCACAAAAACCTGGTGTAAAGATAACCATGACTGGGAGATGGCCATACCTGGCTACAACATATTCAGAAGAGACAGGGCAGGTAGGAAGGGAGGAGGAGTGGCACTGTATGTGAAAAATGACATAAGGGCCACAGAGATCCAAGAGGAACAAAATGGGGAAGAGATACTGTGGGTTAAGCTGGAATGGAAAATGGGGCCAGCCATCCGCATAGGTGTGGTCTGTAGACCACCAGCCCAGGAGGAAGAAACAGGTAGGGAGCTGATGCTAGCCATCCAAAGGATGGCAGACAAGAGTGAGGTAGTGCTGGTTGGAGACCTCAGTATTCCCAACGTGGACTGGAGCATCCCAGCAGCAGAATCAACTTGGAGCAAATTTATCTTGGACTTCCTTCAGGGTGCCTTTCTCAAGCCACTGGTCATGGAACCAACTCAGCAGAAGGCAATACTGGACCTTGTGCTTACAAACAGGGACAGTGTAATGGGGTTAACAGTGGGGGTGCACCTGGGGAACAGTGACCACCAGTCATTGTGGTTTGAAATCACAGGAGGAGCAGAACAAAAGCACACAAAAACACGTATCCTAGATTGTAAGGGGGCAGACTTTGGGAAAATGGGGAGATGCTTGAAAGAGGCATTAAGTGGAATGGGGCAGGAATCGGGTTGAGGAACAGTGGGCAGTATTTAAAACGGGGATTACAAGAGCAACAGAATTATGCATTAAGCAGGTTAGCAAGGGGAAAAGGAAGAGGAGGCCATTATGATTTTCCAAAGAGGTAGAGGAGAAAGTGAAAACCAGAAAGACTGCATTCAGGCAATACAAAAAGACATAGGCAGAAGGGAATAGGGAGAAGTACCAGGAGAAGCAAAGGGAGGCAGGGAGGTCAGTAAGGGAAGCCAAAGCTCAGACAGAAGAGCACATTGCAAAATCAGTGGGCAGAGGGGACAAAACCTTTTACAGGTACATAAGTGAAAAAAGAAAGGCAAAGGGAGGGATAGTGAGACTGAAGGGGGAGGATGGGGGCCGCGTGGAGGATGACAACAGTAAAGCTGACATATTGAACAGGTATTTCTGCTCAGTCTTTACTGAGGAAGAGGAGGGTAATGGGTCTGAAGGGAGTACAAGGGGTGGGAATGGTGCAGAAATGGACACAAGTCCCTTTACACGAGAAAGGGTCCTGAAGGAACTGGAAGTAATAAGAGTTGATAAAGCAATGGGGCCAGATGGGGTGCACCCCAGGGTCCTTAAAGAACTAAGAGAGGTGGTGGCTGAACCTCTGGCAATCCTGTTTAGCCGATCACTGGAAACAGGGGAGGTACCCAAAGACTGGAGGACAGCAGATGTACTCCCCTTATACAAAAGTGAGAACAGAGAGGAAGCGGGGAACTACAGACCAGTCAGCCTCACCTCAGTAGTGGGGAAGATCATGGAAGCACTACTGAAGAAGAGATTGGTGGAACATTTGGTTGTCAATGGACTACAGGACCCAAGGCAGCATGGTTTCACCAGGGGGTGGTCATGTCAGACCAACCTCTTTGAATTTTTCGACTGGGTGACTAGGGAAGGTGGATCGGGGAGGGCAGTGGACATGGCCTATCTGGACTTCAGCAAGGCCTTTGACACTGTGCCACATAGAAGACTATTACACAAACTGGGGAATATGGGTGTGGGCAGGACAGTAGTGTGGTGGGTAGGTAACTGGCTGTGCGGCAGGACACAGAGAGTGGTGGTAAATGGCTGTCACTCCACAGAGGGAAGAATGACCAGTGGAGTACCACAGGGATCAGTGCTGGGACCGGTCCTATTCAACATCTTCATCAGTGACATTGCGCAGGACCTAGAAGGCAGAATTCCCCTGTTCGCTGATGACACAAAGCTCTGTAACAGAGTAGACACACAGAGGTATAGACACAATGAGAAGGACCTGCAGAAACTTGAAGAATGGTCAGGAGTTTGGCAGTTGAAATTCAATGCAAAAAGTGCAAGATAATGCATATGGGGCACAAAACCCTGGCACAATATATCAGTTGGGGGGGGGTGAGGATATAGCATGCACCAAGCAGGAAAGGGATCTTGGGGTTATCATCTCTGATGACTTCAAGGTAGGGAAACAGTGTGACAAGGCAGCAGGTAAAGCAAATAGGATGCTGGGATGCATAGGCTGGGGCATCACCAGCAGGAAAAGGGAGGTCATAATTCCACTATGCAAGACGCTAGTGAGGCCCCACCTGGAGTACAGTGTACAGTTCTGGAGAATTTACCTATTTAAGGACATAGACAGAGTAGAGAAAGTTCAGAGGAGGGCAACAAAGATGGTACATGGATTGCATCACAAGTCCTATGAGGACAGGTTGAAGGAATTGAATATGTACTCCCTGGAGGAGAGGAGGGAGAGAGGGGACATGATAGAGACATACAAATATCTTACAGGGAGGAACAGGGTGCAGGAATACACTATTTTTAAGCAAAAAGATGTTCCAGGACTAGAGGTCATGGGATAAAGTTGGAGGGAGGACGATTCAGAGGAAACATGAGGAAGAATTTCTTTACAGAACGGGTGGTGGACAAGTGGAACACCCTGCCAGAGGAAGTGGTGGGCCTGAAACAATCACAGGATTTAAGAATGCATGGGATAGACATAAGGGAATTCTGGAGGTCAGGGGTAAGGGGCAACAGACTTCTAGGAAAACATAAAGTGAACTTACAAGCTCAAATGGGCAGACTGGGTGGGCCATAGGCCCTTATCTGCTGACACTGTCTGTGTATCTATGTATCTATGTGAGTGCATAGGACAAGCAGGAGTGAGGAGGGCATTCAGGTGGACATAGCCCAATCCATGACAGGCCTTATAGGCTAGGAAGCCCACATTGAAGGTGATTTTCCACCTAACTGGCAGCCAGTGCAGTTCGTGCACTCAGAACATCCATCAGTAACCTGGCTGCTGCATTCTGCACCAGCTGCAGATGCCATAGAACCCCTCCAGTGACCCCGAGGTACAGAACGTTGCAGTAATCGAGCCGTGATGTCACAAATGCATGTACCAGTGAGAGCAGTTTGTCAGGTGGAATCCAGGCTTTAATATGGGCAACATTCCTCAAGTGGTTAAAAAATACTCATCATAACAGATGACACCTGAGCCTCAAGTGTCAATCTGTGTCAAGTGTCAATCCGTCATCAAGGATGACACCCAGATTTTTCAACTTGGTGGATGCTGCCAAAGGAATGGGGCCAATAAATAATCCTGTTTCCATCCCAGCATCGTCCACATTCCGTCGACGACCAGGCTCAATCACTAGTACCTCCATTTTGTCGAGATTGAGTCTCAGCCAGCTAGAGAACATCCAGTCCTGGATCTCAGCCACAATGTCATCTGTCCCAGGTGCAAATGACATGTTCAGATGGGTGTTATCTGCATAGCAGTGAAAACCCAAGCTGTACTGTCTAATAATGTCATCCTGGGGAAGCATGTACACTGCGAACAATGCAGGTGACAGGATCGAGTCCTGGGGAACTCCACAAGGCAAGGGATTTGGGCAGGATGAGAAGTTTCCCATCACCATTGTCTGCATTCTGCCTGTAAGAAAGGACTCAAACCAGTTGATGGCAATACTGATGAGTCCACAGAGCTCCCTAAGACGATCCAGCAGCAGTAGGTGGTCCACAGTGTCAAATGTTGAGGAGGACAAGAATTGACTGCTCCCCTCTATCCCTCGACCTGAAGAGATCTTTTTGCATTCTGACTAGTGCTGTTTCAGTGCTATGTCTAGACTAAAACACAGACTGGAAGAACTCATAGATGTCACGGGCTGCGAGGTGTGCCTCGAGCTGCAGCACCACCGCTTTCTCAATAACCTTACCCAGAAATGGGAGGTTAAAGATAGGTCTATAATTCACCAAGATGTCAGGGTCAAGAGATGGTTTCTTCAGGAGGGGTCTCACCAACGCATCTTTCAAGGCACCAAAAAAGCATCCCTCCGAGAGCAAACACCGTACAGTCTTGGCGAACACTTGGCCAATGGACTCGGCACATCCCATGAGAAAATGAGTTGGGCCCAGGTCTAGTTCTCACTATGTGGGCTGCAGCTTCAAAATCACCTCACAGACCTCAGCCACCCCAACCAGCCTGAACTCACTCCAAACAATAGGAGTGCATCCGGATATACACGACTCATCACCGCGAGGCCACAAGTGCCCCATTGATGAGATCCCAGCCCTAATGGAGAACACCCTGTCAGAGAACAACAGAGCAAACTCCTCACACTGAGTGACTGAAGGTGCTTTTTACAGCTGCAGACAGGCAGGATGGAGAAGTCTGTCCAAAGTTTGAAAATGCAGAGCTGGTCTTTTCCTCCCTGCAGCAATGTCTGGACAGGAACTCTGCATTTTTACAGTTGATTGCCCTTTGATATTCACAACAGTGAAATCTCAAAGCCAGTTTGTCCCCCTTAGACCGAGTCCTCCTTCAACAATGCTCCAACCTCCAACCCATGGTCATCATCTCCTTGAGAGCCCCATCAAACCACAAGGGTCTCAAGTGAGAAGACCTGGGTCATACACAGATCGTTGCCACAGAGTCAAGTGCCTTGGAAACAGCCTCATTATAGGCTGCAACTGCCTCATCCGCACCTGCTGTACTTACAGCACTCACACCAGATAAATCCATTACCCCATCAGTTCCTCTGGGGACAACCCATTCAAGGGGCGGTGGTGGACCATCTCCAAAGGAGAGGGACTAACGAGGGGCCCGAACGAAAACTTCACCATGCCATGATCCGACCAAATGACCGGATCAATCCTGAGATCAAAGACCTCAACCCCAGTGAGAACACTAAGTCCCAAGGCATGACCGTCGCTGTGGGTTGCAGAAGCAACAGCTTATGCAAGGCCCAGTGAAGACATTGACTGGAGGAAGTCATAACCAAACTCTGAATGTATGTCGCTGATCCAGGCATTGAAATTACCCAGGACCAACCACCTGGGTGAGTGCAATACCTTCTTGGTGATGAAGTCCGTGACTTCTGGCAGAAACTCTCCCTCATGTCCCGGAGACTGGTATACAAGGAGGATTCTGCAGCCTGCACCTGGACCTCCATGCATGGCCATGCATTTAAACAATGAAGTGGATCCCATCAAGTGCACGGAGAAGTTTAGGTCAGATCTAAAACAGATGGCCCCACCCCCACCCCTGTGTTCCCTCCTCAGGCAATGCACCACAGAAAACCCAGCTGGGATAGACACCTCCAGTACACTTTCCGCGTTGTCCCCAACCAGGTCTCCGTAATGCAAGCCAGATCGACTGAGGAAATCAAGTCCGCAATAATCACGGTCTTATTTCTAATTGATCTGGCAATGCATAGAGCCACCCAAAGGGGACTTGTGGAGGTTGCCAACCCCACGGCTACCTGCCCACTCTGTCTGGTGGGAACCCTGGGTATGGAGACCAAACACATCTGGCCTCTCTCCAGGGTCCCCCCCCCCCAGTTTACTCTAGGGTACCTCCTGGTCTTGACCACCCTAATGCAACTCGCCTTTGCTATACCACATGCATCACACTGCCTGCCAGCACACCCTCTCCCAATCCCAACCTCCCTGCTGTGCCTTAGTGCTGTAGTTGTTAAAGGGAGATCAGTGAAAGGGGCGGAGGTCAAGCAACAGCGACACCGGGTAGGTACTCTGTGGGGCCATAGAACGCAGGCACATCCCAACCTGCTGCACACAACAAGTTAACCCACCTAAAGTAAAATCACCAATAAATACCCCTCCCCAAACAACCAAATAAAATAACAACTAACTCCTCCCTTCCCAAAACCAACAAATTAAGCTATAATTACATAAATACCCCAAATAATATAACTAAACAACAGTTTCCCCTCTCTATAACCCAACCCACCCAAACCCACTAACAAACAATATTTCTAATAATAAAATATAAAGTAACTCAAGTAAAACTATATGAGAATCCAATGTAAAAAATGTGGTGCAGAATAAAGTAAGTAAAAAACCAACTCCTTTAAGGAGTAATGCTTCAAAGTAACTGTAGACAAATGTCATTGAAAGAAAAATCCCAACAGTCCAGCAGCAGTCAGCAGTGTTCTCACTGAACTCTCACCAGTACTGAGGCAGAATGTCCCAAAAGGAACGATGCTCTCACCACTGCACTCCTGGACTGACCATACAGTTGTTAGCTGTAAGAAAATTTCAAAGTAGTGATTATAAGGAGCTACTTTTCAGTTTCCCCCAGTGTTGTGCACACCAGCAATATGGTGATGGCTACAGCAATATAGTTCAGTACTCAAGGTAATTCTACTCACAGTTCTGAGGCCAGGCAGTGTCCTCAAGAAACACTCAACACCACTCTCACCGATGTTAAGGAGATGGTCCAGTCTATAATTTCAAGGAAGCACTCCTTCGACAGGTCCTATAGTAGGATATACCAAACAACTTGAGCAGGCACTTCAGCCATAGATCACGAGCCCTGAACAGATTCACTCTAGCCATGGCGTATGGTTTGAATCAGCGTGGTGGCATATGGTTTGGATCAGCGTGGTGGTTCCTTCATTTGATTAGGGAAACTCTCCCCTCGACAACCACAGACAAATGACTGCCCTTCTGGCACTCTGACGATGACTTCCAGCCAGAATGTAAAACAGCAGGGAACAGCAAGGCAGGCACAGCTGCTGGATCACAGATTTGAACTGCAACAGGTTCCTCTAATCTCCGCTCCCCGACAGATCACCACAGCACTTTAACAGAGACTCTCTAAAAGCAAAAACTCTTAACTCTTCACACTGAATCACTAACCAGTCCTCCTACAACTAGTGCCCTAAACTTATGTCTAACTAAAAACAAATTAATTGACGTTAAAAACTTAGCTAATGACTTACTCTGGACGCAGCAAGCAGTCACAGAGCCTAGGATTCTCCTGGTTAATGAAAATAAAATGGAGGTGAGCATAAATCAGGGAATTGGGCTCCCTTCAGAGCCCTTGCAGACAGCAGCCCAGCCTGGCCGCCGTCTGATTATCATCAGCGCACTTAAGCAGCCTGCTGGAGCCCCCAGCTTCCTGATCAATAATGAAAGTGTTAAGCAGCTGTGGCCTCAGCACCGATATCTGAGGAACACCACTGAGTAAGTACCCCTCTTCAGTTACTCAGAGTAGTACCCATCCAGCACCCGCTCTGCTTCTTGCCTCAAGCCATTTAGTGTAGCAGTCCATAATGAGTATGGTACGTCTCTTGTATACTGTATTGAATTACTTTACCCAGAAGCTTGTCATTTGCCTTAGAATCAAAGGCCTTGCTGAAGTCCAAGACTACATCCAGGGCTCTTCCCCTGTCCACATTTGGTCACCTACTTCATGGAGGTGCTCATGTTGGTTTGGCACAATCTGCCCCTCATAAAGCCATACCAGGAGGGTGCAAGAACCTTGACCTGGACCAAGTGCCCCATTAATCTTCCAAGAATCAATCTTCTCTATAGTTTCCCACCTTCTCCGTAGATTCCCACTTATAGGTCTGAGCCAGAGGTGCTAGGACCCTGCAGGAGCCAGAACATTTCTGGTGGGGGCTGGTGGCATGAGTAATCCCGATATGCACAGACCAACATGTGCCTGATGGTATACTGCGGCATCAGCCTCCAGCCACCTCAGTTACTCTTTTCCCACTGTTGCATGCACAGCAACATTGCTGGTCTCCTCATTGGGGCCACAAATTCACAGTGTATATCACAACAGTGTTCTGTTTTTTAGTTTATTTTTTAAATACACTACAGTTTGTTATTTTTGTATCGGTTCAGATCTCCTTTGAGCGTCTCTCTTCCATTAGGCCACTGTGACAGGGTTCAATAAGACCCTGTCCCATTTTTTATGCAGAAAGAGTAAAAAGCAAGGATCTGTTCTATCCTCTCCTTTTCTATCTCTTGTCTGTCTGATTTCACAATCAAATTTTCTTGTGAGACCTGTGAACTAATCACTCTGTCAGTCTGAGATTCTTCCCTTCCAGCTATCTCTCTCTCTGCCTTCACCTGCTGGTTCTTTTTGTCCCGTTACTCATCTGTGATTATATGTGGATCTTTATGTAAAACTGGGTTCTCTGGTTTGAAAATGTATATAGTGATATTGTTGAAATGATTGCAAAAAGCTATTTGAAACTTGGGTTAACTCTGAGATGCAGTTTGACCTACACAAACTCATTTTCAGAGTTGTCAGCCGTAAATCAGTCCTGGGACACAATATTCTATTTTGTTGCACCTGCAAGGAAAGAAACTGACAAAGTTATGGGCATTGTATGAGAACAGGACATATATCTTAACAAGCTCAGGATGCAGAAGATACTTGTCAGGAAAAGACATTATGTATAAAGAAATCAGTCGTTTGTTGGAGAGAGCAAGAGAGAGATTGAAATTTAGAATTTGAGATGCCCTCAGATGAAGGACTTTGTTTTGTTTGAACTGCCTGTGTAAGAGCTATCCTGCACAATCCTATTCTGTTGTTATTGATAATAATAAAGTGCTACTTGTGAAATTTACAACTGCTGTTGGTTTTCCTATGCTTCCTGACCTGCATCTTGACAACAGATGATGTGAGACTAAGTGGGATTTACGCCGTGCATACTCTAAGTCAGGAGTTTTGTGCTTGGGTACTATACCTGGTACCAGGGAAACAGAAAGGTACGGATTCTGCAACAGCAAGCCCAGGAGTGATTACCAGAAGAATGGCAGCCAAACTAGAAGCAGAAACAAAAGTCCAAATTGAGACGATACAGCCAGAACCAGTGATGGTAGAAAAAGAACAGGCAGGGGCAGAACCTGAAAGTATATCTGCCTTCTTCAAATGGTGGGCTATATGACAAGAGAGATGGAGGAGCAGAGAAGGTAAGAGATACAGCAACAGGAACAGTGATGGCTGGATGCTGTGCAAGCTATCAAAGGCCAAATCCTCCTGTGCCAACTGGCCTCGAAGCAGACCATCTTTTATTTGTTAACTTTATTTGCATTAAAGTATTGCATAGAAGCATAAAACAATGTGTATATCAAGGAAAGGCATTTGACAGTTGCATATTCCAATAACAAATTAATAAGAATGACTGTCACTCATTCATCAGTGTTATCTGTAACCAGGAGCAAGCAATCACAAACATGTCATTAACACAGTTTTACACATGAAGCCCATAATACAGCCAATGCCTTGGTAAATTTCCATAAAAACAGTAACAAATACATTTGTAACCTGCCTATAAAGCACTTAGGAGGTAATTTGAACATGTTGCTCATCTTTGGGCTTTCCACTAAGCTCCTTTGAATGACAGTACAGAGGTATATCATCATGTAGGCAAAGTAATAGATAACTTGGTGAACAAGTATAGCCTGTTCTAGTACCTTAGTCCAAAAGTAGTCTTGTTGGCTGTAACCTCACTGCTACTAGATTCTAAAACAGAGTCTCAATATACCGCCCTTGTCGGGGCCATGACCAGTGCAGACGTGCACACCCTACTGCCTGTTTTGGTTTCCCTCCACTACGGCAGAAGGGGATGCTAAGAGAATGTATTCAGCCATGTTCTCCATGAGAAGAAATATGGAGGTTGCTATTTTGCTTGTCTTGACCTCTGTCAGTTATAAGGGGGTCCAGTGTGAGACATTAACAGTAATAATTAACATGTAGCCACATAGAAAACCCGTGTCTCAATGCACGGAAGGTCAAACCTGACATTTTGACATTATCTTTCGACATTGTGTGAGCAGTGCTACGCACTTTTTGAACACTAACAGAGCAACAAATACATCAATACCTCCTTTAGAATAGTGTGGAACCACTAAACAACTACCAAGTCCTTGAATAGTCTAAAAGTGTCCGTTTAAAACAAATGTACTATAGTGCCAAGACATTATTAGTGGATTACATGAAACAACCGGCCCAGCCTATACAAATGTGAAATTGAGAATCCATTCTGTGGGGAAATACGGGTTGAGAAAACGGTACTTACTGCGCTCTTTCTACCAGATTATTAAAGCAAGGTCCCAATAGAGTCCTAAGTCAGTCACAGTTTATTTTCTTCTCCAGGCTCATTCACCTCCTGTTCCGATGGTAACATTTCAGTTTTTTGGTAAAAATTTCAGCAGCTTTCAGATCAGTAAAGCTGCTCATTTTGTCCTCCCCCCCCCATGATAAATTGCAAACGAGCAGGAAAACTTTGACGATATCAGACGCCTACCTTGAGCAATTTGACCATGACTCTTTTGAAGGCCTTCCTGCAGAGGTGGGTAGCACATGTGTAGTTTAGGAAGAAGAATATTCTTGAATCATCCAGTGTAGTTGCATATTCTAGGGCCTGCCAAAGTATTTGATCTCTCTCTCTCCCTGACCAATCCACTGACCATTATGATAGTCCATGCCCTGGTCCCTCATTCTGCACCTGGGCTCTCCTCTAATTAATTCTGTGGGCCTTAGTGATACGAAGAGCATTGCTGAGTCTGCGGGATTCAGGAAGCTGCCTTTCCAGGAATGTGTCTGCATTGTCTTCATCTGTACCCTCCGGTAGCCTCAAAATATGAACATTGGGGGCCTGGAGCGGTATTTTCTAGTTGTTCCAGCGGGGTGCAGATCAGTCCCTGTTCCTTAACAGAAGAAACTGCGGCTACCAGACCTTTTCCCACCATTGTAGAAGATTCCAGTACTGTGCTTGCCATTCCTTCCATTTTATTTTCAACTACCACCAGCTGGTCCATGTACAAATCGAGCTTTTTGTCAGTTCTTGAGTTTGATTGTGTGAGGACCATGATGGCTTGATGCAAACTCTCCAGCGTGGTCAGCTAATTGGAGATGAGTAATGGCTGTGGCAACTTTGGGTCCCCATGCTTGGAGGGTCCAGGCTTAATACCTTCATTTTTCATGGCTGTTGGTCGTCCCATCTTTACCAAAGTTACTCAAAGAGTGTAGTGATATGAAATCTACCGATGACACCTAGTATTGTCTGTATAAATTGTCATAAAAGTGAAGTTTTAATCCCAATTTAATGCCTGTTTCAGGAGTTTAAATGAAAAACAGCTTTCCTGCTGGGCTGCTAGGCTCTGCTCCCCAGAAGACCATCTTTTGATGGACCATGTTATGCATTCTACACTGTTGCACTCTGGCCTCATGTACGTCATGTGCAAACATTTGAGTTCATTCGATCAGATATATGAATGTCTCCGTTGCTGCTGATGATCATTGAGAGCCAGGCTACTACCTGGTCATTTGCACACACTTTCACGGGCCATTACAGTGTGGACCTGCAAAGCTGAAGAGATGCATCTTTTGGGTCCTCCATCCTGAAGTGCCTCTTCAAATATGCTGAGGGCTTCAACCTACTCCAGCCCAGGCAATCTTGGTTGTATGCACCAGTGTGACTACATGTAAGGAATCCAGGTAGTTAAAAGACTAAGGTTCTCTCTTGTAATTGCAGTTTTATTGTTGCCATTCATTTGACAGTTACACAGCCCACCCTACTGCCCCTGGCTACTAACCTACAGACATTGTGCCGACTGGGTGGCACTTTACTGTTCCTGTGGTTCAACTGAATGCTCTGAGTATGGAGAGACAAGAAAAACAGGAAATAGGTACGAAGACAACTCTCTAGCCAGTGGCCTTGCTGAGTTCATATGTTTAGTGTATAGTACCTTAGTATGACTGTGGAAGGATACCAGTAGTAAAACTACAGTTACAGGTGAGTAATTCAGTCTTTTGACAGATTACAGTCTCTTCAGCATTTCCTAGAATATCTTGTGTCAAACCTTCTGAACAGGCCACTGCAGTACTGAGCAGTATCCCTTTAAGAATGGAACACTATGAATGGTGCAAAAGGATTATACATAATTGTCTTTAGGTCTCCTAGTTGGATTCTGAATAAATCACCAAGGAAGCACAGCATGTTTTCCTCTAGGTATTATTTTGTACATCCATTTACTATAATATTTTGAGATGTTACTCTTATATATATTGAGCTTCAAAGTGACAGTCAAAATTCCTATCCATCCTGCTTTTCCCCGGGGCACTAACTTTCTCTCAAGATAGCCGCATCATTGCAGTGGATTTGGAGTTGAAATGTACTTTTTTGTCCCTGAGGTACACCAGAAGAGTGCATTTCCTGAAATGAAGTTGCCACGCAGAACGAGTTGAATATAAATGGAGCCATAGTAGTTTATCTCCTCCAGGGTAAAGGGGAAAGTAACAAATGAGATGGACTACTAATTTGCTTTCCAGAAGCAGCTCAAGGGGCATACTGATGGGAAGAGTATTAAGAAACAGTGTTGTACCTAAAGAAAAATGCACAGTAGTTCCAATATTAGAGGCATGTTTGGAGAAAGAGTTATTTTTAAAACAATGATAGCCCAACATTTTGCTTGTTTGTTTAAAAACAAAAAGCATGATGAATGCTGGAGTCTTCTGGCACGTACATGAGCACAGGTGAAAAGCTGATAGTGCTGGAGGCCAGGGACCAGATTTTGAAAGGGCTTTGACACTGACAGGTCTCTAAATTTTGGATCCACCAGCATCTGTCCAGTTAGGCCAAAATTCAAGCACCCTAGTTTCAAAGGCACTCAATTTTTTGTGACAGTTTCCATGATTTATGACGCAGCATTCGTGTGATGTAAGCACCCCCAATTTTGACATAATTTCACTTAATTAGGCCAAAAGTCAGACTGCCTTTTATATGGTCTGTCTGCATCAACACCTTGGTGCAGTGCTTGCTAAATTGTGCTTAATTTGGAAAGTGACCCTTTAAGAATCCTGCCCTAGATCTCCTCGCCATTTATTTTGTCTCTTAGTCCAAATAAAGCAGAAGCCTTGAATTAACCACATGACCAGCCTTATCAAGGAAACCATTCAACAGCAAAATAAGTTTAAACGTCTTGTGTTCTTGCACTTACATAGCTGCCCCATTCAGCCATCAGACATCACAGGGACTAACATGGCATTTTTTTACATTATGCATCTGTACTACCACCTTTTGTTGAAATGGCATGTCATACCAGCAGTCTCACTGAAGCTGAAAAACAGCAACCTTTTGATTATGTTAATGGAATAAGCAGGAGTTGGAAGGTTTGCCACTGTGTCTGTGGGTCTTTAGCACATAGTTTTGGGGACAGCTGTTGCAAACACAACAAAGTTATAGCGTTGTGGTATGTGTTGCAGTCATTACTACAAGTGGTGGCCAGTTAATACAGGAACTTGGGCAGTGGAAAATAAAAGCAGCATGAAGTTCTTTATAGTGTATAGTCGAATGTTGTTAGGAATGGAAATCCATCCCTCGAACAACATTGTTGTACTGCAGTAGGTACGTCATTGTAGCTGTTGTGCTGCACTAGCTACGTAGCTACTGCAGCACAACTTAGAATGGATGCATGCATGCGCAGTGTGCAAACCCCCTGAGTTTCCTCTAACAGTTGCAACAGTGAGAACGGACCTCAGAAGAGAGAGTGGCATCTAAAAAAGGGCAAAAGTAAGGGAAAATTCTTCAAGATATGATTGCTCATACACTATACAATACAGTGTATGATCAGTCATACACAACAAGGGCATTTTTTACTCTCAAAGTTTCCATGGTAACGAGACCTCTCGAGCTGCACTCTTGAGGTCTCCTGTTACCATGGAAACCTCTTGAGTGAAAAACATCTTTGTTATGTATGATTGATCATACACTATCCTCTATAAAGTGTATAGCACAGCATTGTTCTGTACAGAATTTCATCCCTTTAAAAAATGCTGTTGTACCACAGTTCAAAGATCATGGAATGTGGTTGTACCCTTCTGTGGTACAGCATCATTCTGAAACCTCTAGAGACTGCACTAGTCAGTTTCATGCTGAAAGTGAAAGAACTGCCATGCACACATTGTCCATAGTTGCCCATCCAGTATTCTCTGCATTCTTAGCAATAATGTCTTCAATTAAATAAAGTCTGCCTGTGTATACTGTATTTCACATGCAGTTCCCTCATGGAGATTCTACAGTCTGAGTATCCTCAGGCTAAACTTCACTACTGTTTTACAGTTTGCTTGACTCCTCAGTGGGTCTAACCCATGGGTCCTCATAGCTGCATCTTTTGATGATATGCCACTTTTGTATTTTTTTATTGAAACTCCTGTTTGTATGTTTGTAAACAACTGTTGTTACATTGTGCTGCCTTTATTTATTGTTTTTTTTGTCCCCCTCACACACACACACACACACACACACACTCGCACCTGAGAATGAGTCTTAGCTCAGTGTGCCTCTCTCTGTTACCAATATCTAAATGAATAAATAAATGAATTAGAAACTGTGTAGTTTACAGCCAACTATGCATTCATCTTGTACCAGTAATTGCATTGTATTTCTCTCTGCCTTCTAGTAACAAACACACACAAAACAAAACCCACCTGATCAGGACCATCTGCCAGCAATGAACAAGAAATTGCAAAGATATACCATGCAGCACCTCACAGGGTGACAAAGAGGCAAATAACCTTTGGCCTTGATCTAACTAGCACAGTTTCAATAAACTTCTACAAATCACTAAGTTCAGCCAAAATAAAAGACACCTGTAACTGTCATTAAGTCTCTTCCTTCCCCATGTGTGCCATATTTATCCACTGGTAAGGTATAATTGATTTGTCATATTAACTGCTTTCGCTTCCCCTTCTACTGCTGGCTTTATCTATGCTTACGCTCCACTGCTACTCTATCAAATCACTCCTCCCCCCCCATATCAGTTGTAGTCTGTTGTTTGTTCTAGCTGCCAAAATATATGTATTGCACACACCAGTCATCATGTTTCATTTATCAGTATGCAACCTGTAAGTCGCTTCCTTGTATATATCAATGTCTACCACTCATGTCACCCCATGTGGTACCCTTGTATGTATATCCAGCCTGTATCATGTAACGTGCATTTCATGTATATACTGTTATTACCTATCTGTGTTTGTACTTTAAGAGTTTATGTCACAGGACCTCCTTGTAAATGAGCTTGCTTAATGGAGTTTTCCTGCAATAAACTTGAACTTGATCCCTGAGCTGTACTTTGCAGGGTCAGGGCAGTTGCAGGAGTGAGCTATGAAGTCTCAAAGAAGGGATTTGATGGATTAGAGGGATGAGGTAGAGCAGATAGCAAGAGAGAAGAGAACACTAGAGCTTAGGGAAATGGAAGGGGAAAGTAACTTGACCTGCAGCAGATATCATGGGAGGAAGGGAGGGAGCAGGAATCAATGTTATAATGAGAGTATACTAGGGCAGAGGGGAGTGAGGAGGGAGGTACGGTAAGGGGGATGGATCCAAGCCAGAATTTGGAGATACCGGAAGCACGAGGGGAGGAGCAGAGGGAACAATGATGAGTGCAAAGTGGTACATTCCAGGGCGAAGTGGCAGGAGTGAAAAAGGTAGGACAGTCTGGCTAGGGTGGACTTAGAAGCTGCACTGTACACAGTGTCACCATAATTGAAGACAGAGAGGATCATCTTCGAGACTGTTTCTCTGCAAGCAAAAAGTGGAATACATGCTTTATTCCTTCCAGAGCACAGAGTTTAGGCTGGAGCTTTCTGCTGGATGGCATTCACATGCAGTCCATCAAGGTGACAGTCCAACCATATCCCAAGATATTTAAAGGAGGGGACATCCTCAGTCACTGCACCATCAAGGGTATGGAAAGAGGGGAGGGATGAGACTCTGGCTAATCTCTACCTGGTGCTAATGGTAATAGAGACTGTCTTCTTGCCATTAAGGGACAGTTGATTAGCCCAGAACCAGTGCTGGATGTTGGAAAAATCCAACTGAAGCCAAGCAGTTAGGTCAGGGGTGGAGGTGCTGGAGGAATAGAGCACCGTGTAATCCATATACAGGTATATGGTCACAGAGGGTACAGGTTTGGAAGGTCATTTAGAAAAAGAGGACAGAGCCTTGGGGAACGTCCAAGTAGATGGGGGGGGGGGTACAGTGTGTCTCCAATACAGACTGCTTGGGAGTTGTCCACAAGGTAGGTGCAGAACCAACTGACTGAAAGGTCAGAGAGCCCTGCCCTTTTAAACTTGTCCAGGAGAAGGGGAAGTGCAACAGTGCTGAAAGCTTTGGCCAGGTTGACAGAGGTTGTAGAACTCATCAGACCCATGTCCATGCTGGATAGGATGGGTTCAGTGAGTCAGAGGTCATGTCAAGTTTATTTTTGCACAGTATGTATCAATAAACATAACATACAAAGAATAAAATAGTTAAAAACATGATAGATACATATTAATTTATGCACATGCATAACATGCTGAACTCATGACACAGAACTGGGATCATACTAACATAGACGCACTACATGTTACCTGTTACATTATATTAACTAAACTTTTATTTAGGTAGTTTACATAAGCACATGATATGCAGATTTTTCAGCAGTGAAAATAATTGGTTTTGTTAAGGAGAACAGAAGGTTCCCCACCACTTTATTTGTATTGTTAAGTATATACATTTTCATCTCCATAGGTTCCAGCATTTTATTTCCTTTCCACCACCAGTACGCTGCAATCTAACATGAGATGTTGTATGGTTAGTCTTATACTGGTGTCACGTCTGCAGTTGATGTCTCTGTTATTTACCATTTTTGTATAGCACCTGCCTCCTTCCAAAATCCCCAACCTGAACCTACACATGACAAAACTGCTCTGTATTTTTCTTTCTCACAATATTTTAAATATAACTCATTTCCCCTATATCATTTATTATCTCTATAAAATGTCAGGTCAGGAATATCTGCAAGTTTTCCGTAATGTAGATGTTCTGGAAATAGTTGTCTCTTATTTCTTGATCCGCTTCTTTGACATATGATACAGTATGTCCAGAGCTATATTTGACCCATATGTTTGGCATGCCCAACCTTGTCATAGTATAATTCGATTTCTTTAACCAATTTTCTTTATTAGACATAATGGACTTTTTCCAAATAGCATGTAATATTGAGTGTGGGTTAGCTTCTACTACTCTCTTCCACTGTCTGACTGCTCTGATTTACATCCTACTTTCTAGTTACAAAGTGTTAGTCTCAACATGTAATAATGCAGTTGGGGTATCATAGGGTAAAAGATTGGTGTTCCTTACAAAGGAGTTTTGGACCACTTCTATTTTTTCACATCGTCCTTTTTACAAAGGACTCTCCATATTTCACTGCTGTACAAAACTTGGCTATTAATTTTTGTATTGAATGTTTTTTGCATTGCTATTTAGAAGTTTCCAGCAAACTGTTTCCCAAACCTTATTACCCCCTTTATGGACTAAATGGCTTTTTTTTAAGTTTCTTCCATACTTGAACTCCTGCTACCATGATTTCCCATGAGTACTCCTAAATATCTAGATAATGTATGGTAGAACATTGTTATATGGTGAAAGTCATCTTTTTATAATGTTGCTATACCATCAATGTGACATCACTATGTTGTTAACCCATTGATGGTACGTCACATCGATGGCATAACAAGTTAGAATACCCTTGCACTCCCGTTACACTGGCAGCATAGCCGATCACTACGTTTTTTTCTCTTTAGTTTCACTTGTTTAAAGCTGAAAACGAGCAATCACGACATGGGAAGAATCATGGCTGTTCCCCTCTTTGTATACACCTAATTTAATTTCTAGTCAAACTCCACACAAAAGAACCAGCCTGTTAGCAAATAAAATCCCTTCCCCATGAACAAAAATCATGAAAGTATGTCATAAACAGTACCTCCTGTCAGGTTATTGATATACAGCTGACAGCATGGCAAACAAACAGTGATGAGAGTTTTTTTCTCTTCGGGCATGAGGCAGCGTGGACGATGAGACTTGACTGTTTCAGCATGTTTCACTGAGAGTACTTTCTGACATAGACGCAATGACACCTAAGTAGCCATTGAGGTTTACTTTTTCTTACTTCTGTTGTTTCTTTGTTTTTTTTAATGCTGTGCTGTAACATTTGGCATATATTAATGAAGCGCTGTTCCTGACATGGGGCTTGGCATCTGTTACAGTATTTAAGGTGGGGGTAACTGTAATTTTACAGTAGCACAAAGTTTGAATTCAGCATGAGAAACTGGTGCCCATAGACTATACAAGACAATGAATGGGCATCAGTTAACAACCACACTGAATTCACTTCTCATGGTTACCATGAAAGTAGTGAACCCCATGTTGCCATGGTAACCTCTCGAAGTGAATAAAGCGTGTTGTTAACAGATGCCCATTCATTATCCTCTATGCTGATTGGTGCATTCACAACGTAAGGGCTCTAATTGCTGTGCATCTTCATCTGTGTTTTGTTTTCTCATAAGCATTAGTTTCAATTTGCTAGGGTTTACTTTCAATTTTAGTCTCATCAAATGTTTTAGTATCAAAGTGAGTGCCTTCTTCAGTCCTGGAGGGTCTGTGACATTATTATTATATCGTCCACATAGCCTTTTTAATTTGCTTGTTACCAATACAGGGGGCAAATGTATCTACATTGCTTAGTGCTTCAGTTAATAATCTATATAGCTATTAAACAGAAATTGAGCCAGCAGGCATCCCTGCTTTACACTTTTATTTATTGTGATTTCTGCTGATAGATTTCCATCTGTACCAGCCCTTCCATGGACTGTGTTATTTGAGTGTAATAATTTAATTACATTTAGAAGATATTAATTTTTAACCTATCAAGAATGTTCTACTGAGTTTGCCTACAAAGATTGTTGGAAGCACTGTGTTTGTCTTTGAAGGCCAGATGTAGCTTTTTTGCTTCTTTTCGACAACATATTTATTCCGAAGAGACATTAGAATGAATATATTATCGATAGTCCCCTTCCCTTTTCTAAAACCAAACTGGATTTCTGTAAAAATGTTCTGACTCTGCTCAGTCCTCCAAATGAGTTAATATAACTCAAGAGAGAATTTTAAGACCAACAGATAATAATGTTGTAGTGGCGAGGAAGACTGCTGACACCAACTAGTCCCTAATAGATCAGGGCAGAGCACAGATCCACCTGGCTATGTCTTGGAGGAAGGAGGATGTATACCCATCCACCCAAAGTCGACTTTTGGGTGACACCACAATGTGAGTGTTGGGGAATTTAGGGGAAAGGAACTGAGGCCAATTGCCACTAACTGTATCCTGCAAGAGAGAGAGGTATGACGTGGACTTGAATACACCCAAAGTTTTTATTAAACACTTCTGAGTAACAACAACATCTATACTGAGCATCTTAACTCTAAAATGTTTGCAAAACAACTAAATCATTTTTAACACTCTTAAGTTTGTTTGTAACACTTTAAATGAGAGGTGATACAAACTTTATGGTCCCCTTATCGTCCAGCCACCACTGTGTATGTCCATCAGGGGAAGGGAATGGGTTGAGAGCCCCTGTGGATTACCAGGACAGGTCCCCTCCAGGAGGGACACTCAAGCTGAAGTGAGAAAAGAACATTTCAAATGATACTTGTTGCCAGCTTCGGGCTGTTATATACTAGTTACCCCTCCTGGGCTGAAGAACTGCATACACTAAGGTAGTGAGGATCATCGGCAGAAGGTCACACACACAGATCACCGGAATGGGTCACCCCTTGAGGAGGAAGACAGAAGAACTGAAGAAAGTCACCAGCCTTTCAGACCCCACCTAGGTTGCTGGGATGCAGGGAATGCTGAGGAATTTCCTGGAGGAACTGCTGAGGAAGGAGTCAGACTGGCTGCCTGACAGGTCTATAATTTGTATGATCATGTGGATCTCCTCTTTTAAAAAGGGGAACAGTCATCCATTTAGCCCAGTCTTCTGGTAATCGCAGAGAACCGATAATATTATTACACAATGGGGGTTAGAATTTGTGCCCACATTTCTGAGGCTGCATTATACACTTCTGCAGGGATACCATCATATCCTGGTGCCTTATTGTTGTTCTGGGATTTGATGGCAAAAATAATTTCTTGTTCAGGTATTACGGTCTGTTCATTTCTGTACTCATGGTTTCCTTGTGTGAGCCCAAGTTTCTCATGTTATTGACTTATCTAGCCCTTGACTTCTATTTTCTGTTTCTAGCTTCTGTTTCTGCACAAAAAAACTCTTCCACTCAGTCAGTTTGGGAGGCAGTATAGTGCAGTGGTTTAAGGCTCTGAGCTGCAAATCTGGAGACCTGGGTTTGAATCCCACAGCCCCCACTTGCATACTGTGTGACCCTGAGCAAGTCACTTAACTTCCCTGTGCTACCAGGTTGCGCCTGTAAACAAGTTTTCAGCTTAGGGTGTCTCACCTGGTTAAACAATTGGAAGATGTAAAATGTATAGTCGCTGAAACTGTTTCTTTCTCCCTATTTTTGTTCCAACTGCCCATATTTCCCAGAAGGTTTTGGGATCTTTCTCATGAGCAGCATTCTGTAACTGCCCCCATAGTGTCTCATTGTATTCCTTTTTTTCCTTTTAGCATCTCTTTGTGCTCTCTTCTTAAAAGAATGAGTGCTTTATTATAATTTATATTTATATTCTTCTATGTACCCTTTCCTATCCTGTATAATTGTCAAGCCATTTGTTTTGTTCATTAGGAACACCCTTCTTGAGCACTCTTTCTTCTGTTAACATTTTATTTGGCAGAAAATTCAATAAGCTTTGCATACGTATCTTTGATTTCCATGTCCACATTTACTATGTCTTTTTTGACTTTAAAGATTAAAATATACATTTTCATATAATCTGTTATAAAATTCTTAACATCTCTGGCTATTGGTGGCCACTTTATTTTCTTTTTAATGTTATAAACATATGTTTATCTGCTAATTCATTGGTGCCCATATTTATGTAAGCAATAATACCCAACAGGATGGGTGGTATTGGGCTATACCAGACCGCTCAGGGGCATAATGTGGAGCAACACCGTAGGCGGAAGACCTTATATCCCCTGGAAAGTCCGGTGTAGCTCATACTGCCTATTATTGCACTTAGAAAATGGGCACTGTATTATATACGTTAGAAAAAAATATTTTTTATGTTTAAATGTTAAAACTCTTAGGTGTATTATTTATTTTCTAATAAAATGGTTCCTCCACCTGCATTAGAATGCTGTGGGTTTTTTTTTTGAGCTAAGGACTTTTGTCCTACTGGAGCATCTGTAGTTGTAACTATGGAGCTGGTCTGGTAATCATGGTCCCCCCCCACAGAGGGACCGCGTCTACAAAATGTGGCTTATGTGCTTTATTGAGTGTGTACGAGAGAGAACACTTTTATTATTTACGTTCTTAGAAGTGATGTTGTAGGGTTTTTTTGTGTGTGTATCTTTTGGTTTTTTTTTTGCGTTTTCTTAGTAACAACTGGGACGCAGTCAGAACGAGGAGTTCACTGAAACCGCACATTCCAAACTGAATCAATGGAAACAGCCACTGACATTTGTTTTCAGTGACATTTCTATAACTGTCAATATTTTGTCTGCTGACAAAAATGGGTTATTTGTAAAGTGGTCCCTTCCTCTACCAGTAGATGCCAATGCTGTTTTGAGAACCTGTGATCTTCCTCGGGGGTATCTTAGTCATAAGATTACACCATAGGAACCTTTGCAGTCAGAGACGGAGAATCCACATGGAAGATTTTCAGAAGTACAGCTGGGGCTGCCCACACTGTCAACGTCCACCGATGTCATCAACCCGATATAGGCGCGGGCGGCCCCTACTCACCCCTCAGTTCGTCCCTGCTGTTGACTTGCAATAACAGTCTCTGTGGAAGAGCCATCACAGTGTTTCGCGCCTTTTTCAGCCTATGGCCATTTTTTTTTCTGCTGTTTGCTAAAATCTCTTTTGGCGATTTTTCTTTTATTTTTTTTATGTCAAGAGTTAATCTGTCTTCTTCTTCTCTTTTCAGGCGCTACCACTGTGGGAAGAAGATTGCCTCTATAGATGAACACTCCATTTGTGTCAGCTGTCTTAAACCTAACCATGATGTCTCAGACTGTGAGCTCTGCCAGAAGTTTAACCAAACAACCCTTAGGCAACGCAAGAAGGCTCTCAAATAATTTCTGATGGAGCAGCAGGTAGCTAACTCCCAGACAGGGGTCCTCTGGAGGTCCGGCCACTCAGTCACCCACCGGATCTATGAGCTCCCAGGCCTCCAAGACCCGAGACAAGTTCTCGGGGAAAGTCACAAGAAAGACCGGGATCGCGACTGCTCCCTGTCGTCGAGGCACAAGTCAGGAAGCATAGAGAAAACCCAGGAGCAGTTGTAAAATTCCACACAACTGTTTATTTGTAGTTGCAGTAACATAAAACAAAATAAACCTATTCAGAATAACTATGTACAGAAGCAAAAATAAAACCTTTCTTGTAAAAATCTGTTTTGCAGCTCAGCTTAGCTGTTTTTTATAAGTCTTTTTCAGCCCCATCCTTTGCAAGCATCCTGTTCTTTGTAAATTTCAGGAACTGCTAGAACATTGAGAACTTCCTGAGGTCCTCCACAGCAACTGCAAAAGGCTCAGGCATTTGCACCCAAGTAACCGCTAGCTTTTTACAGTTATCTCAAATTATAAATATATACATTTCAACAGTAACACAATTTTCCAAACAAAAGAGATCCCAGTATCAGCTACATTTCCATATATTGATTCTCATATATTTTATATTAGCCAATATAGATATGCAAAGGAGAAAAAACAGATAGCAAGAGAAAACAGAGAGACAGTGAGAGGCAAAGGATTGCGAGACTGTTCTGGTTGATCAAGTCCAAAGTCTCAGAGGAAAATTTGGTTGTGCAACCAGACAGAGAAGAGAGAAAAGGAAAAAATACAGATCCTTGCATTTACAAACTTTCTCCAAAACAAATGGGACAGGGTCATATTCTACTCTGTCACACTCCCCCAGTGGCCTTCCCATTCCCAATCAGCCTCTCCTTCTTCAGGGGGCTCTTCATTGATGGCAGCTGCCCTGATGAAGAGACCAGCTGTCCAGGTCTCTGTCCCTATCAGACCCATATCAACAACTTTGCCGCCCGATTCCCAGGGCGCCCAGTCATCGACCTCCGGGTCATTGGCCCCTCCTCTGTTGACAGTGGGCTTGTAGTCGATGGCTATCCCATCAAGACCTGCTCTTCCTTTCTGAGGGCTACAGGTTCATTGGGCTCTCAGGACAGAGCGCTGTCGACTTCTGTGCCATTGAACTTCCCTTCCTCGATGACGACTATGGATCTGAATGAAGTACTTGTCAAGTTTACTAATATATCTGTTTAGCAGTTCACTGCCTTCAATAGGCTGTCATCACTGGCACCGCTGACTCTGTCGTCGACACCTGTTCATCAACCATGGGAGGCTCCCCATGGACCACCGATGACCACTCCGATGCCAGACCCAGACAAGGAGGTCGATGTCCAGGAGGACTACCATCTTGAGTTCATCCTCCCGGATGATATACAGGATGAGGAGGAAGAGGAGGAAATCCTCATTTCTGATAGGTCTGCTACTTCTTCGGTCAGTGAAGACTCAGTCAAACATACCCCAAGGTCTCCTCCTGAGGATGCTACCTTTTTTAATGTCATGAAGCAGTTGTCTGCCACTATGGGCATCTACACTGAGGAGGAGGAGGAGGAGGAGGAGGAGGAGGATGTCACCAGGAAAGACCTGGTGGACTTCATTGAGGTTTCTGACTCTCCCCCTAAGATTATCTCTCCTATGCGGCCAGCCCTAAAGAATACTACCACAGCAGCCTGGCACAGACAAGACATGATGCTGGCTATACCAGGCAGGGCAGACAAGCTTTACAGTGTCCCGCAGGGCCTTCCTTATTTTGCTACCCAGGCTGAAACTGACTCGGTGGTCATCAAGGCAGTCCATGACAGATCTAAGGCACCTCAGCACCTTAGTTCTCTTCCTCCAGATGAGGAATCCCACAGGACTGACCTCTGGGGTAAAAGAGTTTACACCTCCTCTATTTTGGACCTAAGGATTATAAACTATCTGTCACATATGGTTAAATTCCAGAATGCCACTGGAGAAAGGGCAAAGCTGCCACTCAGGCCCTTCCAGATGGTTCCCAGAAGCAGGAATTACTTCAGTGTTTGCAAACTGTGGAAGATGTCAGTAAACATCTCCTCAGGGCCCTGTATGACATGGCTGACACAGTGGCTAGGGCATCTGCAATGGACATATGCATTTGTAGGCACTTGTGGCTCAGAGTCTCTGGATTTTTAGCAGATGTGCAAAATAAGATGCTTAATGCCCCTTTCAGTGGCACCAAGCTCTTCATCCCTGATGTCCAGGACCTCATCAATGATCTGCAAGCCTCTGGCACAGCCATCAAGTCTGTGCATTCTCTCTACCACACTCAGCCCCGTGGCAGAGGGCGGCCTACATTTCATAGACAGGCCAATAGGCCAGGCTCAGGCCCCCATACCCAGGGTAAGTGCAGAGCCCAGGCCTCCTTGCCCACCCCCTCCAATGCTGGAGCAGCGGCAAAGCATCCCAGAAATCATGGGCCAGACTCCTTCTGCTGCACTGCGTGTCTTTACCAAATGCTTAGCAGCGGTTGCAGAAGCTCTCAGAAGAGAGGGACTGTATGTCTTCCCTTACCTGGACGATTGGCTTCTCAAGGCCCCTCCCAGGGAGCAACTCTTACTGACTCTGCAGTGCACTCTACCGCTCTTCCATTCTCTGGGCATAACGGTCAACCTGCCCAAGTCAGTACTAGTTCTGTCCCAAAGACTGCAGTACATTGAGGCGGTTCTGGACTCCGAGCAGAGGAAGGCCTTCTTACCTCAAAACAAGGTGGAGTGCCTTATGGCCCAGGCTCAAGAAGTGGCCCAGATTTGGTACATTCCTGCCAGACTGTACCTCAGGCTATTGGGGCTAATGGCTGCGGCTATTCCCACCATTCCGCTGGCCAGGCTTCACATGCACACCCTTCAGTGGACCCTCAGAGTGCAATGGGACCAGCGTACAGATGAGTTCAACCATCAAGTCCTGGTTTCCTCCCCAGTTCACAAGGTACTGCACTGGTGGATGGACCCCTCAAACCTTCTTCAAGGGATTCCCTTTCAGATCTCCTCCCCATGTCAGATTCTAACCACTGATGCTTTGGGACTAGGTTGGGGAGCACACCTGGGTCCTTTCCAAACCTAGGGTTCCTGGTCCCAGTGGAAAGCCACCCTGAATATCAATGTCCTGGAGATGAGAGTGGTGCTCTATGCCTTGTAGGCCTTTCAGGAGCAACTGGCTTCAGGCCAGCTGCTGGTGCAGTCGGACAACCTGAGTGTTATCTACTACATCAGCAAGCAGGGCAGGACTCACTCATACCCCCTTTGCAGGGAGGCCATGAGAGTGTGGTATTGCGCACTGGAACACAATCTGACACTCTTGGCAGTCCACATGCCAGGCGTCCTAAACACCCTGGTGGACAACAGGACTCAGTCCAACATGCACGAATGGGAGCTTCTCTCATCCATAGCAGAAGATCTGTTTGACAGATGCAGCTTATCCGTTAGGTAGGGAAATGGGCAGACTAGGTAGGCCAAGCGGTCCTTATCTGCCGTCAAATTCTCTTTTTCTGTGTTTCTAAGACGCGTTGTGTCTCTCTTGGACGTGAGATTTCTGTATGCATTCCTTCCATTTCTGCTAATTCAGAGGGTGCTGATCTAGCTGCAAATGGAGGGGGCCAGCATGATTCGGGTAGCTCCATTTTGGCCTCGCCAGATATTGTTCCTTCTGCTTCAGCAGCTGGCAGAGAACCTGTGGTCCCTCTGCCCCTTTGCAGGAATCTACTGACCCAGGATTGTGGGACCCCTGTCCATCCCAACCTCAGGTCCCTCCATCTGCATGTGTGGCTCCTGAGGACATAGCCATTGCCAGGTTTGGGGTCTCTTAACATGGTGGCAGACATCCTGGTGGCCTCCCACAAGCCTTCCATCCATGCCACTTATGCCATGAAGTGGAAGCAGTTTGCCATCTGGGCTGCAAAGCATTCCCTAGACCCTTTCACCTGTCATGTGAAGCATGTTCTGGACTACCTGATTTCTTTGTCTGACTCAGTCCTCCAGTATTCCTCCCTTGAGGTCCACCTTTTGGCTATTTCTGTCTTTCATGAGCCCGTAAGTGACCGCACAATTGCTCAGCTCAATGTTTCTGGTACCTTCCTTAGGGGCATCCTGCATCTGAAATCCCCAGTCTGTTCCCCTGTCCCAGCTTGGGACTTGAATTTTATTTTGGAAAAGTTGACCCTGTCTCCTTTTGAGCCAATTGTAACTTGCTCTCTTGGAAAGCATTTTTAGTTGTAGTTACTTCTGCTCTCAGAATTTCAGAGCTTCAGGTCCTCTGGTGCGAGGAGCCTTATTTGATTTTTCACAAAGACAGATTATCTTTGCGCAAGTTTTTGCCTAAGGTGGTTTCAAAGTTTACACTCAACCAGTCCACCTTTCTGTTTACTTTCCTGAGCGTGCCAGTCCAGGAGAATCACTGCTCCATAGACTGGATGTGCACAGAACTTTGAAATATTATCTGCTTTGGACTAAGGAGTCCAGAAGGTCTAAGCAGTTGTTTTTTTTCTTTCGCCCCAGTTAGATAGGGAGGTTCTGTTTCTAAGCAATGTTTATCCAGATGGTTGGCAAATTGTATTGTGTTCTGCTACGATAAGTACAGCAAAGAACTGCCTGGTGCTATCAAAGCTCACTCCACCAGAGGAATGGCTACCTCTGTGACTTGTTTCAAGGGGGTCTTAGCCACTGATATTTGCGAGGCTGCCACCTGGAGTACAGTCCACGCTTTTACCAAGAATTACAGTCTGGACATTGCTTCTAGAGCCCGTGCAAGATTTGGCGGGGCTATGCTACAGGGACTTCTGTCTTGAGTTTATGGAGTTCCAGACTCCCAGACTGTTTTTTTTTTCACTCGTCACTGCTTGGTACTTATTCCTGCAGTGTAACCTGATGACTGAGATGCCCCTGAAGAAGATAGAACAGTTGCCGAAGAACTTACCGTAACAGTAGATCTTCGAGGGGCTCTCAGTCATCAGGTCTGATTTTACTCCCACTGTCCCCCTTCTCGTGACTCCTGTTCAGGACCTGGCTATCTACTGTATTCCATCATTTCTATTTAGAGCCGGGTCTCTCCTCAGTTCACCAGGGTGTCAGCTTTGCTCCCTTCGTCTCCGGAGGGAAAGAACTGAGATGGGAGTGGGGCTGCCCACACCTATACAGGGTTGGTGACATCGGCGGATTTATTTTACTTATTTATTTATTTGCTTTTGTTAACCGGGTAGGACACACTAGACACCAAGCGCCTATTTTCAGGTGCGACCCGGGAGGGTTACAGTGGTGGAGACATACAGGAAACAGTTACATACAGTTGGTGGTAAACCTGAGTCAGTTTCATACAATAGAGGCAAACAACGGGATTGACAGAATAAGCAAGCAGTAAAGTACATATAAGGTAATCAAGAAAAACAACGAACATTACCTGAAAAGAAAAAGGAAGCAATGCATCATTAGAGCTTAAGGTTGGGAGACGAGGTACACACAATTGGGGAGTAAGGCTAAGAGAATTTAAAGGTGAAAACAAGATGTATTCGGTACACTTGTGAGGTTAATGGGTGCTAACAGGAGTAAGTGCATTGGATAGGGGAAGAAGGACGGGGGTGAGGGTGGGTGGGAGGAGAGGCCAAGTTGGGAGGGAGGAGAGGCGTGGAGGTGGGGAGTGAGGACAGTAAGTGTTGTCAGGTATGAAAGGGTACAGAGCAGGGAGGCCCAGGGTGCTCAAGAGACTCGAGTAGGAGGGGTAGAGCTAGGAGGTACAGGGACAGGCAGAGAAGGGTTTCAGGTAGTGCCAGAGTGAGGTTTTGAAGCGGGAATGAGAGGGGGTGAACCGGGTAAGGATTGGGAACGAGTTCCAGAGTTTGGGGGCAAATGAGGAGAAGGCCCGGTCCCCCATGAGGGAGTGAGTTCTAGGAATGAGCCGATCGAGGGCCTCTCTTGATCTGAGCTGATAGGAGGGGCCAGGGTTAGCAGGAGGCGAGGGAGGGGGTGTGGCTGACCTTATAATGTTGTCAAGGAAATTACCAAGCACGAAGGTGCGATGTCGTTCAGGAGGAGCCACTTAAGTCGGGAGTAGAGGTCGTACGGTGAGTCAGAGGCGGGCAAGAAAGGCAAGCGACAGATGTTATTATAAGCTGTGTCCCATTTCTGGAGGCTAGAAGGGGCATAGGAGCAAAGGTAACCAGCCCGTAGCAGAGTAGGGAGGAGCACCCTTGGCTACCAAGCAAGCTGCAGGGCTAAGGTAGTTTTTGCCTTGTAGGCAAGGCCGAGTTTAACATTTGTGGTCCTGCAGACATTCTGAATATGCTGGGCAAGATCAAGCTGTGGGTCCAGAGTGACACCCAGGTATTTGAATGAGTTGCGCTCTGTATGGGGAGCCATCGCTGTCCAGTATCTGGAGGGAGGGGCAGGACTTTAGCTTGTGCCGTGGGCCGAACAGCATGGCTTGGGTTTTGAGGTTGATGGTGAGCCTGTGATCTACTAGCCAGGATTGGATCCGATGAAAGTCGGTTAAGCTGGGCATTAATAGTGGCAATGTCACGAGCACTGGTCAGAAGGACCAGGTCATCCAGCGTGAAAGTGGCATGCCCATGGATGGCGGAGGACAGGAGATCATTGATGAAGAGGAGAAGAGGTGGGACCAAGAACGGAGCCTTGGGGGACCCCTGCCAGTGGACGGGAGGAGGAGGCATGCGGTTGAAGTTAGTGAACTGCTGCCTGCCTGAGAGGTAGTTGAGGAACCGCGTGGGCAGAGGTGGAGAAGCTGAGGGAGCGGAGGGTGGAGCAGAGAGGAGTGGTCCACTTTGTCAAATGCTTTGGAAAGATCCACAAAGATGGCACCAGTGAGGTTCCTCTGGTCAGCAGCTGCTCTGATAGTCGAGGTGACAACAGGCGGTGGGCGTGCTGTGTCCTTTCTGAATCCGTGTTGAGCCGGGAGAGGAGATTATGGTCCTGAATGTAAAGGGATAGCCGGGAGGCCACGATTTTCTCTAGGATTTTGGAGGCTTGCAGACAAGATCGCAATAGGGCGATAGTTCTGGGGTCCTTGGGTTGCCCTGCTTTGGGACCGGGACCACTTTTGCCACTTTCCAGATGGCCGGGATAGACCCGGAACTGAGGGAGGAACTGAAAATGTGTGTGAGAGGCCTGGCGAGAAGGTGGGCCCCTAGCCTGAGCAGTTTAGGCTCGAGGCCGTCATGACCAGCCCCACTGTGAGGGGAAAGGCTGGCAAGGAGCTTCTGGGTCTCGTAACATGTGGCTTTTTGGAGGAAGAGAGGGGGACAGGGGTTGGAGCCAGGAGGAGGCGAGACAGGGGGCTCAGGGGCAGAACACGGAGGAGGGGCGGGGGGTTCGGAGAACAGCAAGTTAAAAGTGTTAGAGATGGTGTGAGGGTTGTTGCAGCTGAGCCCGCCAATAAGTAGGTCGGTGACCTGTTCTCTGGCCGACCCACCGACAGTGCTTCTGATATTTTGCCAGAAATTTCTCGGATTCGAGGCGGATGAGAGCAGGGCGGACTTACAGAATTCGCTTTTTGCAGAGCGGATGGCTTTTTTGCATATGTTCCTGATGGTCCTGTAGGCAAGGAGATCAGTAATGCTTTGGGAGGCCTTGTAGGTCGCCCAGCTTTTGTCTCTAGTTTTCATTAGGGAAAAAAGGCCACAATGAAGCCATTTGGTGACAGCGCCTTTTACACGCCTCCTGGTGAGGGGGGCATGCTTGTTCTGCACAGGGATGAACTTGGAAAGAAATTCCTCTAGGGCTAGTGCTGGGTCATCTAGAGCTGTGACTCCTGACCAGTCAACAAGTGAGAGGTCGGACAGGAAGTGTTGGGTATTTAGCTTAGAGTAGTCCCTCATTGTGATCACTTTGCTGGGGAGGTTTGACTGAGAAATTCCCCATGTGCAGTAGGTGGGCGAGTGGTCAGAGATGGCGTCCGGAAGGATGCCCGATGATGTGATCCTGTCAGGTCTGTTAGTCAGGACCCAATCGATTAGCGACCCATTTTTTCCCCAGGCAGAGGGCCTGGTAGGCTCAGTGATGACCTGGCTCAAGGCATGGCCCGAGAGCAGAGGTTCATATTCCTTGCGGTTGGGAGCCAGCCAGTTCAGATTAAAATCACCAATGACTAGGACTTCATTAGTCCCCACTGTGCCCGCTGGTACTATGGAGGAGAGAGGAGAGAGTCCTTGTGGACCACCCTTGGGGGTTATAGGCACATATCAAGTGCAGCTTCTTGGTGTGCCCAAGTAAGAGGAGGGCATGCAGGAACTCCGTGGGGAGGTTGGGAGGAGATTAATGGAGGAGACTTGAGAGTGCGCTGTGGTAAAGTAGCACCCGCGATCCGCTTTCTGCCTGCACGGTCGTGCCTGATAAGGCTATACCCCGGGAAGGAGATCACAGAGTCCGGGACCTGGGGTTTCAGCCAAGTTTCCGATATACCTAAGATATCGGGGCGGTAGTGGGCTACCCAGGCAGTTAGCTCGGCCAGGTTGGCTAGTAGGCTGTGAACATTTAAGTGGGCAATTTTCAGCCCTTTTGAGGAAAACCAGGCGGGGGAGAGGGGGGGGAGACAGTAGCGCCGGCTGGTTTGGGGCGGAGCCCTTACACCCGTGAGGGGGGGATGAGCAGCCATGCCAAGATGAAGGGAGGGAGGAGGAAGAATTTATAATGAGAGAGATGTAACTAATTAATTAGAATAGCCCACCTAGGTGAAACAGGGGTTCAGTTAGGTAGCACAGGCATGAGGTGACAACAGAGGAAGGTCGGAGAGGGGGACAGAAGACTGAAGTGATGAGTCAATGGGCGGAAAGGCAAGGGAGGTTAGTGAGAGTGAGAGCACAGGAAAGACCAGAGATGAGGAAAATGATAACAAAAGTAGAGCCACTAGGTGGCAGCATGGAGCAAAGGGAGGGGGAGATGCTGGCCTTGGAGGAAGGAGACAGATTGGGAAAGGGGAAAGTGCGGCCACTAGTGGCAGTAGATGATAACCTGCAGATGGAGAAGTGGGCTGATCGGTTATTGTCACTCCCACATGATCACCATCGGCCTATAAAAGGGAGAGCCGACCAAGGGTGGTGGTAGGGGCGGTGGGGAGCCGAACGCGTAGCGTTTGGCGGGGCTAAAGCTCCTCGATGACGGAAAACCAGCAGCAGCCACTGGGAAGGTGAGAGTCTAGGCTTGAAAACGTTCCTGCTTTGCGTGTTAAAGGTCCTTTTTCACAGAGGAACGGCTGATTTTGCAGATAGCAGTCTGGGTCTCAATTTGCAAGTTTAAATATTGAAATGGCGCCAAAGCGTGGGTTTACCTGGCTACTCCGTGGGGACACCTAGCTGGTGTGGGGGAGGGCTGTGGGAAGCCCTTGCGACCTCCGTTGCAGGAGTCCAGGTGATCTGTGGAAGGATTAGAGGAGGCAGGTGAGTTAAATGCAGAGGGAAGGGGGGAAGGGAGGAGAGGAGGCAGAACAAAAGAACAGGGGAGCAGTGTAGAGATTGGGCAGTACAAAACACCAGGACATTACAGCCTAACAATGAGTGCTTTTAACATGGAGGCACAACCCAGTTTCCCTAACCAGAGCACATAGGAGCTGCTTGTGTACTGAGTAGCTGCCAGAGACTAGCACATGCAGTTCAGATTGCCCTGAGGTAACAAGCAGATGTAACCTTAAGTTTAATAACTTTAAAAACTTTTAAATGCTGTTGTAGGCTCAGGGTACACAGCGACTTAAACAACATACAACAGCTGGCTGGAAAAGCCCTGAGTAAATTTACAGGCAGACACTCAGCATGGGATTCCAGAGAAACTCTGCAGTTTACTACGCTACTAAAGCGCTTAGCAATGTTCCCAGAGAGGCAAAACCCTGGGGTCTAGCACAGGTCTAACACAAATAACTTAACCAATCAAAAAACAGTAAATGGGGAATGCAGAGTCAGACAACGAGCAAAAAACAGTTGCCAGGGTGCACTAGCGCCACGAGTTCTTAAGGTAACAGCTGAGGAACTTCCGGTGACGTCACGGTGAAGATGGCAGCTTAGGAGAAGCGCTCTCCCGACCGATCCCACAAATATCCTCCAGCATTTGGAATCTAGCGACATCCAACGAAACAGAACATTGGAGGACAGCCTGTAATGCCTAAAAAAAGAGGGGACAACAAATTTGCAATCCTCACCCATCTGGACGAAGAGAAGTCGCAAGATGAAGGCTCCGAAAGTGGGGAATCGGCCTCTTCTTCACAGCGGCATGGTGGCAGCGACCGGGCAGGCCTCCACGTCTATCCTGCAAAATCAAATGGCCCAAATGCTGGCAGAGCTGAGGGACTTCCGACGTGAAATGAATCCACAGCCACTGCACTGCACGGACATGGAAACTCGAGCAAAAACAGGAAAGTAGTGAAACCCGAATAGTCGAGATGGAGGGCAGGCTCGGGGAAGCGTAGTAAGCTATTACACGTTGCAAATGAAACCAAAGCACTGCAAGCCAGAGCAGAAGATGCCGAAAGCCGCAACAGGAGGAGCAACATATAATTTCGGGCTTCCGAGGGCTCGGAAGGCCAAGACATGTTGAATTATATCCAGAAGTTCCTCAGGAAGTGCTCCCACTACCAGAAGGCCTCACTGGAGATAGGCGTGCACACATCGTTGGGCCCAAGACTCTACTGATCCCATCCACCAACTGTCCTGGTTAAAAGCTTTTGTGGTTCCAGGACAAAGAGGCGGTGTTAAGGGCAGCCTGGAGAAAGGGAAAAGTGTTTTGGGCCAACAGCTTATATTTCGATAATGACTATGCCCCAGAGATAATGGCACGGCTATGCAGCATAATTTTGTGTGTCATGAATATGGAAAAATGCTGGGATTAAGTTTTGTACTGTGATCCTGCTAGGATGGTCATCCTTTTCCTGAGGGGTCCAGATTGGTGGAGATGGCAGAGGAAGCAGTGTCGGAGCTAAACAAGCGGCGCATTGAGATCCCCCAGACCAGACCCCCTCCAAAAGAACCTTTGGTGGCTACGAAGCTGGCCCATAACCTGTGGAGTGCAGAGCAAAGGGACGAGAGACGGAAGCAAGGTGCTGAGGCCATCAAGAAAATTATTGGAACCCTCCATGAAAAGCAGACATCCTCAGAAGGACTGCAGTCGCTGGAGTCTGCCAAGAAGACCTGAAGACAGCAAGTATAGGACTTCCACACTTACTGTGATGTAAATCTGTGTGGGGCCCCCCGGGGGGGGAGAGTGAAAAGAGGTACACTGGGGAGTAATGGGCGGAGGTCCTTGGGGGGTGGACATGAGCTGAGTGCTGGGAACCGAGGGCATGTTGGGGGTAGGCCAGCTGCTGGGTCGGGCCGCTTGGGAGGAGACTGCTGCTGTGGATGACTGGGGGTCGGAGGCCCATGGGAGGATAGCGTTGGAAGCCGGTGCCATACAGAAACGTGCAAGGAGGCATACCAGTACACTACTGGAGGGCACTTACCAAGTTGGGTGGTGAGGAGGGGCGGAGGGGGGGAAGGGGATGGGAATTGAATAGGAGACTCGAACGTTGGGGAGGGAAGAGATAACAAGGGGGCGAGGGAGGGGTGAAGAGGCCCGAACCTTGAGACTAGCTGGTGTTGTGACCAGCTATAATGATCATTATAAGGTGGCCACCAGGCGGGTCGGCTTGAGGGAAGGGTTCTAAGAAAGGAACAGCAGTTGAAGTACGTCGGGTGGCCTCTCCTCTCCTGAACTCCCATACGGATGACGAAGGTTTACTTACAGATCTATTCGATACGGGAGCTGGGGGGGTGAGGAGGAAGGGTGGGAGGAACTTACAATCTGCCGGGGTGGGGGAATGGCTGGTTGGGAGCCAGCTAGATATCGCCTGTACAGAGTTCCCCAAGGGGCTCCCTTTCTTGGATCAGCCCTCCCTCACCTCTCGAGCGCTGCGGAGAAGTGAATGGAAGAGTAAGAGAATGCTATGAAGGTTGACGGACTCAGTCTGGGCCATGGTCATGGGGTTGGGGATAGAAGCTAACTTACAGGGAGGGAGTGGGTGCTCCTCACAGTTCGAGATACCAAATGGAGCCTGGAGGATTGGGGGGCCTGGGCGGTGCCGCGGAGGGGGGCCTCTCCCCCCCTTGATGCCAGAGGTGCTGTCTGCTGGACCGGCCCACACATAGCCGGTTCACCCCGGGGCCGGGAGGGTACGAGATGGGGTTAGATCACCGCGGGTCGCCTCTACCTGGTACTCTCCCGAACTGCTATTGAAAGGACACTTGAACATGCAGAATTCTCTTCAACCTGGATCATTCCCTATCAAACCTGCCAGGGATCACAGGGAGATGAGTGCTGCATGTAATAGTCACCCAACCCATTACCCTTTTCCTGATAGCACAGAGTGCTAATGCCCAGCATCCTGGGCTCATGGCAAGGTTCCCTTACCCTAGGGTCAGATATACTGACCCGTGGAAGCGCTAGTTACATAACTTGTAGTGTTAATATGTATATTCGTTATGGTCCGTTGGTTATAGTTAGACCAGTTTGTAATTGTACTGTTTCTTGTTCTATGTTAGTCACCAGCCACAAACTATTGTGCTCGGTGGGGGTGTCCTCTAGGGGAAGCAGGCCTAAGTTCATAATGATGCTGAAAGGTGGTAAGCTAGGGTGCAGTTACTGACCACTGATGGATAAGGCTAAAGTAAAACTACTTTCCCTAAACATAAATGGCCTTGCTTCCCCAATTAAGAGATCAAGGACCCTAGCTTTCTTAGACGCTCAAAGGTAGACCTTACATTTTTACAGAAACCCATATGAATGCAGTAGAACATGCAAATTGGCTAAACTCACCAGGGGCAGGTGTTTTAATCGTCTGCAAAACTGGTAGATGTGGGCGTGGCCATCATAGTCTCACCGGGCATCCCTTTGAGGTTAATGATACATGGGCTGATCCGAAGGATGCATGATCCTGTTCCAGGGAGTCCTACACGGCAAGCGGTGACCTTGGTGAACCTATATTTCCCCCGGGATCTGGGTGGCCCAGCTCAGGCCACTGTTAGACAAAGTGGTACAGAAAACAAAGGGAGTACTCATGATGGGGGTGACCTCAACTTTGTATCGACCCACACCTCGATTCCACCAGTAATAAGCCTCATAAGTCCCCAGCTGTCCAGAAGTTCTTTAAGAGGTTTGCGACCGAGGCAGGATGGGTGGACGCCTGGAGGCGACTCCATCCCCACTCGAGAAATTATACCTTTTACTCTGCAGTACATCATATCTATTCCCGTATAGACCAGATATACACTCATGTGGAAGATCTGGGGATGCTGAATGATGTACAAATAGGAGACATTGCTCTCTCGGACCACGCGCCTCAGGTCTCCACATGGGATTTCGACCTCCAGCCAAAATGTACGGTCTGGAGTCTAAATCCCTTTCATTTACGCTCTAAAAAGTTTCGGGAATTTATAGAGGAGAAGATACGGGAGATCAGGGATGATAACCCGATTACAGACTCCACCCCCACCATCCATTGGGACACGATTAAAACAGTACTGCGAGGACACCTAATAAAATTCACAGCAGAGCAAGGAAAAACAGCGAAGAGCGCGGAGACAGGAGTTGGAGGACTCCCTTCACTTTTTACAAATGGCACACAAACAAGGAGACGCCACTGTGCTCTCTCAACTGCAGCAGACTAAGTTTGAATTGGACAGCTTGGTGCGGCAGCAAACTGAGATGGCCCTTACATTTCTGCGCCAGAAATTTTATGAGGTGGGGCCAAGGGCTGCTCGGATGCTGGCGTACCAGGTCCGAAAGCAAAAAACGGTGTCCACGATCACTTCAATTCTCCATCCCCCTTGGGGACCGCGGTTCACCAGGTCCCAAGATATAGCCGAAGCTTTTGAATTATTACCAGGCACTCTATACCCCAGAAGAGTGAGTTCCCACACACCATGTGTTGGAATTCCTGCGGGGGGTCGAGCTCCAGCAACTCACTGAGGCCCAGGGCCGGGCCCTGACCGCCCCGGTCTCAGAGGAGGAGGTGATGGCCGTCATCAAGAGGGCCAAATCACAGAAATCCCCCGGTCCAGACGGGTATGGCGTGGAATTCTATAAAGTGGCTAAGGCCCAGATCTTGCCAGACCTCTGCCGAACCTTTAACTGGATTATGCAGGGGGAGTCCCCTCCCCCGTCCTGGGCCTATGCCTCTATATATCGGTCATCCCCAAGCCGGATAAGGACCCACAATTGTGTGCCTCCTACAGACCGATATCGGTCCTTAATCAGGACTATAAATTCTTTATGGCAGTCCTTACCCATAGAATCGACCAGATTCACCCTCGCTGGTCCATAAGGACCAGACGGGATGGATCGCACACACGACTACAGACAACATCAGGCGAACCTTACATGTGATGCACAGGGTGCACTCTGAAGGGGTCCCGTCCCTGTTGGCCAGTCTGGATGCCGAGAAGGCATTCGACAGGGTGTCGTGGCAATTTCTCTATGAAACATTATATAGAATGGGTTTCCCTCCTACGCTTATTAAGGTACTGCAAAATCTATACTCAGCTCCGCAGGCCTGTGTTAAGGCTAATGGACATCATTCTAGTTATTTCTCATTACATGGGGAACAAGGCAGGGCTGCCCCCTTTCTCCCATTTATTTGCAATTTTTATAGAGCCCTGGCCCAGAGGATCAGGAAGCGCATGATGTCACGGGGGTGGTGGTGGGGGGGGGGGTAGAGCACCGTATAGCCCTTTATGCAGATGATATACTCCTATACCTACGTAATCCCGAACAGTCTCTTCATGCGGTTAAATCGATATTGGAAGACTTTGGGGCAGTTTCAGGATACAAACTAAATCTCAATAAAACCGAGCTGCTCCCCTTCCACTTTTCTCCCTCTCAGGGGGCAAGAACCGCTGTCCCTGGGAGATGGGATTTAGGAAAACTCAAATACCTTGGGATACATCTGCCGAAGTCCCCCCAGGAATTTTGTAAATATAATTATATTCCGCTCATAAAGCAACTTAAAACAGACCTAGCTGCATGGGCGGCCTTCCCGTACGGGATGGCTCATAAGATCGACCTAATTAAAATGGTGACTCTCCCTAGAGCGCTGTATGTGTTCCAGAATATTCCGATACAGATACCCAGGCAGACCTTTAAGGAGATCGACAAATGTATCACTAAATTTATATAGGTCTAACAAAAGGCCCGAGTGCGTCTCAGGATCCTTACCTTCCTAGAGGCGAGGGTCTGGGTCTCCCAGACTTCAGGTTATACCACCAAGCTGTGAGCTTAATATATATGATATCCAGGCAAGCCAGAACAGGTGTTCCGCATTGGCTGGGTATTGGCAGTGCTGTTGGAAGATAGTGCATTTTATAGCTCATTGTACAATTCCAGGAGCTCTGGTAGGAGATTCACACAGGGAACCCTGGCTTGAGGCGCTGGTGAGGGCTTGGCATTACATCCAGAACAGTTACCAGCTGCTCACATACTCGCCCCTCTTGTGTCCAATCTCTAGCTTGGGTGATTTCCCCCCAGAAGTCCACAATGGTGGTTTTCGGCAATGGGAGAAGGAGGCCTAAGATACCTAAGTCAAATAGTTAGACAGGGCACAATGTGGGCCTTTGATGAGGTACAAAAGAAATTTGGCATCCCCAGGGAAGATTTTTTCCGGTATCTTCAGATTAGGCACTATATGCAATGTCTCCCCCGGGAAATCTGGGACCAGGGCGGATCCAGCTGTAATACAAGCCCTTACAGCACATATTAGGACCCATCGGCAAAACAACCTGATATCAATGTATTACCGGTCTCTGAGGATTCAGAGCGCCGTTGACACAGAGGGAGTTCGGGCACGCTGGAGCCAGGAGTCAGGATATTTGATAACCCCAGAGGACTGGCAGAGAGCATGGAAATATTCAGCTAAGATCTCCAGCTCGCATGACTGGAGGGAGTTCTCTTGGAAATGCTTAATCCGCTATTTCAAAACTCCCGCAATCACGAGTCATTATACCCCGGGTCGGGGAGCGGGCTGTTGGCATTTGTGCGGGGCCACAAGGACAGATCATACCCATTTGATGTGGAGTTGTCTCTCCCTGAAGCCCTTCTTTTCCTGCTTGCAACACCATCTCCAGCAGATATTTGACCCCCGATTTCAGTTGACAATGGAGATGGTTTTGTTCCTGGTCCTGCCCCACGATATGCGAGGCCCAGTGACTAGACACCTGTTACTAATACTCCTCACAGTGATCAAAAAAGCTATCACAAATTACCGGTTAACCCCTAAAGTACCCACCATACAAGACTGGTGGACGATTACCAAACAAATCTATGTTATGGAAAAAATAACACACAGCCTAAATAATCAAGAAGGGAAATTTCGGAGAGGTGGACCGCTGGCAAACATATTATATGCTAAAAGACCCAACGTTTGTTCCATGATGAGGAGGAGACAGTTGAGTATTATATGGGCTTTCTTATTATCATTGGCCCACATGATCCCTAGGGCCCGGAATGGAGGGACAGCTGCCCCCTTGAGATTGAGGCCCGCCTGGAGTGAGGCACCCCACGAGCATCTGGCTGGAGGGTTGATAGGAAACTAACCCTTGTGACTAGATCCACAAGTGCATCAGGACTTGTGAATGGACGAACTGCAGGTCTGGGACCATCCTGTTCGGTCTGCGCTGACTTGATATTCAAATATGAGACTGAATCTTGAACCAATTAATGGTAAGAGTAAAAACTCTTCTTTTTTTTCCTTATAGGGTCTAACAATGTATTATTTAAGTATGGACACTATTCCTCTCTGAGTCTAGCTTTGAATTGTATGTCTAATTTTACCATGGATGATGGTCTGGCTGACTTATGTGTAAATAAGTTAAAACACCAATAAAAATGATATTTAAAAAAAAAAAAAGGTAACAGCTGAGTCTGGTGGCAGAGGCAGTGCAGATGAGACAAAAGGTTCGTAAAATGCACTATCTCCACTCCTACGACGACGGAAAAACCAGCAGCAGCCACTGGGAAGGTAGGAGTCTAGGCTTGGAAAACATTCCTGCTTTGCGATGTTAAAGGTCCTTTTTTCACAAAGGAACGGCTGATTTTGCAGATAGCAGTCTGGGTCTCAATTTGCAAGTTTAAATATTGAAATGGGCCAAAGCGTGGGTTTTACCTGGCTACTCCATTGAGGACACCTAGCTGGTGTGGGGGAGGCTGTGGGAAGCACTAGACTCCGTTGCAGGAGTCCAGGCGATCTGGCTGCTCCATGGGGACACCTAGCTGGTGTGGGGGAGGGCTGTGGGAAGCCCTCGCGACCTCCGTTGCAGGAGTCCAGGCGATCTGGCTACTCCGTGGGGACACCTAGCTGGTGTGGGGGAGGGCTGTGGGAAGCCCTCGCGACCTCCGTTGCAGGAGTCCAGGCGATCTGTGTCGACGATATGGGCGGCCCCACTTGTACTGCTGAAAATCTTCCGTGTGGATTCCCTGTCTCTGACAGCATAGGTTCCTATGGTGTAACCTGATGACTGAGATCCCCTCGAAGATCTACTGTTACAGTAAGTTCTTATGTAACTGTTCTCTTTGTTTTGTACTTTCACTTTTGTCTCCCCCCCCCGCCGATAATAGATACATTTTCTTGCCCTCCCCCAAATTCCCTGACCCCACCAGAGTAGCAGCCCATTTTATTTATTTATTTTTACATTCTCAACCACAATCAGTTGTGTTTGTAATCCAATCCGAGCAGTTGGTGTGCAACGCCAACGCCAAAGCTGGGACCAACTACTACATTCTGGCCAGTGGCGGGCTTCTCAATGGCAACATGTGTCTTGGGAGTGCAGGTAAACTGAAGCGATCGGGAATTAGAAAACAGTGCTATTTCATTTTATTTTGCTTGGAGTTGCAACTGGAACACATGCTGGCAATGGGTTCAAACTCCGTGTGACGCCAACACTGAATGTAATGATTGTTATTTTTTTTTTTTATTTATTGTCCTTGGTGAAAGTAGTCAGAAGTGGCATAGTCAGTGAGAAAAACAAGGTACAGTCGTGAGAAGCTGTTGAAGACTCATTTTCAAATGAAACAATAATAATTGTTGCTACACTGATGTAGGGAGGCACTGCATTGTGGGAGAAGGTTTTATTTTGTTAGTCATGCGTGAAGGAGGGTTTATCTCTCGCTAGCGGAGACAACAACATGGCAGCAGTTTAAAACTTGAAAATTCTATGGCACAAGGATTTCAGAACAGAATCAGGTAACAGAGACTGGGACTCATTATTTCCCTGTATCTGTTGCCTGATACCGGACCGGCTGATTGCTGGCCTTAGCCAATCAAAATTAAGATTTTTCCCTACCCATTTTCTAAGTAATTTATAATAGCACACTCACTGTACATAGCAATACTAAGTGGAAAGTGATCACTGTCCCACCATTCTTTCTCTTCTAAGCTGGAGACCTTGTTAAAGTTAATTATAAATAAGGGCTGGGAAAATCAGGGTTGTGATCGGCTGATATGATTCCAACAGCCCTATGTTAATCTTTAATTAATATGTTGCTAGAGCCACCTTACCAGTGCAGCAATACTATGAATCAAGTCCCTCATCGTTATCAGAATTCTATTTATGGAATTAATAGCCACCATTATAGCCACTGCCTACACTGTTACCAAGGCCAATAAAAAAAAAAAATCACGACATTTAAAAACAAAATAAATCCAAGAGAAGCCCACCTCTCATTTCCAATCCTCCATACTTTGTTAGCTGGCAGGGCAAAGCGAGTCTTGTCTGATCCTCAGTATTGCTGTGAGACCCAGCAGTGACAGAGTGCGCTCTGCACAGGAGCCGGCAGCTACCAGTTCAAAGTAAAAAGCTCACAGAACAAGTTTGGTTCATTAGCTCAGTATTGTATTTAAACAGTTCACAGCTCCGCCATGTTTTTTTTGTCTGTTTGTTGTTTTAACTTTTTCACCTAAGTGTTCCGGCATTTATGTTCAGTAAAAAAAAAAAACTCACTTCCATTACCAAACATCGTCATAGCAACAGTGGACTCTTCCTGTCACCCAGTTCATACCATTACTGCAAACAAACAAAAAAGCTGTGCTATGTCACAGATGATGATGGAAATAGTTTAGTGAACATGAGGGGGTTCACAACCTAAACTGCATGGTACTGCTGTTAAAAATTGAACCCCCCCCCGGTCTCATACCGGCACTACCAGTAATCTTGCTTGAGCTGTACCACAGCTATACAGTGAACCACCTCCCTCCCTCAATCTCATCTTGGTAAGCCTGCTTTTACATTTAACATAATGGCATGTCTGTGAACAGTCACACTGACCAGAGGGACAGTTGTAACCAATCTGAGCCAAAAAGGAAGTAAGTATAGCAGTGACAGCCGTTGACTCCCTCTGACATGAACGTACCTAGAGTGACACTCTACATTCTAATGTTGGCGGATGGACTATTTTTACTTAAAATACACTTTATTAATTAAAAAGCATAAAATGAAGTTATTAACACATTCTTGATATACAGTTTTATACTAGCAATAAGATACTCACAGGGGTAATGTTAATGTTCAAGTTAATCACCCCCAGGGGCAGTATGACACTCGGCTGCACATTCTGCCACATTACACCCCCAAGGAGTGATTAACTAGAACATTAACATATCCCCTGGTCATACTTTATTGCTTAAAAACACTGACCATGAGTAAGTCTAGTACAGTACCACCTGCATCGTTAGGAAAGGTAAAGTTACCTGCTGTGTCTCCTTTTAACCTCCCATTTATCACTCTGAGAAGGTTTTCTGCCAGTATGGACCATAAATTACCTACCATGCTTACTCAGTTTTACATCCATGGATTCTCTTAACAGAAGGAACATTGTAGACATCATCCAAATACCAGTTATTATCATAAACCTCTTGACTTATCCATATTTTAATATTAAAATCACCCACTATCAATAATATTGATCCTGGGAACTGTACTGTAACAAAAGCACATTTTCTGGAGCTGGAAGGACACTACTTTCTTCAACTGCGAGCTGTGTGAGAAATTCTATATTGCACTTGATATCTGCAACAAACGTGCACTTTTGCTTTAATTCTGTGGGAGGTGAAACTAACCACCCTTGGTAATTGCTTTTTATTCACATTTATTTAGTGTTTAACCAAGAAGGGGCTTGTAAACTCTGTTTATCTTGTTAGTAACTTCAGAAGGATTTAAATACTGAATTTGGGTAGGTCCTTGGAGGTAGCTAGATTGTCTACTAGGATTTGCTGACAGTTAAACTATTTTTAAATGAATTACAGTTGGCTGAGGAGTTGAAAAAGAAACTTGCAAACTCTGCTTATCTTGGAATTAACCTCATAAGTGTTTGAATACTGCATTCTGGTTGTCCCTTGGGGGTAGCTGGATTGACTACTAGGATTTTGGGACAGAAATATTTTAAATAATTTACTGGTGCATAGGGTTTGTGATAGTTAAACTCTTTTTAACAGAGTTACTGGGGTTAAGGGTGGTCACAGAAAAACCTGCAGTGTGAAACAGGAAAGACAGTCTTTCAAGCAACAGAGGGTGGTGGATCTAGGTTTCGTTTGTTTGTTACAATTCTTAAGATTTTCAGTGCAGGAAGAGTTTAAAGCACAGCTGACTTATTTTGGGGCTGACAGCTCTCAGAGCACAAACCACCAGGCCTGTTTTGGGGCTGGGAAGGTTTACCTGTGTCTGACTTGGATGTGTGGATTTTTCTTTGTTTGATTAGCAGGGTATTTCTCTATCAAATTGTTGTGTAGGGCATCTTGCTGACAGGAAGGTACTCATTGCAGCAGTGGGTCAGAGCTTTTAGCTGATTGTTTTGCGAGGGCACAGTTTAGGCCCAACCCTTCCCACCCCTCACCCCACCCACCCACCCCTGGAAATAGTTCCTTGAAACCTGGGGTTCTGACATCATTTCCTCAAGAGTGCAAGGTGCATGTCACTGTCATATCCTCTCTAGCACACTGCACTGACAATATAAGCATACACATTCATACTCTCAAATGGAGATGGAGAGAGGATCACAGATGTAGAAGTGGGTAGCCATCTGGGAACTAGCGACCATCCAACAGTATGGTTCACAATAAACACAGCAATAGAGTCAAGCCATACAAAGACAAAAGTACTGGACTTTAGGAGGGCTGACTTTGCCAAAATGGGTGAGTGCCTAAGGACCACTAGCAAATGGGCAGGAAGGAGGTGGAAGAACAATGGGAATAATAAAACTGCCATCACAGAGGTAACGAGCCTTTGTGTGAAGCAAATAAACAAAACAAGGCGATGTAAGAAACCACTGTGGTTCTCAAAGGAAGTGGCAGTGAAGGTTCAAGAGAAAAAAAGCATTCAGGAAGTACAAGGAATCGCAGAAGGAGCAGGACAGAGAACTGTATCAGTTAAAGCAAAAGGAGGCTGGGAAGGCAGTCAGAACAGCAAAGGCCCAAACCGAGGAAAAGATAGCCAACTCAGTTAAGAAGGGGGATAAAACCTTTTATAGGTACATCAGGGAGTGAAGGAAGACCAAGGGAGGGATAGTGAGGCTTAATAAAGGGGAGGAAGGGTGGGCAGAGGGAGACTGTGAAAAGGCAGAGATACTAAACAAATATTTTGCTCAGTATTTACAAAGGAAGAGGGACATAAAACAAACAGTAGTAACACTCTGGATACAGAAGTTGATACGGCCCATTTACAGAAGAAAGGGTTCTGAAAGAACTCTTAAAACTGAAAGGTGTACAAAGCAATGGGGCCTGATTGGATTCATCCCAGAATTCTAAAAGAACTAAGGGTAGAACTAGTGACACCACTGACTACCCTTTTAACAAATCATGGGAGGATGGGGTGGTACCCGAGGACTGGAGGAGGGCAGATGTGATTCCCCTTCACAAAAGTGGGAGCAAGGCAGAAGCAGGAAACTATAGACCTGTTAGTTTAACCTCAGTGATAGGGAAAATGATGGAATCACTTCTAAAGGAAAGAATGGTTGAGTATCTAGAGGCCAGAGGGGCACAGGACCCTAGGCAGCATGGATTCACAGCGGGAAGGTCATGCCAGACGAATCTGATAGATTTCTTTGACTGGGTGACCAAAGTAGTAGATCAGGGAGGGGCTGTGGACATGGCCTACCTAGACTTTAGCAAGGCATTTGACACAGTCCCACACAAAAGATTAATATACAAGTTAGCCAGCCTGGGAGTGGGTCCCAAGATGACAGCCTGGGTAAGGAGTGGCTGGAGACTAGGACACAGAGGTAATAGTAAATGGAGTCCGCTCAGAAGAAAGGAGGGTTACTAGTGGGGTACGCAGGGTTCAGTATTAGGACCGGTCCTCTTCAATGTCTTTATAAGCGACATTGCAGAAGGACTGGAAGGAAAAATATGTCTCTTTGCAGATGACACTAAGATCTGCAACAGAGTTGATGCACAGGTGGGGTGGAAAGGATGAGAAGGGACTTGGCAAGGTTAGAGGAATGGTCAAATGTATGGCAGCTTAGATTCAGTGCTAAAGTGCAAGGTAGTGCACCTGGGAAAAAAACCCAGGGGAAGAGTACACAATGGGGGGTGAGATACTAACAACAACAAAAATGGAAAGGGACCTGGGGGTAGTCATATCAGATGACCTAAAGGTGGGCAAGCAATGTGAGAGGGCAGCAAGGAGGGCTGGGGGGATACTGGGATGCATAGGGAGAGGCATCACCAGTAGAAAACAGGAAGTTATTACCCTCTGTACAGACAGCTGGTGAGACCCCATCTGGAGTACTGATTGCAGTTCTGGAGACCCAATCTCCGCAAAGACATAGACAGGATGGAAGCTGTCCAGAGGAGGGCAACTAAAATGGTGCAGGGTCTGCACCGGAAGACATATGAAGAGAGACTTAGGAGCTAATATGTATAGCCTCGAGGAAAGGAGGAGAGGGGACATGATAGAAACTTTCAAGTACCTCAAGGGAATCAACAAAGTCCAAGAGGGTAGCATCTTTCAAAAAAGGTGTGCAAGAACAAGGGGCACAATTTGAAGATAGAAGGCGGCTCAGAGGTAATTTAAGGAAATATTTTTCACAGAGAGGTTGTGGATGCATGGAGCAGCCTTCCGGAGGAAAGGTTGTGGAGTCAAAATCAGTGGTGGAATTCAAGCATGCATGGGATAGTCATAAGGCAATTCTGGGGGGGTTGGGGTAGGAAGAAGTAGGCTGCTGGTTAACTAGGATCTGCAGCTTATCCAGTAGGTAGGGAAATGGGCAGACTGGATGGGCCAAGCGGTCCTTATCTGCCATCAAATTCTATGTTTCTATGTTTCTATATTAGACTACCTCATTTAGTATTTCCAGAGGATTAAAGATCTTTTGAGCAAAACTTGCAGGTGGTATGTAAGAGTTGATAACAGTAAATACTACATCATCAAAATTGGCAACATGAGTACTTAAGAAGTACGGATCCCCTACCTCTATCATGTTAACTTCTTTAAATGATTTTGTTGATATCAACGATATTAGTTCCTCTATTGCTTTCCCCATCACACTGTTTCTGATAGCTGCTCTTTCAAAGGTAGAAGTTCCTTGTAATATAAAGTTCCTGCTCTCCTTCCAAGTTTCCTGAAATAATATTATGTCATGAGAGCTAATTTCACTTATCCAATCTAAATTGTAATATTCATCCTGAATGCCTGCTATGTTCCAGCTGATGATTTTGGTTTCCTTTGAGTTTTTGTCGGTATAATATTACTGTCTCTGTTGTATCCTCAATATCTGTTATGGAATCATCTTTTGTTGATGTTTCTCTGTCAATATGATCTGATTCTGACTCTAACGCTGTTAAGATTAAGCTGTTGCTAACCTTGGGCCTGTTTCCTGCCTCTAGTTTCTTTATGTGTTTTCCATAACACAGAATCATTATCCTCTTCTAGAGAAGGAATGATTTCTACAGGCCTTGCATATTCTGTCATTCTTGCTTGGATTTTTTTTAACAATGCGTTCTCTACCTTTGCCATCCTAGATACTTTGTTTTTTGCTAGCGATGTCTTTTTTCCGTTTCTGTTCCCGATCTTTGTTTAATTTTACCTCTTTTTGATTGTTGTATCTCTTTATTAATGTTTCAGTTGTATTATTCAACTTAACAGCCATTGGGAGAAAGTCTGAACTTGATTTCAACAGATGTCTCCTTATTCAAGGTTTATGTAATGTAATACAGGTAATTCCTGCAAGGTCCTTGCTTTTATATCTATATGCAGTCACTAAATCTTGCTATTTGAACTTATCTCTTATTGCTCCTTTACATAAATTATATGCTATCACTTTTGAAGCTTCCTCGCTTTTAGAACTCCATTTAGGTACAGTGTTGCTAATCTGAGTTCTTTATTAATTTCCTTCTTCATCATCTCTTGTTCTGTAACAGAAGATCTTACTTCGAGAGGGTTCCTGCAGTAGGTCTTCACATATAGGACTGCGCCCCCTGGTGTCAGGTCCGAACAGCAAACTTGTAGATAGCAGTCATCAGCGGGGACCGCCCCCGATGTCGGGTGTCATGATGTCAGCCCGGCTATAAAAGAGGCGGTCCCGAGCCCGCTCTCAAGTTCTTTCCCGCTGTCGCCTCAGTAACATTCAGCATGTGATAGAACAGCGATCAGACGTCCACCATTTTGTCGAAGTTTTCTTCGACTCATTACTAGTTTTTCACTAAACTGTTTCGCTCTATTTGATGTCATCTAGACAGAAGAAGAAGTGCTCGAAGTGCGGCGCTCAAATCCCTCACGGGGACGACCATCCCTGCTGCCTCCTCTGCCTTGGTTCCAAACACAACTCCCAGGAGTGCTCCATCTGCCAGGCCTTCAACCAGGCGACCCGAACCAGGTGTAAGCGGACCCTCGAGGCCCATCTCCTGACCCCATGACTGGCGTCAATGGAAAAGGAGCTCCAGGAACTGCAGGATAGGTCGTCATCGCTGGGCCAGAGAAAGAAGAAAAGCAAAGAGAAGCTCCGGGAATGGAGCCCGTCACCACGCAGGAGGCCCTCTGGAACTGTGACTACTTCTGCCAGTGCCCCGTCTGCTTCTTTAGGCCGGGCAGCTTCTCCCTCTCCTGCTGATTTGAGTGGGCAGCTGGGGGTAGCCTCTTTAGAGGTTTCTATCAAGTCTACCTGCCCTGCTGATAAGACACCCCTCAACCCTGTTGAAGGGGGCACGGCTCCTGCCGATCAAACTAGCGTCAGTCTCCGGACTTCCACTAGCCCGGCTCGGTTCGATCAGCTGGACGATGGCTCCTCCGTCACCCGCCCGGATCTTTCCACTCTCCCGTCAGACTCCAGTTTGGCCCATGACATTGGACAGAGTGAGGGACAGAGTGACCCTTTGTTCTCTAGGGTGTTACGTCCCAGGGACTCGCCATCCGATCCGCTGATTTTCCTGCCAGCGAAATCAGCTTTGGACCTGCCATCGGGGCTCCTTCAGGACCCCCTCGCCAGTCCGCCGCCAGCTAGGGATCTTTTCATGGAGTCTCCTTCCTCTGAACCTTCAGGGGCCCTTCCAGATCCCGCGCCTCCTTGAGGCGCCATGGTACTTCCCCCAGCAGGACCAGATCCTCCGGGCGGGTTTCCGGCTCAGAACCCATTGTCCCGCCTCCGGGTGGCCTGCCATCAACTCCACAATTTCCGATATCGGGCTGTGTGTCTCCGACGCTGGGATACCCAACGTCAGGACACCCAACGCCAGGATACCCAATGTCGGCATACCCGACGCCGGGATACCCTGGGTACTCATACTATCCTCAAACGGGTTATCACTGCCCTTCTTGGCCTCAATACCCAAGTTATCCTACATTCCAGCCTCCTCCTCCGCCACCACTGGAGCCGGAGGCAGCACCCCAATGGTGGCAGGAGGCCAGAACCCAGTTGCTGTTGGAGCTCAAGCAGTCGGTAGGGGAACCTCCCCAGCCTAGAGCCCCCCCCCACCTCCTGCGGGCAGAGCCTCAGGTTCTCTTGCTGCGGGTACCGCTGGTATGGAACCTTCCATTCCCAGATGCTCCAAGCCATCTGACACGGAGTCTGACACTGATCCCTCGGATCACAGATCTCTGGTTGAGGTTCCCCCAAAGGAGTCTCCTAAGTCTCCTCCAGAGGACCCATTTTTTGGAGACCTCTTGTACTCCATACAGGCAGCCGAAGGCTGGCCCACAAAAGAGGTGGATCCGTAACGCAAAAGACTAGCAGAGCGCCTGGACCTTGCTACATCAGATCCCATCCCTATCCCCCAGTGGATGGGACCCCATGAGGACTTGGTCACCACAATATGGCAACAACTGTCCTTTATTCCAGTGGTCTCCAGGAAGGCAGACCGGACCTGTTATCCCCCGGAAGGGATTCAACACTTTAACTACCACCCTAAGGCTGACTCCATGGTCATTACTGCCGCTCACGATCAGTCAGCCCAACTGAAACACCTGAGTTCCTCACCACCAGATAAGGACTCTCGTCAGTTAGACCAGTTTGGGTGAAAAATCTATTCTTCTTCCTCCTGTGGCATTAGATCTCTCAACTATGTCTCGCACATGGTTGCTTTCCCAAAAGCTACTCTTTTGGAGCTGGAAAGGGATCTACTTGAGGTTCAGGATGAAAACCTTAGGAAGAAGCTCCTGGATAAGGCCAGGATGGGAAAGTTCTCATGTCGTCACGCACTCCGAGTGACGTATGACTTGGTGGATTCTGTGGCTAGAGCGGCATCCACTGGGATCTGTCTCCGCTGGCTCTCCTGGTTTTGGATAGCCAGTTTGGCACAGGATGTGCAGACTTCCCTCCTAGACGCCCCTTTTAGGGGTTCCGTCCTCTTTGGCGGTGATGCCAAAGATATCATTACAGGACTGCAAGAGAGTGGACGCTCTTTAAGAGACGTTACGGTCTATGTACAAGACAGACCAGGAAAAGTAGCCCTTTCGCTGCCAAAGAAGGTGGAACAAGAACCAGGCCAAGCGTCAGGGAAAAAGACGTGCCCCTGACTCAGGAGCCCAAACCCCACAGGCTAAGTTCTCCAAACTAGCCTTGGGAGGCCAAAGTTCCCCTCCCCTCCCCTCGGCATCCTGACTCCTTTCCCCTCCTTCCACTACCTCCCTTACTTCAGGAGGAACCAGTCAGAAGGAGGTTCGGCCTCCACCTGGAAGGTTGGAGGCTCGTCACCGCAGAATCTTGGGTGCTTCAGCTCATCCAGCGGGGTCACTCGATCGAGTTCCTAGAGATTCCAGCCCCTCTACCTCCGGGACGATCTTTCTATCCTCAGGATCAGGTCCCCCTTGTCTCGCAAGACATTCAGGCTCTTCTTCTAAAGGAGGCCATAGATCCTGTCCCTCAAAACCAGACAGGAAGGGGATTTTACTCCCACTTCTTCCTAGTCCCAAAGAAAATGGGCGACCTGAGACTGATCCTGGACCTCAGCACACTAAACATCTTCATCGAGTACAAGAAGTTTCATATGTTGATCCTTCAGGGGCTCCTTCCCCTGCTCCATCCCAACTCTTGGCTGTGCTTCCTGGATATGCAGGATGCCTACCTGCACATCCCTATCCTCCCGGCCCACCACTGCTTCCTCCGTTTTACTTTCATGGAGGATCATTTCCAGTTTCGGGCACTCCCTTTTGGCCTTTCCTTGGCCCCCTGTGTGTTCACAAAGTGTCTAGCGGTGGTGGCGGTGTTCGTACGCCACCAGGGCATTTAAGTCTTCCTGTACCTGGACGACTGGCTCCTGGCAGCACCCTCTCCTGCCAGCCTGAAAGAGTCTCTCTCTTTCACTCTGAACTTGTTCTCCCTTCTGGGGATCACAGTCAGCTTCCCCAAGTCCCAGCTAGTACCATCTCAATGACTCCATTTCATTGGAGCCATACTAGATACAGTTCAGAGCAAGGCTTTTCTACCATCAGATCGAGCTGAAACTCTGGTTGCTCAGGCCACGCTTGTGGCCCAGGCTCGATGGATCCCAGCGCATGCTGTGCTCCGTCTTTTAGTACTGATGGCAGCAGCCATTTCCACAGTTCCCCTAGCCAGACTTCACATGAGGGTCACCCAGTGGTCTCTCTGAGTCCAGTGGGATCAGAGGATGGACGACATGAACCAAAAAGTCATGATCTCCACCAGCCTTCAGAGAGATCTTTGCTGGTGGCAGGATCTCTCCAACCTATCGAGGGAAACCCCTTTCCATTCCTGTCCCTACCCAAGTCCTCACCACGGATGCCTCGGACTTGGGCTGGGGAGCCCATCTGGGGGTACACAAGATGCAGGGGTCTTGGTCCGAGCAGGAGCGTATGCTCCACATCAACGTTCTGGAGACCAGGGTGGTTATTTACGCTCTCCAGATGTTTCAGTCCCTTCTGGTATCAGGACCTCTTCTGGTCCAGGTGGACAATATGTCCACAGTCTGGTACATCAACAAACAGGGAGGAACCTGGTCTTACCCTCTCTGCAGAGAAGCAGTGAGGGTTTGGTACTGGGCGATCCAGCACAGCCTTTACTTGACAGCAGTCCATGTACCAGGAGAAAGCAACACCCTAGCGGATAGTCTCAGTCGGTCAGTGGCCAGGGCCCACAAGTGGGAGCTAAAGTCAGGTGTGGTTGAAGAACTCTTTCTTCGATGGGATCGTCCAGACTTAGATCTGTTCGCCTCCCCATTCAACGCAAAACTACCCAACTTTTGCTCGCTCGTTCCCGGGCATGGTGCTTTTTGGCAAGATGCATTGTCTCTCTCTGGGACGGGGAGGTTTCTTTACGCCTTTCCTCTTATTCAGAAGATTGTGGTGAAACTTCAGCAGGAGGGAGCTCATATGATTCTTATCGCTCCTCTCTGGCCACGCCAGATTTGGTGTCCTCTTTTGCAGCAACTGGCACTGGAACCTCTGATCCCTCTGGCGTTTTCACACGACCTTCTGACACAGGAGCAGGGCACCCTGGTGCACCCGAGCCTTCAGTCTCTCCACCTTCATGCGTGGCATCTGTGGACATAGCGGTTTCACGTTATGGAGTCTCCTCGCAGGTTGCACACATCTTAGTAGAGGCCAGAAAACCCTCTACTAGATCCACTTACACCATGAAGTGGAAGACATTTTCGATCTGGGCCCTAGCAAGGAGCTGGGATCCCTTTTCGTGCTCGGCGGCTCAGGTGTTGGAGTACCTTGCACATTTATCTGAGACAGGCCTTAGCTACTCCTCCATTAAGGTCCATCTCTCTGCGGTGTCAGCCTACCACCTGCCAGTGAAGGGCAAAACCTTGGCTCAGTTGGAGGTTGCCAAAACCTTTCTGAAAGGCATCCTTCACTTGAAACCTCCTATCCGGAATCCCTGTCCCCCCGGGACCTAAATTTAATTCCTGGAAGACTTTATTTGTAGTCGCAGTCACTTCCGCCAGAAGGGTCTCTGAGCGTCAGGCTTTTGTTTGTAAAGAACCCTTTTTAGTTTTTTGTAGAGACAGAGTGGTTCTGTGGACTAACCCTTCTTTTCTCCCCAGAGTGGTATCTGAAACCACTCTGAATCAGAGCGTGGAATTACCAGTTTACTATCCCCTGCATTCCAGCAGGGGGGAATACCTTCTGCACACCCTAGATGTGCACTGGATTCTGAGGTACTACACGAACCGGACTAAAGAGGTTCGTAAATCTAACCAACTTTTTGTAGCTGTTGCTCCCTAGTGCCAGGGTAAGGCTATTTCCAAACAAACCATCTCTAGATGGTTAGCCAACTGCATCCATTTTTCTTACACGAAATATGGGAAGTCCCTTCTGGGGGCAGTCAGAAGCCACTCAACCTGCAGTGTGGCTACCTCTACTGTGTTCTTTTGGAATGTGTCCACTGCAGAGATTTGTGCAGCGGCCACTTGGTTGTCTGTTCACACTTTCACTAAACATTACAGTCTGGACATTGCCTCTAGGCACAGAGCAGGTTTTGGTCTCGCAGTTCTACAAGACCTCCTGTCATAATTCCCTATGGCGACTTCTCCTCCTCCCAGATGCACCTCTGCATAAGTTATTTTGGGGACTGCTTGGTATTCAGTCCTATATGTGAAGACCTACTGCAGGAACCCTCTCGAAGTAAGATATTGCAGTTACGTTAGAACTTAGCGTAACAGTAGATCTTCGAGAGAGGTTCCTGCCGTAGGTCTAGTTTCCCACCCACCTTCCCTCAGTTCCTGGATGTTTTTTCCTTTATTTTTCATCCTTCCTAGTCTTTGGGTCTAGAGAGGAAGTGGGGTCCTTGGAGATTTTCTACTCCTAGCTCTTATTTACCTTTCTTAGGTCTCCAGTGGAAAAGAACTGGAGAGCGGGCGCGGGACCGCCTCTATTATAGCCAGGCTGATGTCACGATGCCCGACGTCGGGGGCGGTCCCTGCTGATGATTGCTATCTACAAGTTTGCTGTTCAGACCTGATGCCAGGGGGCACAGTCCTATATTTGAAGACCTACTGCAGGAACCTCTCTCGAAGATCTACTGTTACGGTAAGTTCTTACGTAACTGCAATTTTCTAACTCTTCCTTTCCATATCTATGTCTACTTTGTTTCTTCTCTGATTTGCATTTGATATTTTTTGTTCTGTTTAAGTTTTGATTAACCAATCTCCCCAGTATTGTGATGACTAATGTCTTCAGATTGTCTCCACTGTTATCCTCTCCTACTTCACACTTATATGTCTTATTCAGTACCTTGTTGGTTATAGTATTAACTGTTTGCTTTGTTTTCTTGTTTGTTCAGTTGGTTAACTAGTTTTGCTATTTCTCCTTCCTCTTTCTCTGTGATTTATTCTGTTGTTTTCCTTATAGCTCTTTTATTATTTGTATTGTCCTGCTTATTTGTTTTTTCTAAGGCTCTCTCACATTTTTCGCCATTATCATTCATGTTTACCGTTTCCACTTGTGGTTGACTAGCTTCCACTAACAAAGTGAGGAGAGGTATCATTTGCCCTAAATAACTATTATTTTGCTTTCACTCACTTTTGATTTCATGTAGTGCAGTTTGCGTTTATTTTAACTCAACATCGCAGTTGTGCTGTTTCTTATCTGTTCCCTCTATATTGTGTGTGTGTTTTCCCTGAATTTGTTCCTACCTCTGTATGCTGCCAAAAATGTGGGATATCAAGGAGGGGCATGGGTTGGCGGCCCTAAGTTTAGCCTCGCTACATATGGCAAGATAAAATGTTCGAAATTTTGGAGGAATTAAAACTTCTTACCCTCTCCCCATATCACCATCCTCATTTAAACTTGTTTGTGGCTCTGTTATTTCTTCCCTGATCCAGCCCCCTTCCTTTGCTCCATCTGTTGATTGCATTTCTTCTTTATTTCCATCTCTGTTTCTATAATTTTATAACAAACCCTTCTTTCTGTTGGATTATACCTTCCTTAATTATTTGCATATCTCCACTTTCAGTCTCCCTAACCTCCACCAGAAGGGGGCGATCCAAATCAGTAAGCAAAGATCTGCCTGTTCTTATTGGTGAGGACGAGCCATTAAGTAGCAATGAACCCTTAATGTAAACACATTAATTGGCATCCACCAGTTCTGTTTGATTTCCTGGTGTTACAAAATAATTACATTTTTTTTTCTGATTGCTTATCGCTTTGCTTTTGCTATTCTTCTTTTCTTGGGCTCTGGTTTTTCAGGTGATCCTCCTTTTTTTTGCTGCCATTAACTCACACTTATACAAGTTAACAATATGAGCAATGTATTTCAGATGGTATGCAAGAAAACTTATTGACTGTGATTATTATACTTAAGAAAGTTCAGTCTATCAAAAGCAACAGTTTACATATACTATGCAAGTGTCCTTTCAGAACTGTGAAGAGACCATTGACTACTAAAATTACAGTTATAAAATATTGGATGGTGTGCAATCCACAGCTGCTCTTCTTTAAATATCTTTAAACTACAGTCCCAGCTTGTTTTTGCCCTTACTACAGGAGCTGATTTGGTGAATGTTACTTAGGCACCAATATACAGTAACCAGCTTTTCAGCTTATTAAGTCAGATTCTGGGGCAAAATATTTTTCTCCCAACCACATTATAGCACTAACTTATTTTGCTTTAGTGGTATCCTTGTTCCCTATTTTGCTTGCTAGTCACGGGCTTGCCCTACATGGCCAGACAGTCTGTAGAATTGTTGCAGCAGCTTTCTCATCTCAGGTGCAAGCAATGAATTGCTCTGTGCCATGCTACTGGATTAATGGTGATAAACAGGGGAAAAAAACATATATAGTGAACTGTTTTACTTTCCTTTAAAGACATTCACAGCAAGTAAATGTTAACTAGTGACTGCTAAGTGAGTCTCAATCAAATCGCGTATGGAATGTTGACTTATGTTGCTATATCAAACACTAAAATCATATAAACCACGTGTCTGCTACAAATAATATCTGCAAACCAAAAATGCACAAAATTTATGGCTGAACAAGAGATACTTACTGTTGTGTCACAAAAATGGTTGTATGAGTGCCTCACTGCTGTTTATTTGTGTGTTTTGCCCTTTAACGCTGTGCTTATTGCTTAATGCTTTCCCGTGGCTATGGGGTCTCAGGTGTGTGCTTTTTTTATTTGTTTAAAATTTGATAACCAGGAAAGAGACACTGAGCCGAGGTTCGTTTCCAGCTGTGACCTGGGGAAAGGGTACAACATGGGAGTAAAATACAAGTGTAGTAGAAATAACATTTAGATAGAGTATAACATTTGGCGATACATCAGGAAGTGCATATTAGGAATAACAACATTTAGATAGAGTATAACATTTGGTGATACATCAGGAAGTGCATATTAAGAATAACAACATTTAGATAGAGTATATCATTTGGTAGTACATCAGGTAGCATTCATAGATTACATACTGTCATAAAACCTTTGTAAAATAGTCTTACAGTAGGTGGTGCATACGTAATACATATGGTGTGAAGCAAACGGTATGGTAAAAGCAAAGGACTAACAAGGGTTGGAAAACCAAGTCAGCGAAAACAATTAATAAAATAGTTCACCCTGCAGTACAAGCACATGGAGTAGAAGCACGGAAGGAGGAGTAGCAGGAGTTAGAGGGCTGAGTGGAAAACTTAAGAAGGTGCTTTGAGAAAAGAGGAAAAAGAGCAAGCCGTGTGTCTGTGTGTGTGCGCAAGAAGAGTATAGATTTATGATGAAGGTGAACAAGTGCAAGGGGTAGGGGGAGAATGAGAAAGGGCATGTTATAGGTTGTGTAGCGAGGGAGACAGATGGAGCAGGGAAGAGAGTTCCAGATGTTGGGGAAGCGGTAAGAGAAGGCAGCCTGCCCCAAGTTGGACTAAGGAAGAGTGAAGGTACAGGGGTCTCCGGAGTGAAGCTGGTAAGAGGAAGAGGAAGAGGGTGAAAGGATAGACAAAAGGTATGGGGTGAGAGTCTCGAACCAGTATTTAGAGATGAAAATGGTGGCATGGAGCTGGCAATGAAGGGAGCGGGAAGGAAGAGAGAGGGAGGAGTAAAGTGTACAGAGATGGATGCAAAGGGGAGCGTTAGTTGCAGAGCGTCAGAAGACATTGAAAAGAGAGTCCGGCCTGGAGAGGGAAAAGGAGGGGGCAGACCCGAAAATGATGTCAGCATAGTTGAAGATGGGGAGGATTATTTTGGTGACCAATTCATAGCAGGTGGAAGGGAGAGGGAGTCCTTGTTTCTGTACATAACACCTAGCTTTGGCGGAGTTTGGCTGGAGTAATCCATTTGAGTAGAAAAGTCTAGTCGGCTATTGAGCCAGATGCCAGGTATTTGTAGGCAGATACTAAATCGAGGCGGGTGTCATCCAGTGTGGAGAAGGAGGGGAGAGGGTGACCAAAGTAGTAGACCAGGGAGGGGCTGTGTACATGGCCTATCTGGACTTTAGCAAGGCATTTGACACTGTCCCACACAAAAGATTAATAAACAAATTAGCCAGCCTGGGAGTGGGTCCCAGGGTGGTAGCCTGGGTAAAAAATTGGCTGGACAACAGGACACAGAGGGTAATAGTAAACTGAGTCCACTCCGAAGAAAAGGGGGTTATTAGCGGGGTACCGCAGGGTTCAATACTGGGTCCGGTCCTTTTTAATGTCTTTATAAGTGACATTGCAGTGGGACTGGAAAGAAAAGTATGCCTCTTTGCAGATGACACAGAGATCTGCAACAGGGTTGATACGCAAGGAGGGGGTGGAAAGGATGAGAAGGGACTTGACAAGATTGGAGGAATGGTCAAAAGTATGGCCGCTTAGATTCAGTGCAAAGAAATGCAAAGTAATGCACCTGGGAAACAAAAACCCAGGGAAGAGTACACAATGGGGGGGAGGTATTAACAGCAACAAAAATGGAAAGGGACCTGGGGGGTAGTCATATCAGATGACCTAAAGGTAAGCAAGCAATGTGAGAAAGCAGTAAGAATGACTGGGTATACTGGGATATATAGGGAGCAGCATCACCAGTACAAAACAAGAAGTTGTTATCCCTCTGTACAGACAGTTGGTGAGACCTCATCTGGAGTACTGCATGCAGTCCTGGAGACCCCATCTCCGCAAGGACATAGACAGGGTGGAGGCAGTCTATAGGAGGGCAACTAAAATAGTGCAGGGTCTGCAACAGAAGCCATATGAAGAGAGACTAAAAGAGCTTAATATGTATACCCTTGAGGAAAGGGGGGTGGAGACATGATAGAAATTTTCAAGTACCTCAAGGGAATCAGCAAAGTCCAAGAGGGTAGCATCTTTCAGAAAAAGAGATGTGCAAGAACAAGGGGACACAATTTGAAGATAGAGGGGGGGATGGCTCGGGGCAATATGAGGAAGTATTTTTTCACAGAGAGGGTGGTGAACGCATGGAACAGCCTTCCTGAGGAGGTTGTGGGGTCAAAAACAGTGGGGGAATTCAAGAATGCATGGGACAGACATAAGGCAATTCTGGCAGGGGGGTAGGAAGAAGTAGGCTATTGGTTAACAAGGATCTGCAGCTTATCCAATAGGTAGGGGAAATGGGCAGACTAGGTGAGCCAAGTGGTCCTTATCTGCCGTCAAAGTCTGTGTTTTTATGTTTAGAAAGCTTTGTGAGGTGTCAAAGGTCATAGATAATTTTTTTTTTGGTTTTGAGTTAACTTTAAGTTGGTTATCTTGGAACCAATGTAAAACCCAATTAAAATCACTCTGTAGCTATGCTTCGACTATGGAGAAGGATGGACCCGAGGAATAGATAATGGTGTCATCAGCACAGAGATGAATCTGTGAGGATGAATCTTTTCTCCCACACATTTTCCTTATCACTGCAAGCAAGCAAAAGAGCATCAAACGGCCAATGGCTATTGGCATTAACGTTTATGGTTGTAGTGACAGAAGAAAACATAAAAGAAGCTTCCCACACCAGGCTGCCTCTTCCATTTTCATCTGCTTGAGCATCTGTGCTACACAGAATATGGCTACCATTATATTATGCATGCACCCACGTGATTGCTAAAGGAGTCCTCTGATTAGTCTCCAGCGATTCAAATCAAAGTTGAAAATTTATTTTTAAGTTTATAACCCAAATCCCCCATTCAGTAAACAAATATGGGGAAATCCCAATAAAACTCAAAACTTAAAACCTTAAATAACTGTGCAATGTATGCTTTTGTCCACCCACCACTATACGTTCTCTGTGTCTATTAAAGTTATCTGCAAGTGTTCAAACCAACAATTGCAAACAGATGCTTGCTGTGAAGGCTTTAATTGCGGAACTAATAATTTTGTACTCAGTAAACTCATCAGTATAGTAATTAAAAGAAAAAAGTGTCCATGAAGAAGTCCCCAACACTCGTACTCCAGCAGTCCATGCTGTGCTAGCAAAACCACCCGCTCTCCTGTCCTATTAATATTCTCCACTGTTTCACCAAACGTTTCCATTCTTTTGGTCTTCCATGTTCTGCAGCGCTGTTTCCAGGCTTCCAGACTACTATACTCTGGTCTAGTCTGGTCTAATCTGCTATTTTCTGGGCTTGCTGATCTGCATTCTATAGTGTCCGATCTTCAGTCTCCACTCTCTGACTCTCTGGCTACCACTCTCTCTGGTCAGCATCTTTTCCTTCTCACTCAGTCTGATTGCCATGTCCTCCTTTCACCAATTTCCCTTTAAAAGATAAAAGAAGGAGAAATACACTTTTGGGGACCAGTACTTGTAAAAAAAATAAAATAAAGCAGTGTTTTTCTTTTACAGTAAGGCAACTATGGCATACCGACTGTAATCATAAAAACTGCCTGTACATGTTTGTCTGTTCCACTCCACTATAGCTTCACTGCTTCCACAGGAGGTGGAGTGGGACTTCTGGAAGTCAGACTGGAAAGGAGTGTAAAGAAGGAAGAGGCGTTCAAGTTTCAAGTTCAAGTTTTTTTTTTTATTTAAACAGGAATAGCTGACCAACAGTCAGTTGAGCAAAAGCTAATTTACAATGGGCCTCCTGAACAGTGCTACATAAATTACAAATAAAATCGCAGTACATTACTGCATACTCTGTTTCATCACCTTAAGGCAAGACAAATGAAATAGTCTTCCTTTACACACTTATAAAAAAGAGCAGACTGGTTGGTCCCAGCTGCCCTTATCTGCCATCACATTCTATGTTTCTGTGTTATAATAATACTCAGACATACATCATAGTACCAAAAATATGCAGAGTCAAGTAAGTGGGAGAGTTGTGACAGGAGCAGGTGTTCCTGGAGCCTAGCCATTGTAGGGAGAAGGGAGACTGGGTGATAATTTACAGGAGAGGAGAGGAGCGATCACCCCCTTTGGGAAGGGGTAATGTCTCTTGCCTGTTTTCAAGCATCAGGGACAGTGGCCAAGGAGAAAGAGACGTTGAGAATAGTTGTGATAGGGATAACAACGACAGGAGTGAGCCGGCCCAGTGGCAAAGAGGACTGAGGTGCTGGCACCTTACCTCTTCCCACGCCGGTGACCCATGTTCAGGAATGAGCATGGGTCGCAAAGGGTCAGCTGGTGGGAGGGCAAGGAGTTGGTTTGAGCTGCTGCCAGGCAGCTCTCTTCTCGCAGGGAGGCTTTGGTTCTCGGTCCATACAGTATAGCACCCACCTTGTCCACCTATTTCCCTGTTTCCCTGCCTCTTGGCTGCCACCAGGTGGAGGCTTGGTGGCAGTGCCAAACCTGGGGAAGGGGGGATCTGGCACTAGGCCTGGTTGGAAGAAGAGGCCGTCACTGGAGCCTTTGAGTGCATGCGTCCTCCATGCACATGCACGCCTTTGTACTGGGGCCTGGATAAGGGAGAAATGGAAAAGGAGCACCAGGGCAGGTCAGATGATGCCCTGAGTGGGGGGACGGGGATGAGCCCTCTCAAGAAGAGCACTTGAGCAGAACCTGCCTGGCGCCCCAAGGGGAGAAAAACCTACATGGAAAAAAAAACCAACGACAGGAGCAGAGGTGAAGAAACTTAGGGTCTATGCAGTCGGGGTTCAGACCCTTGACGGTGTTTAGCGCTAAAAGGGCCTAGAGCGAGGCAGATGGAGTGGTGTATGAGGAGAAGGTGTTGTGGCAGAGGGAGGAGTGGAAATGGGAAGAGAGAGAAGGGTGGAGGAGGGAGTGAGCACAGGAGGTGAAAAGGGAGTTTCAGTCATTGATGAGACCCCACCTGGAGTACTGTGTCCAGTTCTGGAGACTACATCTCTGGAAGGACATAGACAGTGTAGAGACTGTCCAAAAGAGGGCAACTAGTTGGTGCAGGGGCTGCATCATAAGCCCTATGAGGAGAGACTGAGGGACCTAGGAGGGAGAGAGGGGACATTACAGAGACCTATAAGTACCTCATGGGGGTGAATAAGTACAGGATGGGAATATTTTTTCAGAGGAGAAGGTGCAGGAGAACAAGGGGGCATGAACTGAATCTAGAAGGGGGGAATTAAGGAGGGATATGAGGAAGTATTTCTTTACTGAAAGAGTGATGAACACTTGGAAGTTTTCCAGTGGAGGTGGTGAGGGCAAAAACGGTGAGCTTCAAACATGCATGGAATATGTAAAAGAAATTTTAGTGGTGGTGGTGGGGGGGTGGAGAAGCCAAAGACCAGGTAGGGTCTGTGGTGACAGTATAGGCAGGGACAAAACGGGTAGATTGGGTGGGCCAAGCCATGCTTTTCTGGCAACATATTCTGTGTTTCTATGAAAGAGGCAACATCAACAGGGCCAGAGGGGGAGGGGGAGGATATCAAACTTGAGGACTAGAGAAGAAGACTGGGTCAGAGAGGAGTACAGGGAGTTGATAACCTTCCAGAACTGAGAGGGATGGCTTACATTGTTCTGGAGTGTGGATGTGAAATTTTTGGATTTCACAATCTGGGTAGCTCTGGTGCAGGCATTGTAAAGGGTGCAATATTTAACCAGGTCAGTAGGAGATTCAATGGTCTTTTGAGTCCACCAAGCTAGGTCTCTTGTGTGGAGGCAGAGAAGCTCTCAGCTTAAATCCACAGGGGTGGGAACCTGTGAGCCTGGTTTTTCTTTTGTGTATAGTCATATTTTATAAATTTCTTTGCATATCCAACAATACAGCAAGGAATGAGGTACACAACTTGATATACAAGCAGTGAATGTTGGGGAGAAGGTGAGGGAAGGAAGGAGTGGAGGTGTGAGTACAGTGGGGGGGAAGGGACAGTGGAGGGATAAAGGAAAAGGTTAAAAAACATTAACAGGATCCAACAGTCCACTGTTGTTCACTGTACCTCAGTTAATAAAGTCATACAGCATTGAATGAACTGTGTGCAGGCACTGTAAATACATTGTGGGTTATAATCCCTAGCTCTGTCACTGGAGAGGCAGGGGGGAATAGATATGAATGCACCCCCTCCCAAAACATACATGCCCAGTCTCCCAGTTCACAGTCCTACCGCCCTCATTCGTAGTGTCTTAGATCCAGAAACATCTGCTCTCACAGTACCAGCTTTGGTTCTCGGTCCATACAGTATAGCATCCACCTTGTCCACCTATTTCTGCCCTTTTCCTCCTAGGATCTAATAGAGAAAGTCAAGCTCTCCATTTGATAAACACTGTTAACTATCTCTGACCACTCTCTTAAGGTTGTGAGGTCGGGGGTAGCTACTTTTTCTTGATGGCTTTTTGAGCTGGTGCTAAAAGAATGGCCAAAAGATACTTGGCTGCTGGGTCCTTCCAGTCTGGTGGATTTAGGGTGAAAAGAAAAAGCTGAGGTGTGAGCTGGAGTGTCGGCGATAAACCCCCTTTCAGTGACTTCTCCAGCTCCTCTATAGAGGGCCGGAAAGCAGGGCACAGCCAAAAGATATGTGCATGCCCCGCCTTCTATTTCCTGCACTTTCTTCAGCTGGCCAGAGTGGGAATTGTGCCCTATGGACCCGTTGTATTGTTAGGCATTTACAACTGTACTGCCTCCAAGCCAATGACAGCATGATTTTATGAATATTATGGAATATATGAGCCTATTGCTGCACAGGAAACTGCATATCTCTTTTTTTTTATTTGTAGTCTTTGGTAACCGGGTTAGGCCCACTAGGCACAAGTGCCTGTTTTCAGGGGTGACCTGGGAGCACTGGGCGGTTAAGTGGCTTGCTCAGAGTCACACAGTATGCAAGTGGAGGTTGTGAGAATCAAACCCAGGTCTGGTCTGCTGGATATACCAAGTTCAATCACAGCTTGTTACTCTAATCTCTAGGCTATACTGCCAGCCCTAGCTCCTGGTTCCAGAGATCAGATGCTTTCAAGAAAGGCAAGGCAAGGTTTCCTTGTTTTACAGGACTTCATACACCCTGGAAATCAAGTGGTTCAGCAGATGCCCAGATATGGCATCCCTAGTTAGTGCACAGATCCTTATACTGTTCCTTTGTATAGGTGCTCTAACAAAGAGCCTTTTAATGAACGCCCATGCCTGGAAGTACCTAAACAATTATGTATTGCGTAAAGGGTATCTCTTCTTCATTGATTTGAAGGCTACCACTGTATTATCCTGTAAAATGAAAAAGGGCAAGATGATGCTGTTATGATACTAGACCTTGTAACCATGGTCCTGGCATGTTGATGCAAAAGCTGGTATCATGGTGGAGAAGGAGATATCATAACAACTTATTGCACATCCTGAACCTTCTGAAAATGCATTTCTAGACTTTAAGCACTGTGGTTACAAAGGTAAAGTTCACCCTTGCAGGAGAGAACAGTCATCCTGGGTCTAGCAGGCAGGCCTTGGGGTTCAGGGGAGCTAGTGCCTCTTGTTCCGGCTGTACCCATTACTGGGTTGGCAAGTTCTGAAGCCAGTATAAAAGTGGTTGCAGCTGTGTGCCCTCATGGTAGGTTTCCAGGCTGGGTAGTGTGAGGCCTCCATGTGATTTAGGCCTACGTAAAGTGAAGCATTTGATCCGAGGTGATTTGCCCTGCCACAGAAATCTAGATTTCAGCTTGTTCCATAATGCCGATGTGGTGGTATGAATAGGGATAGATTATGACTGAAAGAAATACAAGAATTTAGGGACTATTACTGTTTGGACTACAGCTACCCATTTTTCCAAGGTGAAGGGTAGTGCCGACCATCTTTCCATATCCATCTGTAGTTGTGCAAGGAGTGGACCAAAATTGGTGTTAAATAAAAGTGCTGCTGTCCCTGCAAGTGGAATAATCCTTAAATACTTCATATTAAAGAGATTCTACCTAAAGGGAAAATGGGTGTGACGGATTTGGTATGGTTGAAAGTTAACAGTTAACTGCCAGTACCTCAGTCTTGGCAATATTCAGTGTCTATCCAGAGAATGATCCAAAATTGTTCCAACAGGAGCCCAGTTACCTCCAGGTCTCGCTCAGGATTGGAGAGATGTAATAGAGGGTTGTTGATGCACAGATCTAGTTGGTGTTGAGTTCCTTGAGAGGTGGATTATCCAGAGTACCTGGATGGAGCTGTATTGCCTGGGTGAGCGGCTCTACATAAAGGGCAAATAACAAGGGGGGACCATGAGCACCCCTATCTGGTGCCTCAGAATAAATCAAAATGGTGAGAGAGGTATCTGTTGGCCCTTACTTATGCTCTTGGGGTGTGTTAAATAGAGAAGAGAAATTCCAGAAGGGGGGAGCCAAAATTTGTCAGTGAGGTGTGGAGAAATATCCAGGAAGCATGGTTGATTGCTTTCTCTACATCTAGACTGAGCTACAGGAGCAGGTTACCAAAAAGGGATGCATGATGGAGAAGGGATAGGGATCTTCTGTTGCTATGCATCATCTGTCAGGAGTTCACAAAGCCCGTTTGGTCCAGGTGAAGGATTTGGGGCAAGAGAGCATCTAACCAGTGTAAGCCATTACTGACATAAGCAATTTACAGTCAGTGTTCAGCACGGATATGGAACAGAAGGAGTCACGGTATCTGTTTTTTTTTTTGATAACCAGGTAAGATACACTAGGCATCGATGGTCTATTTCAGGCACAACCTGGTAGAGTTACAGTAGCTATCATGGGCAAAAGAATTACAGAAAACATTATCAAAAGAAAAAGTAATAACAAGCAGGAATAGACAACAAGGTTTTACAGTGGAGCAGAAGGTGCACTAACATTTTTGTTTTTCCCAATTGTTTAACCAGGTGAGACACACTAAGCTGAAAGCTTGTTTACAGGTACAACCTGGGAGCACAGGGAAGTTAAGTGACTTGCTCAGGGTCACACAGTATGCAAGTGGGGGCTGTGGGATTCAAACCCAGGTCTCCAGATTTGCAGCTCAGAGCCTTAGACCACTATGCTGTACTGCCTCCCTAAATTTAGAATTTAGAATGAAGTAGTGCACTGAGAACAGCACCAAAATAGCAGTAGGCAAATAGAATACACAGTATAAATGAGAAAAACAGAGGACCGTGACAGTAAAAATTGCTTAAACATTTGCAGCGACCTCAAATTATTCAACAATGGCAAGTAAAATGCACAATGCTAGGTTGAACTAGGTCCAGTAGTTTGGATGAAATTAGGGGCATGAGCAAGGGTTGATGAGGCATAGAGAGACCTCCAGAGCCTTGCAGAACATTGAATGACTGGGGGAGCAACGTATATTAGGAGGAAGGGTGTTCTAAAAACTGGGAGCATAGACTGCAAAAGCCAGTTTGCTAAGGCTCGCAGCACATCTCAGCTCAAGGAGAGGTTGAGAGTCAGCTGACCTCAGAGTAGGATGGAAGAGGGGGAAGAGGGTGCTGCAAATTGGTGGCAAGGGAAGATGGGGAGCCAGTCCTCAGGATTTTGCTGATGAAACAGCCTAATGCAAAAGAATGTTTGTCAGTAGGGGGAGGTCAGCCCAGGCCAGGCCAGAGTAAAGGTTGCAATGGTGTGTAAGTCTAGAGGTGGCCAAGGCAAAGTGACATACATTGTTATATGTTACGTACCTGTTTGAGAGGATGGGTTTATTTGCTCCTAGGAAAGCCAAGAGGCCATAAGTGAATCCAGAATGGGGAACCCCCAGAGCTAAGGCCAGGGGGCAGCAGGGGATATGCATTGCCTGACTCTGAAAGCCATGCCCAGTTTAGCATTCACTGATTTGCAGATTAAGGTAACATGGAGGGAATGTCAAGGGAGTTGTCTAGTAAGACTCTCAGGTACTTAAAACTGCTTACCTCCTCCAGTGGGGATCCATTAGCACAGGTAAAAGAGAAGTTGGAGGAGGTTGCATGGAGTTACGGTTTTAAGCCAAAGACCATGGCTTTTGTCTTTTTGCCATTTAAGATCAACTTGTTTGCCATTAACCAAAACTGAACTTGAACGGACTTCTGGTTGTGTCACGCAAAGAGTTGGTGGTCTAATCTATGTCTCCCAGCCCTGGTGAATAATTCAGACTGTATCGGTCAGCATCGCGAGTGCCATTTGCTCAGAAATTATATATCTCGGTTCCCCACAAGACCACTGTGATGGGTCGTACACGAAAGCGCCCTCCTTTCGGTGCGATTGGCAAGCAAACGTCTACTGATGATCGTCGGCCTGAAAGCCCGGCTCCCTCCCGCTCCTTGATTAATACTGGCTCAGGCGAAGACTCTGACGAGTCAGGTACTGACACAGCCTCCACTTTCACAAAGGCAGATGGACAGAGAATGATTCAAATTCTGCACCTCATTGATGCAAAATATCCGGAATCCAAAAAGATTTTTAAAAGTTAGAGAGCAGAATCATGGAGGTAGAAACACATTTGAAAGGTCTGCAGGCCGATCATATGGCCTTCAGCAGGTCCCTCACCTACCTATATAAAAGAAAGAGGGAACTTATGATGTGGGCAGAAGATGCGGAAGCTAGAGCCCGCTGCAATAATATCAGAATTTTCGGGGTGCCGGAGGGAATTGAACCCCCAAGTATGGAGGAGTACATTGATTCATGGCTCCATAAAGACCTAACTCTGCCAGAAGGTTGGAGTCTAGAAATCGAATGTGCCCATCGAGCTATAGCCCCTAGACCTAAACGAGGGGCCCCACCAAGGTCCATAATTGTGACGTTCTTAAAATACGCAACCAAGGACAAGATCCTAAGACTGGCCTAGGCCAAAAAAGATCTTTAATCTGGATGGCCAAAAACCTTACGTGGACCAGGACTTCCTCCTCAAATGTTGATGAAGAGAAAGAGGGTGCTCCAGGCAATAAAGCGCCTAAGAGAGAAGGGGTTCAGAGCATATTTGAGGTACCCTGCCAGGCTATGGGTTCAGGGAAAGGAAGGGATTAAAATATATGAATCTCTGATGGAAGCATCTGCCTTTCTTACTGAACACGAGATTCCCCTGCCAGATCTTAAAGAGGAGATCGCTGAAAAACAAATTAAAGAGCTCCTGTGGTCATTTGCACCCGGACAAAAGAGGAGATCAGGGAGAAGAGCTGAAGCGCTTTTACTACTCCATGCAGACTGCACAAGATGGCTAGTCAGGCACAAGGACACCTGAAGTTTTCTACAATGAGACGTGAGATAAGTCACTCTGTTGTTTCCCTAGAGAGCCACAATATATGTCCCATTGGCTTTGCTGAAGTGAATTTATTTGGCTAAGTTACTCACTCTGTTTGTTGGCGTCTCGTTGGTTTGTGTACCTGTGGTGCCTCTGGGGAGTGCTATGGATCTGGGGGAATTTCCAGGAGGCTTAAGCTTTGGTTGTCCTCTATTGCACATTCAGCAGGATCGGATTGGGTGGAGTATTAATTTCAGCAGGAGGACATTTCCCGATACACCCAGTTATCGATCCATTTCTTATTGCTTCCCCCGAGGATAACTACTTCCTTGACCACGAGTGAAGCTGCACCAACGGTGCCGAGGAGACTTAATCGGAGGCCCTGAACAACAGAGTCCTTAACAACATGAACAAAACAACAGTAAAGTACTGTACTTTTGATTGCTTTTGCAACAATCGTTCATTTTCAAAATGCCTTGTGGACATATGTGTGGATTTTTTAATCTTGCTGACTTGGGACCTCCTGTATCCCCCCCAACCCCTAGTTTTATGGAATTCGTCACATGTGGTTGGAGATGCTGTAGTAGCAGGTAGGGGGTGGATATTTCCATGTGGTGCATCATCCTCACTTGAATTTTTTGGGTAAAAACCAAATGGCTTCGAGGGGCGAGAGGGGTCAACGTTACATTAATGGGACAAACGTTCACTCTATCTAGATTATATCAGTTGGGAGACCGATTAAGAAAGTGTATAACAGTTACGGGGGGCCAGGGGAGCCAGCAAGGATTTCTTCATCACTGCAAGGGGACTGATCAAGACAAGGGGATTTGACTCTCTGGCTCGACGGACACAGGAATTTTCGCTGGGGCTGGCCAGTTGGATCGCCATTGCTTCCGGAACTCATTTTGAGGAGAGGGTCTGAACTCCTAGAAGATCTGGGAATGCAACCCTTGGTAATTTATGCTATTCTCCTCCTTCTAAGGGACACCACCAATCCCTTTTTCAGGGGCTTAGGATATAGCCCCATTCAGCATTGACTGTAACAGACAGTGCTTTAGTTTGGTTACCTAACAGATGCCTATATCTCTAGGGGGCTCTCGGTTGGTGCCTACAGGGGAGGTAGGTTTGGACCTGTTTTTTGGTCCCACTAGTTCTTGTTTCCTGATGTTTATGGGCCCCAAGTTGGGTACCAGTTTGACTGTTATTAGCCCAGCTCCCAGTATGGAAGTTGGGTTTAGTTTTCAATGTTTATTATTGTCTTTATATGTATTTTTGTTTTGTTGTTGTTGTTTTAAGACCTCACTTTACGTAAATGATCTTAAAAGAAAGTACTTTGTACAGAGAGATAGGGCTGAATATGTTGAGAGAGGGGCAAGAATGGATGGATTAAGTCATCAATTCTGTAATCTTGTTAAATGGCCACCTTGAAGATCTGTTCGGTGAATGTTAAGGGCATTAACAGCCCCATTAGGAGAATGAGAATTTTTTTTTTTTAGTTATTTATTTACCCTCCTGTGGCCGCCTCACTGCACCCCAGCTGGTCTCTTGCATCCTGTCAGCTGGAATCTGGCCGCCATCTGTCTCGTCCGGGACCGCTGGCGCCCTGTAGCCCCTGCGGCTCACCCCCGCAGCGGGGTGGCAGGGAGCCCCCTAACTCCTCACCCAGAACAGATCCAGCTCGGGTGCCAGTGTCCCGACGAACACTCATGGACGGCCATCAAGCTGCAGGAGGCGCCACTTTTTCCCTGTTCCGAGATTCCCCTGAGTCGGTGGGCGTGCAATGATGCCGGCGGTCGAGAGCTGCAGATGCATCCGCATGCGCCCCATCTGGTGATCTGCCCCCGACCTCCCTGAGTACAGCTGCATGCCTCCGCCCACCCCATCCTCCACCAGGGGCAGTCGGGCACCGCCATCATGGACCCCCCCCTCCCCGGAGAGGGAGAGCAGTCCTTTGGACTACACCTTTTACTCGGCCTCAACGAGATCATATTCAAGATTAGATAATTTTTACACACAAAAGGGTTTATCCCATACGTTCACAGACCTTAAGATTCATCCAGTGACCTTTTCAGATCATGCCATGATCTCTGCAACTTTAGAATGGGGAAGGTTAAAGAGAAGGGATCATTGGCATTTCAACCCCAGTTTGGTAAATGATAAATTTTACATTGAATCCACTAAAAAATCATCAAGAATTATATAAACGAAAATATGGGTCATGGCACAGCTTTAAAATTTGTTTGTGATGGACTAAAGGTGGTGGTCAGGGATCACACAATCTCGCATGCGGCCTACAAAAATAAACTACATCAAGCGGCCTTGACAGCAGCTGAGGTAAAAGTAGCTGAGTTGGAGGCAGTTCACAAAAGAACTAAAAAACCAGACCTGTTACCCCAAGTTAGAGAGGCCAGGGTTAAATATAACAGCTTAATGCTGAGACGTACAGAGAACTTAATGCGTTATTCAGCACAAAAATACTATGAATGGGGGGAGAGAGCAGGCAAACTTCTGGCACTATGCCTTAGGAAGCAACAGGCAGATAGATACATTCCAGCCTTTAAATCATTAGACCAGATTAAGTCTATGATTGCCCACCCGGAGAGTATTGCAGAAGAATTTTGTAAATTTTATAAGGAGTTGTACAGGGAGGAGAGGGGTCCAGATCACCAACAAAAAATTACTGATTTCCTGTACTCAGCGAAGTTAGCTAAATTGTCGATTAGTCAAAGGGAGGGCCTTGAAAGCCCATTTTCAAAAGGAGAGATACGTCACACAATTGAAAGTTTAAAACCTGGCAAGGCCCCTGGCCCTGATGGGTTTACAGCAGAATTTTGTAAATGCTTTATAGATGACTTGAAACCCCTTATGGCTAAAGTATTTTATGAGGCTCATATTCTGGGGTCATCTCCAGATTCCTGGGGGGAGCGATGGTTTCGGTCATCCCTAAGCCGAGGAAGACTCATCTTCATGTGGTAATTATAGGCCCATTTCCCCATTAAATCAAGACGCTAAAATTTTTTCTAAAACAGTCAGATCCCGTCTACAAAATATATGTGTCCTTGTCCATCCTGATCAGACGGGGTTTATGCCAGGGAGGCATATTCAAGATAATATCCGGCTACTCCTCAACTCCCTATCGACCCCTTCAACCCCTTTAATTAAATCTATATCGGCAGTGGTCTCCCTTGATGCCGAAAAGGCATTTGATCGTTTAGACTGGACATACCTTGATTGTACCCTGAATGGATTTGGCTTGGGAGAAAGGTTTCGGGGGTGGGTTAAAAATCTATACCGGAAACCCAAAGCACAGGTCAAGGTTAATGGGGTCCTATCATCAGCGTTTGCAATAGGCAGGGGGACCAGGCAGGGATGCCTGTTCTCTCCCCTTCTGTTTGCGCTGAGTATGGAGCCATTGGCAGCGGCCTTAAGGCAGTCTAATGTTTTTCAGGGTATTAAGCTGGGGGACACAGAACTAAAATTCTCACTTTATGTGGATGATACGCTTCTATATGTCTCTGACCCAGTCTGTCATTGCCTAGAATCTTATATTTTCTAAAGGAGTTCGGGGATTTATCCGGTTACAAAGTTAATGTCACCAAAATGGAGATAATTCCGGTGGGAGTGTTGCCTGACTGTCCTTTGCCAGATCTGGGCAGGGTGAAATGGGCTAAGGAAGGGTTCAGATATTTGGGGGTGTGGATGCCTTGGGAGTTAAGTAAATTGTTCTCAATGAACTATCACCGACTTCTACAGGAGGTGCAGACGGATTGTAATCACTGGGCAGAACTTCCACTGTCTCTCTCAGGCAGAATTGAATCGGTGAAGATGAATATTCTCCCAAGGTTCCTATTTCTCTTTATTACACTGCCTATCAGGCCCTCTAAAAATTCTGGACAGAGTTAAAAAACATGATATCCAGATTTGTTTGGAAAGGGAAAGCTCCCAGGGTTAAATGGAGGGTATTAACAGCGCCTAAGGAGAAAGTGGGCATGGGCCTTCCAAACACCTGCAGCTACTACTGGGCAGCACAATTACAGGCTCTAATTCCACTGTTACAAGAGGGCGAGTCCCTGATTTGGGCAAAAATAGAGTCATGTAACCTAGAAATAGCTAAGGTGGGGGATCTCCTCCTGGATGGGAAGAGGCTGTCCAGGGTGTTTTTTGATAACCTCTGGACATCTATCCTGAAACAAATTTGGTTGGAGGTGTGTCGAATAAACAGATTTCCTATAGCTTGGCAGGTCACGACACCCCTAAGAAGTTGCCTAGATTTCACTCCCTATAAACTTGATGGGGCCTTTCGATACTGGGCCTGGTCGGGTTTGTCTTCTTTGGGTTAGTTTTATGAAGAGGGCATCCTCAAATCATTTCATCAATTGCAACTGGAACATGGAGTGCCTCAACGAGATTTTTTTTAGATTTTTACAATTAAGAAGTTACTTAACTAGTGAGAAGGTGTCAATCCAACTTGATACACCCCTCAATCCCATTCAGTCTTGTTTGCTTGACTTGGCTAAAGAAAGCAGACCACTAAAAATAATCACACAGATTGTAATAGCACTGATTCCTATGGATGTAGATGATGTTGGTCACATCAATGAGAAATGGGAGGAGGAATTGGAGATTTCTCTTTCTGAAACTCAGTGGAAACAGGTATGGTTGAGGATACACCATACCTCGGCATCTCTATGTTGGAAAGAGTTTCGGTGGCAGACAGTGATTAGATTCTTTCAGCCCCCAGTAATCTCCAAGTATTTTGGCAGATGCTCCTCAGACAGATATTGGAAGTGTGGAGTAGGTAAGGATATGTTAGCACATGTTATTTGGGACTGCCTGCTTCTAGCCCCATATTGGCGAGAGCTTGAGGAAGTGGTAGGCAATATTTTTGAATTGACTCTCCCATCCACTCCTCTCCTTTGGATTTTTGGTTTACCTCCTCCGCTATTGAACTCTCCAGCCCAAAAATATTTGCTCTATATATTTGTGGCGGCAGCCCTGAAGGCAATTACTTGTAATTGGTTGACCACCAAAATACCCAAGGTGGAGGCTTGGTATTCCATCTGTCAGAAAATAATGCTTATGGAAAGACTTACAGCTAAGGTGCGGTTAAGTCAGGAAAAATTTAAGGGCAGATGGCTCCCCTTCTTCCACCATATGGCGAGGAGGGAGGGGAAAGATATATTGGAAATTTTGGCTGAATATGGGTAGTTCCCCATGCCATAATCTTATTGCTTATGAGGACTGCTTAGAAAAGAGACCAGGGTAGGGCTTTTGAAATGAAGAGGTTTAGGCCTGGTAAAAATCTGGGTCAAAGAGGATATTGCCTGTTCTTGAGAATTTCTTGTACAAAATATTTATAATGCAATATTAAGTGGGTCTCTCCTCCCCTTCTTTTTTCCTTTTCCCCTTCCCTCTTTTCTCCCTCTTTTTAATTCTCCTACTTTAACCCTTATCATCCCTTTTCTGCTTCTCTTTTAAGTAGGTAGTTTATTTATGAGTTGATGTCTTGTCTACATTTTAACCTTATGTTGTATGCCTTAAATATATAGATTATATATAAATTGATTTACCTTTGAATTGACTGGGCATGATACAGAGATCTTAGATAAGTAGTACAATTAGAACATTTTGTTTTCCATTTTGTTGTTGGTCTTGTGTAAAACTGTTATTAAAAAAGAGTAATAAAGTTTGATTTCCAAAAAAAAAAAAACTGAACTTGAGCAAAGGAATCAGAGAGCGATTTGTGGCTATGGGGGACAGTGGAAGCACTGTGGTAGAGGACAAGGTCACCTGCATACCATAGATAGCTGCAGCAGAGATTCCTCCAATTTTGGATCACAGAAATGATGGCATATCACCACGAGTCAGGAAGAGTCTCTCCTGGCAAGACTGCACTGAAGACCCAAAGAAGCAGTGAACTGAAGTTAGGGGAACATTTTTTCAAGAATTCTGCCAGATATCCATCTGGTCCTGGACATCTGTTCTGCTTGAGCCACCTAATAGCCACCCCAAGCTCCTCTCCAGTGATGTCTGTCATAAGTGTTTGTACAGCAGTGGCATCTAACTTGAGGAGGTTAGTGGAACTCAGGAATAACTCCAGATCCACTGAGTCAGGGGCATCTGCTGCATATAGCTCCTGGTAGTAAGTGCAGAATGTATATGCTATGGCTTTGATATCCCAGACTATATCTCTGGTATCCAGGTGTCATATTTTAGGGATAGAGGCCCTCTTTCTGAAGCCTCACACCCGGTGAGCCCAATGCGAGCAGCCCGAGGCCACTGTCTTCGTTTTTCTGGCAGATGTAGCAGAAAGCCTGTTCTGTTTCTTTAGGTGTCAGGTCATCCAGTTCTTGTTTTTAGCCTTTATGAGCTGCAAAGTGTCTGGGAGCGCACCCTGCTTGTACGGACAGGGGGGCAGGCAGATCTTCCTTGTGAGTCTGCTTTCCTTCTCTTTACATGTTGTGTAGTCTATCAGGTTCCCCTGGAGCACAGCTTTCAAAGTATCCCACAGGATTGAGGAGGAGAATTCTGCGATGTCATTCTGTGCCAGGATATCCTTTATTTGCTGTTGTTAGGAAGTGCTCATCCTTTAGAGAAGGGGTCAAATCTCCATATAGTGAATTTTCAAAATAAGCCGAAGGAGAGTTCCGTGAGAATGGGTGTGGTTGGAATATGAAGTAGGTCCCAACTCATATTTATGGATCCTGTAGATATCCTTGCATGGGATGAACACATAATATAGCCTCACATATGTTTGGTGGGGATGGGAGAAATGGGTATAATGCCTCACATACGGGTGGAGCTCTCTCCAGGCATCCTTCCATCCTAGGGAGTAAAGTTGCCATTTAAAATACTTATGGGAGGCTGGCCAGTGATGTAGAGGGCTGAGGGGCTAGGCACCTTGCCTCCTGCTATGCCAGTGACCCGAGTTCAAAAACAGATGTGGGTCACTTGAGGGCCGGCTGGAGGAGGGAGAACTAAGCATCCCCAGAACAGCCCTCCTTCCTTGGGGGGTTAAAGCATCTTGCTGCTCATCTGCCACCTGGGAGAGTTCAGGCGGCAGCGCAGCAGGATCACATAGAGGGAGGGACCACACACAGGACTCTAGAGACATCTCCACGGAGGCAGAGTACATACATTGCATCCCTGGCACGTGCGGCAGACCCTGAGGTGAAAAAAAGTGGAAAACCCCTGGCCGCAGGATAATGCCCACCCCCCATCAGGCTGTGCAGTGGCGATTGGACACCTCCAAGGAGACCCTCTAGCAGAGAGTGGGAAGGAGCGAGGTGAGCCCTGGAGAAGCTAGGTGACGGGGCTGGTGAGGGTTGGTCAGATGGAGGCAGCTGGGAAGTTAAAGGTGGACAAACAAAGGATTGGAAAAAAAAAACTTATGGGAGCCTGGTGTAGGGCCAGGCCGTTGTGCTAAACTATACTTTTGAGGGTCTAGCGGGAGGTTGAAGTCTCCGCAAGGGTCAGTAGGCCCGTATGTTGTCCTGTACCATTCCAGATGCCTCCAAATGCTGTATTGGAGCCCAGGGATAGGTACACAGTAGCCATAGTGATAGGAGAGCCTTCTACCTCTCCCTGCATAATCACACAACCCCCCTCTGTGTCTTTGACAACCTTAACCTCAGTAAAAGTTATATGTGTGGTAATCAGTACTGCTACTCCCTGTCTCAGGCCCCCTTTATAAGCCGAGGAATAAACAGGGCTATACCCAAATTTAACTAATTTAGCATGTTCTGCTTGCAAGAGATGGGTGTGTTGCAGAAGCAAGATACCCAGTCTGTCCCTTTTAATTGCTGCAAACACTGTCACCCTCTTGACTGGATCATTCAACCCATTGACATAGATAAAGAAAACCTTTAGCTTAGTAGACCCCATATTGATTAAAGAGAGTGATTTACTCACATTCCACGGATCCCCTTTCACAGCTTGTTGCTGGGCAATCCAGCCTTTCCGCCGGCATTAGCCCCCAACAGCAGTGCCCTCCCTGGGATAAAGCAGTGCTTGTTCAAAAGTGTAATGAAAGCAGTGTAAACAGTACAGAAATGAAAAACAAATTAATAAAACAGAGTAACAAAAAAAAATCCAGGAAATGGCACTGTATTAGTGTTACTCGGATAGTATCCTACCAGGTTGGATACCATCGGATACCATCATTTTGGTCAGATATTGAAAGGCCTCAGATGGCATAGGCATCCAACCAAAGATATGACCTCCTAGGATCCACTATAAGGATCTGAGGTATCCGTGGATTCGACCTGGATCCAGGGATTTGACCATCGGATCTGATAGATCCGAGGTTGGATCCGATGGGTCTGACCATTGGATCCAAGGATCTGACCACCAGATCCAACTGTCTGAGGTCAGATCCAATTGATCCTACCTCGGATCCACGGGCCGGATCCTAGGTCAGATACCAGCACTATCCAACGGAGGATAGATCCACAAAAGCACTATCCGAGCAACACTACAGTATATACAATATACAGATGAATACAAAGAGTTAGAGAGCTTTCACTGGTACTCCCAGCATGGTGCATGCAGGCTCAGAGGCCTATAGTATACTGAAAACAGAAAATAAATACTGCAACACCGAACCTCTATAAACCACACATCAAATCAAAAATAAAAATGCTTGCCTCCTTTTACTGGAGTCTATATGAACATACGAAAACGCCAGCAGAAACAGGCCTCATGGTCTATTGAGTCTGCTCGATTGTGCATCTAGCCCCTCACATTGCAGCTGCCTCACCCACCCCTCCTCTTTTCATACTTACCCCCTACTCTGTCCCATCCCCTCTTACAACTATCTACCGTGCTACAGGCTGCTATCTCCTCAGGCAAAGTATTTGACTTGTCCACCATCCTCTCAGTGAAATAATGTCTCCTGACTACCCTCTTGAATCTTCCCCCCCTCTAATCTCAGCTGGTGCCCCCTCGTGACCCTCCCCCTTCTTATCTGGAAAATCCCTTATGTACTAGTCTTGTTTATCCCCTTTAAGTACTTAAAGGTTTCGATCATGTCCCCCTATCCCTCCTCTCCCTTAGGGAATACATGTTCAGCTCTTTTACTGTGCAAACAAATACAGTGCAGCTAACTACAAAACGATGCTAAAGTGCATAGTGCTAATGGTTGGTGGTAGCAGTACTGGCAGATAAAATCGAATTTCGCATCAACACTCCATGAGTGTAAAACTTACGGCTAGCAGACCAGGCAGCTGGTTAGACAGCATGTGTGCACGTGGGTGCACGCACAGGAGCTGACTTTTCGGTGTAGCCTTCCTCAGAGCTGAGTGGCTACTGCTCAAGCAAGTATTAAATATGCGTGCCTAATTAATATTCATTATTTGTGCGGGCCATAATATCGCTAGTAACCACTATAAAACCGCAATTGATTCAAAACACCTGTGGAAACTATATAACCAGGAATGGTGTGGGCTTTCAAGGTGGGGACTTCTCCAAATGTGGAGTAGTCCTGTGACCTGAGAGTGTTAGTTGAAGTCTCAGAGTCCCTTGAGTCTGGATTATTGCAAGATCCTAAGGACCTCGGCCACCAAGGAGTACAGTACTCCTAAGGTTATTAGGGTAAGGTGGGGAAATGGGGCAGGACTGACATGTATTTAGCTGGACCATCTGCCCCAAATTACCCAGTCCCGTCTTGCCAGTCAAGACCTAGAAAAGAGGAACTATCAAGAGAAATCTGCAAGGCCTAATTCGCCTGCAGGGTTATAACAATAACTAGAACATAATTAGGCAGGTAAAATACTAAGAAGGTGTTGCAAAATGCATATTATTTATATTAATGATGGATGCATCAGGGGTAGTAACGGGGAGACAGAGTCACTGTGGGTGCAGCTCGCTGCAGCCTCAGGCGAGAAACTGCAGTTGGGGGTGATCTATAGACTACCACCTGGGCAAGGGAAAGAGAGGGACTGGGAGCTTGTGGAAGAACTACAAAGAGGGGTGGCAAAAGGGGAAGTAGTGGTAGTGGGTGATCTGAACCTGCCAGATATTGATTGGGATGTTCCAGTAGCCAGGAGTACCAGAAATCAGGCCTTCCTGGATACATTCCAGGACTGTCTACTGGTGCAGCTGCTTAGGGGACACACTAGGCAGGCTGCGATGTGGTGCTCACCAACTCAGAGGTGGTGGGAGCTTTTAAAGTAGGGGAGCCACTAGGGAACAGTGATCATAACTTCATTTGGTTTGAACTGACCCTTGGGACTGGCAAGCCCAGGTCAAGAGCTGAAATCCGTGATTTCAGAAGGGCAGACTTCAACAGTTTGTGGGAGTTGATCCGAGACCAGTTAGTCATGGTGGAAAGCACAGGAGGTGTGGAAGAAAGATAGGGGCAATAAAGGGGGCCATTCTCGAGGCATCTGAGTTACGCATGAGAACGGTAACCAAAAGTAACTAGTACAAGGGACCATTATGGCTCTCGGGAAGAGTCAAGGAAGCAGTGAGGGTGAAAAAAAAAGGGCCTTCACCAGATACAAAGAATAGCAGGGGGAGGAAGGAATAAGGAGGCAAAGGAGGTGGTTAGAGAGGCAAAGGCAGACACTGAGCTGTGTATTGCGGAGGGGATTCAGATCAGAGAACAACAATTCTTCTGGTATATTAGGGAAGAAGGGAAGAAAGGAGGGTGAATTGTTAGGCTATCTGAAGGGTGGTAGGGTGATAGAAGAGAACGTGCAAAAGGCTACCTTCCTTAATGATTACTTTTGCTCTGTCTTTACAAGGGAAGACAAGGGGCCCTTGCTGGAGAGTGGCATCACATCAGCCACAGAGGGGGTCATGTAGATGAGGCAGCCAGTATCTACATGCGAAAGGGTCCGGAAAGGGCTAGGAGCCCTAAAGATAGATAAGGTCCTGGGACTTAATGGGATGCATCTGCTCCATGGAGGGGAGACAAGGAATAAGTAGACATGACAGAGTACTGGATGGATGAGGTAAGAAGTAGCATTACGACTGAGGAATGGGACCTAGGAGTTATCATAAGCAAGCCAGTACAACAAGGCCTAAAGTAATGAAAATAGGATGTATACGGAGGTGTACTGACAGCAAAAGAAAGGAGATAATACTGCCTCTGTATAGATCTTTGGTTAGGCCACACCTGGAGTACTGTGCCAAGTTCTGGAGTCATCATCTCAGGAAAGATAAGGGCAGGCTAGAGACAGTGCAGTGAAGGGTGGCAAACATAATTCAGGGCCAACAGAGAAGGTTTTGGGAGGATCACCTGAAAGCACTGAACATGTACTCGCTGGAGCCCAGACTGGAGAGGGGAGATATGATAGAAACCATCAAGTTCCTGAAAGGCATAAACAAGGTGAACTACGGGGAATTACTTAGCATGAGTGACAGTTTGAGGGCATGAGTGGAAACTGGCAGGAAGGAGATTCAAAAGGGGTATAAGAAAGTATTATTTTACAGAAAGGGTGGTGGAACCATGAACAGTAGATCCTTCGGTTAGATAGGAAACCATGGGCAGACTGGATGGACCATTGATCTTTTTCTGCCATCATTCTCTCTGTTTCTATGTCAAACTAGGAAATATATGCCTAAGTCCATTTAAGAGGAAACAGTCCATGACTGCAAACAGCAGAGAAACAAATGTCCAGAAAACTGCAAAAGGCCACAGTGTCGGCAAATTGGCAGTATAAGGTGGGGTGGCAGGCCCTACTGTGGTAAAAAAGCAAGAGGGACCGCTGTGTTAGATTTGGGAATGACCAAGTGCCCAGTGTGCAGTGCACTACCGAATTCAGCTAGGGAAGTTGAAATGCCAATTAAATGTAGCACTTCAGGGAACAGAGAAAGAGGGGGACCCAGGAGACATCAGCAAACTCTAGCTCAGAATAAAGGGTCTTCTATCTTTGAACCATGGAACTATATGGGCAGTCTTGGAGGGTTGGTTGTATAACTCCTGACTGTTGCAACAGGGCCCACCCCAACGGTAGTGAATTTTGTGTGCTACTGCCTGCTGTCTTAAAAATACTTTGGCAGCAACTAAAGTAAATCCAAGCATACTTGCAGTGACTCCCCAGGTCTCCTGCGTCCAAGTGCCACCAGTGGCAGGTACTCCTGATCCTCAGTCCCCCTCCCTCCACTGCCCTTGTACGGTCCCCTGCCTCTACTGTCCCTCCTGCCCTGCACTCCCATCTAGCCCATGGCTGCCATTATTTGTCTCAAGCAGTAACAAAGTAGTAGAGTCCTGGATACTCTGTTCAGGGAGTGGGATTTGACTTGGATGACAGCCATGGTGCCTATTACATGGTTTTCAGCTGTACTATAATGTCTGCCATGGTTGCAGCAGCATGATGCTTCCAAGGCATCCCCGTCTAATTCCATTTCTCTTGGAAAATCTGTTGCCATGTGGTATCAGGCTTTTTCTTTTTGTCAGAAATGCCTTTTTCCAGTACAACTGGGATTGCCTACTCAGCCGAGTTGAAATGTTTTTTGCCCTCTGGGAAGAATACCACAAGCTGCACAGGGTCAAGAGTTTGAAACCACAAATGCTGCTTGCAGAGGGTCTGAAGGATTGGAATATATTGTCTGCATCATTTCATTGTTTGTGGGTGGCAGTCATTGTTGAAAAACTCGCATCCTATCAAAGCAAAACTCTTTCAAGCACCAGGCCCAGGATAGCAGTTGTATTTCTTTTTTTTATTTACAGAAATGAATAATCATGGAGCAGGGTCATGTGGCAGGATCAGTTGGCTTGGGCCCAATAACTCTGTGGATCTGTTCCACCTCCAGCTCGAACACCGGGCCTAGTTGCAATGCTTCGTGGAGGAAAGTGTCAAGAAGAGTCCAGATCAGAGCCCTCCATTCCTTCCAGCTGCCCATACAGTTAAATATTTTATCTCCGGGCTATTCTTGGCATCTTATTGCTGCTCCTAGATATGTGCCTGGGCATGTGCAAGCTGTAGGACTAGCGTTTCCAGTTGGTCAGGTCAGATATCTGTGGTGGCAAGCTGTGTGCTCATCTCATCGGCATGAGTCTGCGAGGCATGAGTCTAGACTCCACTCCCTCCACTAGAAGGAGTGGTTCACAGTTTTAAGATTAAGACAGTCAGGGTCAGAGATTGGGTGAGAGGGTTGTAGGTATTTTACGTTTTGGCATTGTTTATGAGAAGACGGTGAGAGCCAGTTGATACTGATATCTCCAAGAATGAGTAACTTGCCAAAGGTGGGTTGAGTCAAGATGGTAGAGTGGAGCTCAGTGATAGTAGCAGGAGGTGAACTAAGACAGCAGAACACCCCTGTGATAGAGAAGTAAGGGAGAGAGAGTTTAAGGAGGAGCAGCTTATGAGTGAAAGGAGAGAAGACAAGTGGAGATGTAGATAGCCACTCCACTGTCCCTTTTAGCTTGCTTCTGCCTGGGAATTGTAAAGCAGTGGAGAGTGACAGAAGTATCAGAAATCTTGGATGAGAGCCAGGATTCTGTGACAACTAGGACATCTGGTTGGGGGTTGAGTATTAGAGGTTGCTACTGATCCAACTTGGGGAGGAGACTGCAGATGTTTAGGTATGTCGCTCCCAGCGCTTTTGGGAGTTGTGTGGGATGGAAGAGATGGGACCGTGATTTAGTTCAACATCGTTTACTAGCATACGAAGCAAGGAGACAAGGAGCTTAAGAATACCTATAAGCCATTAGAAGAGAGAAGGTGGAGAGAGAAGATGGGGATAGGAGGTAGGCGGGGATTGGTGAGGAAGTGGATGGTGAAGATGCCAGAGATCTTCAGAGTTAAGCCAAGGAAATAGAAGGAAACTACATCCAGGATGTCAAGGGGAAGGGGAATAGGGTAGGGAGGGAAGGGAAGAGAAGAGGAGGGGAGGGTAGAAGAGGATGAGGGATAAAGGGAGGAGGAGAGGGGCAGGCAGAAGCTGGAGGGAGGTAGGAGTGGGTAAAGAGGAGGAGGAGGGTTACGGTTAGGAGCAACATAATAATGGCAGGGAAGGCAAATGCTAACACCTAGCTAGGGATGAAATTAGATCCAGGCCAGATGACGATAGGAACCAATATTAAATAGTACTTGGCTAGGAAGTGAACCAGAGAAACCGCAACTGCCGGTAATGGGCAGTTTAGACTGCATTCAGAAGGGAAAGCAGGGAGGAAGCGGCAGCAGCTAGTAGTGGGAAAAGTAGGCTTTACCCAGATAGTGAGGCAGCTAGTATCAGTAGTGGGGAAGTAGGCCTCACCCAGATAAAGTGGCAGCCTGTATCAGTAGTGGGGAGATATGCCTCACCCAGATAGGGAGGAAACCAAGAAGCAGGCAGCCAACTAGTAATGGGAACACAGCCTCACCCAGCTAGGGAGGCAGTCAGTATCAGTAATGGGGAAGTAGGCCTTACCTAGATAGGGAGGAAACCAGAGAGCTAGCAGCAGTTAGTACTGGGAATCCTGGCCTACCCAGAATACCAAGGCAACTAGGAATTAACAGGGTAATAATACATGTCTATATCATTCAAAGATCAAAACAAGCTGAACTGGAAAACAGTAAACAATGGGAATAAATGGGAAGGTAAGAGTGGTGAGGAAGCACAAGAAAATGGACAGGAGGGGAGATGGGCGGATGGGAGGAATGAAATGAAAAAGGGAGGGGGGGATTTAGCCAGAATAATACTGCCTTGAAAGTTACAGATTTCCTTATTTTCAGTTTTCCTTTAACGGCTGTAGCAGTGATTTTATGCTAAAATGCATATCCAGTATGGCCATTGTTCTCCAGTGTGCAAGCATGGAGTTACCAAGATGGCCTTCATATTTAGTGTGCGTGTTTGGCCTAAACCAAGATGGATGCCACTTGGCAAAATGCAGTTTTGGCCTGCCAAGATGGCATCCACTATGAATGACGGCTTGGGAAAACACTCTATAGCAAGTGCTCCTTGTGGCACTCCAGATCTATTAATGTAATCCACCCTCCAGCAGTGTCTAGAGGTCCTGGTGTTAAAATTGCTGGAGGGGGGGGCACAAACCAGGAATCGCCACAGAGATCCAAAACAGCAAAGAAAATAGCTGGGCCTACCTTGACCGCTGAATTCATGGAGACAAGGGCTGGTGGAGTCATAGTGTGACCAACTGGATGAAACAGCATGGATATAGGCAGATATGGCAGTGGAGCTAAATTAGGGGCAAAACTGGTTAGCAAATGGCCAGCCCGGTGGCACTGAGGGTTGAGGCGCTGGACGCCACACCTAGCGCCACGCTGGTGATCCGGTTCGGATGCGAGCCCGGGTTGTTGGGTTGGCAGGGGAGGGATAGGATTGAGCATCCGGAGGGCTGCTCTCCTATCCTGGGAAGGGTCGAGGGCTCTCACTGCTCTGCAGCGGCCCCTGGTGACAATCAGGGGCACTGTCAGAGTTGGGGGGTGGAGTGCAGCGGATGTCAGCACGCTGTGCCTCAGACGTCATTGCACGTCTGCACTCCAAGGGTATCTAAGGAGGAAAAATGGCAGCCTTGACTGTGGCAGCTGATGGTCGCGAATTTTGAAAACCGGGCGGGCCTGTAGTGCATGGTCGCACGCCAGTATTGGTTCCTGGCCTGACGCAGGGATTAGGGGAGGTCCCTTTCCAAGGTGTGGCAGCATATGCCAACCGGTGTGTGGACGTGCCTCCAGGGTCTTTCGGGGGAAGTGGAGCAGTGGCTGAATAATCGCAGGTCAGGCTGCAGGAGGAGAAAAAGAGAACTACGATTAAAAATACGAAAAAAAAAAATGGTTAGCAAATGGCAGCACAAACGGACAGGAGCACTAAAATTAAAAGAATAAAAAACGTAATTACTTAAAACATTAAAACAAAAAGTCAGCTCCATGGGGCTGGAGGCACAGCGGAGATAGACACAAGGATGACAGCATGCAAACCCCCCCTTCTCCAGGCACTACAGAGCGTTCATACCACTTCCTCCTTTCCAATTGCTTGGAGACAAGCAACTATCTCTGTGATTTTGAAGCCACCAAAACCCCCACATCTTTGTGACTCATACCACCCTATCTCAGTCCTCAGTCAGGACTATAAAATTTATACAAGTATTCTGGCACATCAGCTCAACCACATCCTCCCCTCCCTGATACACCCAGATCAATCTGGATTCATCAAAGGCAGACAGACAACGGACAATATCAAAAGAACCCTATATCTCATAGATCACGCTCAGTCCACAAAGCCCCCCCTCCTAATATTAAGCCTAGATGCCCAAAAGGCTTTTGACATGGTCTCATGGGATTTTCTACAAGCGGCCCTACAAAAATTCTAATTCCCTACCTTATTTATGGATGCGATTAAAGGCATATAAACAGATCCAGAGGCAGTAGTGAAGTTAAATGGTTCACACTCCAGCCGCTTCTCATTGCACAGAGGCACCCGCCAAGGATGTCCCCTCTCCCCATACTTATTCGCTCTTTTTGTGGAACCTATAGCCAGGGCCCCTGGTGTTCTGCGGCGGAATTTTCTGATTTCTGCAGCAGGGCTCCTTGACTTCTGCGGCAGCATTTTCTGATTTCTGCGGCATGATTTATTCATTTCTCTGGCAGAATGCAGTTCTGTCATTGGATAAATATGATGTGATGTCATCGATGACATCATATGCTGAGCATAGAGGAGGGGTTTCAGGATAAATGAGGTGGGAAAGAAAGCCTGACACTGGAAAAACAGTATATTTATATGAAAATTCACCAAAAACAATGAATTCTGCGGCACTATATATATTCTGCGGCATGATGCAAATTCTGTGGCAAATTCCGCAACCGAAGAACCGCAGAATTCCAGGGGCCTTGCCTATAGCCCAGATGCTAAGACAGAATCCTGGCCTCCATGGTTATAGAGTCTTTGACTCAGCGACCCATAAAATAGCGTATTGTGCTGATGACCTTCTTCTATATATCATATACCCCGAAGAGTCACTACAAACCTTAACTACTTTACAAGCAGAAATAGAGAACCTTACAGGATACACTATAAACCCAAGTAAATCAGAAGCCCTGCTGATACAGCCTCCCTTCCCCCAAGATTAATAAATACCCATATAAATGGGATAAATCATACTTGACTTATCTGGAGATTAAAATCCCATCTAAAACAGCTGACTTATACAACTCGAGCTATTCCCCCACTTTCTCTAAAATACACTCAGACCTACAGAGATGGACTCCTCTCCCCTTATCACTAATAGCTAGAGTTCAATCTATTCAGATGAATTCCCTCCCAAAACTTCTTTACTTGATGCAAAATATCCCCTTACCCCTATTACGGAGGGATGTTCCACTTTGGGACAACTTTATTAGCCATTTTTTATGGATGAACCAGTGACCTCGTCTAGCAATGGTCAGACTCCAACAACCTAAGGATAATGGAGGTTTATCTCTTCCCAATATATTAAATTACAACATGGTTTCTCGGTGTAACCCCCCTGCAAATGGGGGTTCCCAAAAGTCTTCCAGGAGCTTGCCTAAGTCTGGGCAGTGTTCAGCATCTGAGCTATTTAAATGTGGTTCCAAGTGAGTGCTATTTGAGCCGCCATGTACTGTCTCTTTATGAGCTGTCTGCTTGCAGACTTAATTAGTTTGTATGGGGGGACTGTGTATTTAATGCTCGAATCCCGCCCGAGCTGCTGGCTACTCGCTCCGTTTCTGCCATCACTGAAGATGCAAAGGGAGCCCATCTGAAAGCTGTAACTATTTGACTGTAATCATTTAAAGCATTAGCAAAATTGTAGTTTGTTTAACCTGTCTTTATTGCAGCTGGGACTCTGTGTGTGTTACCCCTCCATTCTGGACCTAAACTGCTGTGCTAGGCCAATTGGGTTAAGGGAGCCCTAAAATGGAGCCTGTGGACGAATCAGAACTTGGACTCTTAATTTGAGCCAGCCACAAGGGGATTGTATGGGCAGTGACTTCTGCGGTGTATAGTTTAGCACGGGAAGCGCGTGTGAGGACCTGAGGTTTGGCCTGCAGACGTTGCAAGCACCAGATCAGACTGAATCCGACTTGTGAGGAGAAAGAAGGCGATCTGAAGAGTAGAAACCAGTTTCACCCTGTAGAAGACTGGAGAAATTGCTGAATCGTGCTCAGTCTGTCAGGACCTGAAGCTGCTGTGCGTTCTTCCGGGTATCTTGCAGTAATTGCGGTCGGGATCGAGGGGCAGCCTGCCTGGTATAGTACTTTCCTTTTACATGTAGATGTGCGTTAGTGCTTGTGGAGAATCACTATTTCAAATCCCTTCTACGGTGAATTGTGTGCTGAAGCTGGAAGTAAACCCTAGCTTAATTCGGACTACATCCATTTGCTATCAACTGCAGTGGGGTCCAGTCACAAGGACCTTGTCCTCATGCCCTGTTCTTCTGGCAATCCAGAGGGACATTCTCCATCTGATCCTCAGCTTGGGTGTTGTGAGTACAAATCAGGGTATTCCCCTGCAGCTTGTTTTTCAATCACAAGTGTATCATCTAATTCTTGTTGTTTCACTGCTTTTTGGACTGAGCCCTCCGGCTCCGGATTACAATTGGGTGTTGTGCATGTATTTTCTTCTACAGGGCCCTATCCATCTGCACCTGCTGGCCAACCCCGGGCAACGGACCTGGCTAGCCCCCCAACCTGGGTACCCAGAGTGTGACTTTTCAGACCCTGTATGTGTGCACAGTACTGTGATTTAATGCCACTAATTAACCTGATTTCCCCCTCCCGTGTTACTGTCCCCTAAATAAACCAGATTTGTTGTTGTTATACTATATAATGTCTGTGTTGTCGGTACTTATGGAAACAGTATTGTGTTTTGCTGTGTATGTTGTTTAACCTTACTTTACAGGGGGTCCTCAGAGACGTGCTGCAGAATCAGTCTCGAGGGTAAGTGGTATTTATATGAGTGAACAGTGTGTATATGTGGGGTATTGGGGCTGTAACTCTGGTGTATTGTGTGAGCGACTAGAGGGAATAAAAGGGGGTCTCAGTGTCCCAGAGGGCTGCGACCAAACTAGTCTAACCACTACAAACCCTGACCTCTGGGTGGAGGCACCCGCCTTAGGACCTGGGCCCCTCAACCTGTCCGTAGTCAAACAGGCAGGGGTAGTAACCGTTGGGATAGCGCCACCTAGGGGTTACATCTGCTCATACATATAACTACATGGCTCTTACCCCCATCTCATGCGCCATCCTGGCATCTAATCGAACAGACCATGATAGGTGGCCCCATACTTCATTCTCTAGTCTTCCAACCTAACAACATCACTAAAATACAGAAAGCTTCCAGATTTACGAAAGAGATATTTCATTCCTGGATGAACTTCCTAACTCACTCTGCTTATAGGTTTATGACGTCCTGGATAGGAATTCCGGTGGAGGACCCTGACTGGGCCCTGACACGTTTGGATACCACCTTTCAGTCTTGGGCTCGTAGAGGTCTTAAACACATACACCAACTATATGAAAGTGCAGTGTTCAAATCATTTGACCAACTCAAACAGGAATTCTCTTTGGTTAGAAGTGATTTTTATAGATACTTACAATTACGTCATTTCTTAAGTTCAAAGATAGGCCTGAATACTGCAGCCCAGACCATCCCCCCCCCGCCCTCTCCTGATCCAGTTGGAAAGAGGCAGAGATCGGAGTCATTTGATCTCCCGGCTTTATAAAGCCCTACAAGGGATACCTTCCCAAGCCATGGATTTGGTACAATTTCACTGGGAAGCAGAACTACAGATTGCTCTGTCCCGGGAGGACTGGTGTAGGATCTGGCAGAGGCAACACAAAACCTCCAGCTCTTACACCTGGAGAGAGTATTCTTGGAAGGTGGTGTCCAGATACTTCCGCACACCCCAGATCACAGCTAAGTTCCTTAGGGCAAGTAATTCCTCATGTTGGAGGAAGTGCGGCTGTCATGTAGCAACACACTCACAAATTTGTTGGACTTGCCCAGTCCTGACACAATACTGGACTATTATTGGAGACAGAGTTACCTATCTCTTCCCTCTCTTAGACACATTTTCACTAGAGATCGGGCTCCTACTTCATTACCCTCGCTGTTTTAGGGATCCACACCAAATATACCTTCTTAATATTTTGTTGGGAGCAGCTAAAAAATGCATAGCTAGATTATGGCTTAGCACCGACTCTCCCTCCATCACAGCCTGGGAAGACACAGTATATGATATCTATAAACTAGAACATATGACAACCAGAATTCAAAATAAGGTTCCTGGATTAATGAACCAATGGAATAGATGGTTCCTACAAATAGCACAACTTAGACCGGATCAGATACGATAGCTTCTGAGGGGAAATGGTGCTTTGGGGAAGATTCTGGTGGGTGGGGTCGTGCCAGTCCTTATTCTAAGGTACCTGTTCAGTTGTTTTACCTTACTTTCCTTTCTGAAACCTTTCAGAAGCAGATGGGGTGGTGAATCCGCCCACTCGCCACTTTCGGGTGGATCCCTGGGCCTCTCTCCCTAACAAAGCCCCTGTGTATAGAACTTAACAGTGCAAATTGACTTTTGAAAATCTGAGCCAGGTTGTAGACTCCTAGGTAGAACCAGGCGTGTTGCATTTAACACACTTATATCATGATTTACGTATACATTTGCTTATTAATTTTTCCTACTCAGTAGAGGTTTGCCTTCAGGCCTACTGAATGCCTTGCTTTACATCTGTAACTTATTTTCCTGTAAATATGAACTGTGATGTCAATTAACATCTGAAATAAAAAAACAGTTTTAAAAAAAACAAGGACGACAGCAGCATAATTCTGCAGCACAGAGCCTAGGCACAACATTGAGGCCTAGGCAGGCCGAAAAATGGACTTCACTTAGCTGGCTGAACCAGGAGGCTCAGATTTTGTTCTTTTAATTTGCAGCGACACAAACCGAGGTCTACAACCAGGGCTTCCCATACACATGCCCCAGGACACAAACTGGTCTGGAATACATAACTGCTGCAACCTCCAACACACAGGCCCCTTAACCCACAAGGCATTCTCACACAAGCCAGCTCCTTTTCTCACTGGGCCATACACCCTGCAGCATCAGGCCTAATGCCGGGGCCCACTCCATTCCCAGACCTAGCACAAATATGAGAAAGGTGGGGCCAGCACACTCGCTCCCAGCAGGCCGCCTAAATACATAGCAGCGTACCTCATGGGTATAACCTCCTGGTGCTGCCATCACCGGGCTGGACACGCCACCGCTCTGCCACTATTGTGACGCCCCCACTGCCACTCTCTTACAATGCTGGACAGGACCCCGCCCCAGTGCCACCGAGCACAAGGAAGGCCAGACAATGATTTCTCCAGGCCATAGCTCTGTCTCCCTACAAAACGGGGTCCCATCCCACTGGCCGCTTCCCTGAACAGCACCCTTTAAGCCCAACACCAAATCAGTGCCGCTGAGCTAGGCCACAAGCTCCAGGGCCAGGGTTCGAACCCCAGCCTAACTTGTACACTGCAATACCCCACCGGCCTCCTCTCTCTCGCATAATCTCCTCACCCTTTTATACCCTATGGGCAGAATCACCACACTGAAGGGGCGGGCACCACCCTTGTCCTACCTCCCTATAAGCGCCATCTACCGGGGGTGAGAATGGTAACTTTTAGTAAGCCCCCAACCTGGGGGGGGGGGGCTTACACTAAAAATACTCCCTTAATCCTTAGCTGCCAAATACTACCTTGTCGCCTTTGAGGAAGGGGAGAATTTTATTCTACAAGGCACCATAGCCCAAACTTTCCAACCTCTCAAATGAGCCCCTGCAAAGTGAAACGATACTGTAGAAAAATTCTTCTTTTCTGCTGCTGATTGTAGATGTATCCTAGAGCTTTATCACAATTGGAAATTCTGCAGAAAATCAAGACAATTCACTTACAGAGAAGAAAAAGTATCCCTGCAAAGCAGGGATCTGTTTACCAGCTAGGGTAGGTTGTGAAAGACTGAGGGTGACTAGGAAAGGGTGTGTCGAACTACTTCATTCAGACTGTTACAACCTGTCCCAGCTAGCAGAAGAGGACAACCCATGTCAACTGACTGCCTATATGAGCTGACACACAAATGGAATTATCCATGAGGACATATGTTTCGGCCTATGGACATGGGAAAAGAGTGACCACGCACCCATTTAATTGTAAAATAGTGCATTTGAGTATACAAACAAAGACTCATCAGCTGAACACACCAGCATTTCAGTGTGGCAGGTGACGCTCTTGTCTTTGTATACACTAGCACACTATTTTTGCTTTTCAACTTACATTTCTTTTCACTTGTCTTTTTTCTATGACTTTCTGGTTGCATTTTTCATCATTGTACGGCTCCTCCTCTAACTTTAGAGCCTGCTGTACAATAAATACACTGTTTTACGATTAAATGGGTGGCTGGTTCCTATGTTTGTAGGCTGTTACATGTGGCTTTTATAGGAACTGACTACGCCCCGATGTGAGGTTTTGTTGAGCCAAGAGAGGATCTGGACATCCCTTGATGTTAAGGACATATAATTCCCCGTTCAGATACATTTCTGGACATTTTATTGGCACAAGACTTTGAAAAACATCAGTTGATACTCAAGGAGAGTAATGAATTAGAGGAAGACCTGTTTAAATTCTTTGATAACACTGAATTCAAAGAGTTGACTAACGGACTAAAGATTGTAGCGCATGAGAAAGAATCAATCAGCTGCAAACAATGGAAGTTCACAATAGGTTTACAAGGAGACAGTATAGTGCAGTGGTTTAAGGCTCTGAGCTGCAAACCTGGAGACCTGGGTTTGAATCCCATTGCCCCCACTTGCATACTGTATGACCCTGAGCAAGTCACTTAACTTCCTTGTGCTCCCAGGTCGCACCTGGAAACAAGCTTTCAGCTTAGTGTCTCTCTCCTAGTAAAAAAAAAAAAAAAAAAGATTATCAACAACTTTTAATTATTTACAGATTTTTTTTATTTATTGACATTTGTTAACTGGAAAAGGCACACTGAGCCAAGGGTAATTTCCTGGTGGCACCTGGAGGAGGGCTACAGGAAAACAGTTCATACAGTGTTAGGTGACAAGAGTCAAAATATATAGAAAGTAGTACTGGAGAAATGTACAACTAAAAGCAGTATATATAGGGGGGAAAGTAGTTGGTGATCTAAACAGAGGATTTGTACTGGCATGGTAGTGTATACAGCTAGTGAGGCACAGGATGGAATCAGTACTGGAGACTACCTAGGATTACCTGATTGAAGCAGGCTAACAGACTGCGAGAATGACTAAGTGAAGATGCATGGTGGGGGGCAAACATCACAAAAAAGGGTGAGGATACATCACAGACTAACCTGGGCCCGAGCAGGAGGAAGCAGAAAGCTGATGCTTGAGTGAATGATTGGAGGAAATATGAAGTGGATGGGAGAGGTTGTTCCAGATAAAGGGAAGATAAAAGAGGAAATTGGATTGCCCAGCAGCAGATCTGAAAACAAAAACATCAACAGTGTCAGCAGAAAAAGACCATTGGTCCATCCAGTCTGCCCAGTTGTGCTCTGGTCTACCCTGTGAACTGTTATGCAGATGGGGTTTTCGCCCTACTCTTCGCCCCTTGCTTCCTGCCTTAATGCTACCTCCCCCAGGAAACTATTAAGCCCTTTACTCTGTTCCAGCTGTGCTTGAACACATTAATGTTTGTTTTTTTGTGACACCACCTCTGCTGGTAGGCTGTTCCATGTCTCAACCACTCTCTCCATAAAGTAAAACGATCCCTCATCCCTCTTGAATCCCCCCACAAACACACACAGCTTACATTCATGTCCCTTTGTTTTTGAGCCACCATTCCTGCTAATTAGTTCCCACAGTTTACCTTGTTTATTGCTTTCAGGAACTTGAAGGTCTCTGTCATTTCTCCCTTCTGGCCTCCAGTGAGTAGATGTTCAGTGCCTTAAGCTGACCACCAAGGAATCTGCGCTGTTGGCCTGGATTCATTTTGGTTACTCTATGCTGCACTGTCTCCAGCCTGTCTCTGTCTTTCCTCAGGTGAGAACTCTAGAATTGTGCACAGTACTCCAGATGGGATCTCACCAGTGATCTATAGAGAGGGTAGCCTTACCTCTTTCCTCCTGCTATGGAAACCCCTTCTAATACACCCCAACATTCTGGTTGCCTTGCTGTAAGCCTTGTTACATTGGCTACTTTGTTTTAGCGAGTCCCTTATAATGACCTCCAGGTCCCTTTCCTCAGAAGCAGTGGCCAGTTTATCCACTCTCATCCAGTATTACTTGCTAAGGTTCTTGTCCCATATGTGCATCACCTTGCACTTTTTGGCATTGGATTTCAACAGCCAAACCTTAGACCACATCTGTAACCTTTGCAGGTCCGTCTGCAACTCCCTTTCCCTCTCCTCACTGTCTACTCTGCAACGGAGCTGCCTGTCTCTGTTGTGGTAGGGAATGAAGAAGGTGCCCAGGTCACTAGAGTGAAGTGAGTAGGAGGTGGAGTGGAGTGGATAAGGGAGAGGAGAATGTAGAGATATGGAGGGTGAAAAGAGAACCAGTCTTTAAAATGCAAAGATGCACAGTATGCGAAGCTGTGGGAGGCAAGAGGGTGGAGAGAGAGATTAATGTAAAAGGAGCAGTGATGGGTACGGGAAGGGGCATTAGTGGCAAAGTAGCAGAAGGCATGGAAGAGAGTGTCCAGTCTGGCGAGAGTGGAGACGAGAGCAGTGCCCTAGACCACATCTGCATAATCAAATACCAAGACAACCATCTTAATGGCAGTTTCCTGGTGGTTTGGGAGTGTTAAACAATCCTTGTTGCTATAGAGGCACTGAGTTTCGGACAGAGCTTTCTCTGAACGTCATCAGTATGGGCAGAGAAATCAAGTATTTCCTCCAGCCACATACTGAGGTACTTAAAGTGGAGAACAACTTGAAAGAGAGTGCCATCCATGGTAGAAAAGATCAGGAAAAGGGAAGCCTAGCATACTTATGGCTTGTGCCAGAGGTCATACACATCATGTCATCATAGAAACATAGATTTTGATGGCAGATAAGGACTGCCTGGCCCACCTAGTCTGCCCATTTCCCTACCTACTTAAACTCCACATCCTAAATGATCAGCAGCTCACCATCTCTTTCCTGTCACTTGGGTTGCCTTCTGTCTATCCCATGCATTCTTGAACTCACCAATCATTTTAGCCTCTATGACCTCTGCTGGGAGGCTGTTCCATGCATCCACCACCCTTTCTGTGAAAAAATACTTCCTCACATTACCCCTGAGTCTCCCCCTCTAGCCTCATATTGTGACCCCTTGTTATTGCACATTTCGTTTTTTGAAAGATGTTGCCCTCCTGGACCTTGTTGATTCCCCTGAGGTAGTTGAATGTCTCTGTCTTATCCCCCCCCCCCTTTCCTCCAGGATATACATATTGAGGTCTTTCAGTCTTTCCTTCATATGTTTTCTGGTGCATTTCTTTCACCATTTTTGTTGCCCTTCTTTGGACCGCCTCCATTCTGTCAATGTCCTTTCACAGATGCGGTCTCCAGAACTGAACATAGTATTCCAGATGTGGCTTGACCAATTGTCTGTACAGTGGCATCACCACCTCTTGTTTTCTACTGGTGTTGCCCCTCCCTATGCACCCCAGCATCCCTCTGGCACTGCCCACTGCCTTTTCACATTGCTTGGCCACCTTCAGGTCATCCGTTATGTTCACACCCAGGTCCCTTTCCAGTTTTGTTGTTGTTAGTATCCCCCCAATTTGTATTCTTCTCCAGGATTCCTGTGGCCCAGGTGTATGACTTTGCACTTTTTTGTATTGAATTTAAGCTGCCACTCTCTTGACCACTTCTCCAATTTGCCTAGGTCTCTTGTCATTTTTTTCCACCCCGTCTAGAGTGTCTTCCCTATTGCAGATCTTGGTGTCATCCGAAAAAAGACTTACCTTCCCTTGCAGCCCCTCCGCAATGTCACTAATGAAGATATTGAACAGGACCGGGCCCTAGAACCGAGCCCTGTGGCACCCCACTTGTCACCCCTTTCTGCTGGGATTGAACTCCATTTACCACTACCTTCTGTGTCCTGTTGCTCAGCCAATTTCAGACCCAGTGTACCACCTTGGGACCTACTTCCAGACTGCGCAATTTGTTTATTAGTCTGCTCTGTGGGACGGTGTCAAATGCCTTGCTAAAATCTAGGTAGACCATGTCCACCACCCCTCCCTGGTCCACCGCCCTGGTTACCCTACAGTCAAAGAAATCTATCAGATTTGTTTGACAAGATCCCCCTGTTGTGAATCCATGTTGCCTCAAATCTTGTGCTTCACTAGCCTCCAGGTATACCACAGTCCTTTCCTTTAACATGGATTCCATGATTTTCCCCACCACTGAGGTCAAGCTGACTGGCCTGTAATTCCAGCCTCCACCTTGCTCCCAATTTTGTGTAGTGGTACCACATTCACCCTCCTCCAGTCCTTTGGTACCACACCCTCCTCTAGTGATTTGTTAAATAGGGCTGTCACTGGTGCCTCTAGTACCTCCCTGAGTTCTTTCAGTATTCTGGGATGCATCCCATCCCATCTAATTGCCTTGTCCACTTTTAGTTTTGAGAGTTCCTTTAGGAATATCTCCTCCATGAATGGACTAGTGTCCACTCACCCCCCGCCGTGCGTTTCTACTCCCTAATTTTGATCCCTCCCTGTCTACTTCCTTTGTAAATACTTGAGCAGAAGTATTTGTTTAAAATTTCTGCTTTTCCTAGGTACCCTCTGCACACTCCCCAAGCCCCCCTTATTCAACCTCACAATCCCTCCATTGGTCTTTTTCCTTCCCCTGATACACCTGAGGAAGGTTTTGTCACCTTCTTTTACTGACTTTGCTATCCTTTCTTCAGTTTGCGCCTTTGCACACCTGACTGAACGTCTGCTTTGCCTGGTACATTTCCCTGTCTCCCTCCCTCTGTGTTTCCTTGTACTTTCTGAACACTTGTTTTTTTTTCCCCTAACCTTCCCTGCCATTTCTTTTGAAAACCATAGTGTTTTTTTCTTTCTTTTTGCTTTGTTTATTAGCTTTACACAGAGGGCTGTTGTCTCTGCTATGGCTCCTTTAAAGGGGCACTGTCAGCTTTGGCCCTCGTTTTCTGGCAAAATCTCACCAGTGTGCCTTTATGCAGATCTAACATACTAACATACTAAAAGCCAGCAGAATAGGCTAAATGGTCTGTCTTATCTGCTCGAAAGCCAGCAACCTATGGCTGCTCGCCTTTCCACCCCCCTCAGCTCCCGAGAGGGTCTTCTTTGGTTTCAGTTTCCCCTTGTACCTGTCCCACCCCTTCTTGAAGCCCTCCACTGTGCCCTCCTCCACCAGTCTCCCGGGCAGTGCATTCCATGACTCCACCACCCTCTCAGTGAAAAAATGGTTCCTACGCTCCCCCCCGTAATTTCCCCCCTCCAGCTTCCACTCATGGCACCTGGTTGTTTCCCCCTTCTTTAGCCTAAACAGCTCCTTGGTTCCACTTCTGGTTATTCCTTTTACATACTTGAAAACCTCTGTCATGTCTCCCCTGTCCCTCCTCTCCTCCAATGTGTAAAGCCTAAGCTCTTCCAGTCTCTCCTCATAAGGCCTCCCCTCCATACCCTGAATCATCCTGGTCGCTCTCCTCTGGACTTTCTCCAGCACCGCTTTGTTCTTCTTCAGATGAAGTCTCCAGAACTGTACACAGTGCTCAAGCTGCGACCTGACCAAGGCTTTATATAGAGGGAGGATCACCTCCCTCTTTCTGGACGTAATACCCCCTGGCTATGCAGCCAAGTATCCTGTTTGCTTTGGCTGCAGTTCTTCTACAGTTTTCAGAGTTATTCATTTTGATTTCTACCACCACCCCTAAATCCCTTTCTCCCAATGTGGCTTGCAGTGTGACCTCCCCGGGGTGTATACATGGCCCGGGTTTTTGACCCCCAAATGAAGTACCTTACATTTCCCGGCATTAAGTTTCAGTCCCCACCTCCTTGACCACCCCTCCAGGGTATCCAGATCCCCCTGGACTGTCTCCCTTGCTTCCTCCCAATCCACCAATGCTCCCAATTTTGAATCATCCGCAAAGAAACTCAACCTATTCTTAACCCCCTTCCCTATATCCGAGACGTAGGCATTGAACAAGAGTGGCCCCAGTACTGAATCTTGAGGGACCCCCACTGATTACCTTCCTGGGGGAGGAGAGTATCCCACCCACCATTACCCTCTGTAAATGCCCCGGAAGCCAATTTTTGACCCAATTGAGCTCCTGTCCTCCCACCCCCATCTCCCCCATCTTTGTTATCAGTCCATTATGTGGCATTGAATCAAACACCTTGCTGAAATCTAGATATAGGACATCCACCGGCCTATGTCTATCCAAGGCCCCCGTCACCCAGTCATAAAACTCTACGAGGTTGGACTAACACGATCTCCCCGGGATGAAGCCATACTGTTTATCATCCTGGTGTCCTAACCTTTCCAATTGCCTCCCAAGCCTCTCCTTGATAAATCCCTCCATTACTTTGCCTACCACAGACGTCAGACTGATAGGCCTATAATTCCCCATCTCCTCCCTAGACCCCCCTTTATGTATAGGCACTACATAAGCCACCCTCCAGTCCTGTGGCACCCATTCCGTCAGCAGAGAAGTGTTAAAAAGTGCAGCCAGTGGAGCTGCCAGCTCCTCCATAACCCTCAGATGTATTCTGTCTGGCCCCGGCACCTTATCAATTTTTAGCTTCCAGAGGGCCTCCCTCACCCTAACCACTGTGATTTCTCCCCCCCCCCAATCCACTCCCTCATGCAACCTTCCTACTCCTTCTGTGTCCAGCCCAGCCTGTACACTAGCCATTTTCCATCCTCTAATCTCAGACTGAGACTGATCTCTCATTTTTGCTGGCTCCTCTTCCCTCCCATCAGGCTGTAGGAATCCCTTATCACCCTCTGCAAAGATTGAGGCAAAGTATTCGTTTAGCACCTCTGCCTGTTCTCCTGCTTCCTGAGCCCATCCCCCCACAATCTTAATCCTGTTGATCTGTGTCCTCTCTTTTCTCTTCCCTCTTATGTATCTATAGAATCCCTTCCCTTCCCTCTGGATATCCCTAGCCAGGTTCTTCTTCATCCCTGCCTTGGTTCCCCTCACCACTCTGGTGACCTTCCTGGCCAATAGTTTATACTCCCTTCGCTCCTTGTCCCCCCTAGAATGTTTAAAACGTGCGTAGGCTGCCTTTTTACCCCTCACTGCCTCCTGCACCTCCCTGGTCCACCAACATGGCTTGCTGGTTTCACCATTCTTACGCCTCACTTTAGTACAGGACCTAGTAGCCTCTTCCACCCCTTCTTTAATGGTCTCCTACAAGCTTCCAGCATCCATGTCCGGTCTAATCATGTCCAAAATCTTCGCCTGAGCAGCGCCCCACAACCTGAGGTGGAGCAGGATGGCCGTCACGCTGGCCGCCGCCCACTGTGAAGCTCAAGATTTTCAGACCGCCCGTCTGGTCCCCTAACCCGGATTCCTCCACAGACAGTCTCCGCCTGAGTGGCGCCGCACAACCTGATGTGGAGCAGGATGGCTGTCACGCCGGCCGCCACCCGCTGGGAAGCTCAAGATTTTCGGACCGCCCACCTGGTCCCCTAGCCAGGATTCCTCCACAGGTACTTGCCGCTTCAACTTAGTTCCTTCGTTCTCCACCAGGGCTCTTCCAATTGGTGTGGCTCCTCTGTGTCAATGCTGGTTGGTTCGATGGCCGTGGGCTGCCCTGCTCATTGGTGCTCTTTTCCATTTCGGCTTTGGGATACAGACTGCAGCGCTTTTCCGCGTATATTTGGACTCATACAGGATCTGAAACTTTAGCTACCTTTAGCTGCCTTTACTGCCTATATTTTGCTTAAGTATATGCTGCCAGTCATAGCAAATTTGTTGTACTTTCTCATTACTCAAAGTTAAAAGGTGCTGTAATTGTGAAGTGCTAGCCTGACTTGTCTGCTCAAATTTCTCCTTAAAAGAACTGTAATTGCTGAATTTGCTATTTGCTCTCCCTGCCTTCTTTCTGCTAACACTACCTGACTACACCCTTCTCAATCCTGCCTTCTCTTGCTTCTCCCTAAACTTGCATGCAGATTTTCGTTTTTTCTTTTTTTCCCTTCTCAGACAACTTTCCTATCTGTGAACTCACTGATTCCCCCCCGGCTCCTGGCTCCCTTGCTGTTAATCACCTTCTCCCTCTTTTGTCTCTAAGACCCCTTCCATAGCTATCTTTAACTCCTGTCCTTTTGTTTTGAACCCTGATCACCGCCACCCCCATGCTGATGGTCTGCTGCCGGCCCCCCGACCCCCCCCCCGATTCCCAGGTCTCTTTGATTGCAGCACTCTCTGTGATTATCTTGTTATCTCTTTTTATTTTCAGACAGTCTCCGCCTGAGCGGCACCCCGCAACCTGAGGTGGAGCAGGATGGCCGCCCGCCGGGAAGCTCAAGATTTTTGGACCACCCGCCTGGTCCCCTAGCTCGGATTCCTCCACAGACAGTCTCCACCTGAGTGGCACCCCACAACCTGAGGCGGAGCAGGACGGCTGTCACGCTGGCCGCTGCCCGCCAGGAAGCTCAAGATTTTCGGACCGCCCACCTGGTCCCTTAGCCTGGATTCCTCCACAGGTACTTGCCGCTTCCACTTAGTTCCTTCATTCTCCACTTGGGCTCTTCCGATTGGTGCGGCTCCTCTGTGCTTAATACCGATTGGTTTGCTGGCCATGGGCTTCCCTACTCATTGGTGCGCTTTTCCATTTCGGCTTCGGGATACAGACTGCAGTGGTTTTCAGCACCTTTTTGGACTCATACAGGATCTGAAACTTTAGCTAGCTTTAGCTGCCTTTACTGCCTATATTTTTCCCCACCCCCCACCCCCTCCCAGGCCTTCATTAAATATGCAGTAGCTCCTCCCTCCTCGGTGCCCCCCTTCTCATTGGCTTCTTCTTAACTCTGACCTGAGCTGAAAATTAACTCAGAGGTGTAACTGATCCCAATTTGCAAATTTTCATTCTCCCCTTCTCCAGTCTGATCAAACTACCTGCTGTCTAAGCTCTCAGTATTAAACAGGTTACTTGCCCTGCCAGGTTCCACCACATAAGCCTACTTCTGTCTCACCATCTACACTTATTACACAGTGTGACTGACTTTTCATGACAGCTCCTCTGCTTGCTCCCCCACTACCTAGGTGGCTCTTAGGAGAATTTCTCTTGTGGAGTTGGCCTGTCACACTACCAAGTATCCCCCTTTCGGCTGCCAGTCTACATTTGGGACCTTGAGCTTTCAAGACACAGTCCCCTGTCTTTTCCACTGACCTGCTGCTTGGGGTACAAGACCTCTCTTTCTGACTATAGAACAACAAAAATGGCACTACAGTTGTCACTGTATTTTCTTGCGATCACACTACCACTACTCCACTTGTCCATGCCTACGGCACCCCAAAATAAAGCAACCCCCCAACTGTGTAGCACAAGATTACTACTACTCTAATCTCCTGATACTTCCTGCCCCTTGCTGTGAACTCTCCGCTTTGCTACTAAATAAAATCTGGATCCACATGGTTGCCCTTGTGCATAAGAAATGCCACCTGCACCTACATGCCCGTGGATCCTTCTTGCCCCGCAAGCTTTGGTACTTTCTCCTACTTGCTATCCTGCTGTCAGGCGATGTTCAACAAATCCAGGCCCAACAGGTGTTCTACCTGACACTATTAGCAATGCTAAAGGTCTTATTATAGCACATCATAATATCAGAAGCCTTGCACATAACCTAACTGAGCTTGAATCCTGGGCTACCCTCTATAAGCCTGATATAATATGCCTAACCGAAACATGGCTAAAATCATCCATACCTGATTCTCTGTGCCCCTTCCCCACTATAATCTATTGAGATTTGACAGAGCTGCACCCTAATGGGAGGGCGGGACAGCTGTCTACTTTAGAGATCATCTAGATGTCTCTGCAGTAAAGTCATCTGTCCTACGCCACTGTGAGGCACCAGAAATGCCCTTCACTCAAATGCGAACATGCTACTAGATTGGATAATGACCAATTGTCCAGAAAATGTAATTGCCTCTGGAGTACTACCAGATGCCATCACTGATCACTCCGCAATGTACTGTATCTGGGGCAAAAGCAGGCCTACCCAGATGAGGCCTCACTTCATTACCTTCCGTAACTATGCAAATTTTAACTCTCAGCTTTTCCTGCACGACATTGCCATTACTGATTGGTCCTCCATTCCTATATCCAACAATGCTCAGACTGCCTTGATTTGTTCCTGAAACGCTTCCTAGTACTCCAGGATAAGCACTGCAAACTTGTAACCTGGCAGGTAAGAAATGGGCATACCCGCTGGTTGAAATCTGACCTACTAGCTAAACTTAAGCTAAGGGACAAAAGCTGGCTCCATTATAAGAATTCAGGGCTAGCCACTGACCATATTACATACAGGACTCTGCGTAATGCCTGCAAAAAGGACATCAATAAAGCAAAGAGCTCCTACTGCAAGGACCTACTGGCCAACTCCCATGGTGATCCAAAAAAATGTTGGTCCCATATTAAATTCTTTCTTGGCTCAAATCTGGCATCCACCCTAACGACATGTCGCTTGATGGGGTACACTGTAATAATCCCAGAACCATTGCCAACTTTTTCAACAATAAATTCTTGGACTTAACCAACCACACCTCCTCTTTCCCTATCAAACCGAAGGTATCCACTCAGCAAATTGTTAACGGTCCTCAGTTCTTTTTCAGATCATTCACAAAATGTGAAGTACTTAGATTGCTAAACGTATCCTGGACTACACAGCAGTTGGCTCTGACAATCTAAAACCAAAACTCCTGAAGATCGCAGCCCCTTTCATCGCTGCTCCCCTAGCCAGGATTTTCACACTCTCCCTGTGCCAGGGCTACATCCATGACATATGGAAAGTAGCCAGGATTACCCCTGTTTTCAAAAAAGGAGATCGCAAAGATCCTCAAACTATAGGCCCATTGCCATCCTGTCTGTACTAAATAAAATTCTTGAGAAACTAGTAGCAGCACAGACAATTGACTTCATGCAGAAGCATTATCTACTTACCACTGCCTAGCATGGTTTTCGTAAAGGCCATAGCACCACTACCGCCCCTTCTCAAATTCATGTCTGATACTCTAGTGGCTATGGACTCTGGTCTTCTCATCGGTGCAGTTTTCATTGACATGACTAAGGCGTTTGACTTAGTTGATCACTTCATCCTTCTAGCCACCCTTTGATCACTAGGCTTCTCAACTAATGTTGTACGGTGGTTTGGAAACTACCTATCTGAGCGTTCTCAAATTGTGAAATAAAACTCTACCCTCTTGGACAAAACCACTATAAACATTCGGATGCCGCATGGCTCCATCCTTGGACCCCTGCTTTTCTCTCTTTTCATAAATAACATCTCCACCGACCTCCACAGGACAACCTCCCTACCATGTGCAGATGACATTGTGCTGTACGCTAGCGCAAAAAGCATTGACGACATAAACAATTTACTCTCTCTTGACTTCCAGCTAATACAGGAGTGGCTGTTCACTCACAAACTTGTACTAAATGAGTCTAAAACCCAAGCTATGCTCTTTGGATCAAACGTGAAGCCCAAACAGGCCCATCCTAAACTTAAAGTCAGGCTTAGAGGCAGTATAGCGCAGTGGTCTAAGGCTCTGAGCTGCAAATCTGGTGACATCCAGCAGACCAGACTTGGGTTTGAATCCCACAGCTTCCACTTGCATACTGTGTGACCCTGAGCAAGTCACTTAACCTCCTTGTGCTCCCAGGTCGCTCCTGTAAAAAAGCTTTCAGCTTAGTGTGCTATACCTGGTTAAACAACTAAATAAAAATAAATAAATAAATAGAGTCACCTCCTTAAGTGGCTCTATAGTTGGGGTACTAAATTTGTTTAGATATCTAGGCATCACCCTTGATCTGTCATTAAACTTTGAATTACACATCAATTAGACCTACAATCTGGTCAACTCCAAACTTGGAATAGCCTACCGAATCAGCTATGTGCTCACTCCCTGAGCAAGGCTTGCCATTGCCCGTGGCATACTCCTACCATCTCTTACCTATGGTGCTGCAACATACGCCTCTGCGTGCAAATCTATTTTTCGGAAATGGAATGTCACATATAACAACATCTGTCACTATGCGTTCTCTTTCTTCACATCGGCTGAAACACCACTGTCTCCTCTATTCTGACCTGGGATGGCTTCCTCCTACTGAGCTAAGGCTACATGCTTATGGAGCTATCATTGACAATATAGTCCATCTACAAATACCTATATCCCTGGCAGGCCTCTTCCAAAACCTGACCCCTTGCTATGGGTTGCGGTCTGCTGACCAAGCCCCTGTTTTCATCCCCAGACACAGCACCACAAAAGGCGCTAGTGCCTTTGCCTGCCATGCCACCAAATATTGGAACTCCCTTCCACTAGCTTTGCGCCAATCACCATCTCATACATCTTTTAAGAAAGGGTTGCGTAATTATCTTGATACTTCCCAAAAGTGCTCCTGTTTCAAACCTCCCTAGCTCTCTCCATCCCAGCCTCATCTCTCCTTGACTTTTTTACTGATCTGCCCCTCTATACGTAATGCACTTCTCCTCTACCTATCTGCCCCACCTTCCTTTCACTCTCATCCCTTCTCGTATCTTTTACTCCTGTTACTTACTATTACCCCTCCTCTAAAGTAACTCTCAATCCCTTATTAGCACTAAAATGTTTAATCTGTCATGTTTCTTATTTTTCTTCTTCCTCAAACAAATTGTGGTGTAATTTTGATTATTGTACTGTTCCTGTTTTATTTTTATTTTTTTTCCTACATTGTTATTGCAACCTCCTTGTTCTATGGCTGCTTCTTTTAACTTGCTTGTATGCTATTGTCAAAACTAGTTGCATGCTACTGTCAATTATTTTTTGTATTTGCATGTCTTCCCTGTATTGTTGTACTGTACCCTCCCGGGTCGTGCCTGAAAATAGCCATTGCTGTGGCTAGTGCACTTACCCAGTAAACAAAAACTAAATAAATAAAATAAAAACCGCTCCCTTAGAATCTTACCCATACCCACAAAGTCCGCTCCCCTGAAATCCACCACTACTGTATGAGTGTGGTTTTCCTCCCCACCCCTAGATACAACTGGAACCAGACCGTGGCGTAGTCACCACCCACCAGTGGACTGCACACCTCCAGGCCCCTTATTTGTTCACTGTCAGCTAGAACAACGTCCAATATCCGCCCCTCTCTAGTAGATTCCCCCACCTGTTGGACCAGGAAGGCATCCTGAAAGACATCCATCTGCCTCTGTTCCCTTGTAAAAGAGGATGTCATGGTGTCTCAGTCCGCCCCCGGCATGTTAAGATCACCCATGACCACCACTGCACACCTCCAGGCCCCTTATTTGTTCACTGTCCGCTAGGACAACGTCCAATATCCACCCCTCTCCAGTAGGTTCCCCCACCTGTTGGACCAGGAAGGCATCCTGAAAGACATCCATCAGTCTCTGTTCCCTTGTTACAGAGGATGTCATGGTGTCCCAGTCCGCCCCCGGCATAGTAAGATCACCCAAGACCACCACCCTACCCTTTCCAAGGTCACAGTGACCCTTGATGTTCTCAACCAATTTATCCTCCAGATCCTCCTCTATACCCCATTTATGTTTTTCTATACCCCTCTCCATACCCCATTTTTGTTTTTCTATACCCCTCTCTATACCCCATTTTTGTTTTTCGGCATAGTTTACTATTTGAGCAGTCTGGACCGTAACTCAGCCGCCATTAGAAGCATATTCATAGCAAGAGCACGCATCTGAAATGAGTGCTGGCATGAACTGTTACTTTTTATTATGCCCATTGTACAAATCAGCTTATCCTGTGTACCTTGCTGTGTAAAACTGAGATTACCATCTTTTAAACAAAACCGAGCACTGATAGTACTAATAAATATATTTTAAAGTTGAAGCTGAAATCCCTCGCATGGGCAACAGTGGTAGCAGCATGAGATCCCGCGCATGTACAGGAGTATCCCACTGCTGCGCACGTATGGGATTTTGGCTCCAGCTTTAAAATATATTTATTAGTATTATCAGTGCTTGGTTTTGTTTAAAAGATGGAAATCTCAGTTTTATACAGCAAGGTGCGCAGGATGAGCTGATTTGTACAATGGGCATACTAAAAAGTAGCAGTTCGTGCCAGTGCTCGTTTCAAATGTGCACTCTTGCTTTGAATATGCTTTCGGTGGTGGCTGAGTTATGGTCTGGACCGCTCAAATAGGAAACTATGCCGAAAAACAAAAATGGGGTAAGAAATATTAATTTTGTTATATTTAGAGGCAATTCTGAGAACATGTCTGGCACGGATCTGCATAAAGGCACACTGGTGAGATTTTGCCAGAAAACGAGGGCCAAAGCTAACAGTGCCCCTTTAAGTTTCTCCCACTGTTCCTCCACCCCCCCCCCACTTTGCCAGGACTATCTGGAGGTGTTCCCCCAATTTTGCAAAGTCTGCCCTCTTGAAGTCCAGGATCTTTACTTTTGAGTGGCTTGACTCTACCCCTGTCTTCACCTTAAACCACACTGTATGGTGATCACTGGACCCTAGATGGCTGCCCACTGATGGATGTTATTCTGTCACCATTTGTGCGAACCAGGTCTAGTATTGCTCCCTACTGTGTGTGCCCCTTTACCAACTGTCTGAGGTACTCCCCTTCCTGGGCATCCAAGATGTCTCTGCTCCTGGTAGTGGCTGCTGCATATGTGTTACAGTTAACATCTGGCATGTTTAGGTCCCCCACCAGCAATACCTCCCCTTTCTCTGCCATTTTGTGTATGGTTTCAAATAATACCCTGTCTATTTCCTTCCCTGTGCTGGAGGTCTGTAGACAACTCCAGTGCGGATGGTTGTGCCATTTCCCATCTCTAATGTGACCCATAGTGCCTCTTCCCCAAACTCCATTGCCTTTATCCCCTCTCTGATGTACATAGACACCCCTCCCTGTATCTCCTGAAGATTGTGTACCCTGGTATGGTAACATCCAAGTCATGGTTTCCTGTGTACCATGTTTCAGTGACTGCAACAATGTCTAGGTCTTCCTCCACCATCAAGGCCACTAGGTTATCACTTCAGAAGGAAACAACACTCACCACCTTAGTATGGAAATGTCACTCACATTGTTGCATTGATTTCCTCTCTTTATTGAAAATAACGTGCGATGCAGGAATCAGCTCAACAGCATGGTGCAGGTATAGATGTATGTGATGAACAGGTGTCAGCTGATCTAATGTTTCGCACCAATCACCTGGTGCTGTGTTAGAGGTTAATGGACTAAGATTCAATAATGATGATGCATTTGGAGAAATGTTAGGTTAGTTGATGCCTGTGTGTCATGTACATCTCTACCTGTGCCATGTTGTTGAACTGATTCCTGCACTTCACTTTATTTTTAATAAATGGATGCAGTCAAGGGAATGATATAAGTGACTTTTCTATATTATGGGGGAGAGTGTTGTTTAGTTCTGAAATGATTGTATTTGAATTTGGAACACGTAATTATTATCCCTGGAATGAACCACTCTCATTAAAGGAAAACACCGTTTACTCGCCGACACTCTCCTGCCACTACCTATGCCCTTGATTAGCGGTTCTGTATGAAAAAAAAAATTCTACGTTCACTTAGGTAGTGATATTTACCTTTTAATCAGTCTGAGAAAACTTCCATTTACTAAGGCTGCTTGCAGCGATCTCATGGGAGCCGCTCACACCCTTACCTGGGATATGCTTATGTGCCCCTGCCAGCCAATGTGCTGAGTCGTTGGGGGCACACTAGCATATCCCAGGCAAGGGTGCAAGCATCTCCCATGAGATTTCTGCTGGCAGCCTTAGTAAACAGAAGTTTGCTTGGACTTTGCAAACAAAGCACCTGTGGGGGAAGGGGTGATGGAGTTCTGTCTGTACAGAGAAAAAACAGACCACAGCACCTGTGTGTGTTTCTGTGTGGTGGGGGGTTGGGGAGGGTACAAGAAAGTCTCTGCAGGGAAACAACAACTCTCTGTGTCTTTGTATGGGGGGGGGGGGACCTCTGTGCAGGCAAGCAACTGGGAAAGACTGCAGTGCCCTCTACTGGCAAATACACCATTGAAGCGACTCTTTTACCCCCCCACCCAAAAAAAATAAAACATAAAATAAAACCTTTGCAATCATTTCTGCAATTTTATTTGTATTTTCTTAGCAATTTTTTTCCTACATAAAAATGCCACATGTAGCCCATTTTCTAAGTGCAATAATACCCTCCAGGTTGGGCGGTATTCGGATATACCAGACCTTCCAGGGGCTATAAGGCCCTCCGCTTGTGGCGTCGGGCTTTGTTATACCCCTGGGCAGTCCAGTATATCCCAATACCACTCACCTGTCAGGTATTATTGCTTACTTCAACTCTAGAGTTCCACAGCAGAACATGGATGAATTTCGACAACAGCTTCTTCACATGAACAAGGGATCTGTGAAGCCTGAAAGCTTGAGCACTGAAAATTTCTTGTTGGTCCAATAAAAGGTTTCAAATTACCTCCTTTGTTCACCTGTTTGTACAAGAACCAATAGGGCTACAAACAACTCTTTCTGATAACAATTTAAGCAGTAACATAAACTACATCAAACAGTTCTACAATGGTCCTTGCCACTGATGTGCAAATCAGAAACACCCACTGAATTTACTAAAAAGACCAGATGGATCAAGAATGGAATTTAAACCAGTATTTGAAAGCCAGTAGAACTTATAGGTCTGCAAAGTTAAATGCAGTTCTCTTTTAAATCCCTGCAGAATAAACTGTTTTAAAAAGGTTTCCTCTACACAAAAGAATGCAGAGGTGCATTCTGGGGCATGTCTTGGCTCAGACCATGGGAGGAAACTGTTGTGCTTAAAACTACTAAAAAAGTTGATTTTCTCAAGTCTTTGAGAGGAGTTGAGCAGCTGAAAGGATTTGTAGCCTGGACAGTTCACACCTACCATTATAAAATGATTTGGGACTACAAACCTCCCATAATTGTTCAGAAATGGAGGATACAGGACCTCATCTTCTCTTCACCTTAATAATCCTGCTGTGTGGCGTTGTCAAGCTGAATCCTGATCCTATCCCCCCTTCCTCCATTTCCTTTTCTCCCTCTCGCTGTCTTAAGGCCTTAGCATCTTCCACCTTAATGCTAGGAGCCTCCTTCCTAAAGTTAATCTTCTTGGAGTGTGGTTCTTTCAGCGGTGTGGTTCTTTCAGCAGACTCTGAACATCCTCTGTGTCACTGAATCCTGGCTCACTTCAAAAATGTATGACTTCGACACTGTTCTAGCCAAGTACAACCTCCACAAGTGAGACTGTGGCAAGCACAGAGGTGATGTTGCTGTCTATAACCATCAGGGACTCACCTGTAATGTAGTCTCCAGTGTTGTGGCTCTCTCCTCTCAAGAATTTCTCCAGATTAGGCTGGCCCGCTGGCGCAGTGGTTGGATTTCCGCTTGCGACGCCGGCGACCTGGGTTCAGGAACGAGCTCAGGTCAGCCGGAGGCCGCCGGGAGAAGGATCGATCGTCCCACGACTGCTCTCCTTCTCCGGGGGGAGGGTGCGGGATGTCGCCGATGCATGGGGACACCTGGTGGAGGCCAGGAGTACCTCAGCATACAGGACAGAAAGGTTTCTAAGGGGCGGGACGGATGCTGGCGTCATTGCACGTTCCTGCCCCTCTAAGGGGAGAAAATCTCAGCCCGCCTCTCGACGCCTAAATGATGCCCACCCCTTGGGCTGCTATCGGCTCCCCAGGCTGACTCCCGCCCTATCCCGTTGTTCGTGGCACACAAAAGGGGATGGGTGCCACGTCTCCGCCCTGGGGGGTAATCCAGGGGGTTCCGGGAGTACGGCTCATGTGGGGATGCCGCAGCCGAGGGGTCCGTGACCGGGCGGACGATCGACAGAGAGAGGAGGGGGCACAAAAAGTATAAATAAAAACAAAAAAAAAAAAGAATTTCTCCAGATTAGGTTCTCATTTCCCTCCTCCATTCCTGGCATTGTCAACAGTCTCTGTGCCTCCCCCAAAGTCTGCCCCTTAGTTCCATCCAAAGCTATTACTTCCCTGGTCTCTCACACCTATCCTGAGGAACTGATTCTACTAGGGGACTTTAACCTCATTAATCTATGCAGTTCGCATGATGCTGCCTGGTCTCACTTCAAGCTGTTGCACTTCCTTGCTGATCTCCTAACCTTTAAGAGACTCAGCAATTCTGCTGACCTGGTGGCACTGAGGGCGGAAGCACTGTTGAGCACCTACCTCATGCCACGTCAGCAATCTGAGTTCAGGAACAAGCTAGGGTTGCCAGGGGTCAACTGGGGGATGGGCCACGAGTGGATGTAGCAGCCAGAGGGCAACTCCCTTCTCCTGGATCAAGGAGGCCTGCTGACTCAGCTCTTGGCTGCCACCAGCTGGAGATCTAGTGGCAACACCAATGCCCGAGCGGCAGACATATCTGTTTCACAGGGGTGGGGGGAGAGCCGCAGGTTCTGTGTCACATGTGTTGGCTTTGTTTGTCTGAAGTGCCTAGGATTGTAGCAGGATCGGGAAGGCATTGGAAGTTGCAGAAATAGTAAGGGACTTTTTTTTGTTATAATGTTGTGCTGATGACGCGACCATCCCTTCTTTTGGTAATGCCAGGCTGAGTGAGTCAGTGCTGCGTGGAAGGATAAAGCAGACTTTGAGGTAAGGGGCGGAGATGGGGGAATGAAAAGAGTGGTACTTGTCTGAATACCACTCTCAGAGATGGATTCATGCTGCTGGGCTGGGGATGTACTAAGAGTGGCCAAGCAGGCTAGAGATGTCAACGAGCTGCGAGGGGAGCGCAAGACTGCTGGTGTCAGTAACAGCCATGAGTATGCTGGCCGTTTACTTAAACGAATAAAAAAAAAGGATTGTTTGTTTAGTGTGTTGTTTTCAGGATTTTTGTGGGTAGGATGGCATGTTAAAAGAAAAAATTAACAGTCCTTAGTGATGGGGGGGCCTCACTTGCTCAGCTAGGGGAAACAAATGGCTGGCAGTTACTTTTGAAATCAGACATGGCACAGGGATATTTTAAAGTAAGTGGGCACTGCCAGCTGGGACTTGTTTTTTTATTGGGCATTGTGGAAAAATAAATACATGCCTGGATGGGGCTTTCAGTCAATCAGCATGCAGTATTCTTCAAACCCATTTTCTACAAAGGCATAAACTGCATTGCACAGTGGTCCTCCCTGGAGTCACTGCCAGTCTGTAAGCAAGAAACACCCACTAAGTTAACTAAAAGGCTATTAAAGACTGAATAATACAGTAGCATAATAGTATCTAGTATAACAGTACAGCTTGTATGGGGAAATTGACTTCTAGGTTCAGTGCAGTTCTCTTTTAAGGAAAGTATAAACATGTTAAATAATCACAATCCTTCAGAATCCTCAGTGAAACTAAAAGGTTTTACAAACACAAATGTACCTTGTACTTTGTATTCCTATGTATTCTTTTATGTGTAAAAAGCAATATTTCTCAGCACTGGTATCCCTGTATTGTCTAGAGCACTTGACATCTGCAAGGGGGCGTGCCAATGTTTTCAAAACATATTTATGTACCGAGCAGGTCTCTTCTGCCACATTTTGCTGCAGTACCATGGCAACCTTTTCAACCTCAGAAGCTGCTAATTAGTCTTACTGCTATCCAGCTGTGAGGAACTGTGTGCTGAAAGGAGACTTGCTGATGATCACCCCTATAGCTCTAAACATGGAGTCACTATTATTTAAAGATCATTGCCAGCTTTTTATATCTCTGTGGGAGTTTCCAGGATGGACTCCCATACATTGCATTCAGGCCTTTTAAATTGCTGTCCAGCAGGGTCCTGCAAAGTGCATGCACCTACTGAGCTGGCAAGAAAAAGTTCCATTTCACTGCGGCATGCCTTAAGGTACCTGAGGCTAATTGGATTAACTTCCTTTTAAAACATTAGGTTACCTACCTGCATCCAATCCAAAGATGACATCTCAAATTATTGGATGCAAGAGTTTTGGATGCAGGCATATCCAAAATCATAAAAATGAACACAAGTGAGCTTGCTTGCCTCCATGAAAGAAAGGTTGCAACCTGCAGGGTCCAGTAGTCTCTGTACTGTGCACACCACACAGAGGCAAGGCAGAGGACACTCCCCATCTATGAAGAGGACATTTATCACCTTGCTGACTTCTGTGCATAGATCGAAATACAAATATTTAAAATGGTGCTGTCCATTCATTGGTTGAGAACCCTTTGGTGCTTTAAGAACATCATAGCAGGCAGTGAGAGGCTGTTAACCAAGGTTGCCCACTTAGCCACATGTTTGTGGTCAAAAATGCGCCACAGAGAAAGCAAGGAACTGGTGCATAACACCCAGTCTGTTTCAATGTGAATCTTCCTTTTATAATATTTTAGTTAAAAGTAAATCCAGCACAGTTCTGTCAGTAACAAGGAAATGAGTATCTGTTTGCATTCTGCATGTGTCTGCGAGTTGTTGGGTGGTACCACTACATCCTGTCAACATCCATGTACAGGATGCATGGACATATAGACGTAGTGCCAGTGGTTTGCAGATGCTAGGCAGTTTATAAGTATGGGCACAGTACACATCCTCTTCTTGGATATCTCTTTCATCAGGTCGCACCTATGGAACTGTAGCTGCCAGTCACTAGGACCACACGGAAGCTTTTTGCAAGCAGTCCGCTATGGGCCACTCACGACGATGTCCTGTGTCAACACTCCTGTATAAACGTGGGCTGCCCTTTTCCTCCTCATTTCTTTTCCTGCTGTCGACCATACTCGCCGGACTCTTCACAGAGACACCACCACTATAGTCGACCGCTACTCAGTGTTTTTGTGCATTTCTCTTCCTAGTTCACTATCACTTTTTATAAGTGATAACCGTTGTTGTGTATGTCATCTAAAGAACCCATTAAGCTCTTTAGATACTGCGAATGCGGTGAAAAGATTTACTCGGGTGACTCACATCACATCTGTGCGTACTGCTTCGGCACGGCCCATAATGTTAAGGCCTGTGATATCTGCCTCAGATTCAATATCGCTACTTAGCAATGCAGAAAAACTGCCCTGGAGACTCACCTTTTGAAACAGCAGGTAGCCAGGATGGAGAAAGAGCTCTAGGAAAAGAGCTCTGCCGCATCGCCAGCACATTCCTCGGGCTCCCACTCTTCAAAGTCCTGGGAGAAAACCTCCAGGCAACATAAACACAAGCACTGGGAGAGGGAGAGGAGCAAGGAGAAAACCTCCCCAGTGCGCTCTAGGTCACCCCTTCATACCAGTGTGACCGTTTCTGCGCTGTTGACTGCCCTAGCAGTGACACCACCGGCTGCCCAGACCATTAAGTCCTCCAGGTTGGGACAGACTATGAGCACCACCAGACCTATTACAGCTGGTGAGGTGCCGTCGACGTCAGGGATGATGCTTCACCCATCGACATCACAGGGCACGCCTGTAGTTCAAACAAGCACCGACGTGCAAGTGGTGCTTTCGTCCTTTGCAGACATGCTGCAGCACCTGCTACCTTGTCCTTCTGCCACAGGAGCAGTGTCGATGGGGCACCATCAGCAAGTCCCAGCGCCGATACCTGTCAAGTCGACGCAACAGTTTCCTTCCAGGACATTGACAACCTCTTCTGTTCCCTCCTTGAGGTCTACAGAAACTGTCAATGAGGATCAGGAATATAACCCTGACTTCTTTATACAAGCGGAAGAGGAGGAGGAGGAGGAAGAATATGTGGAGAGCTCTTATGAGAGGTCCAGTTCCACCATCCACTCATGGAGTGAGAACTGCATAGTGTATATCCCAAGGTCCCCTCCTGAAGACCCTTCATTCATCTCCATGATGCAGGTACTCCAGTCTGCCATGGCATTTCAATCTGAAGAGCAGGACATAACCAAGTTCATAGAACTGCCTGACTCCCTGCCAGTTATTATTCCTCCTCTATTTCTTGCCCTAGAGGGTGTCACCCTGGCTGCCTGGCACAGACCAAATATGATACCTGCCATTCCTAGGAAGACAGATAAGCTGTACCAGGCCCCCTCAGGAAAACCCTTTTTTTGTAGGCCAACCTGAGGCTGACTCAGTTGTAATAAATGCAACCCATAATTGGTCTAAAGCACCTAAACATCTCAGTTCTCTCCCTCCTGACAAGGCCTCTAGGAGACTAGATGTTTTAGGGAAGAGGACCTTTGCTTCTGCTACCCTGGACCTGAGGATTGCAAATTATCAGGCCCATATGGTAAAATACCAGAATACTCTCTGGAGGAAGGCCAAGGCAGCAACCCAAGCCCTACCATAGGGTACTCCTAAGCAGGAGCTGCTAAAGGCCCTCCAGGCAGGGGCAGATGTAGGTAAGCATCTTTAACGCTTTATTTATGACACCTCTGATGCTTCTGCTAGAGCAGCAGCTTCTGGTGTCTGCCTGAGAAGGCATTCTTGGTTGGGGTGGCAGGATTTGCCAGTGATGTATAGCAGTCCATCATAAATGCCCCATTTAGAGGATACAGGCTGTTTGGAGCAGATTTTCAGGATATTCTCTCAGATCTACAGGCTTCGAGCAGGACTTTAAAATCAGTACACTCCCTCTACCACACAGCCAGGAAGTAAGCTGAGGATGCCCTTTCATCCGGCCAACAACAAACACCATTCAGGAGTCAGACAACAAAGTAAAAGCAGTGGAGGATCAGCTTTGTGTGCCCCAGGACCCACCCCAGGTGCCCACTCAAAAGCTGCTAGAGGTGGGGGTGTAGCTGCAGCCACAGCCACAGGATCTGCATCTGCATGACTCTTTCTTAGACCCCTACCCACCATCACCTTCAGAGGTGGTGGTAGGTGGTCGCCTTTCCCTCCACCTGGACCAGTGGAGGAAGGTCACGTCAGATGCTTGGGTCCTGCAGATAACAGAACAGGGCAATGCTCTAGAGCTTGTAGAGTTACCCCCAGACCATCCATTAACCCTTCGGCCTATCCTCCAGAGCGCATACTGGTGCTGCTAGAGGAAGTACATACCCTGATGCAGAAAAGGGCAATTGAACCAGTTCCTTGGGAACAAAGGAACAGGGGGTTCTATTCTCACTACTTCCTAGTCCCTAAATCCACAGGGACCTGAGGCCCATTTTGGACTTAAGAAATCTGAACCTCTTTATTCAATACAGGAAGTTCAGAATGGTCACTCTACAAGGCCTGTTGCCACTACTGCAAGTAGGAGACTGGATCTGTTCTCTAGACATGCAGGATGTTTACCTGCATATCAAGATTTGTCCCCTCACAGGAAGTACCTAAGGTTCCTCTTACAGGAGGAACATTACCAGTTCAGGATATTGCCCTTTGGTTTATCATCTGTTCCATGGGTCTTTACCAAATACTTAGTCGTAGTGGCAGCAGCCCTCAGGAGAGAGGGACTATATGTATTCCCCTGTCCGCATGATTGACTGCTCAAAGCTCATTCCAAAGAGCAGTTTTACCAGACTCTAATATGTACCAGGTAGTTGTTTGATGCCCTCGAAATCACAGTCAGTGTACTGAAATCAGTGCTGACCCCTTATCAGTGCCTCCAGTACATAGGTGCAATCCTGGACACAGCAAAAGGCTTTGCCTTCCTGCCCCAGGACAGGGCAAAATGACTGCACAGACCCAGATGGTACTCAACAGGTATGTCATAGCCAGGGTATTCTTGAGACTCTTGGGCCTGATGGCAGCAACAGTTGTTATGGTACCACTGGCTAGATTATATATGAGGATTCCCTAATGGACCTTATAGAGCAACTCTGCGCTTCTGCATGTGCTTTCATAAATAAAGATGCTAGTCAGTTCACTAGAAAATATTTTTTTTTCATTTTCAGTGCTCCTTTCCAAGATTTACGGTACATCATGGTAGTCATAAAAAGTATGAATAGAAAACATTTGCCTCTCCTCTGTTAACTTACCAGTGCCTCTGTTTATGACATCATAGTGCTCACCATGACAACAGTGTGTGATGTCACAAAGAGCAATTGTGTGGTTAACAGGGGAGAGTCAGATACATTTTTAAAGACTCAGTAAAATAACTGGTGCATTATCTGCAGTATTTAACAGACCAACAGCAGGAGAAAGTAAAAAAAAAAATCAGTAGAAAACAATACATTTAAACTAGCATTTCTAAGCTTTTTATTATAATAGAGAGTTGCTCTTTAAGGGTTCAATGGGATCAGCGCACAGGTGACTTAGAACAGAAGGTTCTATTAACCTCTCCTGTTCAGAAGGTACTGCTGTGGGTGGGTGGACCCCAGCCATTTGTTGAAAGGGGTTAAGTTTTTGATCCCCTCCCCTCATCAGATTTTCACTACAGACGCCTCTTGTGGACAGGCTGGGGTGCACATCTGGGGCCCAGCCAGACACAGGGAACGTGGACCAGAGTGGAGAGTACCTACCACTTAAACACCCTAGAAATTAGGGGTATTCTGTATAGCCTACAAGCCTTCCAGACCCATCTTTTCCTGGGATCTCTGCTGGTACAAATGGACAGCATCAGCGTGATGCATTATATCAACAAGTAAGAGGGCGTGCCGGCTCAGTGGCGCTGAGGGTTGAGGCGCTGGACGCCACACCTCGCACCACACCGGCGACCCAGGTTCGAGAATGAGCTCAGGCAGCCGGGGCCGGTCAGGGAGGAGAGGATTGAGTATCTGACTACAGCTCTCCTCTCCTGGGATAGGGAGGGTTGTGAACCCCCGGGGCTAGTGGCGCCCAGCGGAGGCTGGGTGTATCGCAACCAGGGACATATTAAGATGGGCTAAGGTGTCAGCGGACATCCTGATGATGGGTGCAGGAGTGTGTCCATCTAGCGCTGGACGTCATTGCACTTCCACGCCTCTGGGAGGGGGCTTACGTGCATGAACAAGGAAAAACCCTACACTGCCGGGTAGACGACGGCACTTTGCCTCCATGCCCACCACCGGATCCCGCCCACCTGGTCTCCTGATTCTCTCTCTCTCTCCACCCCTTGCCTTTCCTGCAGCCGACTTGACCTTCAAGAACACCAAAGGGAGTGGTGGCCCCACCTTGGGGTGTTAAGCCAGGGAGTTCATGCTGCCAGGTAGGTGAGAGGGATTGGAGTGCCGTGGGGAGACTAGGAAGGGAGGATCTCAGGCAGGCAGGAACAAGTCAAGGTGCCTGAAGGAGTCTCGGCAGAGCAGTGACCACAGGGAAAAATAAGTTTAAAAAAAAAACAAGCAAGAGGAACTCACTCCTACGCTCTATGCAAGGAAGCAACGAGAGTTTGGTATTGAGCTCTAGAACACAGTCTAGAACTGATGGCAGTTCATGTTCCAGGCATCCAAAACATCTTGGCAAACAGGTAAAACAGGACACAGTCCAGGATGCATGAGTGGGAGCTGTTGACCTCAGTGGCAGAAAAACTGTTTAACAGGTGGGGTCATCCAGATTTGGACCTTTTTTTGCATCCCCACACAACACAAAATTGTCGCTTTTCTGCTCATTGCAGGGCCTGGAGTTTTTTGGCAAGATGTGTTGTCCCTCTCTTGGAAGGGGAGGTTCCTTTATGCCTTTCCTCCCTTTTCTTTAATCCAGAGGGTGCTAATCAAGCTCTAAATGTTGCTCCCTGTTGGCCTCGCCAGATCTGATTTGCCTTACTGCAGCAATTGGCATTGAAACCACAGTGCCTCTACCCCTGTGCAAGGGCCTGTTGTCCCAGGAACATGGAACCTATGTTCATCCTGACCTCAAGCCACTCCATCTCCATGCATGGCTCCTGAAGACATAGTAATTGCAAGGTTTGGGGTGTCTCAAAAAGTGGCCGATGTTCTGGTGGCTGCTTGAAAACATTCCACCAGGACCACTTATTCCATGAAGTGGAAGCGATTTGCTTTGTGGGCCACTTCTCATCAACTGGATCCCTTTACCTGTCCGGTAGATCAGGTTCTAGAGTATTTGCTGTCCTTGTCAGATGCAGGATTGCAATACTCTTCTGTTAAAGTACATTTGGTGACTGTTTCAGCCTTCCATATCCCTGGTGAGGGTCGCACGGTTGCTCAGTTGGAGGTGGCCCGTACATTCCTGAGAGGTATTCTGCACTTAAAGCCTGCCACCTGCAATGCAGTCCCGGCTTGGGACCTGAATTTTGTGTTGGAAAACCTGACTTTGGCTCCTTTTGAGCCAGCCGCAACATGTTGCCATTACTTCTGCTGGAAGGATTTCAGAGTTTCAGGCTCTAATGTGTGAGCCTCTTTACTTGATTTTTCACAAAGACATGGTGTCTTTACGTACTCAACCTATGTTTCTTCCTAAAGTGGTGGCTGAGTTTACTTTAAATCAAACCATTCACCTACCAGTTTGTTTTCCGGAGCATGCCAATCCAGGAGAAGCACTGCTCCCTACTCTAGATGTACATAGAATACTTTGGTCCTGTGTACACCGCACGAGGGACTGCAGGAAGTCCTCACAGCTTTTTGTTTCATTTGCCCCCTGGAAAAGAAGGTGCACCTGTTTGTAAACAATGCCTGTCCAAACGGTTGGCTAATTGTTTAGTTTATTTATTTGACCAGGTTATGGCTTCATTGAGCAAGCTCATTTTCAAGGTGGTCCTGGGTAGGATAGTGTACAAAATAATTAATATAGTTCAGTGTCAGGCACAGAGCAAGTGTGCAAAAGTACTGATACACAAACTGGTTCTAAATCTACTACAAAGCCTGTAACAATACAGAAGAAAGTGCACAAGCTACAGCATACTGTTCAGTTTCAAATACAGATCAGGGGACTGCATACCTCTCAACTGTCCCTGATTTTCAGGGATGTCCCTGATTTGGCCTCAAAATTTTCCTCTGCCCTCATAAAATTTGTGTTTTTGTAACAGAACAGTGGGGATTTAACAACACAAAATAATGTCAAACGTTAAAGTTACAGACTTGTTCTTCAGAAAATGCATCTTAACACAAATTCCTTTATTCTATCAGCTTTCTGAGTGAATAGTACCAGTTTTTAAGATATGTCCCTAATTTGGGGTCTTTGTCCCTGATTTTTTTAAGCCTTGTCCCTGATTCATGTGGCAAGAGGTTGAGAGGTATGGGGGACTGTTATTAGATATGCCTTAAGGCGCATGACTAGAACTGCTTGCAAAGTACGGATACATGAACAGTTTTTAATTTCTACTACACATTGGTATACAACACAGAAATTGTTAAATAGAAAGCATTTCTTGCAGTTTAGAGAAATCATAAGCTTATATAGGGTGAAATCACGTAATTCCGTTTTTGCACCTACAGATTTCCTTACGTAATTTATCGATCATTGATTTGAAAGCATTACAGCTGACCAGGCTAGTTAGTTTGAGGGACTTTTGTAATAGATTTGTAATATATTCCAGGCTGAGGGGTTACTGGTACTTATTGCTGATTTCCCATAATGTGTGGCAGCTCTTGGAGTGTTGAAGAGTATGTAGCTGTTTTTCCTTAATGCATAATTGCTGTGTGCCGTGTTGAAAAGTTCTGAGATATAGGTTAGAGCCTCGTCTATGATTATTTTGTGGGCCCAACTAAACCAATTGTATTACGTTTTGTTATAGGAAATATGGTAAGGAACTTCTGGTGTCGTTTGCGGTCATTCCACAAAGGAAACGGCCACTTCAGTAGCCTCTTTCAAAAATGTGTCAGCATCAGAGATTTGTGCAGTTGCCCCCTGGAGTACCATCCACACCTTCACTAACCGTTACAGTCTGGACATTGCCTCTCGAAAATGGAAGGTTTGGGCCTATCTGTTTTTCAAGGCCTCCTTTCTTAAGCTTCTAGGCTCCAACTGCCCAGGCTGTTTTATTGTCAGTACTGTATGGTACTTATTCAGTAGGTGCGGCCTGATTAAAGAGATATCCTCGAAGAAGATAGAACAGTTACATACTCACCGTAACAGTAGATCTTCGAGAGAATCTCTTTCATCAGGCCATGCCGTCCCACGCTCATCCCCCTTGGATCAGAGATCTGTAATTCCTGTCTCTTTCTCCAAGGTGGTCTACCTGCTGTTTCCAGCCTCGCCTGGTAGGTGGAACCATAAGTCCCCTCTTGGTTCGCTAGAGGGGGGTCCTCTGAGCATGATCTCCAGTGGGGAACTGAAGAGGAAAGGGTCTGCCTGCATTTACATGGGAGTGCGGATGTAGGACATTACCATGGGTGGCCCCTAGCAGACTGCTTGCAAAAAGTTTCCGTGTGCTCCTAGTGCCTGGCGGCTATAGTTCCATAGCTGTGGCCTAATGAAAGAGATTCTCTTGATCTGCTGTTACGGTGAGTATGTAACTGTTCTTTCAGATGCCCGCTCATCGTGTGTTACTTTGCTTGGATGCAGGCCATGCTGCATCCACACAGCAGGACACAAGGTCAGCATATGTCCAGGATGAGGCTTTGTAAATCCTACCCCATTTGCATACAAAACTCATTTTAATGTATCCATTACCATCTGTGCCAGCACTGTCACACCCTAGAATAGACTAAGGCATCTCATATTAGCATTATACCCACATAGCTATATCACTTGGGTTGATGCCTGTAGCTTGTTTATAGTCAATAACCGCTGTGAGTTAGTATTTGGGATACACAATGTTCTTTCTCAGTGTGCTGTGCACAGTGTGATCAGTGAAATTCAGTTTGTGAACACTTTCTGAGCTGAGCATTTGTATGTCCTCATACAGGATTAAGAACCTTGGAACAGACACAACAGTTGTACTTCATAGCTAATTCTGTGTACTGATAGTTCTGTTATCTGTAACACTAAAGAATGCGTCAGATACCAGCTTTAGAATTCAGAAGTTAAACTGGGCATTATTTTGTAATCCTGCTCCTAACATGAGCCCTCAGTGCCAAGTGTTGAACTACAAAAGGCTTTTTCTTTCTCTCTTCCTTCCTTCCTCCCTTCCTTTCTCTCTTCTCTTCTCCTCCCTTCCCTTCCACGCTGGGTCAGCTGTGAGGCTGTGAGTCATTTATTTTAGTGTTTTTAGTGCCTTTTTTTCGTTTTTTACCGTTTTCTGAGTGTTTGTTACATTACGTTATTGTTTTGTTGCGTTGTGCTATTGTTACTTCATTCTGTGTAGTTTGTTAGTTTATTTTTTTGTGAAATTTCACTGAGGGACAGAGGACCTGTGAAGAACTGGTCTGAGTCCGTGTAATTGCCAGGGCCAGGGATCTAGAATGGAGTGGAGCTGTATCTCGATCTGGCTCTGTGACTGAAATAAACAAATTGCAGTATTTATCAGTATTTAGCGATTTCCCAAATATGGGACTTCTCTGGAGAGCAGCAGCTCTGGTGTTAAGTCAGATGCTGCTGGCATTGGAAAAGAGCAGGAGTGGGTCGTGTCTGTGCCTGGAAGAGTTGATGGAGTGGTGCAGAGGGTTGGAATTTATGGCCTGGGAGTCTGGAGGAGCACTTCATTGGTGGGATTTGGAGAGTGAAGGACTCAGGAAGAAGTCGATCTGAGACCTGCAGCTAGTGGGTCTCGCTTCCCAGGAGACTTACAGGAGTTGCTGGTGTTGGGTTAGCTTGGAAGACTGACTGGTGGGGCCCATGTCTAGGCTGCTGGTGCGATCCAGGGGGCATCCTGAGAGGTGGTCACCGGAGGGTGACCGATTTCGTAAGGAAGGAACTGGCGGGGCGGCTGCCTCTGTGGGGAGTCCCTGGTTTGCCGTGCGGCCTGGGCTGGGTCAAAACTGGGTAAGTGGTGGAAGGAAGATCTGTGGAGGGTGACTCCTTGAACTTTCAGATGTGGTGAGCTGCTCCCCTGGATTTTTATAAGAACTTCTATGAATTGTGACCTTTTCTCTTTGGTTTAAGTCCCTTGTTTTCGGAGCTAAATGACTGGCGGCCTTTCAAGCGGCATAAATACACTAAAAACAAGTTTATAGTGTATAGAAGAGTGAGGTGCAGGAGGGTGAGAGCCTCCTAATATCCAAAGTTGATTGGGCTGTGGAGGTGTCAGCTCCTCAGTATTTATTCTATATTTATGCAGGATTAAACGCTGGTTTGGTGACTTAATCTTGGATTCCATTAATAAATTACATACATTGGAATGGTTTTGGACTTGGACTAAGCAGGTCAAGAATTCTTTGCCCTGCTAAACTGTGCTTTGTTCCTTTTCAGAGGATTGATATTAACTTATTGTATTTTATTTGTGTGAGTGTTTGGGGCTGTGTATGTGAGTGTGAAAGGTGTGTGGGTGAGAACTGTAAACCAGCGTTTTGTCCCTGTTGGAGGACTTTTTGAGGACTGGATTTACAATTGTTTATTTGTGTGTTTCTGTGTGTGCGTGTGGTGCTGTGTGTGTGTGTGTGTGTGTGTGTGTGTGTGTGTGTGTGTGAAAGGTGTGTGGTTGTGAAATTAACATTGTGTTGTGGGTGGGTGGTTGAGTGTTTTGTATTTAAGTTTGTGGGATAATTTGTGGTGGTTTTGGGTGTTTGTGGGGTATTTGAGGATTGGGTTTTAGTGGAGTGGGTTTTTTGTTAAAGAAATGTGCTTGGGACAAGGGCCCATAAGGTGCAGCTGCTCAGGTGGCAATCTACAGGACCTCCGCCCCTTTGAGCTTCCAGCATTGCAGGTTAAGGCCTGTCATAGATGTAGGGCCTTGGGGATATCTCGGGGGGGGGGGTCTCCCCCGAGTGGCTGCCGGGGGGGTATCTGGGCTTTGGGTGATGAGGTCAAGGAGACGCCCTGGGGCAAAATGGGAACTCAAGCAGGGGTTGCTCTGCTTAGTTCCCATACCCAAGGGCTCCACCTTAGAGTGTGGGCAGATAGCTGGTCTCGTTACCCCACCTCATCCTATTCGGGTTGTGTTGTGCAATGCCAGGTCGATAAGGAAGAAGACTGCCATAATGGTGGACTTGATATCCTTGGTCAACCTGGCTTGCATCACAGGGACCTGGCTGTATGAAAATGCTGCTTCCATTTTGGAGGCGGCAGTGCCAGCCAGGTACTACATGATACACAGTCTGAGGAAGGATCACAGGGGCGGGGGAGGGTGTTGCCATTTGTTTTAAATCCAGCCTGAACCTCACAGTGCTACCCATAGGTCCTATACAGTCCTTTGAATATGTGGCCGCCCGAGGTGGTGTTGGTGCGTGCTTCAGGGTTCTCCTGCTTTATCGTCCCCCAGGAATAGATGGGGACTTTCTGCAGGAGGTCGAGGAGCTCGTCTCCGGCCTGGTGTTGAAGTCTTCCAGGTGGCTGATTCTGGGGGACTGCAATCCTTGGGTCGTCGGCGGGCTCTTGAAATTTGGAAAATGATCTCCTTGGGAGCATGGAGGCCCTGGGCCTGACAAAAAAGGTAACAGCAGCAACACACTTTGGTGGCCACACACTGGATCTGTTTTTTTCCTTTGGTTTTGATATTATCAACCTCAGTGTAGATCCAGTTGTTTGGTTGGATCATAGCACCGTGGGGTTCAGATTTAGGGCCCCCCCCAGATAGTCCTGCCCCTGTGGAGATGGTCCGGTACCGGCCATTAAGAGGAGTTTCTTCTGTGGACTTGTTGGCGGTGCTGGGCCTGTTGGGTGTTGGGGCAGCTTGTGTGATTGGGTCAGAAGAAGCAATGGTGGCCTATAATGGGGCTGTTGGTGTGGCCTTTGATTCAGTCACACCCTTTCGTGTCCGGCCCCTGTCTACTCGTTGGAGACCTCCTTGGTATGGTGAGGATCTCCAAGGTTTAAAGATTAGGGGGCAGCAGTTAGAGAGACGCTGGAGGAAATCTGGCCTGATGGAGGGCAAAGCGCCCCTGAAGTTGCATTATGCTGACTATCAGGGGGCAATCTCTCGAAAGAAGGCGGAATTTCTGTCCAGGGAGATTGCTATGGTGAGGAACAGATCAGCTCAGCTCTTCTGCACAGTGGACAGACTTTTGCATCTAGCCTGTCTGCGTGCTGGGTGTGGAGGTTCTAGCACTAGGTGCGAGGAGCTGACTCTGTTTTTCGCCAACAAGGTGTCCTGTATCAGGGCTGAGGTCTCTTCGAGCACTCTCAATAGAATAGGGATGCAGGGTCCAGTCTGAGTCATGCCAGAACACTCCTCCTGTCTGGGATGAGTCTGGGCTGGTTGGGGTTGGGGAAGTGGTGGAGATAATCTCAAAGCTGCGGCCTACAGTGTGGTCTGGACCCAGGTCCAACCCGCCTTTTGTTTGGGTCTTTGGACCTGATTGGACCTGTGGTTGCTGAGGTCGTCTGGAGTTCATTGAGGAGTGGGATCTTCCCACTGGCCCTGAAAGAGGCCTTGGTTAGACCCCTTTTGAAAAAGCTCTCTTTGGACCCGGACTGCCTCAGCAACTACAAACCAGTCTCAAACCTCCCATTTTTAGGGAAGGTTATAGAAAAGGTGATGGCCGTGCAGCTTGAGAGATATCTCACCGCTTCCTCCGCCTATGAGCCTTTCCAGTCTGGGTTCCATGCGGGGCATAGTACAGAGACTGCCCTGGTGAGGTGTTAAATGATCTCCTGATGGCGAGGGCCAGGACAGACCATACCATCTTGGTCCTTCTGGACCTCTCTGCGGCGTTTGACACCATGGACCATAAGGTGTTCCTTGACCGCCTGTGGTTCTGGTGTAGCATGTCCAGTAATGTCATCAACTGGTTCAGGTCATACCTGACAGACAGAGTGCAAAGGGCAACAATGAGAATTGTCTCATCTAACCCGAAGCCTCTGTGCTGTTTTGTTCCGAAGGGGTCGGTCTTGTCGCCCTTATTGTTCACGGTGTACGTGCTGCCATTGGGGGACATTATCAGGCGGTATGGGCTGGGTTTTCACTGTTATAGATAGGTGAAGAATTTGGGCGTGATCCTAGATGATGGCCTGACACTTGATGCTCAGGTGTCGGCCATGGTTAGAAGTGGGTTTTATCATCTCAGGAATATCACCCGAATTCGAGCCCTGATCCTGCCTGAGGACCTGACCATGTTGGTGTATGCTTTCATCACTTCCAGGTGGGACTACTATAATGCCCTGTACCTAGGGTTATCTGGAGGCAACCTCCGCAGACTGCAGCTGGTGCAGAACGCGGGTGTCAAGATTGTTGACGGGGATGAAAAGGTGTGAGCATATCACCCCAATCCTCCGTGGGCTACATTGACTGCCGGTCCAGTGGAGGGTTATCTTCAAGATAGGGCTGTTGACCTATAAGACCCTGCACGAAAGGGGTCCTGTCTATCTGCAAGATCTCCTTGTCCCCTACTGTCTGGCCTGGGCACTCCGTTCTGCCGGGGAGGCCTCCTGGGAGTTCCTAGGGTTAGGCTGCAGCATTCTGGGGGCAGAGTGTTCTCGGTGGCTGCACCTACCCTGTGGAACTCCTTGCCTAATTATTTAAATGGGGCTTCCTCAGTGGAAGCCTTTAAAAAGGCCTTAAAACATATTTGTTCCAGCAAGCATTTTAATGATTTATTGATTAAGTTTTAAAATTATTTGTTTTATATAGGATAGATAGATAATTGTATGCTCCCAGTAGTATTTTTGTATTCTTTTATATGTATATTTGTGCACAATTTTAAATTGTATGATTTTATATTGTTTAGCGCCCAGAGTCTCTGGAAATGGGCGCTTTAGAAATAAAATATCTTCCTTCCTTTTTTCCTTCCTTCCTCTCTCCTCCCTCCCCGTGGCCCTCCCTCCCCCGTGGTACTGTGTGTGCATTTTTAATGATTAGTGAAACAGTCGGGCCAGTTGCCTTTCATAAGCAAAACAAAGGATTTCTGAGGACAAGCATCAAGTGGACAGGCATATTTATGTGCTCACTACAAAGCAAAATATACCTATTTTGCAGGTTTGCAAAAGCTAATTTGCAACATGATTTATGAAGCAGATAATGTCATCTTGTATGTTTGAAATCACATGCATTATGTGGTTGCATGATACAGTGAAGAGGGTGGGGGAGTGCCACCTGTGTCACATAGAACATGGGTAGAATTTGAATAGCAACAAACTATCTTCAGCAGGTCCCCCACCACCCCCAAAGAAGGCTGGTCAATGGAGCCTACCAATCATTGTAACATTTTACATGAAACATAAACAATGACAGCAGAAAAAGATCATTAGTCCATCCAGTCTGCCCATAAAATCCTAGCAAACTTGGAACCTATTGCCTATACAGGGTTCTAACCCACACTGTCCACCCCCATGCTTCCTGAGCCCTTCATTCAGTCCCAGCTGTGTTTGAAACCATTGATGGTTTTGGTGCGTACCACATCCACTGGCAGATTTTTGCATGGCTCCACCACCCTTTCTGTAAAATAAAACTTTCTCACATTCCTCTTAAACCTCCCCCCAACAGTTTCCACTTGTGCCCCCATGTTCTTGATCTGATAATTATACTAAACAGTTCCTCACAGTTTGCGTTGTTCATTCCTTTCAGGAACTTGAAGGTCTCTATCATATCTCCCCTCTCTCCTCTGGCTTCCAGTGAGTACATGTTCAGTGCCTTGAGTGGATCCTCATAAGATCTACCCTGCTGGCCCTGAATCATTTTGATCATCCTACGTTTCGCTGTTTTTAGCCTGTCCTTATTCCTCAGGTGAGGACTCTAGAACTGGGCACAGTACTGTAGGTGGGGCCTTACCAGTTATCTATAGAGCGGTAGTAATACCTTTTTCTTTTTGCAGTCAGTACTCTTTCCTATACACCAAAGCATGCTGTTGGCCTTGTTACGCTGGCTTGATTGTTTTAAGGAGCCACTTATGATGACCGCTAAGCCTTTTTCATCAGAGGTCATGCCCTGCTTTAACCCCACCATCCAGTACTTTGTCCTGTGGTTCTTGTTCCCCTGTGTGCATCACCTTGTACTTCTTGGCATTGAATTTCAACTGCCAAACCTTTGACCACCTCTGTAGCCTTTGCAAGTCCCTCTTCATTTCCCTAACCCCTTCCTCACAGTCTGCCCTGCTACAGAGCTTAGTATCATATGCGAAGAGACACATCTTGCTCTGGATTCCTTCTCCCATGTCACTGATGAACATATTGAAACGGGTGAAAAGGACTGGACCCAAGACCGATCCTTGTGCCACGACACTGGTGACCTCACTGTCTTCTGATTTGACTCGTTAACCACAACCCTCTGCTGTCTCTATTCTATCCAGTTTCTCACCTATTTATTTATTTATTTCGTTTTTGTTTGCCGGGTAGGTAACGCTAGCCATAGAAATAACTATTTTCAGGCACGGTCCAGGAGATTACAGAGTGGAATTACATAAAACACAGAAACAAAAAAAAGGTTTTACAGTAAAAATACAAGCAAGATGATGAGAGCAAGGTACAAAACAGTGTGATTCATGACAAAACATGCAATAAGGCAATGTGTTGGCAGGTGCAGGACATATCTCACATATTTGCAAGGAATTATCATGATGCAAAGTTCGGCAAGAGGTTCAATGAAAACAACCAACCACATACTTGCAAGGAACTATCAGGTATAATGAGCAGGGAAAATTACAGAATAACATACGGTAGGCAGATCCTTAGGGGAGAAACATTCACACAGGTTGGGAGATAGGGCTCAGAGTATTGCAAGTAGGAGCTTTTCGGCAATGAGTACAAAGATCTATGGAGGAGAGAATTAGTTATAGTAGGACTGGGCAAGGGGTTGAGATAACAAGCCAAAGAGGAGAAGCACATCAAGTTGGGAGGGGAGACAAGTAGATAGGCAGGGGAGGAATAAGTGCAAGGCATTAGATAGAAAGCAGATCAAGTGCACAGTGGTGAGAGTAGGAGTGGTGCTAAGGGGGCGTTGAAGCAAGGGCATCGATTAGAGGAGGTAAAGTAGCTACAGAGCTCCTTTTTAAAGGCATTATGTGAGGGTGTTTGGCAGATCGCTAAAGAGAGGGAGTTCCATAGCTGAAGAGCATGGTGGGCGAAAGCCCTGGTGCCTTTGGTGGTGTTACTTTTTGGGACACATAGAAAGGATTTTCCCTAACTGTGCCCTTCACTACACCAAGATCCTCTAGGTTCTTCAGCAGCTTTCTGTGAGGCATTGAGTCGAAAGCCTTGGTGAAATTGAAGTAGAGTAAATCCACAGCTTGGCCCTTATCCACTACCTTCATTACCCAGTCAAAGAATACTATCAAACAAGGCAAAGTTAAGGTGCACAGCCACTCCAAAGCAATAACTAGGATTACCAAGGTGTGTAACCAATGAAAAATTTATTACATACCAAAAAGTGGAACAATATACAGCTCAAAGCTGTGAGCACTAACAGAGGATAAGGACTCTCACCGATCACCAGCAGCTTTGCCCCTCACTTAGACTTTATTGTTTGTTATATACCTTGGTGGTCCTATTCATTGCTTTGCAGTGGATATGCATCCTAACTTTGCCCTGCCTGAATGTCTTAGCTTGCAGCTTTGAGGGTAGCACCCCCACTGCATTGAGCACACCTATTTTTTTTTAACCAATTATTTTTTATTTTACCAGGTGAGATTTTCTTTGTGTGGAAAGAATACTTTCAGGTTGGTGTGGTAAGATCTTCTTGCCGGTATCCCATGTTGTTTACTATACTGGAGTCCACTGCTGTCCAGGTATTCCCAGAGGTCCCTCTTTGACTAGTGTCTCCATCAGTTTACTCACAATAGAGGTAAGACTGACAGGTCTGTAGTTACCTGTCTGCTCCTTGTCCCAGCCACCTTATGGAGTGGGACTACATCCGCTACACTCAACTTTTCTGGAACTTCCTCTGTCTGAATTGAAGTATTGACTAGCCCTACCAGGGATTCAGTTAGTTCCGTTAGTTTCATTGTTAGTCCCTTGAACACTCTTGGATGTATTCCTTCTGGCCCAGGGGCCTTATCTATCTTTAGGTTTGCTAACCCTTTCTGAACCCATTCACTGGTAAATACTTTCTGCTTCATCTCTGTGACCCCGTTTACAGCCGCCTTTATGCCTGCAGAGGCCTTCTGTCTTCCCTTGTGAATACAGACCAGAAATAGTAGTTAAGAACAGCTGCTTTCTGCCTGTCCTCCTCAATTACCTTACCTCCCTCTGTTAGCCTAACAATTCCTCCTCTCTTCTTTCTTTGTTCCCTAATATGTCTAAAGAACTGTTTTCCCCTTCCTTGGCCCCTCTGCAGTACGCAGCTGTGCGTCTACTTTTGCTTCTCTGACCACTCTCTTGGTTTCTCTTGTTCTCATTTGGTACTCTCCCCATTCTTTCCTTGCTTTTTCCTTGTACCAAGTGAAGGCCTTCTTTTTGGATCTCATTGCTTTCCTGACCTTTCTAGAGACCATATTGGTCTCTTGTACTTTCTTTTGATTACTGTTGTCATGCAAGACTTTGTTGCCTTAAGAATGGCCCCTCTGATTGCACCCATCTTTCTTCTACATCCTGATGCTGTCCACTCTGACCAACTTGTCCCGGACCTATTTCCCTATACTGTTGTAGTCTGCTTATCTGAAATGTAGGACTTCAGCCTTTTATGAGGGCTTACTGGTCCCATGAGCCAGTGTCACAGTATGTGGGAATAAACTTCAGACGAGGCAAATTTACAGGTTTAAAACACACCATGGTGTGATATTTCTTTTTCAAACTTTAGAAAAATAATAAATGGAAAAAAAAATTGCAAAGAAAATCACAACTTAACATCAGTAGTTTCTCACATAATACAGTCCTGGATCTTAGAGCTCCTAAGGCCCTTCTCATCTGCATTCAACAGCTTGTCTACAGTAGCACCTCTCTCCTTCACTCTCAAGACTGAACTCTACTAGACTGCTGAACTGAACTCAGTGAAGAGGTTTTATATCTTTTGGTGGGGTCATCTGAATGAGCCCTTTCTATTTACATGTCTGGACATGTTGTTTCAAAACCAAGGTTTTTTTTTTTTTGTTTCAGGGGACTTCCTGGTTCAGTTAAAGGTACAGTATATATATCCACAGATATTGACTCTCTGTATCTCTGATCCACAGTGACTAAGCACTTTTATAAAGCATACCACATTCTTTTGTTCAGCCTCATACATAGAACCTTATACAGTAACAGGTTTATAATGTGAATTTATGAAAATACCTTAAGGATTTCTTACAACTGTACTAATCATGAATTATCATTGTTTTACATGGCTTCTAAATCATTTTTATTTAAAAGTGCTTTATTAACTGTATTTATTCCTATTTAAAATAGCCTTCCTGCTTTTTGTACACAAAATGCACTTATGCACTTCACACAACACCTCTCCTGGCATCATTCCAAGGACTGAATGGATGGAAATGGAAAAATAATGAAAAGAGATTACTAGTAGGAAGCTTAGTAGGGATAGTAAAGAGCTAAGCTAGGTGGGCAACCTAGGGTGGGGAAGGAAAAAGAAGAAAAGCAAAGAGAAAAGCATTAACTGTTGCACAACAGACGTTTTTGGTAGCTAGGAAATACAAAAGTGGTCCATCTATCACAGCTGAGGGTGTAGTCTAACTCCACCACATACCTCCCTCCTTAAGAAAAGACCAGTTCTCAAAACTATGCTGGTTTTTCAAGAACCCCCTCTCAGTCATAAATATTCTACCAAAACAGTAGAATGGGGGTTGGTTGAAACTTTCTGTCACCCACTATGAGAGCTTCACCCCAGGGTTCCTTAATTCAGCTATTTTTAGTATTGTCCACCATACCAAGTTACTGCTGTATGGCAGCACTTTCATAACATTACCCTGGGGCTGTCATACAGTTCAGCACATACCCATCTATGCTGTCAGAGGACTTCAGTCTGTAGTGACTGTTTACCCCCTATTTCACTCTGGTTACTACAACTCAGACATTTCATGTGTAATATCAGGCACTCATCAATAGGCATAGTTTCTGCACCCATCACTTGGCATAGTTTCAGCCCTGTGCACCCACAATCATGCCTTCATCAGTACATTAAAAAAAGAAGTAATACAGAGCAGTTTTATGTTGACTTCTAGCTTCCTCCATCTAGCTATCAGGACGGCCTTACAGGCCTATACTACAACTTTCTCGGGGGTGAGTTGTACCCTATTCTAACACCTTGTTTCTACTCAGGGGCCCAATCATAGGTTCCATCCCATACCTAGATCCTCCATGACCCTAGGTTCCTCATTTTATATCATACAGTATAGACATTTCTTTTATGTTATACATTTCTTGTAATCATTTCATATATTTCATTTATCTATTTCCCTTTCATATATTTTCTGGTAGACAAGGAACCTGCTCATGCTGAACATCAACCAGCCAGTTCCTAACTCCCAAAACCTTTGGGGTTTCCTTTCAACCCTTGTTTGTAACATACCAGGGGTTTCCTTTCAACCCTTACACTGTTCTGGCACCCTCAACTGACTGTGTTCAGCAGCAGCCTTAAAAGCTATATTCATTTTAAACATTACATGTTTCATACATTTCATACCATATCACAGGGGGTTCAAAACCTGGGAAAGTCCCTTCAGCCACCATGATGTCTTCACTGTTGCTTGTAGTCTTCACCCCAGTATGCATATGTCCTGAAACAGTCTCACTTGGGGCCTTCATCTCATCATCCTCCAAGTAGCAGCAGCCCGGCAAAATGGGCAAAAATGGGATCTCAAAAGTGGCTGGCAACAAAGGTTCCATCAGGGGGTCCTCCTCCTCCTCTAGAACCCATGGATCCTGGTCCTGTGCCTCCGCCACGAAATCCTCCGGTTGGCAACCCTCCATCAGCACTTGGCAGTGGTGCTCCATCTCCTTCCGGTGCTGGTCCACCTCCGCATTCCATCGAACTCTAATCCAGGCAATAGCTCCTCTCCAGTTCTCCTCACCTGGGCTCTGGTATGCACACTGGTAAGCCCCTCCTCCTTCAACAGATCCTTGGCATCTACGAAATCCTGGAGATATGCCATCCTGCTCTTCGCTCCATGTCTGGATACCAGGGCTGGTATCTGGGTACTGGTCTCCCCTTGTTTCTCTGGACAACCAGTACTATCCCACTTCTCACACCAAGTTTGTCACAGTATGTGGGAATAAACATCAGACGAGGCAAATTTACAAGTTTAAAACACACCGTGGTGTGATACTTATTATTAAAAAGTTAGAAAAATAATAAATTAAAACAAAACAAATTGCAAAGAAAATCACTACTTAACATCAGTAGTTTCTCACATAATACCATCCTGGATCTTAGAGCTCCTAAGACCCTCCTCATCTGCATTCAACAGCTTGTTTACAATAGCATCTTTCTCCTTCACTCTCAAAATTGAACTCTACTGGACTGCTGAACTGAACTCAGTGAAGAGGCTTTATATCTTTTGGTGGGGTCACCTGACTTAGCCCTTTCTATTTACATGTCTGGACATGTTGTTTCAAGACCGAAGGGGGGGGGGTTGTTTCAGGGACTTCCTGGTTCAGTTAAAGGTACAATGTATATATCCACAGATATTGACTCGCTATATCTCTGATCCGCAATGACTAAGCACTTTTATAAAGCATGCCACATTCTTTTGATCTGTCTTCGAGGGTGGAGCTCTTGCAGCAGCTAATAACATTAGGACTGAAGCCGTCAGGCATCAGGACCCCAAGGAAAACTTGTAGCTAGCAGTCTGAGGCAGGGGACCGCCCCCGACGTCGGCTCTGCCTGACGTCAGATGTGGTATAAAGGGAAGGTCCCCTGGAGCCACCTTAGTTCTTTTCCCGCCGTCGACCAGTGTAGTTCGGCTCCACGGACGCCTCTCTTAGCAGTCGACAGCCTTGGAACATTAGAATCAGTCGTTATCCTTTAGAACTTCAACCAATTGCCTTGTTTATGTCGTCGTCCTTACCACTGCAGCGAAAGTCAAAGTGTGCCTGCTGGAAGCAGATCCCGGCCAAAGACAGACACACGGCCTGCCTCCTCTGCCTAGGCCCAGAACACCAACCCAACTCCTGCACACATTGCCAGAAATTTAATCAAAAGACTTGTGCCAGAAGGGTCCACACTCTCAAGACATTCCTCCTGGAGAAGAAACTTGCAGCCATACAGCGAGGATCAGGCAGCTCATCCTCTCCCACCAGGGATTCCACACCCAAGGCCAGGTCTTCAGGGGGAAGCATCACCACAAGGATAAGGATCGGGTCAGGTCTGAATCCCACTCCAGGTCGCCAGCGAAGCAGGCACTGTCTTCATCTTCCTCTGGTAAGAGATCTGGTTCGGTTCTGGCCCAGCCGTCCGAACCCTCCCGTTCGACTAAGTCCGCTCCCGCCTCTTCCCAGGGCAAACACTGGGAGTTGGCCTCGTCAGGACACCATTCTTCCCTGGCTCATCAACCTCTCAAATCCTCAGGGTCAACCTAGGAAAGCCTGCCCCGGGCCTCGAACAAGCCCAGCTCTTCGGAGAAGCGAAAAAGTGCAGAAGAACCCTCCGGTAGGCAGGAGGTCATCCGGGCTCGAACGCCTCCCCCTCAGGCTAAGGTGCGCCCTTATTCAGACAAGCACAAACTGAGTCGGTCACCTACCCCATCATCCCGCTCCCCGATGCCAGACATGGGGCGGTCGCCCGGACAAGGACCAGCTGTCCGCCCTTCTTCCGAGGGACCAGACACCTGATGCCCCTCCAGACAAGAGTGATACCGGTCACCAGCCTTCTGATGCCGGGGTCCCAGACCCAATGCCTGTTGGGCCAGAATCCCAGACGCCTGCCCCTAAGGACCCGACACCTGGTCCCTCAGACCCGACGCCAACCCCTGCAGTTGTCCCGGTTGCAGAAATTGGTAACCTGTTCACCACTTGGTGGAATACTGTGAAAGGGGACCTCCTACACCGACCCCCAGACACGGTCTCTCCACCACCACCTATGGGTCCCCCCCCCGAGCCTATGGGGAATCAGGGTGAGCACCCAAGTCCACATCCCAAGGGGAAGAGGAGGAAACAACCTTCATCTCCATCTCCTTCCCCTCCTCCTGCTATGTCCTCCCGGATGAGAATGACGAGGATTCTGATTTTGCAGATAGTAGATTCCTTCCCCCTCCCCGGAACCTAAGAACTCTCCTAGGTCCCCTCCAGATGATCCCTCCTTCTTGGACATCACGCGGCACATTCAGTCCATATATGAGTGGGACACAAAGGACCTGGACCCATAGCACAAGTGCCTTGCCAAGTTTCTAGGGGAGAAGGAACCCAAACCTTTGGTGATCCCACCATTTGTGGAACCATTCCAAGATGTCACACGCCTGACCTGGAAGACTCCATCCTCTATTCCGGCGGTCCCTAGGAAAGTGGACAGACTCTACAAGCCTCATAAGTCTGATCCTTTCCTAGAACAACAGCCTAAAGCCAATTTGCTGGTCCCCACAGCTGCTCACGGCAGGGGGTCTCAACCCAAACATTTGAGTTACCAATCTCCCGACCCCATCTCTAAGAAGTTTGATTCCTGGGGTTGCAAGGTCTTCTCCTCAGCAACTGGGGTCATCAGGTCATTGAACTTTATGGTCCATATAATCACGTATCAACAGTCCCTGTGGAGTAAGACTGTGGACCTTGTGGAAGCCCTGCCTGACTCCGATTCCAAACAAGAGATCTTAGCCTGTGCCCAGTCGGGTCTGGATGTGGACAAGCACACTCTCCAGTGTTCCTATGATGCCATAGATATGGCCTCCAGGGCAGCTGCCTCCGGAATTTGTATGAGACGGCAGTCTTGGCTCAGGCTTACGGGATTCCAGCCAGACTTGCAGGAGTCCATCCTAGAGTCCACTTTTCAGGGTCCTGTTTTAGTTGGCCCTGAAGTCAAACAATTGGTGAAACAACTGCAGGAGTCAGAGAGAGCAGTGGCCAATGTACACCGCATGTACAAAACCCAGCCTCAAGAACCCACCGGAGCCCTTTTTGTAGGGGTCAAAGGCAGGTGCAGGGGAGCAAGCAGTCCCACTGCAAGGGATTCAAGAGACGTGGGCATCCTGCCCCCCCAAGGTTCCCAGGACCCAAGCAGCCCAAAACTCCTAGGGCCCAGGCCCCACTAATCCCTCAGCCTGACTGCTTCTGCCGCCCTCCTCCCCTAGTGGACAGGCAGAGTGAGAAGGTAGGAGGGCAGTTTGTGCTTTACCCGCTCGAATGGTCCAGTATCACTGCAGACCAATGGGTTCTGGATACCATTCGGAAAGAGTACACGATAGAGTTCACCTCTATCCTGCTGGACAACCCACCCCCCATATGTCCTCTTGTCCACCGGATCACAGCCTTCTCCTAGAAGTGGAGATCCAACAGCTCCTAGAGAAAGGGTCCCACAGGCCCAGAAAGGGAGAGGTTAGTACTCCCGTTTCTTCCTCGTCCCGAAGAAAACAGAAGACCTTCGTCCTATGCTGGACCTGAGTCAGATCATCCTCTCAGTAAAATACCAGAGGCTTCGAATGGTCACCCTGGCAAGACTCTTCTCCCTGCTTCAGCAAGGGGACTGGCTGTGCTCCTTGGATATGCAGGATGCCTACATGCATATCAAGGTCCTGAAGTCCCACAGAAAGTTTCTTCGATTCAGCTTCAGAGACGAGCACTACCAATTCAGGGTTCTACCCTTCGGCCTTTCTCAGCACCCAGGGTCTTCACCAAATGTCTAGCGGTGGTAGCAGCGGCTCTCTGCAGGAGAGGCCTCTTCGTCTGCCCCTACCTGGACAATTGGTTCCTCTCCACTCGGTCGGAGGAGGAGCTCCTAATCACCCTAAGAGAGATACAGGTTCTGTTTTATTCACTGGGCATTATGGTAAATTGGCCAAAGTCGCACCCCTGGCCGTCGCAACGGCTGCAGTTCACTGGAGCTATCCTGGACACCGGACAGGGGAGAGCCTTTCTGCCTCCGGACAGGGCAGATCACCTTCTGGGTTTGGCCAGCGGTCTCCAAAGAACCCCCTCCTCCCCTGCCCGGATGGTCCTGCGGCTGTTGGGACACGTGTCAGCGGCCATTGCCACAGTATCCTTAGCCAGACTCCATATGAGGACTCTTCAGTGGTGCCTCAGGGTTCAGTGGGACCAATCGATGGACGATCTGGATCTCTGAATCCAGATCTCTCGAGTGGTTCATCGTTCTCTGGAATGGTGGCTCTGCCAGGACAGTCTAGAGGGAGGAGTTCCTTTCCGGAGACCCCGACCTCTTCAGACTTTAACCACAGATGCCTCTCTGTCAGGTTGGGGAGGCTCATTTAGGGAATTACAGGACCCGGGGGTCTTAGTCTATCACAGGGAGCTCTCTTCATATCAATGTTCTGGAAATGAGAGCAGTGTTGAATGCGCTAACCGCATTCAGAGACCAGCCTTCACCAGGTCCTCTTCTGGTGCAGACAGACAATACACCAGTAGTCTTCTACATCAACAAACAAGGAGGAACTCACTCTTACCCCCTTTGCAGGTAGGCCATGAGAGTATGGGGCGGGGCAGTAGAACACAGATTGAACCTCGTTGCAGTTCATCTGCCTGGGATCCAGAACGTTCTCGCCAACAGTCTCAGTCGCTCTACGTCTCAGAACCACGAGTGGGAACTGCTCCAAGATGTCACAGATGACCTCTTTGACCATTGGGGCCATCCAGAGTTGGACCTCTTTGCGTCCCCGTGCAATGCCAAACTGCACAATTTTTGGTCGCTCGTTCCAGGGCTTGGTGTTTTCTGGTGAGATGCATTGTCCCGCTCTTGGACAGAAAAGTTCCTGTATGCCTTCCTTCTCCCCTCATTCAGAGAGTACTGCTCAAATTGCAGTCAGAGGGAGCCAGAATGATTCTGGTGGCTCCTTTATGGCCTCGTCAGATCTGGTATCCGTTGCTCCAGCAACTGTCTCTGGAACCTCCACTTCAGTTGCCACTCTCCACCCACTTGCTCTCACAAGAACAGGGGACTCTCGTCCATCCTGCTTTTCAATCTCTTCACCTGCATGCGTGGCTCCTGCAGTCCTAGTGGAAGAGAGACTAGGAGTGTCAAGGAAGGTGGCTGAAATTCTGGTTGCAGCGAGGAAGCCTTCCACCAGAGCCACATACGCTCTGAAATGGAAACGCTTTTGTCTGTGGGTTTCGGCCCATGCCTTAAATCCCTTGGGTTGTCCGGCCAGGCATGTGCTAGAGTATCTCCATCATCTTCTGGACTTAGGATTGAGTTACTCATCCATCAAGGTGCACGTGTGTGGTCTCCGCATATCATGACCCGATAGGAGTAAAATCTCTGGCACAGCTTAATGCCTGCAAAACCTTCCTTCGAGGGGTCTTACACATTTGACCTCCTAAGAGGGACATCGTTCCTCCTTGGGATCTTCTTTTCATACTGGAGAAACTCACCCTTCCTCCCTTCGAGCCAGCAGCTTCTTGTGAGCTGCGCTTCCTCTCATGGAAGACCCTCCTCTTGGTAGCCATTACCTCTGCTCGAAGGGTTTCTGAGCTCCAGGCTCTGATGTGTAAGAACCTTACATAGTCTTTCACAGGGACAGGGTGAATCTGCGCACGAACCCCAAGTTTACGCCGAGGGTGGTGTCCGTACTGACCCTTAACCAGGATATCAACCTTCCGGTATACTATCCAGAATGTAGTAACCAAGGCAAAGCACTGTTGCACACCTTGGATGTTCACCGTATTTTGAGGTATTACCTCCACAGGACTCGCTCATCAAGACAGTCAGACCAGTTGTACATCTCTTTTGCTAAGCAAATACTGGGAGCTCCTGTTTCTAAGCAGACACTAGCCTGTTGGCTAGTATAGTGTATCTCGTTCTGTTATCAGCACCATGACAGACCTCTTCCTGGTGCTATTACGGGCTATTCCACCAGAGCAGTGACATCTTCCTTTGCAGCCCTCAAGAACGTCTCTTCAGCCGACATTTGTGCTGCTGCACGTGGACTTCAGTCCACACCTTCATCAGGCACTACAGCCGGGACAGTGCATCCAGAAGGAGAGCCGGCTTCGGACTAGCAGTCCTGCAGGCCCTTCTCTCATAGATGCTTTTCATTAGCTGTTTTTCAGCATATTTCCCACCACCCTATCAGACCTGGGCCTATCCTTGGGTACTGCTTGGGACTCAGTCCTAATGGTACTACCTGCTGCAAGAGCTCCACCCTCGAAGACAGATAGTATAGTTACGCAAGAACTTACCATAACAGTAGATCTTCGAGAGGAGCTCTTGCAGCAGGTGGCTTTCCCACCCTCCATCCCCCAGGATAGTTTTTGTGAGTATCTTATTACCAAACCATGGTGGGGAATTCCTGCTCGGTTCTCCAAGTTTGTTTCTAGCCGGCTCTCTGGCAGAAGAACTGAGGTGGCACCAGGGGACCGCCCCTTTATACCACGTCTGACGTCGGGAGGGGCCGATGTCGGGGGGTGGTCCCATGCCTCAGACTGCTAGCTACAAGTTTTCCGTGGGGTCCTGACACGTAACAGCATCAGTCCTAATGGTATTACCTGCTGCAAGAGCTCCTCTTGAAGACCTACTGTTACGGTAAGTTCTTACGTAACTGTACTTTCAGCCTCATACATAGAACCTTATACGGTAACAGGTATATAGTGTGAATTTATGAAAATACCATAAGGATTTCTTATAACTGTACTAATCATAAAATTATTATTGTTTTATATGGCTTCCAAATCCTTTTTATTTAAAAAGGCTTTATTAACTGTATTTATTCCGGTTTAAAATAGCCTTCATGCTTTGTGTACACAAAATGCACTTTACACAACACCTCATTTTACTTCACAAAAGCTCTCTGTGCCACATTGTGAGGACTTGTCCCACATTCAGTGTCAACATTTTAAAGCAAAGATCTATAGTAAATGGTGCAAAATATATATTAGACAATTAATAACAGACCTTTTGAACATAAATGCAAACATTTTAACAGTTTTCTGAGCTTCTTAGGTAAATATTTGATTGTGTTCCACAGTGTGCTCATTTGTGCCACATTGTGAGAGGCAATGTGACACATTTGAGGGACAACAGGTTGAGAGGTATGAACACCTGTCCAGGTGTTTGGCATCATTCCAAGGACTGAATGGATGGAAATGGAAAAAGAATGAAAAGAGAGAACTAGTAGGAAGTTTAGTAGGGATAGTAAAGAGCTAAGCTAGGTGGCCAACCTAGGGTAGGGGAAAAAGAAGAAAAGCAAAGAGAAAAACGTTAAATGTTGCGCAACAGAAGTTTTGATAGCTAGGAAATAAGGAGATAGAAAAGTGGTCCATCAGTCACAACCGAGGGTGTAGCCTAACTCCACCACAGCCAGGTTTACTTGGTAATTTTGGGAAAAAAGAAGGCCGAAGCCCATCTGGATTTTCCCCCCACGTACAGTGGGAACATCAGAAATTATAATCTCATTGCTAACCAGTTATCTACAGCCTTTTTTAAATGATACAATGTTATCTAAGTCCACTATTACTTGTGGTAACCTGTTCCATAATTTCGGTGCCCTTAATGAAAAAAAGTTTAATCTTAAATTAGTCTTGGCTTTAAGTACCATTAGTTGTTTAGTATGGCATCTTGGGACAATACGTCGGGTATCGTGAACTAATCCGCATTTATTCATCAAATCCGGGTTTTTTAACAGTTTATGTATTAGTAATAAATCCCCCCTTGCCCTTCTTTTCTGTAGAGAATGCAAACCAGTCAATGATAGTCTTGATTTGTAAGGTAATTTGGCTAATCTAGGAATCATTCTAGTTGCTCGTCTCTGAACTCTTTCTAAACAGTCAATATCTGTTTTTAGATGTGGGTTCCAAAAGGGAGACCCATAATCGAAAAAAGGTCGAATAGTCAATCTGTAAAGGGTCATAATACATTGCTCGGACTTATTTACAAAGGAACGCTGGATTTGTCTTAATAAGCCATTTGCAGTATTTGCTATCTTTGTGCAATGATTTTTTGAGGACAGCTTAGTATTAATTAGAACTCCCAAATCCCTTACCACATCTGATGACTTCAGTAATGAATTATAAATATAATATTTATTTTGTAGATTATGGAGTCCAAAATGCAGAACAACACACTTGTCTACATTAAACTCCATTTGGTTGTCAACAGCCCATTTTTCAATCGATTTTAAATCAGAGTTTAGTAAATTAAATTCTGACAAATTGTTTACAGGACCCCCTAGCTTGAGTCATCAGCTTAATTTGGACAACCAGTTGTTATTAGTTACTCGCATATCGCTTATATAAATAAGAAACAGAACCGAACCCAAAACTGAGCCCTGAGGCACACCACTAGTAACTGCTCCTAATTGAGATTGGTGATTATTTAGTACCACTCTCTGGGTTCTATTTGTCAACCAGGCAGAAACCCACTTGATCAATTGATCTGAGAAACCTAATGAATACATTTTATTGATCAAATTATTATGAGGTACTTTATCAAAAGCCTTGCTGTAATCCAAAAGTATAACATCCATTTGATTTTTATCATCTAGGCCCTTGCTTATATTGTTGTAGAATGAAATCAGATTTGTTGTACAAGAGTGGTTTGACTTAAATCCATGTTGGATATGATCAATAATTTTTAATTCAATCATTTCTTTTTCCAGAAATGATTTGATCAATTTCTCCATTATTTTACAGATTATAGAGGTAAGACTTATTGGACGATAATTTTGGACTATAGATCTACTACCTTTTATAAATCGGTATAACAAAGCTGTTAACCAATCTAGAGGAATCTCTGCATTGTGAAGAGATTTATTGAATATTAATTTTAAAGGAAATGCTAAAGCCTTAGCAGTTTGGATTAAGAATCTGGCATTTATTTGGTCCGGACCTGGACTTGTAGTTTTCTTTAATTTTGTTATAAATGGCAATATATCCGATACCTTAATATTATATGTATGAGATAGTTTAGTATTGACACTTGTAGATTTTAGGGGAAAAGAGTCTTTTTTGTTGAACCATATAGAGTTATGGTCAGTGGACCCCAGTGGCTTCCCCCTCACTCCTCCTAAAACGTACGAGTTGGTTAGCTCCGCATCGAGAATGGCAGCCTGCCTAGTGTGTTCCTTTACCCGAGAACACAGTACACGTGGCACTCACTGCACAGATAAACCACAAAATAAATTCAAAATCCAGAATAAACTTGCCAAGTCAGAAGGCTTTATTGGAGAGCCCAGGTGAGGGTTTTGTCCTCACCTGGGCTCTTCAATAAAGCTTTCTGACTTGGCAAGTTTATTCTGGATTTTGAATTTATTTTGTGGTTATCTGTGCAGTGAGTGCAGCCTGTACTGTGTTCTTGTATGGCTTGCACCCTCCCTCAACTTCTCATGGCATGGTGTTGTGTGCTTCTGTGTTCCTTTACCAACTACACTAGCAGTCAATCCCGCAAGGTATCCAGTAGTGCCTGATTTCTGGAGCTCCTGGCCATTGGAATGTCCCAGTCACTATCTGGTAGGTATAGATCTCCCACCACCACCACCACCTCCCCCTCTGCTTCGCCCTTTCTATTTCTGCCCCAACTCCTTATCTCTCTCTTCCCCCTGTGCTGGAGGTCTGTAGATCACCCCCATCCATAGCGTCTTGCCTGAGGCTGCCATGAGCTGAACCAACTGCAATTCTGTTTCCTCACAGTTCCATCCTCCACTGCCTCTGTGTGTTCCGTGACATACAGGGCTGTGCCTACACAGAAACATAGAATTTGTTGGCAGAAAAGGACCACTTGGCCCACCCAGTCTGCCCAGATATTCCCTGCCTAATCTGACTCCGCAAACCCTGTCTGGTATCTGGCAACCCTTCCACTTCCCTCCTTCTTTTCTGATATACTTCTGTGTCTGTCCCACACATGCTTTAAGCCCCTTACTGTTTTAGCCTCCACCACTTTGCTGGCAGTCTGTTCCAGCCATCTACCATCTTTGAAGTGAAGAAATATTTTCTCATGCCTCTCTTGAACCCCCCAACCCCAGCTTCATCACATGCCCCTGGTCCTGGTGCTTTTGGTCATTTGAAAGAAACTCCTCCCTGCACTCTTCACCCCTGTGAGGTACTTGTAGGTCTCCGTCATGTTACCTGTCTCTCTTCTCTCTTCCAGGATATACATGTTGAGATTCCTCAGTCTCCCCTTGTAGGGCTTCTCATGCAAACTCTGCACCATTATAGTTGCCATCCTCTGGACTGCCTTCACCCTGTCTGTGTCCTTTCTGAGATGCAGTCTCCAAAACTGTGCACAGTACTCCAGGTCCGGTCACACCAGCAAGCACTACAGTGTCAACACCACCTCCTTTCTCCTGCTGGAGATACCCCTCCCTGTGCACCCCAGCATCCCACTAACCCTACCAACTGTTTGGCACACTGTCTTGCCATCTTGAGGTCCTCAGATATGATAACCCCAAGGTACCTTTCTTGCTTAGTGACTATTAATACCTCCCCCATCTTATACTCGACTCCTGGGTTCCTGTGCCCTAGCTGCATGATTTTGCACTTTTTAATATTGAACCCCAACTGTCATGCCTTTGACCACTCATCGAGTTTCCCTAGATCCCTGTGCATTCTCTCCACCCCCTCTTGAGTATCCACCCTGTTGCACATTTTGGTATCATCTGCAGAAAGGCATACCTTCCCTTCCAGTTCTTCTGCAGTGTCCCCTATGAAGACATAATGAAGAGGGTTAGTCGCAGTACTGAGCCCTGTGGTGCCCTGCTGGTCTCTCTCCCATCATTAGAGTGAGCGCCATTAACCACCACCCTCTGTCACTTATCTGCTACTTTTTAACCCAGTTCACCACTTTGGATCCCAGATCTTGGCTGTTCTTTTTGTTTATCAGCTTCCTGTGCAGCACAGTTTTGAAGGTCTTGCTGAAGTCCGCTGCCCTTCCCTGATCTATTTCCCTGGTCACCCAGTCAAAGAAATCTAGAGATTCATTTGGCATGACTGTCCCCCGGTGAATCCATGCTGCCTGTGGTCTTGCAGCCCATTGGATTTAAGATACTCTACTAGTTTCCCCTTCAGTAGGGTTTCTGTTAATTACCCCACCACTGAAGTAAGACTGACTGGCTTATAGTTGCTAGCCTCCTCCCGGCTGCTGCTCTTGTGTAGAGGGAGCTGCTAGCCTCCTCCCTGCTGCTGTTCTTATGCAGAGGGATTTGCTAACCTCCTTCCTACTGCCACTCTTATGTATGCCTCCTTCTTTATCTTTTCCTCGTTCCCATCTAAACACAGTGTAGCCTGGAACTGTCAGGTCCCAATCATTATTCTCTGCGGCCCAAGTTTCTGAGATAGATGCTAGGTCCATCTCAGTGTCTGCCACCATTACCTGGAGCCCACTAATTTTATTTCCCATATTCTTAGCATTAAGGCAGACCCCTTTCCATCCTTCTCCTGATCTCTTGCTTTTTCGTGTTCCTTCTCCCTTATTCTTCCCTAGTCTCCTTAATCCCTCATTGACCTCTTCCCCTAACCTAATTTGAACTTTGACCTTACTTTTACCCACCTTGCTGCTATTAGTTCCCTCTCATGGAGAGCCCTATCTAGGTTCCCCCATCCACTCTCCCTTCTCAGTGGTTCCTCTAGCCTCAGTCTCCCTCGCAGTCAGTTTAACTGTCCACTGTGGACATCAAACTTCTGCCCCAGAGCACTTGTTCTGTCTCTTGTCACGTGAAGGCCATCCCCCTTAAAGAACTTTCTGTTCCAGAAGTCCCCCCAGTCCCACAAAAAGTGGTGCCCCTCCTCCTGACACTGTCCCTTCAATCTCCCATGAAACTGCTCATTCTCTTCCTTCCTTACTCTTTTGTTCTCTTTTGCCACATTCCACAAAGAGAAGACCTCGGAAAAGGTCAGGGAAGTCGAATGCACCTTCAGTCTGTTTCCCCAGCCTCTTAAAGTTCTGCTTCACTGCCTCCTCAGGCTGTTTCACCATGGTACCCAAGTGTACCAGCACCCCTAGTTCCTGTACCCCTTCTCCGCTATCCTCCCTATCCTATCTATATCCTGGATGGCTGATGCACCAGGAAGGCATCTGACATCCCCCTCCCTTTCCTTCCTGCCCACCACCCTCTCTACTCCCCTAATCATTAAGTTTCCAGTTGCTAAGACTGTCCTTGCTGACTTCCTCCTATTCACATCTCCCGCTGCAACCAAGTTGTCCTGCCCCAAAATATCACAATATACTGATTATCACAATGATCTGCAGCAGTTCTGATTTTAGGAAAAATAGTAGAAATCTGACTGAAGGAAGTTGGGGGATTAGAATCATGGTCGCACCTGGAGAAGGATGCACTGTGAAGTATTTAAAGATGATTTATTACAGTATATACCAGTATATGATGCTGCACAATATTAGCAATATTGTTTTTCTCCAATGATAAATTGTTGTCAAGTGGAATTATCATGCTATACCATCATATTGTGTTATTGTGACATTACTGTTCAGGATATTGTAGCATTAGATGACCACCTTGTGGTTGCACCTGCCACCCTTCCACCTTCCCGTCCACACCATTCTCCATCCCTCTGGGCCACTAGATCTCTGGGGAATGGGGGTGGACCCCAGCTAAGCTGGTCTTTTTCCCCTTCTGTCCTTCCTTGTTGGTGACAACAAGGTGACCCCCCTGATAGATCATGTACAGTGCTCCCTTGCTATAATGAACAAATCGGGAGGCAACAGTCCCGTTCGTTATACCTGTGGATCTGCTGAAGTGAGGGCAGCATCAAAACAAACTAAACACTTGCTGATCCACAAAGTGCATCATGGAGAAAAGTGCAGAAATGCTGATGGTTCATGCCAGACGCACCTTTCAAAGTTTTTGCCTGCGGCGTCAGGCGCTTACAGAGTTTTCATATGTTTTTGCTGTTGTCTGATGCAATAAAATATACCCCTCCCTTCTACAGTGCTTATGTGTAGGGATGTAAGTTTGTCATGGCAGTCATACATGTCATTGATTCCATGACGTTTGATCTTTATTCAGGACTTCCATGACTTTCACTAGTGTCATCAGGATGTAGCAGTGATGACAGTGCCACAACATTTACTACTGTTTACTATTGATTTCATGAACTAACAATGAGTCATTAAAACCTCATCCATGACAAACTGACATCCCTACTTATGTGTTAAAAATGCCTAAACGGAAAAAGAAGAAGCGACTACTGAACATGGCTGTTTTTTCTGTCTGTACTTTATTCTTCCTGTCCCTCTGGTATCTTACCTCCAAGCAGCCTCCCAGGTCTGTTTTCCTGCTTCCAGCTCCTTGGCTTACCCCCCTGAAGTCAGGCCAGGGGAGTTCCTCCCTCTGTATACCATTTGGGTGCTGAGGGGTACAGTAGGCCACGAGGAGGCTGAGTGTACTAGGGCATTGTATAAGTGGTTCAGGGGATTATTTCCCCTTCAAGCCTGCCCCTGAAGATTGCTGGCATGCAAGGGCTCCAGTGTATGCACCCACATGTAATTGTGTACCATCTTGTGGAGCTGGTCGGTGTCCCCCTTCCCATTACTGCTCCAGAGCTGCATCTATGCCTGTGGACACCCAGGTGGCAGTACAGGCCTAGGGTGAAACAATCTCTAACCCCGGGGAGGGAGAGTGTCACAATGATGCTTGATCCCTCTCCATCGGTTGGTCCTCTGAAGATATAGGCAGGTTCCTGCACCCAGACTGTCAGTGTCACGAGCAGCTGATCGGCCAATGGGCCAGCTCAAACATAGCTTCTGAAAGGTCAAGCAAGTGCCATTAGTGGTGTTTATAGATTTGTTACATAGATACAAACATTTGAAAAAAATATTATATTCATGACCTCAGCTTCTTATACAGCCCCATAAGAGCCTCACTGTGTGTATAGGAACATATTTGTTCTTTGTGTGCCCTGGATTTCCTGCGTGTTACAGCATATGCAAAGTGCAAAGAAATAAATTAGTATAAACCAGGTATGTGCATCAGTAATAGATGACAGCATATAAAGATGTATATGTATCCAGTGAATACCTGCTTTGCCTTATCTCTGAGCATCTGTAAGTCATTTCCAGTTACAGAGGATAACAGGATTACCTGCTTCCCTACGATCTTGGCTCATTTTCCTTCCATGCCAGGTGGCTGCGAGAATCTGACAAGTGATTGATTTGGTTTTGGAGGGCGCCTGAATTGCACAAAGTGCTTTTCATATTAGAAAAGACATGGCCATTTTTCCCCAAGTTTCAAGATTTATTGCCTTGCACAAAAGTGTTGTAAATGAGTTTGTTTGCTATTTATTTTCCTTTGAATCCAGTAATTGGTGTCATTAGCTGAAGGGCAAGTTTTGCAGGTTTGGGAGGAGGGAACGTGTTAGCCTTTAACATTGTCATCTTCTTTGGTCTGCAGGACTTGAGATTAGATGGGTGGATTGTTACTTTCCATTCACACACCCTTCATTTGAAATGGAGATCAAGTTCCAGGGAGAATGGATGGAGGTCCTCGGATGTGGGGTCATGGAGCAGCAGCTGGTTAACTCAGGTATTGTAACAGCATTGCTTCATTGACATCTCTATTAGCACAGACTTCCCGCACTTTCAGTTTCCCAGCGCATAACCTCCCACCCCCAACACATACATCATACTGGCTGCGAATGGTCGGAAGACAGAGGAGAAAGTGCATATGAAAACAGCATCCTGTCTTAAAGACACAGAAACTTATTTTCTAAATCGATGACCACGTAAAAATGAATTTTGGTCTGTTTTTAGTGCTAAGATATAATGTAAGTTAAAGTTCTAACAAGATGCTCTTTGTTAAATAAAAAATAATATGAATGCTGGCCCAGTGGCGTAGAGGGCTGTGGCACCGGATGCCTTACCTCCACCCATGCTAATGACCTGGGCTTGGGAATGTTGCTCAGGGACTGGCCGGGGAAAGGGGATTGAGCATCCCAAGGACAGCTGTCCTCCCATGAGGAGGAGGGGGATACTGAGTCCCATCACTTGCCTCCCACCTAGGGGAGGCTGGGGGGGCAGCATGGTGGGACCAGCTGACGTGAGTGAGAGGCATGATGACGCAGTCTGTGTGTATGCACACAGTTGCATTATACACAGTTCCTGGTGGTGGAAAGGGAGGAAACCACCCCGGCTTGCACGGCATCGTCCACAGGCCCCACACGACCCTCTGTGGCAGGTCTCCCAGAGAACATGGCTCTTATCTAGTAGTGATTAACCTGTAAGTCTACGAGGTGTGTCGGTGGTGGGGCTGAGGGGATGCCGATGGGATCAGGGACGCCAGGAGATAATCAGGAATAATTAAAAAAAGAAATGTTATAGTTTGCCAGTGTAGTGTTTTGGTCTCTGCTGCCCCTTTGAGTTCAGTCAGTCAGTCAATCAGTTTTTATTGAGTTGAACTCCTTGGGAATGTAGGCTTTGAGGGGTGTGACATGAGGTTCAACAGTATCACACCAGTCCTCAGTCAGGCTGGTTCTGACACTGTTTTGCCTGCAGTGGTCTGCACTTGAAAAGAAAAAGCCACGCCAATCAGGAGCCGGCTTTTTCCTTTCATCTGCAGGTCACCGTAGAGCAAACAGCTGATTGCGTCCTGACAGTTCTGTGCTGGTTGGGAGGAGGTGCTTTCCTGCCTGCCTCCTCCATGCTGTTGTTTCCCCCCCCCAACACCGAGATGCCCACTCCCGGTGTCGGATGCGTCCCCCCCACACACACGTAATCTCCAACCTCGGGGTGCCCAGTCCCCGGGTCGGCATCGAATCCTGTTTTCCGACACTGAGATGCCCAGTCCTGGTGTCGGATGCGCCCCCATATAACCTTCGGACCTCGGATGCCCAATCCTCGGCCTTCCATTGAAGCCCCCAGTACTCTGGCACACTTGAGCCCACCCACTGTGCCAACATCTAAAGCTTCCTGTAAAAACAGAAAACAGACCCACAAAGTCTTTTTTGTTTTTAAAACCTGAAAAGAAAGAAAGCGGTCCCTCATTGTTGCCCCTGCCCCTCCCCAACCCGCACCCTCCCTCTCGCACCTGATGTCCCCGCACCCTCCCTCACCCATACTTACCTCCAGAGGTTGGGAGCAGCGATCTTCAGTGGACCGGGAACACGTCTGCACTCTTCAAAAGCCGACCATAAACTGAAGAAATGACGGTAAGTCCTATAATGGCAGTGAATGGGGGGGGGGTTCAATTTAGGTTGATATTTCAGCCATTTTGGGGAGTTTTGGTCCCAAATTTCCAACATGGGGTTCCTAGGATCCCACCTCATGAACACAGTCACTGTCACTTCGTTTCTCGGTCCCGAAAGGTGATTTCATGGTCACTGCGCAGAATCACCTTTTGGGACCAGTTAATGAAACAACAGTGCCACTGTTCATGAGGTGGGGTCCCAAAAAGCTCTTGTTGCAAATTTGGTGAAAAAACTCCAAAAAATGACTGCGTTACGAGCATTCATTGCGTAGTTTCTACGCACGCTCATAAAGTCATCAGTTTTTAAGATTTTAACTCCATATTTCCAACTTTGCCATTTTTTCACACCCCCTTATCATCAGTACAGCTGTCATTTGTTTGTATCCTTCCAAAATGTGTTTTTGCACCTGTGGCGCAGAATGGCACGGTTGGTTTGTGAAATCAACTTTTGGGACAGATTAACAAAATTCCAGTGCCACTTTTCCTGAGGGGAGGTCCCAAAAAGGTCATGTTGAAAATTTGGTGAAAACATTCCAAAAAATGACTGCATTACAAGCATGCATTGCACAGTTTCTACACACACTTGTAACTTTGCCACTTTTTCATATTTTTACTCCAGATTTTCAACATTGCCATTTCTTCACACCTCCTCATGAACAGTACAACTGTCATTTTTCACATTGTGCCCGAAATGTGTTTTCGCACCTGTGGTGCTGACTGGCACACTCGCTGTGCGAAATCACCTTTTGGGATTGAGTAACAAAATGATACTGGCACTGTTCATGAGGTGGTGTCCCAAAAAGCCCATGTTGAAAATTTGGAGTAAAAATACCAACAAACACCTGGGGCATTAAGGTTTCCAGCTGTAACGCCCACCCTTAAAATGCAAGACAGAGGAATATACAGAGAAACATATGGGAGGCATGTACAAGAGCGATACCAACAGTGAACTCTCAGCATTGACAAATGCTTGTTTTTAAAGCTTCTTATCCCAAGGACTCTAGTCACTGTATATACAACACTTGTAGCAAGAAATGTCATAGAATAAAAGTGATGTTTTAGACCTATTTTGCAAGCCATTATGATATCTTTGCATTTTGGGGTACATCACAATTAATATCTAGCAAAGGTGGGTACATCACAATGGAATACTGAACCAATAAGACAGTAGCTTTCGCAATGCTGATGACATCACAATAACCATGTGAAGCACTGAACCCAGCAGTAGAACTCACAGAGAGAAAAAGGTAAAGCATCATACAAGCAGAAGATTTTAAAGCTATAAGTGGACTTATGTTGTATAATGTGAATATGCAGTGGTCTGACTCAAAATACACAGTTTATCATCACTTGTGAGGGGGAGGACATTCATAACTTACTTGTGGCTCTGCTCTCATGAGTTATGGTCTTGTCCCCTTACACATGAAGATAAATTGCATATTTTGAGTCAGCCTATTGCATGACCTCTATATATAAAACAAAAAGAAACACATACAACTTCATAAACATTACATATAGTGCAAAATAAAAGACGTATAGAAAAGGTGAACTTTCAGCCAGGGTCAAAGAATGCCAAGAAGAGTAAATAAGTTTTCATTGCCTTTCTTAAAGGCCTAACAAATTCCAAATCTAGCACACTCATGCGGTCTAGTGGAGGAGCGGTTGCACTTCCACTCTGCACGTGGGCGACTCGGGTTTGGCAGTGGGCTGGCAGGGTGCGGGAGGATTGAGTGCATGGTGGCAGCTCTCCTTCCTCAGGAAGGGGGGACACCAGGCCCTGCTGTAGAGACTGCCAGCTGGTGGAAGCCTGGCTGCTGTGCAGTGGGAGTGTGCGACAGGCAGGGCCAGTGGTGCGACTGTAGCAGCACATCAGCGCAACAGCCCAGAGGGAGAAAATGGAGGGAAAAAATGCCTGGCTGCCCACAGTCAGCACCCTCCGCAGGCTCTTGCATGGCAGGCCATCCACCCATCACTGTTCTGAGCAACTGGTGGATAACTGGTAAGTCCATCAGAAGGTCAGTGACACGGCTGGGGGGGGGGCCTTTTGGCAGACTGGAGGGGAGAAAAACTACTGATTAAAAAAAATCTAGCCCACTCTACCCTTGTTTAATTCACAAAGTTCAAATCACATTTCTTATGAGGGGTGCTATTTTTTTTGTAGCATGTAATAACAAACAAACAAACAGTCCAGTGCACACCCACTCCACCCCAGTACATTTTTGAAAAGTTCAATTTTCTTTATGCCTACTTTTTTTTCTCCATGTAAAATGAGCTGTCTTACACTTCATATCAAAACTCTCATGTGAATTATTTGAACCACCAGACACCAAGGAGGACCCCATGGTTTTGGTCCTAACTATGAACTGCCTGCAGTGGCTCTTCTTAGAGTGTATTGCCTAAATGGGCTTCTTTAAAATAACGTGCTTTCCCCTAGGAAATTCACAGGTGATTAATAGGGAGCATGCTACAGGAGTAGCACACAACTCCAAAATGCTTAATATATTCCAAATCTGGCATGCTCTTGCTTTGTTTAATATACAAAGTTCAAGTCAGATTTCATATGAGCGTATTGGGGCTGGCAGTATAGCCTAGAGGTTAGAGTAATGAGCTGTGAATGAGCTTGGTACATCCAGCAGACTTACCTGGGTTTGATTCCCACAGCCTCCATTTGCATACTGTGTGACTCTGAGCAAGTCACTTAACCTCCCCAGTGCTTCTGGGTCACCCCTGAAAACAGGCACCTGTGCCTAGTGGGCCTTACCTGCTTACCAAAGAATAAAACAATGAGTTGCTACTGGTTTTGCTGCTTGCAACAACAGAGTCCCATGCACACCTTCCTCCCATGGTAAATATTTGAAAAGTTAAAATTTCTTTCTGTCTAAATTGGCAATTTTTTCAAGGCCTCTACCGAGGAGATGTGGTGCAGGTAAGATGGGAGAGACCCACAGCTGGGAAGCAGTCACAGTAAAGGCTCTATCCTCAGATGACTTCCGACTGACTCGTGGAACCTCCAGAAAACTCTCCCTAACGGAGTTAGGAGGGGATGCATGAGGTCTTCAGTGTAACCAGAACCCAGATTTTGCAGCCATTTATCAGTGCTGCAACATTCCTGGCAATTGGAAAAACAGTGTTATGTCACCCTGCTCACTGCGCAGTTCTTTCTCCTCCTCAGACATGCCCATCTGCATTTTTATGTAGATGATACTGCCTTGTATATCTTGAGGTGTAATATCGACACCACGTGCTCTGACCTCTAAACTGCTTTCGCTCTACTACAGATTAATCTTTTCCACTCCAAGCTGCTATACAATGCTAGTAAAAGTAAAGTAATAATTTTCTCTTCAAATAATGAATGCATCCTCACTGGATGCTTCAGCCTCCCCATCACTGTGCTACTAGGAGACACTCTTGAGGTGGTAGATAGTTATAAATATCTCGGGTTACGTCTTGATAATAAGATTGTCTTTTTCTACTCGCATTGAGACGATAGGTAAAAAATTACGTGACAGGCTAGATTTCTGTTTACAGGGTTATTTTCCAGTGGATGCCCAGAAATGTCTAGTCCAGGTAACTTTTTTCTCTCCAGTCATGGACTACACAGACCTAATATACAGTCGCTGCTCCACTACTTGCTTATCCAAACTGGACATGCTCTATCACAGGCACTCGGGCTCATAACCAGTTCAGCTACCAGGACTCATCATTGTACTCTGTATGCGTCTGTTGGTTGGAGCTACCTTGCTACCAGGAAGTTAAAAAAAATCTTTATTATGTGGACTTACAAGGTGCTGTTGAATGAACTACCATACTACATCACTGACCTCTTTCGCAGGTCTCATAGCTATGCCCTAAGAAAAAATAACCTCATCCTCCTGAATATCCTGGGATACGCTACATAGTTTCGGAAAACTGCGATCAGCTGTGTCATTCTCACAGCATGGAACAAATTGCAGACCTCACTAAAACTACATACCCAGGACAGTCGCAGTGGTTTTAAAGGCGTAATCAAGGATCTATGTGCGGATGTCTGCTCATGTGGTTAAGCTGTGCTTATCTTGTTTCACTGCCTCTGTGACTGGTTGTTGTACAGGTGGAGTTGCTCACACTGAGTACACTATATAGTAATTTTCTTGATGTACATTTCATTTCTCTAATGTATATCTCCTCTGCCTAAAGTTCTGTATTATTCCATGATTGCATCATTGCTCGAAAAGGCCTTGGGTGGGATATTCAAAAGTGTTGCACCTTGCGCAATAGGGTTGCGCCTGCGCAAGTCCAAAATTGCGCCATTCTGCGATATTCAGCAGGAGGCAGTTGCGCCACTGAAAACATGCTGAGCAACAGCGCAATGCTAATGAATGCATGCTGAACTGGAGGGGGAGGAACCATGCATAAACCTGTGCCTGCACAACTTTGAGCCCAAAAAAAAAGGAGTAAATCGAGGGCCACCCACAGGTGAGCTGCCGCATTGCAGGGCGCAACACAGCAGCTGCCACCTGTGGCTGGCCCTCAACCTACTCCCTGTGCCCCCCCTGCAGCCTGATCACGGCAAAAGTGTAAAATCCCCACCCCGACTGGCCCGATCGGCGGGCAAACGCTAAATAACCCCCACACCAGCCCGATCGCGGGCTACAAAGTGTCCTCCCCGAAGACATATCCCTGGTGGTCCAGTGGACCGCTAAGCCTGATCGTGGGCTGTGGGTATTTAACCCCGAACATATCCGTGGTGATCTAGTGTCCCCCACCCCACCACCCACGAAGCCCTACCACCCCCGCTCCCCGGCAGAATTCCTCACATATCTGGACTGCCTTATACGGTATGGGCTGCACGCCCATTAGCTCTTGCTCTGCACCAATGGGCGTGCAGCCCTGGCAGGCGGCGCGGGCAGCAGGCGGATGGGATGCTGCCGCCGCCGGGCGGGTGGGGACACTAGATCACCAGGGATATGTTCGGGGTTAAACATCTACAGCCCGCGATCGGGCTTAGTGGTCCACTGGACCACCAGGGATACGCTCTGGGGTTTACATATCTACAGCCCGTGATCGGGCTTAGCGGTCCACTGGACCACCAGGGATATGTTCTGGGAACACTTTGCTGCCACGATCGGCTGGTGGGGAGGGTGATTTAATCTTTGCCCGCGATCGGGCCAGTCGGGAGGAGGGAGATGTTTATGCATTTGCCCACGATCGGGCCAGTCGGGGGTGGGGATTTCTACACATTTGCCCTGATCGGGCTGCAGGAGCGTCGGTCCCGACAGCTGCTGCCTGGCAGGGCGCCAGGCGCAAGTCCTCGAGGATCAGCGCACTGCATGCATAATAGCATGCAAATGGGAACTATAAACAGATGCAAATGGTCCCCAGCGCCTTGTATGAAATTATGGCCCCATTTGCATGTCACCTTTGAATATCAGAATTTGCATGGCGCAATGGTACTTGCGCCACCGCAACTTGAATGCTCACTCTGACCACTTGCGGTTGCATGTTCCACTACGCGCCATGCACAGTGGTGTGGCGGGGTGATATTCAAAGGGTTGCCATATCAGCGCAACTCCTTTGAATATCGCCGGCCACTCCCCTGCGCAACTATTTTGTGCAGCGCAAGGGCTTGCACCACAAAATAGCGCAGTTTGAATATCCTGCCCCTTGTGTCTTTTTCACTATTTTGTATCCTGTCGTATATTATTGGTTTTTGACCTTGTATGCTGTCCTACCCAAGACCTCCTTGTAAATGAGCTTGCTCAGTGGAGCTTTTTCCTGGTGAAATAAACACATATACAAAATAAAATGCAGCACATTAAACCCATTGGTACCAAAAAGTTATTAATGTTACCACTCTAAATCTAAAATCACTATTTAAAAAAGTGCTTTTCATAATGGCCTGGGAGAGAAAAAAACTTCAATGCTTTTTTTTTTTTTTTTTCTTCCCCCTCTCCCCTGCGGTCCCCCTCTCTTCGGGAGTCACTTTTACGGCCTTTTTCAGCCCTTGCTCACCTGCCTGTAGACAAGAGCAGTCCATCCCCCACGGAGCCTTGGTTTACCCCCCAGGTGGGGTACGGGTGGGGCCCTATACAATTTTATAGACTACGTAAATTTTTTCGCCAGGATGCTGTCTCAAGGGGCAGGCAGGGGCATTGAGGGTCGGGCCTAGTGCTCCGCTTCACCGGGAGACCGCAAGGTGCTTTTTCCGTGTTCTTTCTCGCAACGCGTTATGTCCCTGACGCCAAGGCGCTTGAGCGCCGACGCCTGGCATGTTGCCCCTTCTCTTTCTGCCATCGGCCTTGCTACACCTCGGTCTCCACCTGAGGTCAGTCAAGAGCCGGGCTCTGGTTCCCCTCCCCGGAGAGGGCAGGCAGTCCCTAGGGCGCTCAAGCCCTCTCCCCGGCTGGCCCTCCAGCTTCGGGCTCGTCTCCCAAACCCGGTCGCTACGCCGCATCGGAACCAACCGCTGCGCCGGCAGGCCGGCCAAAAAAACGTCAATGCTGATGACTAAAATGACCTCATAAGAATGTTGCGAGCCTGTCAGATCAAGAACAGGGGAACAATGAACAAACCAGGTGGACGCAGCACTATTGTAAGTCCAAACAATTTGGTTTCATTAAAATTATTACAAGCTACAGCTACATGGATCCTTTCACTGTAGTTGCACTAGTGCAGTTTACTGAGCTTGCACAAAGTTCTTGGAAAGCCCATTGGCAAGTGCTTCTGCTCCTCCTCATCTTCTTATGCTGTTATCCTTCCACAATCCAGATCTTTCTTTCCACTATAAAAGTTTTATTTATTTATTGGAAGATTCATGGGAAAAGTGCCTGCATTTGGTGCAGCTTGTTTATTTTTAGGTGCTGTATTCTGGTACTTTTAACTCCCTTGTTCTGCAGCCGTGCTCTCCAGAACTTCAGGTTTCCAGGTTAGTTGATATTAGTTGGTTTTGTGGGTGGTTTGGGGACTTTTCGGCATGGGCTTCAGATTCAAGATGGCACACAAGCCTGGTTTTAAGTACTGCTTGTGCTGCAACCATAAATTTTCGGCAACAGATGATTGCTTCGATTGTCTGGATCCAGACCACAGTGTGGACAGCTGCACACACTGGTGCTGCATGTGGCCTGATATTTGGACCCTCAGCAGTTCCCACAGTTGAGTGCTACTTTTCTGACCCCAATCAGGATAAAGAGGTGTTATGTTCATTCTTGCTTCTTAGGCAGACACATATTGCCAGCCCTTGTTGGGAATCAAATCAGGGAATTGAGTCCTGGAGCAAGCAGATCTAACCATTCAGCTGAAGGGAAATTCATAATATCTGTGAGGTTAGAGGACTCCTTTGAGTTTCCTGCTTGCTATCCAGTGGGCCACCATTATATGGCTAGATTGCGTTTGTATTTACTCAGCTCTGCATGGACTTATTTACTGCTTTCACTGGCAGATGGCACTGCTTTTCACAGACTGTCTCATCTACAACTGCAGACAACTCTAAAGGAAAGAATACCCAGAAAGAATAGCTTTCTCAGAGCTCAAGGGGTTTATTTGGAGCCTTCTGCAGTATCCATGAAGAACAAGTTGGCCTCAACTCACAGTAGAAAGGCTGTGATCATGATTGTTTCACAGTTCCTTGTGCTAGAGTTTTAGGTGAACCTCTGAATTGTCATGGTGGAGGCAAAATCCATGGACAGTTGGCAGTCTCCCTTGAAATGGAGGATGGTGCCTGCAGTGATCACTACCTGTCAACTTCAGCCATGAGCAGTTCTGTCATGAGGTTAAGGCTTTCCCCTCGTTTGTTGATGATTAAAGTAATTATTCCTGTGAAGTACTTGGTGGAAGGTGAGTTGACTTCTGCTCGGTCTCCGTCGACCCCCATAGCTTCTGATGTGCAGTTCGAGTTGGGCAGTTCCTTATAGTCATCTGGAGAGGAGGGATTGGGAAACATCTGGCTGACAGGATGCGTCTGTCTACCCTAATTTAGAAGGCAGCAGTCCCAGATTACTTTGGCAGAGTCATTCCCCATCACCTTAGGGCATGAAACATCTGGTTTCTCCTCCAGAAAGGCCTAACGTGACTGATTCTTGACTTTGTTAAGCAACTATCAAGCTTGTTGTCTTCCTGTTCAAGCAGCTTAAACATGCCTACACATTGTAAACTCTCAGCGTGCAAGAAGCCTAACATGGACAAAAAAAGAGTCCTAGGACTACAGTTTGAGCAGACATTGCATTGGGCCTTTGTCATTAAGCTCATTCTGCATCCAGATGCTGTGGCTCCTTTGGGCGTAGGCTGTTATTCCAAGACTCCAAGCATCGCTCCTTCTGGTGCTTTTGGGTCTCTGTGATCGGGATGTATCCTCCACCATCAGTTTAGTAAACATTCCCCACACAGATGTGTACTTGGCCAAACAGGGCTAATAGGTTGACTTCCAGCTGTACAGACATTGCACAGGCCACGGAAAGAGCAGAGGTTTGTAAAACTTTTCCCTAGTTGTGTAATCTTCCCTTGACCTGTAAATCAAGTGAAGCATGGACTGTTTAGTTACACTTGGAAGTATGTGTGTGTGGGGGGGGGAGACACTGTGAATGTCAGAAGGTTGAGGCAGCATAAACGGTTAATCTCAGACACACCTGGAGCCAGCTGGATTCTTTAGCAGCAGGTGAATTTATACTTATTTCATTGAAAAGTGGTGACCAGGAGAGGTGCACTAAGTCAAAGCTCATCTCCAGGTGTGACCTAGGGGAGAGACGTTACGGTGGGGAGGAAGAAAATAATTACTCACCGTAGTAATGTTGTTTCTTCTTAAGGGATCACTCACTGTATGCAGTCATCTCGGCTAAGAGTGACACCCTGGAGATGGAACCTATGCAAATTTTAGAATTTGGAGTATAAGTTCAAACTCTGCTCCATTCTAGCCATTGCTAAGATCTTTTTCCAGGCCAGAGTGGAGCAGTGGCTAGTGAAACTAGCTAAAAGGCTACTAAAAAAATAGAATAAAAAGTTTTGAAATTTTTTTAAAACACTAAAAAAATTGAAGAAGACTTGTGAAATGTTACCATATAAACATTAACAACAAGCTTGCTCAAGCAACCTCAATGAAAAAAAGGAACTGATTCTTTTTTTTTTAATCACGAATCTGTTTATCTCCTCCTCTGCAGAGCAGGCCTGCAGGTCTTCTGGCTGCCAGCAGCCATACCCGGAGACCCGGGTCCGGTCTGCAAATTGCTCTTCTCCATGCAAGCTGGCTAACATCTAGGAGGCACACCTCTCTAGGTCCTGGGGCACACCTCACAGCCATGAGCCACCAGGTCTGCCTCTCAATTTCCTGATTTTCGCGCCTGGAGTCAGACGTGCAATGACGTCAGCGCACTTACGTGCTGATGTCCACCATGCTGCAACCCTCAGCTGCGCACTACTCCTGTAGTGCCCCCGACATCCGTCAGGCACCACCACTGCAGAGCGACGCAAACCCCTGCACCCACCCCCAGAGAGAGGAGAGCAGTTGTTGGATGCTTCATCCTCTCCCTCCCCTGCAGACCCCTGACAGCCCGGGTCTGTTCCCAAACCCAGGTCACTGGCATAGCGTGAGGTGTGGCATCCAGCACCTCAACCCTCAGCACCACCGGGCCGGCAAGGAACTGATTCTTATGTGAACCTATATCAGGTTCTAAAAGGGGAGGCAGGGTTAGGGAGTGTAGACCTAGTGACTGATCCCTTAAGAAGAAATAACATTACTACTGTGATTAATTTTTTCTTCTAACCCCAGGAATCATTCACTTAATGTCTATACTTTAGGCAGACTCAGTAGCAGTACCTTGGAAGGTTGGGTCCAGAACCTAATTAGGAAAAAGGTTCCACAAGATAGCAGTTACAAAACTGGCATCCCTTCTGGACTGTGTGTCCAAACAGTAGTGCTTTGTGAAGCTGTGTACTGTTTTCCCAATTAGTTGCTTTGCAAATGTCTAACAATGCGAAGCATCAGAGGCGGAGGTTACCCCTTGTGGAATGTGCCCATAAGCCTCTTGGTGCCACTTTTCCATCTTTTTCATAGCAGAACTGAATGCAAGAGACTATCTAGTGAGAGGTAGCTCACTTTGTAGCTGGTCTGCCTTTGCCAACCTCACCATAGGTAACAAAAAGCTGGGTACTTTGGGACCTGACATCTTTTGTCTGGTCCATATAGATAGACAGGACTCGATTTAGGTCCAGGCTACCCAACATTTCCTCACCTGGACTGGAATGGTCTGGATAGAATACAAGGAGTGTCACTGAGTGATTCAGGTGGAATTCAGGTACCACCTTAGGAAGGAATTTTCTTGGTTCTAAGAACTACTTTATCCCTGTGGGGGATTATGTAATTTGGCTCTATGCAGAGGGCTTGCTGTTCACTTACCTTCCTAACAGAGGTAATTGCAACCAGGAATATGCTTTTCCATGTGACATACTTCAGGTCAGAAGTTTCCACAGGCTCAGAGGGAGCCTCAACAAGCTGGCAAGGCATATGTTGAGGTCCCAGGGTGGTGCAGGGTTCCTCACTGGTGGGTACGAGTGGCTTATGCCTTTAAAAAAACATTTGAAAATGGGTTGTGAGCCCAAAGACTTTTCCTTGCCAGCCGATATATATGCTGATACTGCTAAATGCACCTTTAAAATTGAAGGCCGTAGGCCTAACGACTGTAAGTGTACTAGGTACTCCAGAATTATAGGCAACCCTGCCTCTATTGTGTTTATTTATCTGGAGGCACACCAGTAAGAAAACCTTTTCCATTTAGAGGAATAAGCTTTCCTGGTAGCAGATTTCCTTGAAACCTTAAGCACTTTCAGGACTTCTTCTGAGTGGTCCAGTCTGGAAAATTCTAACTCCTCAAGAACGATGCCATTAGGTGTGCGGTCCTGGGATTCAGAAATATTATTCTGCCCTGGGACAAAGTCAGCAGCTTGTGACTGAGTGGCAGGCTGATTGGATTCTTGTCAGACAGGACCAGAAGCACTGAGTACCAGGCCTGTCTCGCTCAGTCTGAAGCTATTATAATCATTGTTGCAGGTTCCCTCCTGAGTTTCAGGAGTACTTTCTGAACAAGTGGGAATGGTGGGAAGGCATACAGAAACTTCCCTGTGTAGTCCAGTATGAGGGCGTCCTCTGGGACTCTTCCTTTGTCTGGTGGCCTGCAATAAAACTGTGGGAGCTGATAGTTCTCCCAAGATGCAAACAGGTCTATATTGGGAGCGCCTCATCTTCTGAACATGGTGGCCAGGACCTGCTGGTTTCAGGCCCATTTGTGATTTCGCTGGCTGATTTTGCTTAGGGAATCAGCCAGGACATTGTCTTTGTCTGGCAGATACACTGCAAATATATTTGCTTCTAAGGAATAAGCCAGGCCCTAGATCCTGTTTGCCTCTGTACACAGTTCTGAGGATCTTATTCTTCCCTGCTTGTTTACGTAGTACATTATTGTGGTGTTGTCTGTCCTGATTTGGACTGTCTGACCATGTAACTGGGAGGAGAAAGATTGCATTGCTAGCAGTAGTACTCTGAGGTCCAGGAGATTTATGCATTCTAGTGACTCCTGTGGGCTCCATGTGCCACCTACAGTGAGGTACTACAGGTGTGCACTCCACCCCAGGAGTGAGGCATTCGTAGTAAGAATAATTGTTGGTGACAGCTGAAGGGAATGCCCTCTCTGAGGTTACTTTCTTCCTTTCACCACTTTAATGATTTCACTAACACTTTTGTCACTTGCATTAACTTTATAAGTGGATCCCTTCTTTGGGACCAGTCATAGGAGCCGACCCCATGGGTGCAGAGGTGCTCAAGCACCCACAAAGTTGACATAAGCACCCTCAATATTTTGAGGGAAGCCTGCAAAAAAGTATTACTAAGGAACTTGGCCATAGATAAAATACAACCTACTGCCAGTGAGCACCCATAAAGATTCATAAAGGCTGGCACTCCTGGGACCAGTTGACCCTAAAGCGGTCTTGGGTATCTCTCATTTGGACCCTGGCTCATGAAACCACAGCTGTGGATGTGGCCATGTGACCTAGTAACTGTAGGAAGTCTCTTGCAGGTCTTGGCTGACTTGCTGTAAAATACTCTGCTGTTACTTTAAACGCTGTAGCTGTAACGCTGTAACTCCGACTCATGGGAGGAAAACTTTCCCATGCAGGGTGTTTAGCTGTACTTATAAAGTCCAGTAGTTGAAAATGCTGTAGTTTGGACTTCTGCAGGTTTATCAAGAATCCCAAGTTCTCCAAGGTGTTTTTTTACCAACTGAACTGAGCACCTTGCCTCTTGTTCTTTTTTCCTGTGAGACTAGGCAGTCATCCTGGTAGGGGAAAACCACAATGTCTTGTTTTCTCAGACGTGCTGCCAACATAGCCAGGCACTTTGTGGCGACCATTGGAGCTGAGGTGAGACCAAATGGGAGAGCTGTGAACTGGTATTGGCAGATCTTACTTCGAGATACAGCTCTTGCAACAGTTTACACCATTAGGACTGAAGCCAGCAGGCGCCAGGACCCCACGCAAATTTTCTAGCTAGCAGTCTTCAGCGGGGACCGCCTACGACGTCGGTCCCACCCCCGACATCAGGCGTAGTGCATAAGGAGGCAGTCCCCCCATAATCCTCAGTTCATTTCCCGCCGTCGACATCGCCAGTATCGGCCTCTCTGTCTTTTTTCTAGCGTGCGACGACCTTTAGAACTATGATGATTTCATCTTCCTTCACGACTGGATTCAACTGATATCCTCTCCAACTACTTCTCTTGAGGGTCACCAATCGAAGTGTGCCTGCGGCAAACAGATCCCCTTCAAGGATCCACATTCAGCCTGCGTGCACTGCCTAGGCTCGGAACACGACACCAAGGCCTGCTCCTTCTGCCAGGGCTTCAACAGTTGCACCAGGATCTGCTGCCAGAAGGCCCTTCAAGCATTTCTCTTGGAGGAGAAACTGAAAACCACGGATAAAGACCCTTCCTCCAGGGAGGAGCTGTTGGGTAAAACCCACAAGCACCAGGACAAACACTGGGAAAAGGAAAGGCCCAGGCCTCCTGCGAGGGCCTCGGACTCCCGAAGCTCCGGCTCATGATCAGACCGCTCTCCCTCCAGGGCTCAATCACAACCTCCCCCGGTTCAGGTCAGATCCTCCAGTGGTTCCTCTTCTTTGCTGCCGCTGAAGACTTCCAGGCCGTCGGCTTCTTCCACTCCATCTAAGGCCTTGTCGAAGTCTGGGGAGCGCCATAAATCTTCTTCCCACTGGTGGGACTCTGACGTCAGGTCAGTTTCCCAGCCTCCACGTGGGTTGGATCTGGTTCTTCGCAAGACCAAGGACCTGAAGGTCCCTCAAATGGATGTCAGACCCGACATCGGCCAAGCATCACCAGCGCTCCCAGGAGCCAGCGACACCTAAACACCCATCGCTAGCCAGGTGTTCGCCTCCGAGGGCGTCAGCCAGGGGACCGACGTCAGCTACCCCAGAGAAGAGGACCGCACCACCGTCGCCGGCAGATGCCAGTCAGAAGGACTCCTCGGAGAAGGATACCACACAGCCTGAGGACCAGGCGGGTGACACCGGAGATGCTGGGCTCCCACGGAACCTTCCCCAGAGAGGGAGACCCCCGGGGACCCGACGCCCAACCCGGGCGACAGGCCACCGGTACCAGGCCTGTTGTCGGGCATGAATTTAGCAGAGGTAAAGGAACTCTTTACTGTCTGGTGGGACACCATCAGAAAAGATGTGGTCGCCACATGTCCTCCTCCTACTCCGACTCCACCTCCTCCTACTCCTTCACTGCCTACACCCCCTTCTCCACCCAAAGAGCCTGTAGGACGGTTGCCAACCCCCAAGGAGCAGACACCACCTCCTCGGGGCAGATCATCAGAAAGGAGAAGACCTCCCTCCAGGTCTACCTCAGGGTCACCCAGTCCCAAGAGACCCAGATGACGCCGGTACACCCCGTCTGGGGAGGATTCCAGATCTGACACCTCAGGGCACTCCAGATCTCCTTCTCCCATCAGCATTCCCTCTCCAGACCCACACGACCTACCTAGGTCTCCTCCGGATGATCCCTCTTTCGCGGAGATTATGAGGCACATCCAGGAGAATATGGGGTGGGATGCTGAAGAACTTGACCCCGAGAGACAACGCCTTGCTCGCTACCTTCAGCAGAAAGACCCAAAGCCTGTGGTAGTGCTGCCTTTGGTGGATACCTTTGCAGATGTCACCAAGGCCACCTGGAAACGTCCACATTCCACGCCAGCAGTGCCGAAGAAGGCTGACCGCCTATACAAGGCTCCTAGGGAGGACCAGTATCTGACGAACCATCCTCTGGCTGACTCCCTGGTCATCACTGCTTCGCATGACTGGTCTCAGAGACCTCAGTATTTGAGCACACAGCCACCGGACCAGGAATCCAAGCAATTGGATGTCCTGGGTAGGCGCACGTATGCGGCTGCGACTTGCGCCATCAGGTCACTGAATTACCTCACCCACATGGTTCAATTCCAGAACACACTGTGGGAACAGGGACAGGACCTGGTTGAGAAGATGCTCGATGGCGACCAAAAGGAGGAGCTCTTGAACCTCCTCCACACAGGTTCGGATGTGGGGACCCAGGTGCTCAGAGCCGGATGTGATTCTGCGGACTCTTCAGCCAGAGCTGCAGCCTCAGGCGTGTGTCTCCGGAGACACTCTTGGCTCTGTGTCTCCGGTTTTACCCCGGATGCCCAGAAGAACATCTTAGACGTCCCTAATAACAGCAAGGTCTTATTTGGTGAAGCCTCCGAGAAATTAATCACCAAACTTCAGGACGTAGGGAAGGCAGTCCGATCTGTACAGGCCATGTACAGGTCTCGGCCCAGTTCCTTTCGTAGGAACCAGAGCCGCTTCCGTGGCCGGCTACAAAGGCAACAGCCACGTTCAGGCCAACAGCAGAGGGGCACTTTTACCCGCAAGGCCGAGGCCAAGTCATCCCCAGGCAGAGGCCAATGATTTGCAAAGTTGGCACAGCCTGCCGGATCAAACGCTGCCACAGCATGACTTCTTCCCAGCCCCCGCCCCTCCTCAGGATCAACGGGAAAAGAAAGTCGGGGGTCGCATCGCATGCCATTTGCCAGGGTGGCAGTCGATCACCACCAACAGGTGAGTTCTGCAACTGGTCAAAAAAGGCCACTGTATAGAATTTGTAGGCAGTCCACCCACAAGACCTCCCCTGCTCTCTCGATATTCGGGTCATCATGCCCTGCTCATACAGCAGGAGGTGCTCACACTTCTGGAAAAGGAAGCCTTAGAGCACGTTCCAGAGAACCAGAGAGGAATAGGGTACTAGTCTCACTTCTTCCTGGTCCCAAAGAAAACAGGGGACCTCCGTCCAATACTGGACCTCAGCGACCTCAACCTTTCAGTCGTTTACAAACGCTTCTGCATGGTGACCCTTCCGGGCCTAATTCCCATGCTGAAGCAAGATGCCTTTCTGGCGTCTTTGGACATGCAGGACGCCTACCTGCATATTCCGATTGCTCAAGTGCACTGGAGGTTCCTGCGCTTCGAGTTTCAGAGCCGCCATTATCAGTTCCGAGCTCTTCCCTTCGGGCCGTCATCGGCACCTCGTGTATTCACGAAGTGCATGGCGGTCTTAGCGGCGTCTCTGAGGAGACAAGGCCACTACGTGTTCCCATACCTGGACGATTGGCTTCTCATGGCACCCTCCAGGGAGGCACTGATGACGGCCATTCACTGCACCCTGTCCCTTTTTCAATCACTGGGTATTCTCATCAACTATCAGAAGTCACTCCTGGTGTCATCCCAGAAACTGCAGTTTATAGGAGCAGTTCTGGACACCATCAGAGGGAAAGCTTTTCTTTCCTCGGACAGAGCGGAACACATCAGATCCCTCATCAGGGACTTGTCGGTGAGGAAGACTGTCCCGGCCAGATCGGTCCTTCGCTTGCTCGGACACATGGCTATGACCATTGCAACAGTTCCGCTGGCACGTCTCCACGTGCGGGTAACCCAGTGGATGCTAAGGGTGCAGTGGGACCAAAGGCAAGACCATCTGCAGCATCCAGTCCGAATCACGAATGCCGTAATTCGGGATTGGCAATGGTGGCTGAATCCTGGGAACCTCTCTGTGGGGGATCCCTTTGCAGCACTGTCTCCCGACTGCGACCCTCTCCATGGATGCTGCAGGGCTTGGGTGGGGAGCACACCTCGACGGGGTTCGGTCTCAGGGCCTGTGGACAGCTCAGGAGTCTCATCTCCACATCAGTATTTTGGAAATGAGGGCAGTCCTTTACGCTCTGCAAGCCTTCCAGTCAGAGATTCCACCGGGTACACTACTGTTACAAGCAGACAATACTGCGGTGATGTATTACCTCAACAAACAAGGAGGTACTCACTCCTATCCACTTTGCAGGGAGGCCATGAGAGTGTGGGAGTGGATATTGCAACACGGCGCAAACCTAACTGCAGTACATGTCCCGGGAGTGGACAACACCATCGCAGACAGTCTGAGCCGCTCTCAGGCCAGAGTCCACAAGTGGGAACTTATACAGGAGGTGGCAGAGGATCTGTTTCACAGATGGGGCACTCCAGAGTTAGACCTTTTCGCGTCCCCATCCAACGCAAAACTGCCCAATTTTTGCTCGCTAGATCCAGGGCCTGGTGTTTTCTGGCGAGACGTGTTGTCCCTCTCCTGGGCGGGCAGATTCCTCTATGCCTTCCCTCCTTTCCCGTTGATCCAGAGAGTTCTCTTAAAACTTTACAGGGAGCATGCGATGCTCATTTTGATCTCGCCTTTGTGGCCCAGACAGATTTGGTTCCCTCTTCTGCACCAGCTGTCCCGGGAACCTCCAGTTCCTTTGCCAATCAGCTCCCATCTTTTGTCTCAGGAGGCAGGTTCATTGGTCCACCCAGACTTACGTTCATTGAACTTGCATGCTTGGCTCCTAGAGACATAGCCATGATGCGATACGGAGTCTCGCAAGAAGTGGTGGACGTACTCTCTGCCACCAGAAAACCGGCAACCCATGCAACGTATGCCATGAAATGGCGTAGATTCTGTTTGTGGGCTCAAGCGGGTGGTTTTTCGCTGTTAGACTGTCCTGAAAAGCTGGTTCTGGACTATCTGCTTTCCCTCTTCCACTCCGGACTGGCTTACTCCTCGATTAAAGTGCACCTTTGTGCAATTTCTGCTTACTATGCCCCTGTAGGCCATCGGACGGTGGCCCAGCTGGACACTACTCATGCCTTCTTAAGGGGAGTTCTCCACCTTAGGCCGTCCCTCAAAGATCCAGTCCCTCCTTGGGACTTACTTTTCGTCCTGGAGCAGCTTACACTGCCACCATTTGAACCAGCCGCGGATTGTGAGCTATGTTTTCTTTCTTGGAAAACGTTATTTTTAGTTGCTGTTACTTCAGCTAGAAGGATCTCGGAAATGCATGCTCTTATGTGCAAAGAGCATTATTTGGTTTTCCATCAGGACAGGGTATCCCTAAGGACAAACCCAAGTTTTTGCCTAAGGTGGTTTCAGCCCTCACCCTTAACCAGGATATTGATCTACCAGTGTATTTCCCAAGGTACACTAATCGAGGAGAAGCCCTTTTGCACACCCTCGACGTGCATAGGTGCCTCAGATACTATCTGACCCGAACCAAACAGCTCCAAAAGTCGGACCAACTTTTCGTTTCCTTTGCTCACAGGATGAAAGGAGCTCCTGTCTCCAAACAGTCACTCTCGAGGTGGCTCATTCAGTGCATCACTTTCTGTTATGACAAGCGCAGTAAACCATTACCGGGCACGGTCAAGGGTCATTCCACAAGAGGGGTGGCTACCTCTTTCACAACGTTAAAGAACGTCTCCACCTCAGCTATTTCCGCTGCAGCTACTTGGAGCTCTGAGCATACCTTTATCAGGTATTACAGCCTGGACATTGCATTGAGGCGAAGAGCGGGGTTCGGTCTAGCTGTCCTTCAGGGGCTTCTGTCCTAGGCTCGAGTAATATCGAGATCTCTACCTTTCCTCCTTCCAGTGGTGCATGATTGCCACTATTGCTTGGAAATCAGTCCTAATGGTGTAACCTGCTGCAAGAGCTGTATCTCGAAGTAAGATAGTACAGTTATGTAAGAATGTACCGTAACAGTAGCTCTTCGAGAACAGCTCTTGCAGCAGGTATCTTCCTGCCCACCATCCCCCTTTTTTGGAGGTAGGTTGTAGTCAAGCACCCATCTTATGGGATGGGACATTACTGTACACTAGTCTTTGCCATCTGGTGGCGGATCCTCGGTCTCCTCTTCTGTTGTCATCCAGCGGCTGGGAGTCTCCGGCGGGAGAACTGAGGATTATGGGGGGACTGCCTCCTTATGTACTACGCCTGACGTTGGGGGCGGGACCAACATTGGAGGTGGTTCCCACTGAAGACTGCTAGCTAGAAAATTGCCGTGGGGTCCTGGCGCCTGCCGGCTTCAGTCCTAATGGTGTAACCTGCTGCAAGATCTTTTCTCGAAGATCTACTGTTACGGTAAGTTCTTACGTAACTGTACTTTCCCTAGCTTGAATCTAAGGTATTTTCTGTGAGACTGTTTGACTGGGATATGAAAATTGCCATCTTTCAGATCCAGGGATCCCAGCCAATGATCTTTCTGCAAAAACTGTATCTTTATTTATTTTTTATTTATTTATTCAAGCCTAGGATTACAACCTTTGAGCTAGTAGTTCGTTTGCAAAGGTTCCACGTTAGGTAGAAAAAGGTATAACAACAGGATACAAACAGTCATTGCCTGATTTAGGCAAGACCAGTGACTTTGCTCAGTACAGTTATACACAATCATAGCTTGGTTCTAGTTAAGGTCATAACAGTTTAACAGTGAAGGTTTCAGACAGTTAAGTGGATATACAGGATTAGTAGTAGAATGGAGACAGTTAGGAATTATATAAATTGTGTAATAATCCTCAGTAGGTTGAATAAATAAGCTTCTGGCTAAGGCGATTGATTTAATAACAATAGATCAGCAGGTTAACAGTTCTGTACAGTTGAGGTATATTCAGGATGGGCTGGTAGAATCATAGAGCTAGGTGTAGAGGAGGAGAGCTGGCAGATTCATGAAGCTAGGTATTGAGAAGAGCAGCTGGTAGATTCATGTAGCTAGGTATAGATAGGGGAGAGGAAAGAGCGTGGGGGGATTTGGCTGGGAAAAAATGGAGGAGTCCATGGTGCCCATTGTCAAATTGGGAGAGAAGGGGGTGGGGGAGGGGAGGGGAGAGTAGTGGGGTAGGAGGTGAAGGCAACAGGGGCAGTAGTGGGGGAGTGGAGGGGGGGTGGGGAGGGAGGTAAGGAGCAGGTTAGGTAATAAAGGGGAGTGAGGGGCCAGTGCCAGGCCATAGGAGGGAAGTGAGTAGGTATAGGAGGGTGAACCAACATGGGGTAGTAGTGGGGGGGTGGCAGGGTAGGGGAGGGAGGTAAGGAACAGGATAGGTAGTAAAGGGGAGTGAGGGGCCAGTGCCAGGTCATAAAAATTAAAGTGCATAGGTATAAAGTGCTAGTGAGAAAGGTTCAGCAGCCTAGGCCATTAGCCCTATTTATTGGGAGCATAAGCAAGCCATTTGGCTGATGAGGTGAGTTCAGAGTTTTAGTTTGAAGAGACCTAGTTTGGATTCCATGTGGGGGTCACCAGGGAGTGAGTTTAGCAGCTTTGGGGCACGATATCCAAAGGATCATTGTCCTAGGATCGTGTGGCAGTAAGGGACTTTGTATTGAATACTGTGAGATCCTCTGGTCAGCTGGGTTGGGACTGTTTGGCATAGCATAGACTAAACTCCAGGAGGGGTCAGACCAATGGTGGCTTTCTTGGCCAGTATGCAGAGTTGATACTGGATTCGGTTGTCCACGTTCAGCCAGCCTGTTAGCGTGTATAGGTCACACGTATGGGTTAAAAGTGGAGCACCTAGTGTAAGTCGAAAAGACTTGTTTAGTGCAAGGGCAGCTCTTTTTAGGGTAGACTCAGGTGCTGAGCTATAGACAAAGAGGCTGTAATCTATTACAGAGAATACTGAGCTGGTTATGGCAAGTTTGAGGGCATCGGTAGTTAGGCAACGTCTATGCCTATGTAGCTGACTGATTTTCCAGCTGATCGTATTAGAGACATTGTCGACATGCAGTGAGTAATACAGTGTGATGTCAAGAGTAACACCAAGGTACTTGAAATTGTGCACCATCTCAAGGATTTCATTTTGTTTGTTACAGATATATAGGCAATTTGATTTGTTTTTACTGTGAAGGGAGGTGAAAAGCATTATTTTTGTTTTCCTATAGTTGAGTAGCAGCTGCATGTTGGTAAACCAGTCTTCTATAAATTCAAAATCACTCTGAAGATTTTGCTTGAGGGAGTTGAGGTTAGGATGGCTAGAGTAGAGGACAGCATCGTCCACATACAACAGGATTTTGTGTTGGCATACTTTAGGGAGATTATTTAGAAAAAGGCTAAACAACAAAGGCCCTAAAATGGACCCTTGGGGGACTCCTGTGCTAACATTTTGACTATCCGAGAGGGTGTTGCCAATTTTGACCTGCTGAACCTGGTCGCTGACATAGCTGCTGAACCAGCTCAGGGAAGTAGAGGACACGGTGGATTCACGTTGTTGGGCTAGCAGGAGTTCATGATTAATTATACTGAAGGCCTTAGTGAGGTCAGTGAAGGTAGCCTCCACTAAGTGCCCCCGATCCAGAGAGTCATGTATGAATCCAGTGAACTCGACAAGAGCAGTTGTTGTACTATGTAGCTTTCGGAAGCCATGCTGTTCTTTACACTAAAGTTGATACTTATCGAGGTGTTCAATTACTTGGTCGTAGACTATCTGTTCCAAGACTTTGGAGATGGGAGGAAGGATAGAATTTGGCCTCTAGTGGGTATGGATGGTCCTGTCTCCGCTTTTGAAGACCGGCATTATAACTGCGGCTTTCCAGAGTTTGAGGAATTGACCAGAGATAAGTGAGAGGTTAAGAATTCTCATCACGGGGGCCAGAATCTCATCTAAGGTGAGAGCTAGTAGTTTTAGATCTAAACCATTGTTGCTGTGCCTGGACTTTCAAAGGACTTACAGCAGATATTGTTTGGCTTCAGTGGCTTTGATTACTCTGAGGTAGAAAAGTGGGGTAGGGGTATCCTGATAAGGGGTAGAGACAGCTGGTGCTGGTCTTTGGTGGTCATTGACGGGGTGAGTTAGTTAGGAAGGAGTACTTCACTAAGGTCAGTGAAAGCCCTGTTGAAGGTGTTAGCAATGTTTTTTGGGTCTTGTTATAGTTCCATTTAGGTTAATTAGAGAGGTAGAGATTTATTTGGTGTTCCTGTTAGCATTTTGATGTTTGCCCAGAATTTGCAGCCATCTCCCCAAAAATTATCCAGTTCGGTCCTAAAAAAGTGTGATTTGGCCTGTTGAATGGCCTGGGTGTAGGTATTACAGGCTGCACGGTAGTTTGGGGGGTCGGGTAGTACTCCTGTACTTTTAGCTTTATGCCAGAGACTATCCCTGGTATGCATAAGCTGAATGAGCGAGGGGGTTATCACGTTTTGTGAGAGCTTCTGACCTTCCTAGTGGTGAGGGGTGCGAAGATGTCGCAGGCCATGTTGAAGGTCTCAATGAAGTAGTTTAGAGCCTTGTCTATGTCAGTTATTAAGCTGAGGTGTGACCAATCTACGCGGATGAGGTACTCTTTTAGAGGACCCATTGACCCTCTGCACAAGATGAAGAATGTCACCCTTTTGGCTGGGAGTTTTGGGGACTTATTCAGCCAGGTGCAAAGGATAGGGGAGTGGTCACTTATGTAATCTGGGAGAACGACCGTGTGGGTGATGCGTTGTGGCTGATTGGTCAAAAGGCAGTCCAGTAGGGTGCTGGTTTTGGTGCGGTAGTTGGTACGCATCGGTGTTTCAACAAGTTGGGAGATATTTAGAGAGGTAATGGCATCTCTGTATGATGCAGCATCAGGGGACAGCCAGTTTATATTGCGTTGCCCACTACAATGACCTCCGAGTTTTGATGTTGGTTGGAGAAGTATTAAAGGAGCACATTAAAGCCTGTTCCTTGGGTGGGATATAGGTGGAGATTATTGTAAGGTTCTTTCCATGGATACCAAGGATTATATTGCTAGGCAAAATTTGGACATTGCTACCTGATTTTATAGGCGGGAGGGCCTGGCTCTGTAAGTGATCCTTAATATAAACGACACAACCCCCACCTTGTTTGCCTGTTCTGTCCAATCTAAAGAGGTTATAGCTATTTAGTTGGATGCTGGTGTCGGGAGTTCTTGGGGTGAGCCAGGTGTCTATCATGGATAAGACATCAGGGTTGTGCTGGGATAGCCACACTTGCAGCAGGTCAGATTTGGCTGACAAGCTGCAGATATTGATGGAGGCATCATGAGATAGCTCTGTTTCCCAGTCATACTAGTAGGTGTGCCATTAGTCATAATAGTATGCGTGCCCTTAGGGCCAGAGTTGGGGTGTATGTTCCTGGATAGGGGTAGGAGCAGCCATATCAAACAAATTGTCAGCAGTCTGAGTTGCTTTAGCATATCAGAGCAACTCTTGCGGACATTGTTTTTTGGGAGGCTTTGCTGGTTAATAGAGGAGATCAGTGAGAGGAGGAGGAGGGTAGATGTTGCACTGTTGCTGTGATTCTTGGCATGGGTAACAGTGGCAGTCTTTAAGTGGGGTAGATGATGTTGCCAGTGTTGGTTTTAGGTAATTTGTGCTAGAGTTTGTTAATAGGCTGTTAAGGGTCCCTTGGGTAGGGTGTACCGAGGAGGGGGAGCAACAAGGTAGAGAGAATGGTTAAAAGAACGGGGAGGTGCATCGGTGGTTGCATTACAACTGTTGCTGGGTTGTGAGGTGGTTGAACCCAAGAAGAATTGGAGCTTAGATGCTTCTAGTTGTTTTTAAATGGGCAGGTTATGGGGCGTTGGCTTCTGTGTAAGCGGTTAGCTACGAGTAGGGGGGCTTACAGGAGTGGAAAATCCTGAGGGAGATGAGCCTGCTTCTTTAAGAGTAGGGTGTAGCAGAAACCCAAATAATCTAGTGACAGTGCCTGGATGGGGGGAGGGGAAGGGAGGTGGAGTGAAGTGGGCAGGAAGAGTATTTAATAGAGGCTAGGGTTGCGGTGAGTGGGCGGGACAAAATAGCTCTGTCTGTAAATAGTTTAAAACTCTCCAGTACAGCTGCAGCGAGAAGGTGCCAGTGTATTTCGGCTGTTGAAAAAGCCGCCTGGGGAATGCAGATCAATCGGGAGTAGCCTGGGGTTGGAAGCAGCCAATGGCAAGCAGGCTCAAAGCACAGAATGGCCAATCGAAAGGGCAGCTTCCACTGAACGGCTCCTGAGGTATCGTACCTGTCTTTTCTGTGGGCAGGCTGGAGATGGCGGGCCGCCGGCAGAGATCCACGCCGGTCCTTCAGCTCAATTCAGGGCTGATCTGGAAGAGATTCCATGGGATTCAGCTACAGATAAATGCTGAGTGCTGCCATGTAAATTAGTGGGAGGTCTGAGAGCAACAAGACAATAGAGCAGGGCAGGGCGAGAAAAAGGTGGTTAGAGAAGATGATAGCTCCGGGGGTGGCGCCAGCAGTGCCTTCGGGGACAATTGAAGAGGGGGAGAAAGAAAGAGGTTAAAATGGCACAGTAATTAGTGCCTTTTAGATTGGATGAAATGGCACCAAATATGTGGCTTGAGAGAGACAGCAATGAGTTAGAGTTGAGAACAGGGGGAGAGAGTCTGGATTCAGTAAATCTAGGGAGCAGGCAGAAAAGTAGAAGAGGGTAGCGTAAGGGTGAACAAAACAGTTTTAGGTGGAAGTCAGAATAGGGACTAGTAGCAGTTTGGATCCGAAATATTTTTGTCCTAAAACAGCATGGAAGCTCAAGTTAAACAATCTTCCATTAAGACTGTAATCACTTGGCCAGCCCGGTGGTGCTGAGGGTTGAGGCGCTGAATGTCACACCTCGCACCACACTAATGACCCGGGTTCGGAATGGACTTGGGTCGTTCAGGGGTCAGCTGGGGAGGTATGATTGGAGCATCTGAGGACTGCCTCCTTTCTTTGGGGTTTGTGCTGCGCGCCAGCACAGCAAGAGGGGTTCGGTCCGGCTCAGGGTTCTTGGCTGCCTCCGTGGAGATGGAGACAGCTGCTGTGCCCATTGCACTCATGTGAGCCCGGGGAGAAAAGAAACAGAGAAAATACTCAGACCTGGCAGGACCTTGATGCCATGTAGAACCCACAGAGGACGTACCCCTGGGGCCGTGAGCTCTGCCAGGTCCAGAGGTGGTAAAATAATGTCGTCAAAAAGGCTGTAATCACTCTAACTAGTTTAAATAAAGTTGCAGATTTGACTGCACAGCATTAAATGATTAATCCCTAGTGTTGCAGAAATTCTGTTAGATTAAAAAGGACAAAAGTTCCACAGGTTGCATCAAAACTAGCCTTGTCTGTAAATAGTTTAAACGTCTCCAGCACAGCCGCAGTGAAAAGGTGCCACTGTATTTCGGCTGTTGAAAAAGCTGCCTGGGGAATGCAGACCAGTCAGGAGTAGTCTGGGGTTGGAAGCAGCCAGTGGCAAGCAGGCTCAAGGCACAGAATGGCCAGTTGAGAGGTCAGCTTCCACTGAATGTCTCTGGAGGTATCGTACCTGTCTTTTCTGTGAGCGGGCAGCCTGGAGATGGGGGGGCCACTGGCAGAAATCTGCGCTGATCCCTTGGCCTGATATGGGATTGATCTGTCTTTTCTACGGGTGGGGGGGGCTGGAGATGGGGGCCGCCAGCAGAGATCCATGCCAGTCCCTTGGCCCGATTCGGAACTGATCTGTCTTTTCTGCGAGAGAGTGGGCTAGAGATGGGGGGCCATCATCAGAGATCCGTGCCGGACCCTGTTCCTGATTCAGGGTTGATCTGTCTTTTCTGTGGGCGGGTAGGCTGGAGATGGGGGCTGCCAGCAAAATTGTGCCGGTCCCTCGGCCTGATTCGGGTTGATCTATCTTTTCTGCGGGCGGGTGGGTGGGATGGAGATGGGGCCACCAGCAGAGATCCGTGCCTGTCCCTCGGCCCGATTCAGGGCTGATCTGTCTTTTCTGTGGGCAGGGGGGCTGGAGATGGGGGCTGCCAGCAGCTATCTGTGCTGGTCCCTTGGCCTAGTTTGGGACTGGTCTGTCTTTTCTGCGGGCAGGCAGACGACATGGGGGGAGCCACCGGCAGAGATCCATGCCGGTCCCTCGGCCTGATTCGGGGCTAATCTGTCTTTTCTGCAGGTGGGTGGGCTGGAGATGGGGGGACACTGGCAGAGATCCCCGCCAGTCCCTTGGCCTGATTTGGGGCTGATCTGTCTTTTCTGTGGGCAGGCGAGCTGGAGATGGGGGGCCACCAGCAGAGATCCGCACCGGTCCCTCGGCCTAATTCAGAGCTGATCTGTCTTCTCTGCAGATTGGCAGGCTAAAGATGGGGGGTCGCCAGCAGAGATCCATGCTAGTCCCTCGGCCTGATTCGGGGCTGCTCTGGACCATCTTGAATTTTTCTTTTTTCAAATGTTTATTCATAAACCTGAGGTCTAAAATGGGTCACCACTCTCCATTTTTCCTGTGAGTCAGGAAGTACATTTAAGAATAGGCCACCAGGGATCCCAGCCAATTACCTTTCTGCAAAGATGCTATCGGTGTTCTTAGTGTGATCATCTTGAATTTTTCTTTTTTCAAATATTTGTTCAGAAACCTGAGGTCTAAAATGGGTCGCCACGCTGCCCCGGTGGTGCTGAGGGTTGAGGCGCTGGACGCCACACCTCGCACCACACGGTGACCCAGAGTTTGAGCCTGGACTCGGCTTGCGGGGGTTGGCTGGGGAAGGAGGATTAGGCGTCCCAACGGATGCTCTCCTCCTTCTGAGTGGGTTACCAGGGGTGCTTAATGCACCCGACGTCCATTAGGGCTGGTAGAAGCACCCACTCTCAGGGCAGTGGTGGCTCCTATATGGGGGCAGTCAGGGAGGGGAGGACACTGTTAGACACTTGGCAGGTGTGAGGTAGAAGACTTGGTTTGCTGGCCAAGGCACCTAGCTTCACCTGAGCTCTTTCCTTCTAAGACTGCTTGAAAGGCAGAGTAGAGAAATTTACCAGAGCAAGGGAGAAGGATTAAGACTTAATTTGGCTAAGCAGATTTACTGTGTGGTGGTGTTTTTATTTTTTACTCACAGGGATTGCTACTGTTTGTTGCTAACATTTCATTGCTTTATTTTTCTCTGATTCAAATTATTTGTTGCTGGTATACCTTCTTCTGCATTATTACAAGGTGTGCCTACAGGTGTGTGCTAACAGATTACTGCTGTAATCTTCTGATTCAAATTGTCTTTGCAAGGTATATCTTCTGTTACTGCTTTATTTTCTCTGGAGCAAAGTGTTTCTTACAGGGTATATCTTCTCTGAAATTATTACAGGTGTGCTTTACAGGTTTTACAGTTTTATCTAACATTAGGATAGCTTTCAGGGTTACTGCAATTGTTGTTGACTGATTGTTTCTCTTACCTCCTTGTTCTTTCGTCCGTGGTTCTTCTTTTTAGGCAGGGAAGGGCCCAGCCACCACCCCATCCCCAACCACCCCACGCTACACTCCTTTTATAGGGTACCACAGTTGTGACATTTCCTGTGGCAGAGCAGGAAGGGGCGGATCAGTGGGGCCTCCACAAGGTGATCTCATTTACAGAGGCACTAGTAATTTAACTTGTTATAACAAGTTAAACAGTTAACAATTAAACCATTGCTTGCATTTTTTCTCCTTTTTTTCCTTCTAATTACTCTGACTAGGTTACAAACCCAGCAACTTATTTGGAATGGATTTCATTAACTGCAGGTACTGTGGAACAATTTTCAGAAGGACAGTCTTACAGGATTTAGGACACTGTCCTACATGCTGAGCCTTTGGAGATCTTAGGTCTCAGCTCCGGGCAGCATGGGCAGGTTGCCGCCTCAAATTTCATATTGAAGAGGAAATACATTATAAGAACCACCGCCATTTCCCCAGCATCAACAGAAAACCTCGACCGCAGAGGGTAGTTGGTCCAGGAGGTTGGCAGGTGGTTAGGAGGAGCAAATCAGGTGCCCCATCACTCTGCTCTCCAACACATTACCTCCAAAAACCATATAAACACTACAAACAGGTATCTGCCTCTTTCTCTGAAATCAAATAAAGAGGCAGAAGACACTGCAGAGCAGGACACTGCAAGCACAGGAGCTAACACAACAATACCACCCAAATCAGGAACCAAAACTAAACAAGCACAAAAGGAAATCCAAAAACTTCTGATCATAGGAGACTCCATGATTCGGGAGTTGATACCCATCTCCAGCCAGGGTGATGGTCAGATGTCTCAGGTACATCAGCATGGAGAGACACTGGACCGCATTACTAAAATTGTTCACAAAGCAGGAGAAACATTGATGTCCTAGTACACATAGGGACTAATGATCTCGGCCAGCCGGTCAGTTGTGGAGACCAAGGAACACCTGACTAAGCTGGGTGACAAACTATCATCTATTTCGTCGGCATCTCCTTCTCTGAGATCCTGCCAGTCTGGGAGAAGGGAGCAGATGGACAGAAGGTCAGAGAAGGGGAGATAGGGGAGCTAAACCAGTGGCTCAAGGACTGGTGCCAGGAAAAGGACATAGATTTGTAGGAACTGGCAGCAGTTCTGGGGCGAAGTTCTTTAAATTTGATGGACTGCATCTGACTAAAGAGAGTCAGTGCATTGGGGCAGAAGTTTGGACGTCTTTGCAGAATATTTAAACTAGGAAATGGGGAGAGGGTGCAGCACTTACATCGAATGGGAAGAACACCCTCCCTCAGCTAGTGGTCAAACAGGAATTCAGCGTGTTTGCCGCTCATTTGCATCACCAGGTAAGAAAAAGGTTTGTCTCCCCACGATGCACAGGGTAATGCCAAACTACCCAACAACTAACACACCAAAATCTGGCCAATGGAAAATCATGTACACAAATGCTCACAGCCTGGGAATAAGATCCCAGACCTGCAGGCAATAATGTCAGAGGCTAAACTGGACATAGTAGCAATTAGTGAGACGTGGTTTACCAGTAACCACACTTGGGAGACTTCAGTACCTGGCTATGTATTGTTCAGAAGAGACCGAGGTGCAAAAAGGGGGGGAGGAGTGGCCCTGTATGTCAATGAAAATATCAAAGCTACAGAAATTCAGAATACACATCAGGAGCCAGAAGAACTGTGGGTCACCCTGGAAACAGGAAATGGGACAGCCATAAGAACTGGGTTGTCTACAGGCCCCCAGACCAGGGGGAGGACATAGACACATTACTGTTAGAAGATATACAAAACATGACAGCTAAAGGAGGTTCTGATAATGAGACTTCAACATGCCAGATACAGATTGGTCAATACCAGCAGGAACATCTGCCAGAACTAGACTCATAGTGGATTCCCTGCAGGGGAGGGCCTCAAACAACTGGTACAGCAACCCACAAGAGACAGGGCCATCCTAGATCTAGTACTGACTAACAAAGAAGGATCACAGATCTCCAGGTAGAAGGTCACCTGGGGGCCAGTGACCATCACATGGTATGGTTCAGTTTGGCTACTACATCTAAATCATCCCATTCAAAGGCAAAATATGGGACTTCGAGGAGCTGACTTTGATAAGATGGCCAACAGAGTTAAGCTAGCCCTGGCAAAAGAAACACAGGTGAGGAAGGTACAGGCAAAGTGGGCAAGCATTAAGGATACAATACTTGAAGCAACATCCCATTGTGTTAGACAGAAAAGGAAGTGCAAAGAAGAAGGAAACCACTTTGGTTCTCAAATACAGTAGCAGAAAAGGTCAGAGCCAAAGGCTGGCCTTCAGGAAATATAAGGAACACAGGCGGGATGAAGATAGGAGGCATACCAAACTGCCCTAAGGAAGCAGGGAAGGCAGTAAGGCAGGCAAAGTCCCAAACTGAGGAAACACTAGCACGAACAGTAAAGAAGGTGACAAGACTTTCTATAGATACATTAGTGAAAGGAGAAGTCCAGAAGAGGTATTGCTAAGCTTAATGGAGAAAGGGAGCATGTGAGGAGGACCCTGTAAAGGCATCTGTTCTAAATAGATACTTGCTCAGTATTTACTGAAGAGAAGGTAGGGCAGGGCCCACAGCTCAGCATCATGGACACAGGGGAGGGAGGTGAGCACTACCTTCACAAAAGAAAGGGTCCTACAAGAGCTTGCTAAGCTCAGGGTGGATAAGGCAATGGGACCTGATGGCATACATCCCAGGGTACTTAAGGAGCTAAAGGAGGAACTAGCAGAGCCATTGGCAGAATTGTTTAGTGAGTCTCTGAGCACAGGAGAGGTCCAGAGACTGGAGAAGAGCTCCATGTGATCCCGATCCACAAGAGTAGTAGCAGGGAGGAGGCGGGAACTACAGACCAGTCAGTCTTACCTCAGTAGTGGGCAAGATTATGAGGCACTCCTTAAGGAAAGGATAGTGAAACACCTGGAATCCATAGGGGCACAGGATCCAAGACAGCATGGGTTTAAAAGGAAGGTCCCTGTCAAACTAATCTCATAGATTTCTTTGACTGGGTAACCAGAGTGGTGGACCAAGGGGGAGCAGTTGATGTCGCTTACCTTGACTTCAGCAAAGCTTTGACACTGTTCCACATAGAAGATTGATAAATAAGCTAGGTAGCTCGGGGTGGGTCAGAAGTTGGTCAACTGGGTGGCAAACTGGTTGGCGGGCAGAAAAACAGAGAGTGGTGGTAAATGGTATACAGTCAGAAGAGATGCAAGTCCACAAGTGGGGTACCTCAGGGATCAGTCCTGGGGCCAGTCCTATTCAACATCTTCATTAGTGACCTCGCAGATGGACTAGAGGGTAAGGCTTGTCTGTTTGCAGATGACACCAAGATCTGCAACAGAGTAGATGATCCAGATGGGGTGGGCAGAATGAGAAGAGATCTGGATAAACTAGCAAAATGGTCAGAAGAGTGGCAACTGGATTTAATGCAAAGTGCAAAATCATGCACATAGGGAAGAAACCCTGAAAGCACTTATAGGCTGGGAGGAGTTGCTAGCAGTCACAAAGGAAGAAAGAGACTTGGGCATCATCATCACTGATGACCTAAAATCATCAAGCAGACCTCTAAAGCAGTAGGTAAGGCTAGGGGTGTTAGGGTGTATTAGTAGGGGTATCACAAGTGCGTAAGAGGAGGTAATAATCCTGTACAAGACATTGGTTAGAGCCCCATCTGGAGAACTGCGTGCAGTATTGGAGCCACACCTTCACAAGGACATTAACCAAATTGAGGCAGTCAGAGAAGGGCAGCCAAAATGGTGCAGGGACTGCATCAGAAGACATATGAGGACAGATTAACGGAGCTCAATATGTATACCCTTGAGCAAAGGAGGAGAGAGGTGATATGATCGAGACATTTAAACACCTTAAGGGCATAAACAAGGTGAAAGAGTCTAACATGTTTAAATATAAGAAAAATAGCAGGACAAGAGGACACAGCATGAGATTAGAGGAGGCCGATTAGGGGAATGAGGAAATTCTTTTTCACAGAAAGGGTGGTAGATGCATGGAATGGCTTACCACAAGAAGTGGTGGCTATGAATACAGTGCAGGGCTTCAAACAGGCATGGGATAGGCATAAGGGAGCAATACAAATGACTATGAATCGATAGGTCACTGACAGAGCAAAGGCCGATGGCACATTTATAAAGTAGAAAAAGAAATGGGCAGACTGGATGGGCCTTGCGGTCCTTATCTGCCGTCAACTTCTATGTTTCTAAGTACATTCCTGCCCGAGCCGGCATCCTCGGGATGGAAGGGAACCACAGAAAAATGGAAAACCACCCTCGGCGGTCCTAGATGATGGCCGCTCCAGCTACCCAGTCTAGGAATCACGGGCAGAACCCACTCTGCAAGGTGCTCCACGGAGGTGAGAGGAAGGTAGGAGACACCAGAAACACTCTAGGGGCAGACTCGGTGTGTCGGGGGTGAGTGGCATTGAGCAAGCCTGAAGGAGTGGAACGAAGAGGGCGTTCAGGAGGGATAAAAAGAAAATAATAAATAAATAAATAAAATGGGGTCGCCACTCCCCCTTTTTCTTGTGGGTCAGGAAGTATCTTGACATTAGGCCCCTGTCCTACTGGGAGGTAGGGACTTTTTCTATAGCTTTTGATATCAACAGTTTTTTTTTTCACGAACAGCTCTAGTAGACTGTTTTTCTGTGGGAGAATGAGCTGAAAAACTTCTGTTTCTGCAGGTTTGGAAAGTGTTTGAACTGAAGACACCACCCTGGTCTACAATTTTCAATACCCACTTGTCTGTGGTAATGTCTACCCATTCCTGAAAGTAGTCTGCCAGTCTTCCTCTCATTGGCAATGGTTGGTTGACCTGGGCAAAATTGTCAGGGGTTTTGTTTTGTCTGGGGCTTAGGTGCTGGAGCTGCAACATTATGCCTGGAAGCTCTTTTTCCCCTTCACTGTAATAGCCTCTTTGTGATTGGTACTCCTAGGGAGTCTAAGAGACATAGGCTCTTGGGAAGTATCCCCTGCCTCAGCCTCCCCTTCCGTGTTACCTGTAGAACGTAGAGGCCTTTTCCTTCTCATTGTTACTTTTGAAAGTGGCTTTATATTGATCCACTTTTTTCATGTAGGCCTCTGTTTTGTCACCAAATAATGAATCTCCCTCAAAGGAGAAATACATGGCCTTGTTTTGAGTATCCTGAGAAAGGACGGTAGTCCTCAGCCAGGAACATCTTCTTAAGGACACTGCATGAGCCAGAACTCTGGCAGCAATGTCATTAGTATCCACCACAGTGTAGAAATGATATTTCAATCAATCAATCAATCAAAATCTTTATTTATTCAGGCGAACATCATTGAGCAAAGCTCATTTACAAGATGGACCTGAGTGGTCATACAAATGAGGATACAAGTATTATTACATAGACAAGAATAGCATAAATAGCAATACAATGGCATGAAATGATTATATACAACAATTTACATATATACAAGGAACAGTAGAACCATTTAGCCTGTAAGAAAAAAGGGACAAAAGGGTATAGCAGGCATAAAATATAAATTATAGGGTCTAACTAGTTTTATGAGAATATAATAGGTGATTCGAAGATAGAAATTGAATTAATATAATGGACGGAAAAGGAAGGTGGGTCAGGTAGGGTAGGGGATTAGGCTTTATAAAAGCAATTGCAGAGCTCTGGAAAAAGGGCGAGAACAATCTTTGAAAGATGCCAGAGGTAGTAGGCTATCTAGCTTCATGGATTTTTGGAGAGAGTTCCATGCAACTGCTAGGTATAGCTGAAAGCACCCTCCCATACCGGTGCAGGCATTGGGGACCTTTAATATGATGAGTTACTGATCCTTAAGGTGTATGGCCTAGTTGTAATTTGGGTAAAGCAATCAGTGATATAGGTAGGTAGTTTGCCTGTTAACGCTTTGAATATCCAGATAACAGCATTCCTATTTCTTCTGTGATGTAATGATGTCCAGTTGACTGCCATATAAAGGAGCAATGATGGGTGCTGGAGGGAAGGTCAGTAATAAATCTTATGGACCTGTGATACAGGGTGTCAGTTTATGTAAGAGATGATGTGAACAATGGCAGTAGAAAAATCAGCATAATCAATGAGGGATAGGAATGAGGCCTGAATTAACCTTTTTGGAATCACTGTTTAGGTAATGTTTTATTCTAAAAATAGTCCAAGCCTCTGTCTTAGCTTTTAAGTAGCTCTTCAATATGGACAGAATAGTCAAGCCTGTTATCTATCCAGACTCCAAGGTATTTGAAGTTATCAACAAATTCAAGTTTCTCTCCTAGTAAGGTGGATAAATGTGAGGTGGTGGATGCTGGGGTAGTGGTAGAGCAACTCTTTGTGGCAAAGAACATAGCTTTTGTTTTTGCATTCAGAAGTAGTTTTTGTCAAGTAGATTGTGCTGCAGAATGGAGAATTCGGATTGTAACAGTTCACAGGCTTTGGAAGGTGAGGGATTGCTGACATATAATACAGTATCATCAGCAAACAGATGAATATTAGATTGAGTGAGATTGGCATCAATATTGTTTTATATAAATGGCAAAGAGGATAGGGCCAAGAATAGAGCCTTGTGACGCCCTTAGCAGTGGTTTTGAGGTGGATAGGTAATTTCCATTTTAACCAGTTGTGACCTATCTGAAAGGTAATCCTTAAACCAGTTGAGTGATAGGAATCCAGGCCTAGTGAGTTAAGGGAGGTGATTAAGTCATGATCCACTGTGTCAAAGGCTTTACTCAAATCCAGAAACACAGCACAGGTACAATTTTTCTTGTCCAAGGTAGTCTGCCAATCGTTGGTTACCTTGGCTAAGGCAGTAATGGTGCTATGCTTTGACCTAAATCCAGATTGTGCAGAATTTAGAAGGTTATTGTTATCCAGATAGTCCCTTAACTGAGAGTTTACTAGTTTTTCGAGCATCTTGGATAGTACTGGTAGGATGGAGATAGGTCTGTAATTGTTGAGATCCCTAGTATCACCAGATTTGAGTAATGGAACTACTTGAGCTGTTTTCCAAGTAGAGGAATGGATCCAGTAGTTAGGAAAGATTGAAGAGATGAGTGAGGGGGCAGATAAGACATGTGAAGCAATTTTCAGGAAATAGGGATCCAGGGAGTCTGCACCTGCACTCTTAGTAGTGTCTAAATTAGAGGAGATCTTCCACTTCTTTCATGGATATTGGGATGAAGGAAAAAGTTGAAGTGGCCATTTGTCCCACAGTAGTTTGCAGGTTCAAGGAAGATCTCAGGATATTTGCAGGTGATGAGTGAAATGCTAGGCCAGCTGTGGTGAAGTGAACATTGAAGGTATTTAAGATTTCTTGTTTATCTGTAATTTCTGTATCATTTAGTAGCAGTTTGGAGGTTAAGGCAGGAGTAGAATTTTGGCCCAGAAGTCCTTTTATTGTACCCCAGAGTCTGGATGGGTTATTGTAGGAGGCATCCAATTCAGCTGTATAGTAGGCAGTTTTGGCAGTTCTTATTTTTTTGTACATGAATTCCTTGCTTTTCTGAAATTTAGCTAATCTCTGGTGTCCTTTGTTTTTCTTGCCTTTTCCACAGTTTGTCTCTGGTTCTCAAGGCTGCTTTAAGCTCAGAGGTGAACCAAGGGCAGGATTTTACCTTAGTTCTGATACTGGTGATAGGTGCATGAATATTGAGAGCATTAGTGATAATATCCTTTAAAGTCTGGAGAGCTGTTTCAACAGAAGTTATAAGATAGAAATCTTGCCAATATATTGTATTACTCAGGTCGGTAACCTGAGATATTGAAATTCTTTTTTGACCTTTTGAGGACAAATTCTGCAGGATTTGGTGGTTTGTGTGTGGATCTTATGCCAGCTATAGGGTAATGGTCACTGACATCACTCGGCAGTACTCCTGCATGTGAATATAAGTGAGGCTTGTTTACCAACATAATATCCATAATATAATATAATATAATATATATTTTGTGGCATCCAGGGCAGGTCTTGCTGTAGCAATTAGGTCCTGTGCCAAACCATCCTCTGCTCTTTCTTCCAGTGCCAGAATTGTGTTTCAGGGTGCTTTTGGTACTGTGCTATATGTGCTGAATAATCTGCTTGCCTGATAAGCAGTGAAGCTGTTGTAGAAGCCTTTTTTTGCCACAGTATCTATATTTTTTAGTCTTTTTCAGGGAGCTGTGTGGCAAGAGTGATTTTTTTTGCTCTCTCACAAGCAGCAGTCTGGACTACCCCATGATGATCAAGATGAGCCTGATACACTTTTGTTTTGTTTTTTTTGTGTTTTTTTTTTTTTTGATGGCTGCAGCGGAAACTGGTGCAGCTGTGATTTTTGCTATGGCCTTTTTAAAGCAGCAGTATTAGATAAATAAACATTGGAACTTTTGTGACAGTTTGTTCCCTGTACTCTGTTGAGCACTTATCTATAGTCTTTCTTATTTCCCCTGTACTATCACCCTATTATTTCCTCAGTTTCTCATTGTTTTTGTTTAAATTTTTCTCACCCACGATTTTGAACTGGGATAGTCTGCTGCCAACTGCACATGTGCATGACTTGCAGTACTACATAGGGACAGTGGGAATGTGCAGCACAGGGTCCCGTGGAAGTAAACAAAAGACATGATGCGACGTGGGGGGGGGGGGGGCTCGGCTGCAAATTAGGGACCAGCCATATTTATTGTGGATCCACAACAATAAAAATACATTTTAAATATCTAATAAACTAAAGATTACTGGAAAACAATATTTACAGATATGGAAACTGGAACTATGGCTGCATCCTTCCAGCCAAAAAGCAGAATTTTGATAATCACTTCCTGATTATCCAGTACTGCTGCTTTAAGTGGCTTATATATCGGAAGCAAGATTCTTTTTGGTGGAGCTACTCCCATCATGTCCATAAAATCAGCATCCTCTTCATCCTGCATGCTTCTTTTTAAATTGTTTACCCTTTTAAATGAAGTTTTGGGGCAAAAAATATGACAGGACTTAAATTTATAAAGTTGTGTTATGGATCTAAACACCTTAAACAAAGCTCGTAACAGTCACCTTTGCCAGGAGCTGAAAACAGTTTGTACAATTTGTTTATGATCCACAAGGTCTCTCTGACATACAATTAGAGTGAATCTTGAAATAATTAAAACAATACCCAAAAGAGGATGCAGTACATGAGCCCAATAGTACAAATGGCCCTTGTACTGAAGAAACTGTGCCAAAGGACAAATTGTGGCTCCTGTAACAAAAACAGATTAATTAAGGTGAAAGGGCACAGACAGAAGCAGAAGGTTGAAGGAGTGGTACAGAGAGGAGGGGTTCGGCTACATTGGGGACTAGGGCCCCACTGGAGGGATAAGGGCCTATACGGGGTGATGGCCTGTATCCAGCTGGGAGGGGAACTTCAGTCCTCAGTGGATGGTTTAAATGTTATATTGGCGAGTATTTAAACTAGCTGAGGGTGGTGGTGGAACGAAGCAGGGAGACATAAACTGTCTACCTCCCACAAGCTGAAGAAGTCAATAGGGAGAACCTTAAGGGAGAGAAATCCCTAAGGGTACCAAACAGCGAAAAAAAAAATGGTACAAATGAAGAAAAATAGGAATGAGAGCAGAGAGGGTAAAGGGAGAAGACAAATGGAAATTGGGGGTTGTCAAGCAGGGTGGTAGCAGAATCTGGACGGCTATGTGTGCAAATGCTGGAAGTCTGGGAAATAAAATCCTGGCCCTAAAGGCTGTTATAGCAGAGGCTGACCTTGACATTGCTGTCATTGCCAAGTCATGGAGCAATGAGAACCATGACTGGGATATAGCCATCCCAGGTTATACTCTCCTCAGCAAAGATAGGGTGGGGATGAAAGGGGGAGGTGTGGCTCTTTATGTGAGGGACACCATGAGGGTGACAGAGATTCAGGTAATACAGGGAGGGGTGGAGGTACTGTGGGTTGCCCTAGAAATGAGAAATGGTGCCGCAGTTCACACTGCCGTGATTTACAGACCTCCAGCATGGGGGGGTGGGGGTGGACAAGGATCTGGTTGAAGCCATCCAAAAGATGGCAGATAAGGGGGAAGTGCTGTAGGTAGAGGACTTCAGTCTGCTGGGTGTATATTGGGGCATCTCAGCCACAGCTTCAGCTAGGAGCAGGGACATCCTAGACTACCTGCAGGGGGCTTTCCTCAGGTAACTGGTAAAAGAGCCCACTCATAAGGGGGCAATACTGGACCTTTTACTCACCAATGGAGACAGTGTTGTTGATGTCACATTGGGTGGACACCTGGGGACCAGTGATCACTGTACAGTGCGGGTCCAGTATATGCGCCATGGCAGAATCGAGCCACACAAAGGCGAGGGTCCTGGACTTCAGGAGGGACAATTTTAAAAATATGGGGGCATGCCTCGGGGTAGCCCTGGTGGGAGAGGGAAGGACTTGGGTGGAATGGAGGAAAAGTGCACAAAATTAAAAGAGGGGATATTGAAGGCAACAAACCTCTGCATCAGGCATGTAAGCAAAAGCAAGAGGAAAAATAGACCACTGTGGTTCTCAAAATAGGTGGCCGAGAAGGTAAGGGCAAAAAAGTTAGCTTTCCAGAGGTATAAAAAGACACCGAGGGAGGAGGATAGGGAGGTGTATCAGGAGAAACAATTAGGAGTGCAAAGGCATAAATGGAGGAGAAACAGCCCAGGCAGTAAAGAAAGGGGACAATACATTTTTCAGATATACTAACATACTAACATACTATTTGCCAGCAGATTAGGCCTTACGGTCTATCGAGTCTGCTCGAACTTTAGATCCTTAGTTGGGTGTCGAGACCCTCCCATCCCTTGTGCTCCAGAAACCCCTATCATCCATCCCCACCCCCCTGGGACAGGACATCATCTGATACATCCACTTTCTGTGTCTGTCCCATCCTCTCTTGAAGCCCTCCACTGTGGATCTCTGAACTAGCTCACCAGGCAGTGCATTCCAAGGGTCCACCACCCGCTCAGTGAAAAACCTCCTCCTCTTTTCCCCCCTTACCCTTCCACCTTCCAACTTCAAACCATGCCCTCTGGTGATGCCTCCCTGCTTTAGTCTAAAGATCCCCTCCATGTTTACCCTATGTATTCCCTTGAGGTACTTGAAGACCTCAATCATGTCCCCCTGTCTCTCCCTCTCTCCAGTGAAAACAGGCAGAGCTCCTTAAGTCTGTCCTCATCGTCAAATCCCTAGCCTCATATCATCTTTGTTGCCCTCCTCTGTATCCTCTCTAGGAGCTGTATGTCCCTCTTTAAGTGTGGTCTCCAGTACTGTACACAGTACTCAAGGTGTAGTCTAACCAGTCCATTGTACTGCAGAATCACTTCCTTGCTCCTAGAGGTGATCCTCACGATGCATCCCAACATCCTGTTTGCCTTGCTAGCCGCCTCCCTGCACTGCTCAGAGTTATTCATACATGCATCCACCATGACCCCTAGGTCTTTTTCCCCTATTGAGGCCTCCAGCGCCTCCCCTCCCAGGGTGTACCTGTGTTTAGGGTTTCCCCAACCAAGATGCAACACCTTGCACTTGGTGATATTGAAATTTAATTTCCATATGTGAGCTCAGCTTTCCAGGGTGTCCAGGTCCCCTTGCAGGGCCAACCTCCCCTCTTCTCCCTCAACTACTGCTCCCATCTTGGAGTCATCCGCGAAGAGACTCATTTCACACCCTATACCCTCCCTGATGTCCGATATGTATGCATTAAACAGGATCGGACCCAGGACCGAGCCCTGCGGTACCCCACTACCAACCTCTCTAGGGTCTCGAGAGCCCCCACAGACCACTCTCTCTGAGTACGCCCAGCTAGCCAGTTTTCAATCCATCTGACCATCAAAGGGCCTACCCTAACCCCATCAGTTTCTCCACCAGACCATTGGGGGACAGAGTCAAACGCCTTGCTGAAGTCCAAGAATACTACATCCACAGGCTTACCCCTGTCCAGTTCTGATGTTACCCATTCATAGAACTCCACAAGGTTGGTTTGACATGATCTACCTAGCACAAACCCATGTTGCCGACTATCCAGACCTCCCACCTCCTCCAAGTACACCCCCAATCGTTCCTTTAGTATACTCTCCATTAATTTTCCCACCACCGAGGAAAAACTGATGGGTCTATAGTTACCTGGTACTTCCCTCGACCCCCCCTTTATGGATTGGTACCACATGTGCCTCTCGCCAATCCCTAGGTACCCTCCCTGTCTCAAGTGACCTGCTGAAAAGCTCCGCCAGGGGTGCAGCCAGTATGTCCGACAATTCCCATAGTACTCTCGGATGAATGCCATCCGGCCCAGGAGATTTGTCTTTCTTTAGGGCCTTGAGGGTTAACCACACCTTTTTGGCAGAGATAGCATCATCCGTCCCCTCCACCTTACTGGCCTTTTTATCTATGTAAGCGAAAAGAGAATGACTAGGGGAGGGATTGTAAGGCTTAGGAGGGAAGGCGGGGAGTGTTTGGAGTGGAACCAGGAAAAAGCAGACGTTCTTAACAAATACTTCTGTTCAGTGCTCACAGAGGAAGGGGAAGATGAGAGACCAAAGATAAGTACCAAGAGCATCAAAGGAAGGGAGGTAGATACTAGTCCATTTACAGAGGAGACAGTCCTGAAAGAACTTGAAAATCTGAAAGTGGACAAGGGACTGGGGCCAGACAGGGTGCATCCAAGGATATTGAGGGAGCTCAGAGAGGTGCTGGCTGCACCTCTGACAGCCCTATTCAACCACTCACTGAAGATGGGAGTGGTTCTGGAAGACAGGAGGAGGGCAGATGTAGTCCCATTTCACAAAAGTGGGCAGGGAGGAGGCTGGCAATTATAGGCCAATAAGCCTAACTTTGGTAGTGGGGAAGTTAATGGAGTCACTCCTCAAGGAGGAAGGTAAAATATCTTGAACCCAGTGGCTTATAAAACCCAAGGCAGCATGGATTCACTGGAGGGGAGATTATGTCAAACAAATCTGATGCATTTCTTTGACTGCGTCACCAGGGAAGTAGATTTGGGTGGAGCAGTGGGTGTGACCTGTGTAGATTTCAGTAAGGCCTTCTGCACTCTTCCATACAGGAGACTCGTAAACAAGCTGGGCAGCATAGGAGGTGGACCAAATGTGGTAAACTGGGTAAGGAGTTGGTTAGGGGAAAGGAGACAGAGGACGTGGTAAACGGAGTTTACTCTGAGGAATGGAGGGTGACCAGCGGGGTGCCACAAGGATTAGTACTGGGACTGGTCCTCTTTAATGTCTTTATTGGCAACATTGCAGAGGGGTTAAAAGGGAAGCCATGTCTTTCAGCGGATGACACTAAACTCTGCCGTAGGCAACCCAGCCCGATTCAGGAAGGGTTGGTGAATTTATGACCATTTCCACAGTTTACGGCAGCTTGCTCCAAAGATCTGGTGCAAACCCCATAAACTGGATCCTCCTTGGATGCAAAGTTAGACTGGGGGGAGCTGGTCTAACTTGCTGTGTGTGGTGCACCCTATTGTGAATTGTGATCGGTGCCAAATGTCTGCTGCAAGCCCCCTGCACCATCTGTTTGGCGCACTGCAGACTTGCAGCAGACACAACTCTTTGTGAATTGGGTCCAGCATCTCCAGAAGGACCTAGACAGAGTTGAGGTGGTCCAGAAGAGGACAACTAAAATGGTACAGGGTCTGCATCAAAAACCCTATAAGGAGAGACTAAAAGACCTCAATATGTACACCCTGGAGGAAAAAAGAGAGAAGGGGATATGATGTGGATCTCGCTACAAAGCAGAATTGCCTTCCAGTCATGCTTACTAGCAAAGAAGTCTCTTGTTAGGACTCACCCCTGGCTCTACGTCCAGCCTCTTCGTAGCAACACAACCCCACTTAAGGACCCAGAATGCGGACAAAGGTGGGCTGGTGGTTCCATTCAAGAGAACTTCCCAAGTGCAGCGATCCTTCTCTTTCCGTGGCCCAAAGTGGTTCAACAATCTCCTTAAGGTCCTGACTGAATGTAATAAAATTGGCCAATTCAGGTCTGGACTATGAGCACACTTGGCCAGGGAAAATGTTTGTAACTGCCTTTAATTACTATTACCCTCTCTTGCTCCTGCCTCCACTCCTTCCATGGCCCACTGTACCCCACGATACGTCCATACTACCCCGCATCCCTCATTCACCTGCTGTCCCAGCTACCACCTCAATTTCTCCTCCCCTCCTCACATAGCCCTTCCCTCTCTTTAAACCCTCCCTCTCTCCCTGCACCTGTCCACCCGCACCCTTCTCCCTTGTTTCTACTACTCTCCCTGTCCTCCTGGTTTCTTACTAGCCCCCTAACATGCTTCTCCCGTGTCTTAGCTGATAAAACCTGTCTCTGGCTCCTCCTCTACACCCAATCTAGTCCTCTACATGTTGTTACCTGTGAACTGTGTTCTTCCCCTCTTCTCACTTCACATTCCTACTCCCTGTTCTCACAATTTGCACTCTCCCTGAATCTATATTTCACTCCTCCTAATTGCACTTATGTATATACAAAATACGTGGTCTTCTGTATGACTAGTTTCTCTGACTGCCATTTGCAACAGTTTGTACCAACAGTAACTCATTTTGCTACTGCTTTGTATACACTCCTTACTTTGTGTACCAGTCTGTAACTATGTTTTGTCTGTCTGTCCTCGTACCTGTATTGACCTGGAACCTTTGTAAACGAGTCCCAGACTCAAAGATATTATTTTCAATCTGAAACAAATAAAATAAATAGAAATCTTCAAATACTTCACAGGTATAGATAAGATTCAAGAGGGAAGCATTTCTCAGTCAAAAAGGTGCTCAAGAATAAAGTGACATGTCATGGAGCTGGAGGGGGGTAGACTCGGGAGATGTGAGGAAATACTTCTTGACAGAAAGAGTGGTGGATGCCTGGAATGGCCTACCAGTGGAGATGGTGGGGGCAAAAATGGTAATGGGATTCAAGAAGGCATGGGATAGGTATAAGGAACCTTAGTGGAAAGGAAAGGGGGGTAAATTTGGAGATCAAGTAGGGTCTGCGGTGTTACAGTAGATAGAGTAAATGGGCAGACTAGGTGGGCCAAGCGGACCGTATCTGCCATCAAATTCTTTTTTTTTTTTTTTTTTTATTTTCTTCTTTTTCCCCTCGCAGGACCACGAGCCGTCCACCCTGGTCACGGCCCCGGAGACCTCCGCATCGCCGGTGCTGCTGAGACCCTCGGTCACCCCAGCTTACCCCGGGCCGGGGTGTGAGCCCTGCCGTGGCCCGGAACTGTATCTAGTCAGGGTCCTGCAGCGGCGGTGGCTATGTGAGGCTCTCCGGGAGGGCTTCATCAATCGGCGGTCCTGCCCTCCATCTTTTTTCCTCGTTTCTCCCCTAGAGGCGGGGACATGCAATGGCCGCCAGCGTCCGCCTGCCTCCATCCCCATGCTCGAGCTCCGGCTGCCTTGGAACCCCCGGTCTCTACCAGGGGTCTCCCCGCAGCAGCGAGGCTTGCCAGCCCTCCCAGAGTAGGAGAGCCGTCCGCGGACTTCAGTCCCTCTCCCAGCCAGCCTCCGGCGACCCGGATCCGTTCCTGAACCCGGGTCGCCGGCGTCACAAGCGGAAATCCCACCGCTGCGCCAACGGGCCGGCCCTGCCATCAAATTCTATATTTCTGTGTTTCTATGTAAGTGAAAATGCTCCATTTTCTGTAAACTGGATAGCTAAAAATAGTAAACCACTAAATTTATCAAAAAGGAATGTGATTTACTAGCAACAAATAATCATGTTAGCCAAGTAGGATATTCTCCAGTTCCTGGGAATGAATTTGGAACCAGAGAACCTTTAATTTACAGAAAGCCCTATCTAAATGCAGCATAATCATGAAGAACTGACTAAAGTACTCTTTCGGATATAACTACAAAATAAAAACCTGACTAGAAAACCAGCCATTACCGGAGTTCAGTACATGGCAACCGCTATTTTCAGGCAGAGAAACAGATCTGAGTAACAGCCAGAGTGGAGCGTAGATGCAGAGTTTGAACTTACATTCCAAATTCTAAAATCTGCATAGGTTTTATCTCCAGGACATCACTCTCAGCCGAGATGACTGCATAAACTGTAAACATTAATGTTGTGTACACTTGCAATCCTGAGGTATCACTTTCAGGATATGGTACCTTACATCGGCGATAGTCCTTTTGTGTTTTAATTTTAATGTTTTATTGTGAGACTTTATTTAGCATGAAGGGCCCTAGTTTGGCACTGACAAGGTGGCCAACCAATGTCTTCCACTTCTGATTTATCTAAACGCCCCCGTGCTCAAGCATGTTATGACATGCAGCAAGGGAAAGCGCTGGGATGCGCCCCATTGAAATGAATGGGACTGAATTTTTGTTACTATTTAATACATTATGATAGCAAGCTGGAGATTATTGAAGGCCACCACTTGACTAGCAAGGCCCTTGTTAGTCGAGCAGTGATCTTCATGAATCTCCAACATGCCATCATAATGTATTAAATAGTAATGAAAATTCAGTCGCATTCATATCAATGGCTCACGCCCCCATGCTCTCCCTTGTTGCTCATCATAATGTGCTAGAGTGTGGGGGCGTGTAGGTGAATCACTGTAGTGGAAGGATCGGCTGCTCAGTTTGCCGAGGCCAAAGTACGATCCCTTCACACTAAATAATTTTATTTAAATGTTTCACCAGGAAGACACACTGAACAGCAAGTTGCTCGTCTCCCAGTGTGACCTGGGGGGAAGGGAACAGGGGGGAAAATACATACAACTTATATAGAACAGTAAAGTACATAGAAACTAAATAGTACATGTGAACATGAGAGCAATACATGAAATAAAGCAATGTCATTAAAAACAAGATTACAAACAGTACAACAAGGTAAGGCAAAATAACGAACAAATTGAAGTGCAGGATTCACTGAACGTAAATGCTACTGCATAGATTATGTTGCAGTCCCAATTAAGATTATGGCAGGGGACAGCAGGTGCAGTTAGAGGAGAGGAAATTTTGTAAGGCAGAGGAGAGGAAATGAGAGGAAGAGGAGTGTCAAATTTGTTGGGGAAGGGCATTCCAGATTTTTGGGAAACAATGGATGAAAGTGGACTGCCCGGCAGTGTAGAACAGAGGGGGATTGAAAAGGTGCGTGAATCTGAGGATCTTAAAAGGAAACACCAGGCAACACTGTCTTTAATGTTTTGTTACCTGGTACATTCCAGTCTCTATTTATGTTGGTTTCTTATCAAAGGGCCAGGTATTCATTGAAAACTCATGCTCATAGTCCCCCTTCCATTTAAGCTGTTTTTTGCCATTCGACGCGGCAGTACTAACCCTCGCTATGCTGAGAAAGTAAACACTGTGAGCGGGTGCATTCATGTAGTGCCATGCTCCTCCAAGCTTGACCCCTGCTGTTCAAAGTAACTCTGCCTACTGTTCCCTGTAAACTGCTTCTGGTTTTCCATACATGCGAAAGTGCACTGCTCCATAAATTATATCCCTTCATTGCCCTGCATGTCCCTTTGCATAGTCGCTAACAAGTGCACTGATTACTTACTTTTACAGTCACTAGCCTTTTAAGTAGATGTGTGCATTTCCCAAGTGTTTCTTCAAAATTCAGATTGGAAAGGGGTGAAGAAGTTAGAGTCTGAGAGAAAGGAGGAGATTTGGGAGATAATGGCTCAGAATAAAATATTAAATCTAGCACAAAAGGACAATTGCTGACCTAAGGTCCCATATCCCGAAAGTGGTACCTTAGGATTGCAAAATCAGTAAGTGAGTGATTCCTGGATTAGAACAAGTACAACCTTTACAGAAATAAAAAAAATGAATACATTTTAGTTGTGGCATACATTTATGGCTGCCTGCAGCTTGTGCAGAATGCAGCAGCCAGGCTGTTGACTGGTACTTCTAGGATCAGTCATATAACACCCGTGCTCCGTGGACTGCACTGGCTGCCAGTACAGTGGCAGATCACCTTCAGGGTCAGTTTGCTGACCTATAAGGCCCTTCACGACCAGGAACCTGCTTACCTGCAGGATCTCTTTCACCCCTACTGTTCCTCACGCCCTCTCTAATCCACCAACAAGGGATTGCTAGAGATTTCCAGGATTCGTTTAAAGACATCTGGGGCTAGGTCTTTTAGTTTTATGGCCCCTACCCTGTGGAATTCTCTACCTCGTTGGGTGCGAGATTGCCTGAGCGTCCAAAGCTTCAAAGTGGCTCTGAAAACACATATTTTTAGCCTAGTGTACCCTGATTTTTAATGCCGCTGTTGTAATTATGAGTTTTAACTTGTTGTATTTATAGTTTTAATTAGTTGTACAGTACAACCTCAGAGATACTAACTTCAGTAATCCAAACTGTTCGGTCAACCGAATGGGTATTCCCCCTTCCCCTCCCCACCACCATCACAATTAGCTAACCACTAACACCTGTAAAACCTTTTGCACACAGTATAAAAGGCGTTAATGCATTAATGAATCAGTAGCGCTAACGGGGTGTTACAAGCATGGCAGGCAAAAGAAACGAGTAACACCGTCTAGTGATACTAAACTGGACATAATAACCAAGCTGGAACGCTGTGCGAGCCTCAGTACTGTTGCTGAGGAATATGGTTTCGGAAAATCGACTGTCTTCGATATAAAAAAAGGACAGGAAAAAATCAAACCGTTTGCAAGGGAAGCGAAGGATATTGGTGCTTCACAGACCCACTGCATTGTCTGAAAAGCCTCCAATGAAGACTTTGACAAAGCCATGCACTTATGGTTTACACAGGAACGCCGTAAGGGCACCCCGATAATTGGCGTTCTAGTCACTGAGAAAGCGAAGCTGCTGTTCAAGCAGATGTATCCAGAGAGGGAAAAGAATGATTTCAAGGCCAGTTCAGGTTGGTTGCACCAATTCAAAAACCGACACGGCATACGCTAGTTAAGCATGTAGGGGGAATCACTGTCGGCAGATTCTGTTGCCGCCGATGCTTTCAAAGAGACCCTACAAAATTTCATATCCCACGACCAGCTAACAAAACATCAAGTTTTTAATTGTGATGAAACTGGCCTCTACTGGAGGCTGCTGCCCAGCAAGACCTTTGCAGATGGCACAGAGAAACAAGTAAAAAACTTTAAGTCAAGCAAGGATCGAGTGACACTTATGGCAACCGCAAATGCGAGCTGTGAATTTCGTCTGCCACTTGTATTTATCCACAAAAGCTCAAAGCCCAGGTGTTTTGCTAATGTGACCATGACAGCACTTCCAGGTCCACTACTACAGCCAGAGAAGTGCTTGGATGGACCACAACATTTTCACTGACAGGTTCTTCAAGCACTTCAATCCCCTTGTCAAAGCATTTCTCCGATCAAAATCATTGCCTGCTAAAACCGTCCTCCTCATGGGCAATGTCCCCTCACACCCCTCCCTTGAAAATCTGGTCTCCACTGACGGAAATGTACAGTGCATGATTATGCCACCTAATGTTACCAGCATTCTACAACCCGTGGATCAGGGAGTCTTGGAGAGCCTGAAGCAACACTATAGCGGGATTTTCTGCGTTGCCTGCTGTTGGAGGTGAATGAATTTGAGTGCTACACTGACTTTTGCAAACAACTTTCTGTGAAAGATGCTGTTTACCTGAGTGCAAAGGCTTGGGGGGGAGATCAGCTCTGAGTCCCTTCGCCGTTCTTGGTGTAACCCCCCTGCAAATGGGGGTTCCCAAAAGACTTCCAGGAGCTTGCTTGAATGCTCCAAGCCTGAATGGTGTTTGGCGTTTAAGCCATTTATCAGTAGTGTTTTTAGAGCCTCTGGTACTGTCTCTTTAAGAGCTGTCTGCTTGCAGACATAATTAGTTGTATGGGGGACTGTGTGCTTCTCTGTTCAAGTACCACTCGAGCTGCTGCCAATTCACTCCATTTTGCAGTCACTAGGAGTGCAAGGGAACCTATCTGAAAGATGTAACTGTTTGCCAGAAATCATTTACAGTAATAATGAAATTACAGTTTGTCTAACCTGCTTTCTTTGCGGTCAGAACTGTGTCTGCCTAGTTCCCCATTCTGGTTTTGAACTGCTGAACTGGACCAATCAGTGTGGGGTAAGCTAGCTCTAAAATGGTGCCTTGGACGAATCAGAACTTGGACTCATAATCTGAGCCAGCCACAAGAGGATTGTATGGGCAGTGACTCTGGGAGATGTAGTTTAGACTTCGGAGCCTTTTTGGACCAACAGCAGCAGTCTATTGTGAGTGACAGCCAATCCAGTCAAGAACTGGGAGGAACTCAAAGGAAGTGCCCGGTTTTGTCTGTTGGAGTTTCAGTTTAGATCTGGCAGTGAAGGAAAAGAACCCTCTGCTCCTTCAGTGCACAGTTTCAGTCAAAAGCGTGTATAAGGCCCAGAGTTCGGTCTGCAGCTTGTGTAACTGCTTGTTAGGACTGAATCCGTCCTGTGAAAAGAATCAAAGGATCTCTGAAGAGTAGAAACCAGGCTCACCCTGTAGAAGACTGGAGAAATTGTTGAATTGCACTCGGTCTGTCAGGAACTGAATCTGCTGTGTGTTCTCCGGGTATTGTGCAGTAATGCGATCAGGATAGAGAGCAGCCTGCCTGGTATAGTACTTTCTTTTTACCATATAAATGTGTGAAGAGTCTCGTGGAGCTCAAGAGTAGCCCTGCTGGCGTTGAAGGACCCTATCTTGTTTGGAGGTCGTGAGTACTAATTCAGGGTCGCTCCTGTTGAATTGCCACATTAAATCCAAATGGAATCACTGTACTGCTGACTGTTTAAACTAATTTTTTCTTTTCACTGTGTGAAAGGGCCCTACCAGCTGCCACGGTTTGGACTAGCCACTAGGGCTTGGGTACCCAGGGACAGTAACTGGTAGGGATGGGCCTGTGCAGAGCCATAGGTAGATAGTAAAGTGATAAGCTAATTAACCTGATTTCCCCTGTCCTTGTTATATCCCCTAAATAAATCAGAGCTGCTTGTTTCAGCAAAGTTATACTGCCTGAGGTATTTGTCTATGTTAAAGTACTGTACTGTGATTGTTGCACTGTATCTTATTTCACAGGAGGTCCCAGTGCCGGAACTAGTCCTGGGGGTAAGTGTATACTGTGAAGGTAATTCTGATATATTGTGTGGGCCACTAGTGGGAAGAAAGGGGGGTTGCAGTGTCCCAGAGGGCTGTGACCAAGTAAGTTTAACTATTGCAAACCCTGACCTCTGGGTGGAGGCACCCGCCATTGGATCCAGGCCCCTCAACCTGTTAGTGGCAAATCAGGCAGGGGTAGTAGCCCCTGGGATAGCGCCATCTAGGGGTTACATTGGAATAAGCTGTGGCCTGTTCAGGAAGTGGATCAGGAGCGTGACAACGTCACACTAGCCGAGAGCCAGGTGCACTTCATTGAAGAGCGAGCAGCACTTCAGTTCACAGAAGAAGAACAAGAGGAATGGCTGAGAGCAGATTCTGAGGAAATGGGGCATGAAATCTTTTCAGACGCTGAGATAATAGAGCTGGCCAGAGTTGAGTACAAAACCTGAGAGTTTGAGTGACAGTGAGGGGGATGAGGGGGCCGAGGTCACTGTTAAAATTCCTCATAGCCAAGCCGAGGACTGTTTTGCTGTGTGTGTTCAGTGGATGGAGCAGCCGCCCGAAGCAAACCCCATGAACCTGATGCTGCTTCAGGAGTTAAGAAATCTGGCTTCTAAAAAGTGCTTCAGCGGGCTAAAGCAGAGCACTACGACGAACTTTTTTAAAACTTCCGAATCTTAATAGTACTGCACAATAATAAAGCACTTTTTATACGCTTAATAAATTAAAATGATTTTTAGAGTCTCAAATGTGATATCTTTGCAGTTTTTGGGAAACTTGGTACTGTTTCAAAGATACAGATTTTTCAGAGATATGGTGTTTGTATCTCAGTGGTTGTACTGTATCTGTTTATTTATTGATCTGTTTTAATTAATTATGTACAAGCGCCTTGATTTTAGAAAGGCGCTTTTTACAAATAAAGTTTGATTTGATTTTATTATAGGCTGTTAAGGTTCCCACCACCTGTCCCTTACTGTTTCTTCACCTACTGGTCACTTGGACTGCAGCAATAATTCCAAGCAGGCGCAGTAGTTTTGATTTGTCTGGACAGACTTTGTGGCTTTGCCACCAGTAAGTCGCACTGAGTTTGGTCCTTTGTCCATGGAGTCCATTGACTACTTTCTTGTGTTCTTGCTTTACTTTATCTGTTGTGATGATTTTGATTAAGTGCACTGATGCTTATCCACCACTTTACTTGTTAATGACATCAGCCTGGGGAGTAATAGCCCTTTGACAGCTATTAGGTATTAGGGCTGGGAGAACTCTGTGAAGCTCTGACCCTTATCTTTTTTTTTTAACCATGTATTTATACTCCTATCTTCCCCACGTTGGCCCCTCTCTTCGAGGCCTCAATGATGACCTGCCCTCGGAGTTCTTCCAGGAGATACCCACACATATTGGTGCCCCGTTTGTAAGCCCTGAATCCACCAGATAACCCCCCCGGCTGGGGTGAAGGTGCCACCCAGTACTCCTCCAGACACATGTGTGAGCATGCAGCCTGTGCATGGAGCCCCTGGAACCCCCGAACACCGCCCTCCGAAGCCCGTCTACCAGTGCCGACATAGGGAGCATTTTCCACTTTTTCATCCTGCCCCCAAAGCATTGGCGTGCAATGAGAGCCAATGAGTCGGGGGCACGGTGAGACATGCCCTCCACTCCGTCTCGGCTGCCCCCCCCCATCCACTCTGCTTCCTCCTGCACCTACCTCCCGGGCACCCCCAGGTGGAGGTACTGCATCAAGGCCTGCAGATTCCCCCCTCCCTGGAGAAGGAGAGCCACCATCAGGCGCTCAATCCTTCTCTTCCCCTGCCGACCCCCGGCGGCCTGTGCTCGTTCCCGAACCCGGGTCACCGGCGTGGCGTGAGGTGTGACGTCCAGCGCCTCAACCCTCAGTGCCACCGGGCCAGCGCTCTGACTCTTATTAAATAAAAACTGGAACATGGTGAAGTTCTGATTTGTTCTGATTTATTGACAAATATTTTAAAAAATGTAAAGAAATGCATAAAAGTGGCCAAAGTCGGTCACATTTGACACAGAGGCCCAAAGGAAATAATTTTGTTTGTACTTTCTTTATTCCCCATCCTGGGCGGCCCTCCATCTCACCGACCTCCCCCCAGCCCCGTGCTCCCCGCTCACAGTGTGCCTCATGTCACCCTCCATGGCTTACCCCCTGTATGGAGTGGTATCCTCTCAACCACTTCTACACGATCCGTTTCGGAGGTGCCTGCCATTCGCAGGAGCAGTGCCTGGGGTCAGCATTTATCCAGCCGCCCAGGACATTTTCTCTTCTGGCTTTTCTCCCTCTGGCGCCCCAGAGATGGAGCATTTTTAGTGTTGGCAATGGCTGAGCTGTGCGTGCTTCCACCCACAGCATGCCAGCCGACTACTCCATCCCCATCCCTAACGTACAGAACCCAGGTGTTCTGACACCCAGTCACTGCTAGGTGTCAGCGGTGTGCTGGCCTCCGTGTCCCTCCCTCCCTCCCGGGAGAGGAGCACTGTCCTCTGGATTCTTGATCCTCTCCCACCCCTGCTGACACCTGGTGACCCACTCACACTACAAACGTGGGTTGCCGGCATGGCAGGAGGTAAGGTATGATGCCTCAGCCCTCCACACCACTGGGCTGGCTCAAAGGAAATAATTTAATGGATTATGTGTATAAAAATTAATGTAAAACTGCTAAATAAAAAAGCAATCACTCACTGCTAGCCCCTTCATGGCTGGCCTGTATTGGTGGTATATCCTGCTCGGGTCCGTGCATGAGTGTGCTGGGAGATACAGAAAGAGAGAGAGAGACAGACAGAGAGACAGACAGACAGATGCAAATACCTATATCATTATTATTCTAACCTGTAAAAAAACTAAGATTCCTGTAGCTAACGTGATGTCCTTCGGATGACTCACACCCACAGGCCAGGGACAAATTTACTGTCATGACTCGTGATAGTACACAGCATACCAACAGCACAGCAGTCCATCACCACTTCCTTCCAAGATTACCTGACTGACTCCTACAGTACAGTTACTGTTAAGTGACCAAATTCAGCAACTGTTAAGGGTGCCTCAGAATTTGAATTGGAGTTGCAGACATGTCTGGTGCAGCCGCATACAGCACAATCCCACACTGTGGTTGCAGTGCCGTAGGAAGGCATTTTGGTGCCCTGGGCAAGAGACAAAGTTTGCACCCCCCCACCAAGAAAAGAGCCAGGAGTCTGGAGGCCGCAAGGCCCCCCAAAAGCTCTGAGTGGTTTACATGCTCTGTAGTGAGTTTTGGGGCTTTTCTTGAAGAAGAAACATACTTTTGTTACATGTTCCCTACCCCTGTTTAGGGAATATTTTGCTCCCCTCCAATATGAGATGTGGTAGATAGACTCTGGCTGGCTGGCATCACAGTGTGCAGCCGCAATTGTTGTGGACGAGTGGCTGACCAACAGTGCCATCAACCACCCACCATATATGCATTTCTGAAATATACTGTGAAAGATTGCTACATAAAGCATGGGGGCTAGGGGTCCTCTAGGCTCACTGAAGCTCTTGGAGGGGGACGGTTACATGCTGTAGCCTGATGTGGTTAGTATTGCGTCATCTACTACTGAATCAGTCCCCTACTGAACCAAAACACACTTGTGTTACATGTTCTCCCGAATCAAGTATCCCTACCCCTGATTTCAGATTTTTTTCTTCATCATGGAATCAGAACGAACTGTGTTGTAAAGTGGCCAAATGACAACCAGTAGTTAGTATTTAAAATCATAGTTTGCTAACAGAGGATTCTGCATTAGAAAGTAATGTGTGGGGGGCGTGGCCAGCAACCGAGTGTGCAACACATCTCCAGCGGAGCTCTGACTCCAGAGACCCAATTTTGTTTCTAAAGTATAAAATACTTGCACTGCGGGGAAAGTGATGTATATACTCGTGTAGAAGAAAACCTACGGAGCACAAAGATATAATCTGCTTGTCGCTATCAACTGTAGCATTGGAGAAATGGGCAGAAGCAATAAGACGGTGGCAAGAGGAGAAGGGGCCAGGCCCAAAGACCCTAAGCCCGTACCAGCAAGGACCTTAATGTGGGATCAGGAGAGGAAACAACTCAACCATCAAATGCCACACTACTTAAAGCGATCCAGAAATTGGATCAAAAAATGGATGATTTTGCTGGCCAATTTAAAAATTTGGATGCAGAAGTCGGAGTGTTGGAAGAAGATACCAAAACCGCAACGAAAACAGCCAACACTGCATTGACAGTTTCATCGGGCCTCATTAAAGAAAATGTCCTGCTGAGGCGGCGTTTGGAAAATTTGGAAAATCTATCATGGGCAACTCACATAAGGATTCTGGGGTTACCTGAAGGCGTAGAGGGAGACGACTGCCTGGCTTTCCCAAACAACTTTTTTTGGGACACTGTGCAGATTAAAGAAGAAATTCCAGTGATTAAAGCCTACAGGATTACCCCATATGGTGCAAGGAGATGTACAGCTACCAACACGCTTCCACCCAGAACGTTACTTGTTGTCTTGGGATCTGCTCAAATAAAGGACAGGACTATAAAACAAGCTGAAAGTATGGGAACAATGTACTGGGACGGAAATAAAACACATATCTTGCCCGACCTGAGTTATTCAACTAGGCAACGTCGGAAACGTTTTGACGGCATTCGGGGATGAATTTGTCAACTGGGAGTCCAGCATGTGTTGCTAATGCCTGCAAGTTTACGAATCTTCTACAGAGGGAAAACATATCAGTTTGCTGATCCCCTTGAAACAGGCAAGCTGATGGCTCGAATTGACAAAGAATTCCAAACCAAGGATAGCCATTCCGAGAGCGATTCCAGGGACAGTGAGTAAATAAAGGGGCTTTTATGGCTCTATTGTTTCACCAACAAATTGAACTGAGGACTAAACTTGGTAATGATTTATTTTAAACCATATAGATGGCTTCTTTTCGTGGAACTAATAACATTCTCAGCTGGGGCTAAAAAGATATCCCCATGAACTGTGTCCAAAGGGATCGAAGCTTGGTCCATTGTTATGAATCGCTTGCTATCATCTGCATTGTATTAGTTACTCAGGATAGTGTGGTAGAAGATTATGGGACAGTTTAAATGGTGCTTAATAGCACTGAATTCTCTTTTCTTTGTGCTGCATAAATGTTTAAGTATTAGGTAATTGTTTAGCACCTTCTATTTTAAACGGTGTGCTTAAGTCAGAGTTAAATAAGTAGAATGATCTTTGGAGTTATTAAAGTTCTAGCTGGCAAATATACGTCTACTTAAGATGCTGTATGGGAATATATCTGTCTAGTTAGATAGGAATAAAGATAGCATTTTATAAAGACATGATGGTTAATCCCTAGCTCATGGCAGCATGTGGCCAATTTAGTTAAAATACTACTGGATCAATTTTGCCTGATTACTCCCCCAATTGTAGTATCAGTTAATAGGGGCTTTACTAGTTCCTTTTTTGTAAAAATACTGTTTAGCATAGTCTCATGCTATTGTACCAATTTGTAAGTCTGCCTATGAAAGGTTGTGTTCTGTATTATGAATGCTATAAAAACAATAAAGTACAAAAAATAAAGTGATGCTGATGCCAGTTCAGTACTCCAACTTAATTGATAAATATATGAAATGTGAGAATTGAACAATCCATACAACACACAGGAACACAGCAATACAAGATATGGAGCTGGAGCTGAATGAACCAAAGCCCCACACACAACAGCACAGGCCACGGAGTGCTAAAACAAAAACCTCAAGGCAATCAGGACACGAGGGAACCCTGGTAACTGATGAGAGGTGACGCTATATATTTTTATGCAAAAATGTTATTCAGATCGCATATCCACAGTAGGTACAGCATACACATTTCACAGTTGTCTGGCCTATGTGTGAACCTTTCTTACCTTCAAAGAGGCAAATTCATCAATGACTTTGTCGAAGTTAATGGCACTGGCTACAGCATTTTCAGTAGTTAGTATAGCAAGATTTGACAGTCTTTCTTGTCCCATAGATGATCTTAAATAGGTCTTGATCAGCTTCAGTTCACTGAAACTACGTTCACAAGAAGCAACAGCCACAGGGAGCGTCAAGAAGAGTCGGAGAGCAGTTTCAATGTTTGGATAGGAAGTAACTCAAAGACCATTTGTGAATGAGCTTCAACAAGCTGAGGGGTGTGGCATTTGAAAAATCGGGCAGTACTGAAACTGCCTGTAATTTGAAGCGCTCTACCTCATATACTATCTCACAAGCATCTACATCCTTGGAATATTTCATTGCCAGATCTGCTGTACATTTCTTTAACTCGCTAACTTCCATTGTTGAGAAAGATAGCCCTGTAAGGAAGTTAAGATCAGCAGCCACTTCAGACAGTGCCTCATACCTCTACAGAATCTGGGAAATGAGGGTGTCTAGAACATTGCTGAACTGCACTTTGAAAGCCTGTTCAGCAGAAATCAAGTGCCCTTAATCTTCGACGTTCTCATCGGCAATCCTTTTCACCTTTCTTTTTCCTTTTTCTGTGAATTCTGCATTCAGTGACATCTGTTCAGCAAGTTCTGCTGCAAATGTCTGCAGACATTGCACATGGGGTGGTGAGCAAGATAAGTCTGTTCACTGACAACACCAAAATCGGAGCAGTGGTGAATGGAGAGGAGGGATGGAAGCAACTGCAGGGGGCCCTAACCAATCTAGAGGAGTGGTCAGAGAGGTGGCAGCTGGGGTTCAATGCAAAGAAGTGTAAAGTTATGCACTTTGGGGTGAAGAACCCAAGGAGACAATACTTGCTGGGAGGGGTTAATCTGGGGATCACTGAGGAGAAGGACCTAGGGGTAATGATAACAGGGACCATGGACAACACTGCCCAGTGCAGGAGTGCTGCTGCAAAAGCAAACAAAATGTCTGGGGTGCATAGCGAGGGTTTTTTCGTCCAGGCAAAGAGAGGTGATCTTGCCCCTCTACAGGTCGCTGGTAAGGCTGCACTTAGAGTGGTGTGTGCAGTTTTGGAGGCCATACCTAAAGCGTGATATCAGGCTACTGGGGGGGGGGGTGCAGAGGAGGGCAACAAAGATGATATGTGGAATGGAAGGGACAGACTATGACAGCAGGCTGAGAGACCTGAATATGTACACCCTGGAGGATAGAAGGGACAGGGGGGATATGATGGAGACATTCAAGTATCTGAGGGGAATCAGTAAGGATGGAGCAGATGGGGTCTTTAAGTTAAGGAGGGGGAGGGTCACCAGAGGGCATGGGCTAAGAATAGAGGGGGGAAGATTACTAGATTCTCATCTAAGTTATGAATCTCATTTTTTGAGGGTTACCTCAAGAATACATTGTAGATTGGGTTCTTTGTACAGAATCCGTTCATTTCTTATTCCTGAGTCTAGGCTGGTTATTTCTAATTGCTGCTTACTTCCTATTGTGAACTATGCAGCTATGATTACTGACACTGCTTCTGCGACAGTGATTTCAAAGAAATCCACTTTACTTCACTTGATAGCTAAGTTTGCTTTAAATTGTTCTAAGTCATCTCATCATTGTGTGATTTTGAAAGAAATGGGCTGGTTAACGTTTCATTAAATTTCCAATACTGTGTGGCCAAGTTCATATATAAAGTTATGGACTCTGGAATTCCACATAGTATTTCAAAGTTTTGAGACCATATATTGATGGTCATTATTCTAGACATAGGTCAGACAGTAGGTTTCTCAGATTCCTTTATAAAATCTAAAAAGTGGACAAAGATCCTTTGCTTATATTGCTCCATTCATTTGGAATGAAATTCCTCAAGATATTAGGTGGTTGTGTTCTGTCAAAAGTTTGCCGATGCATTAAGGATGTATTTCGAATCTCAATTTAATTGTAACTGTTTTTATGATTTTTTTTTTATGAATTTTAAGTAACAAAGACATTTTTGTCTGCAATTTGCTGCATGTATATGTATGTTTGATTATGTATTGTCTGTATGCAATATATGTGGGTCGCACCTGTAAAAGGAACTTGTTTCGTGTCACCCGTTAAGCTGAATAAACAAACAAACAAACAACAAACAAGATTTAGGAAGGAAATGAGGAGACACTATTTCACAGAGAGGGTGGTAGCAAATGGAACGCCATACCAGAATGGTGATATCATGTAAATCTGTGAACAGCTTCAAAAGGGCATGGGACAGGGAACGGAGAGTGAGGGTGGGGGAGGTGGGGGTGGCAGTGGGATGACAAATAGAGAGGGGGTGGGGCAGCTGCAAACTAGGGTGAGAGCTGCACACTCAAGCAGACTTAGATAGACTAGGTGGTCTGTTTCTGCTGGCACATTCGAATGTTCGTGTGTTGTACAACATCATTTATTCCATCATCCCGCATATGTTGCAGTGCATCCTTTAATCCACTGATATGTTTTGAGGTACTATCGACAGGCAATCCCTTAAATTGCAACAGTTGGTTTACTCATTCAACCAGGTTTAGTATTTTGTCCCACATTGCTAGGGTACAAAGAAATTTGAAATCTATCTGCTTGATTAGACTCTGGGCTGTTGATACCGCGTCAGCATTGGTTGCAACTTCACTTATTTGGTACAATGCCTTTAAGACATCAGGTATTTGAAGATGAAGGGAGTGAACTGCACGAAACTTTGAAGACCATCTTATTTCAGTGTGACCCTTCAGAGTGACCTTTACTGCTTGGGACAGCACCTCCCAGCGGCTTGCTGAAGCTACAAAGAATGTAAACAATCTCTGCATTGTGCCAAAAAATGATACCATGTCCACTGATACACTCGCAGCATGGACCCCAACTAAATTAAGAGAATGAGCTGCACATTGGACAAATCTAGCATGTTTATTCACTTGTGCTATATGGGCTTGCATACCACGATACTTTCCTGCCATATTAGCTCCGTTGTCATACCCCTGGCCATGACAGTTAGCTATATCTAAGCCATCATCACTTAATTTCTTTTCAATTTCTGCAGCTAGCCCACTTCCTGTCTTTTCATGGGAGATGATGAAATCAATGAAACTTTCCTCAACACTGCAATCATTATCCTGTATCCTCGCATGCATAGAGGAGGCAGTATAGCGCAGTGGTCTAAGGCTCTAAGCTGCAAATCTGGTGATATCCAGCAGACCATACCTGGGTTTGAATCCCACAGCTTCCACTTGCATACTGTGTGACCCTGAGCAAGTCACTTAACTTCCTTGTGCTCCCAGGTCGCTCCTGAAAAAAAAGCTTTCAGCTTAGTGTGCTATTCCTGGTTAAACTAAAAAAAAAAAAATACTGAATGATTTGAGACATTTGCTCCTTGTGAACCACATCTGGCGTACAAACATAACAGAAAAATATTTTGCCTCCTCAATTTTCAGGATTATTATGCCTCACAGTGGAACCCAGCAAGTTAATAAACTCGTTCCGAATTGTAGGAGAAAAATAAGTGGTAGACCCCTTCTTATGGTTGGTAATGTGCCCTGCAAGCTCCGGATTATAGTGACTTATCAGCTCTAGCAAATTAAGACAAATTCCAGAATGTGTGTGTCTGATCATATCTGTGGACCCCCTGAGAGCCAAGTTGTTTGCACAGAAAAGTATAGCATCAAGAATAATTTTCAGAATGGTACGCCACTTTTCTTTTTCTGAGGCAATGGACCTTTGCAGCTGATCATCTATTGTGGCCCCTGTTTTCAAGCGTATTTCAAAATTCTTCCAACGTAAGTAACTGTCGCGGCGTTCAGTGGAGTTTTCATGATCTGGAATTCTGGGATTTAAATGCCTTCAGTCACAAAATCCTTATTTTGGATTTGCCAGACTTGATGTAGTGGATGATTTCTTTGCAAACAGCATGCATGGGAAGCAATAGATAGCTTTCTTGGTCTCACTATACATTAGCCATGTGCGTTTGACAGTTTCTCCATCAGGAAGAATTTTGGTGAACTAATCCCGATAGAAGCGCCTGCCATCATCAGACGCTGAGAAACTAAAATCAGCATTTTTCTTTTGTTCAGGGCCATGTTCTACCAAGCAACATCTAACTCTGTCAGTCATGTTGGGCCATGACGTCAGGTCATTAAAATTAAGTTGTAGTACTGAACTGGCAACAGCATCTACATTACTTTCTAATCCAGGATCCTCTGTATATTTTTCAAAGTTGTATGCAGACGGCATTGGCTGGCAATCATCAGCATCTTCTTCAAGTTCTTCTTCTTCTGTAATATTGCCCTCATCATCTGTATGATCACCAGGGTCACCATATGTTGACCTTTGTCTTGTTATATCAGTTGTCGGGTCAAAACTTGTCTCAGTAGGGGTAGGCTCATCGATGTCAATTGGTGTTGCTACTGACTGAGTCGCTAAACTTCCCTCCTGCTCCTTAGACTTGGTACACCAATTTTGCCACTGTTGGGAGAGTTTTCGATTTTCTTCTTCTCTTGCTTTCCGCAGTTTTCTAAACTCTGCCCCTGATGGTTTCTTTGGTGGCATCTTCAAGAATCAGACCTTCCTTGACAAAATACTGAAGACATAAGTTTGCAGTATAATAGGAGTACTTAACTTCCGAGCATCCCAGTCAATGTCCTATCAAACTTCCTGTTTGTTTAAGCAATAAGGCACAACAGGGTGTGGGTTATTGGGGATTTACCCACGCCTTGTGTGGTGTGTCACGAGGCGCAGTCGAGTGACTTAACCACACAAGAAGTGGGACAGGACGTTGAGTGGGATGCTCTGAAGTTAAGTACACCTGTTTACCAACGGTCATGTGACATATTTTGACCAATGAGGTTACAGGATTTTCCTACACCATTGTATAATTGGCAAGTAAGACCTCAGGTGTGACAGCAGTGCTACTAGCTATCACTGATCACAGAATTACATGAAATCAAAACACTGAGCAATGAGCATCTCAAATCGCCCACGGGGTGCTGATGATTCTACAGTAGCTAGCCTATAGAGTTGCAGTAATGCACTTTAGGGCATGCGTTGTAGTCAGATTTACACACTTCTTGTGTGGTTAATAAAGTCACTCGGCTGTTCCTTGTGACACACCACACAAGGCGAGTGTAAATCCCATAACACATGCACTGTTGTGCAATATTTCTTAAATCCAACCTTGTCAAAATGCTGTTGTACCACAGTTCATGTGATGATGATAGTATCATACCATCTCTATCTGTGATAGGACAGCTGCATTATAGAACCTCGAGAGAATGCTGAAGAAGGCAGTTTCATTGTGCAAGATATACATATATATGTTTTGAATTTTTAGACTTTGATAACCGGGTTAGGCCCGTTCGGCACAAGTGCCTCTTTTCAGGGGCGACCTGGGAACACTGGGCAGTTAAGTGACTTGCTCAGAGTCGCACAGTATGCAAGTGGAGGTTGTGGGAACCAAACCCAGGCTGCTGGATGACAAGCTCGACATTCATAGCTCATTACTCTAACCTCTAGGCTATACAGCCAGCCCCCGGCCTGAAGTCTGACTGGCTGTTAGATTAGCCTTACATTAATCCATGTTCAGCTGTCATGTACAGCCTGATTACCATGGCATAAGGACTTTTCCTGACTTTTAGCATTCCATACTACCACTGCTGACTGACTGGAATGCTGCACTATGATTTTGAACCAACATTCCTAAACAGTTGGTGGAAGAACGTTTTTTCAAATATCTCTATTTAAACGATATAAACAGTTGCCATTATTTAAAGGTAGACTTTTAAGAAAAAAGTTCTTCTTCAGTTAACAGTTTACGAATGCTGGCTCAAAATCACAGTGCAGCATTCTAGTCACTTTTTTACTCTAGGCTAGAGTAAACATTCACAAACCATACTTGAAACACTTTTCTTTTTGAATACATTTCTATAATAGCAATAAGGTGCTCACAGGAGTTAGATTAACAGCCAGTTAATTACAACCTGGGGCAATATGTCACTGGGCTACGCCTCGTGCCACATTACATTGACATCCCTAGGTAGTGGTTTCTGACTATTAATCTAACCTCGGGGAGTGCCTTATTGCTTAGTAACTCATTGCCATGTTCTCCAACCACCATTGCTACGGTACTGCCCCTACCCCCCACTCTCTACCCCAACCCAGAGAGTCAGACAGTGCTATCCAAATGCAATCATGATACACCCGTCACCCAATTTAAAAACACATTGACTTACCTTTAATAAGACTGACTATCTGAGCTGACTCCTTGCACAACCTCTGCTGACTGCTGCAGCATGAAGTTGTGTAGGATAGGAACTCTCTGATGTTTGATGGAGTCCACACTCAAGTCCGGTCCTACAAATGAAAGTTCACATTAAATTAAGCACATAATTTATTGCTATTTTCACTCAAGAGCAGAGCACCTCCTTACACACATACAGAAATTAAGAAATAAAGTACTAATCATGGTTTCCATTGCTGGTGTTTCTTTGATAACCATGAAAAATAACCCTAGCTCCATATTACTTAATTTACCAGCTTTCAAGGGTGAAGCTGAGCTGACAGTGGGTTCTGCCAGAATTAATAACACATTTATACTTGAAAAGGGCCACTTTATCTGAAACTGCAAATTTAAACTGAGTTATTAAATAGAGGATCATGCCTGATGCACAGGTGATAATATTACCTCAGGTGGTTGCTAGGGCATCAATAAACCTTGAGAGCACAGCTCAAGAGGTTTGCCTTTTCCCTAACAACCACAGGAGGTGATTATACCGTGGTTATCACTTGTACATCAGGCATTGACATTTATAGTGTATGGGACTCAACATGAGAAGGTACTTCCCCCCAACCCGAACACAAGTAATTTAGCCTTACCTTACTAATGAATCTGCACTATGGCCACATAACTGTGTAGGAAAACAATTTATTATGATACACAGACTGAACTATAGCAGGGCAAAATAGCACCAGAGTTAAAATCTCTATCAGACAAGGTGATTGCTAGACTCAGTAACAGTAAAGCGTGACAGTTGGAATGATGTTATTTGAATATAATGTATGGAGAGAGCCCTTATCATTGTCCCAATTTCGACAAGTTTATGTTGTTATGGTATCGATTTGATGTCAAGAGGTTGTTAACCCCTGTTGAGTATGTCACAGCGATACCATAACAACGGGGAGTGGATCTGCGAATGCGCTGGTCCTTTACACACGTGGCGCACAATGAACGGCTGCGGTGGTGAGAGGTTCTTCCACATCTAAGGTACCAGTGACAGTCCAGTACTGTAATTAAAAATTTGTAACACCATACGGTTGTCCCATACACTATAAAGAATAATGGATGGTGGCCAGACAATAACCACGCAGTAATCGCATCTCACGGTTTGCATTGTTGACAAGGAAACTGCTCAATGCAATTACTGTGTGGTTATTGTCTATCCCCGCATCCATTATCCTCTATAATATTGTACTGAGACTAACAATAGCAGTTTGCATTCTGTGTGTGCTGAATATTAAATAACACTGGCATTCCATTTTGTAAACCCACTGCTATAACATAGGTGAGAGAGGTTTATAAGGTTCTGACTTCACAACAGTGGGACTGCAAGGTTGTAAACAGCTTACTTTCAGTGGGTAATAAGGGTACCCTGTCCCACACATTATTACATTTTAACCCCTGAATAAAGAGAAAGAAATACCCATAATAAACCACAGTCACCTAAACATCTGCATTGAAATTCACAATTTAAAAACCCATTGCTATTACCTTACCTTATGAGACTCAGCTGAGTCGCATCATTCTTGCCTGGCCTCTCACCTCTGCAACGCAAATCCGAAACCCATCCACTCCAGGAGTTGTCTACAGACTGCACTGAATTTCAGCACTGGCTACAAATTGAAAGTCCACACATTACATTAACTATTAGTCTATTACAGTAGATAATCAACTACAGTTACTGAATTATTTATTGTTATTTTCACTGAAAAGCATAGCCCCTCCTTAGACACATTACAGAGGACATCTCAGATTACCTAAAGGTGGGCATGCAGTGTCACAAGGCATTTGGAAATAGGGAGGGTGAGTGGGATGCTGGGATACTGGGGCAAGGCAGTAGAACAAAGAGGGGCTGTGGATGTGGCCACCCACCTAGATTTTAGCAAGGCATTTGACACAGTCCTACACAAAAGATTAATAAACAAGAAAGCCAGCCTGGGAGTGGGTCCCTCCCAGGATGGGAGCCTGGGTAAAAAATTGGCTGGTCATGGGCAACAGGACACAGGGCAATAGTAAACAGCGGAGTCCATGCCGAAGAAAGTGGGGGGTTATTAGTCATGTGCCGTAAGGTTGGAACCGGTCCTCTTTAATGTCTTTATAAGCGGCACTGCACTGCAGAGGGACTGGAAGGCAAAGTATGCCTTTTTGCAGACAATACAAAGATCTGCAACAGGGTTGATACACAATGGGGTGGAAAGGATGAGAAGGGACTGACTTGGCAAACTTGAATGACTGGTCTAAAGTATGGCAGCTTAGATTCAATGCAAAGAAGTGCAAAGTAATGCACCTTGGAAACCAAAACCCAAGGGAAGACCACACATTGGGAGATGTGGTACTAACTAAAATGGAAAGGGACCTGGGGGTAGTCATATCAGATGACCTAAAAGTAGGCAAGCAATTTGAGAAGGCAGTTAGGAAGGCTGGTGGATTCTCGGATGCATAGGGAAGAGGCATCGCTAGTAGAAAACAGGGGATTGTTATCCCTCTGCACAGACAGTTGATGTGAGACCCCATCTGGAGTATTGCATACAGTTCTGGAGACCCATCTCCACAAGGACATAGACAGGATAGAGGTAGTCCAGAGAAGGGCAACTAAAATGGTGCAGGGTCTGCAAGAGAAGCCATACGAGGAGAGACTAAAGGAGCTAAATGGTGCAAGAGTCTAACATATTTCAATATAAAAAAAATAGCAGGACAAGAGGACATAGCATGAGATTAGAGGAGGCCGATTAAGGGATAATGTGAGGAACTTCTTTTTTACAGAAAGGGTGGTGGATGCACGGAATAGTACAGCCTATCTCAGGAAGTGGTGGATATGAATACAGTACAGGGCTTCAAACAGGCATGGGATAGGGTAGGCATAAGGGAGCAATACAGATGAGTATGAATAGATAGGCCATTGACAGAGTAAAGGCCTATGGCACATTCATAAGGTAGAAAAAATGGGCAGACTAGATGGGCCCTTGTGGTCCTTATCTGCCTTCAACTCTATGTTTCTATATAAGTTATCTGACTGTTTATCATCAGCTTAGAGGGCAGCAGCACCAGCGGTAGTAGTGGTACTGTACTTCCCGGGTCGGGTGGGTCACTCCCAGTTCTGTTTGGGTGGGAGTGAGTCAGTTACTGACTCCCTCCCTCCTACATAAAACCGGGAGCGACCCACCTGACCTGGGAAGTACAGTACCACTACTATTGCTGGCGCTGCTACCCTCTAGGCTGATGATAAACAGTCAGATAACTTAAAATTACTGGAGTCAGGTGACACCACACTAGACTGAAGTGACTATTGGACTGGCTGGCTCTCTGGGACTGGGGTGGATGACCCGCCGGTGTCAGCCAGATCCAATTGTGTACAGTATTATTCTGCTGTCCGCTCAGCTCCCAGAGATGCCTACTGTACCTGTTTCTTAAAGTTTAAGAAATAGGCGCAGTAGTAAGAGACAATGGTCTTTAATAAGTCATATATTAAACAGGATTCAGTGTGAGAGACAGTGGACAAGTAAGTGTATCTGTCATCAATGCCAGGTAAACCCAACCCAAGCAAACAAATTAATTTGCATCTTTTGATATTTACTGGCGATACTCTGATACCTACTACGTTCAGTCTAATAGACTGAACATATCAGAGTATCACGACGCCGGTGCCAGTAAATATCAAAAGATGTCTAATTCTGTGAAAAAAGTGGGCAACAGAGTGAGCAGCAGTGCCCGGCTGACATGACACATCAGCCCCCACCCCTTACAATATAATTACAATTTACATGATAATACTACTTTTTCCCCATGACCCCAGTCAGCTGGGATGCAGTATAATTCCAGGGTGTTTGTGGAGGACGTTGGACCGGTGATGCGCTTTTTTGGAAACTCCACACACTACAGTGGAGACGTGATCACGCTCCTGTTGCAAAGTCCAACCGCCTCCACAACACCGAAAACTAGCAATGAGGGAACTCATAATTATTGACGGGGGGTGGAGCCCCCCAGTTGCAAGAATTTTACATTTACAGTAAGACTGCTTGTTTAACCTCCCCGTACAATGCGATGCAATAATTACAACTGACTAACTTTTGGCTGGAGCACATTCCAATGTGCCAGGCTGCCAAACAGGCAGAGGAGAATGAGGATCCACAATAATTTAACTGCCTAGTTGTGAGGTTGCTTTATGTTTTGTAATATTCCGTGCTATTCTTTCAGTGGGGGCGCTCCGCCCCCCCCCGGGTAAAAAATACAACTTCATCAGTGCACCCGGGGGGTGTAGGGGGCAGAGCTCCCCCCACAGAAAGAATAATAGTACGGAATATCATAAAACATAAGACCAGAAACCATAAAAAACTAAAAGCATTGCTATGAATGTACAGTATGTAACAGGGGCAACTGCGGCGTTTGTGGAGGACGCTGGACCAGTTGTAGTTATTGCATCGGGTTGTACGGGGAAGTTAAACAAACAGTTTCCTATTGTAAATTTAATTGTTGTAATTGGGGGGCTCCGCCTCCACCTCCACACCCCCCATCAGTAATTATGAAATAAATATCAATTTGTTTATTGACGGGGGTGTGTGGGGGGGCAGACTAAGCCCCACAGTTACAAGAATATCATTAATAACAAGCAGCATTATTCCCAACACAGGCATATAGTTCTATCTGACGTCCCTCTTTGTGACAGGGAACGCGGTTGTGCTTGCATTTTATCTGGTTACCGTAACCAACCTAATAAGCTCTAGCAGTCCAATGTCCTCCACAAAGAAATGCCTAATTGCAGTACTACTCCCTTCCTGGTAAGAGGTACCGTGATCAGCCACATATGGTATCTTGGTATGGGGGGGGGGGGATATGTAAACTGCGAATAACTTCCTTCCTTTATGACAGGACTGGATGGACTAGAAGGTTAAGTTGACCACCACCCACTGTAATTTGTTGTTGAAGTAATAATAATTCCGTTTCCCTTCAATACATAAGCAACACTTAGATTAGACAGACTCAAGTAGTTGAACTCTATCATCTAACTGACTCTCACTCTCAAAGGGAAGTGCATTTCTGTTACATCAACAAGGAAATCAAATTACAGTGTGTGTGTGTCACTGTGTGTCAATTCTGTGCTTGTGCTTATAGTACTTCTGTGCCATTTGTTTTTTTATTTGCTTGCAAATTGCTCTCTATGCTGCTGCTCTAGTGCCTTGCAGATGGCCCCTGCACTGGCTAGCCCTAAAATCAAATGCCTTGCTGCCAATTGATTATTGCAGCAGTTATAACTAACTAAAAGGAAAAATAATCGAATCGATGACGATGTGACTTGTGGAGGGCGCTCAGGCAGCCTCCGTGCTTGCCCTCCACCTCCAGTCCTCACAGTCTGACTGACTCACTCAGCCAGCCGCAGCCCACCCCTCTCTCTCTCTCACATCACATATTCTGAAAAAAGAGCAAGAGAGAGAGAGTGAGAGACGACCGGGCGGGGTGGCTCACACTCACAGTCAAGTCAGTCACTGCTGCTGCCGGGTGTGCTCTGCTCAGCTGGAATCATCGGGAGAGATTCATTCATTCTTGTGGTAACTCACACAAGTTCAGCTTGTGGAGGGGACACCACTGACTCGGGGAGATTCATGCCCTGGCCATGGGACTGGAGAATGGGGTCTGGACTGGGAGGCGCCGAGGCGGGATGCAGCCACGCAGGCCTGGCTGGCTGCCAGTGCCTGGAGGAGCTGGAAGATTTATTTTTTCCAATCGCCGTCGGCCTCGGGCAGCACTCGGGAGGGGAGGGACATTAGGGACATACTACTCCATTCCATCCAGTACCAGACAGCAGAGCAGTTGACTCATCAATCAGATTCAGTCTGTCTTTCAAATTTCGACAAGTCTCCGAGTCAATCAAAGCTCATTTCCACAACAAGGAGGCTTGGACAAAAAATAGAATTGAGTTATTAGAGTTAATTAAAATAGCTGACCAACCCCATTCTATCTCCAGAATCTATGGTGTGTTACAACGGTTAGATGATAACCTTCCTTCTGGTGTTAGTCACTATTGAGTACGTAGATTAGGAATAACAGAGGACATGAACACATGGAAGAGCATGTATGCCAAATACATAAGAATGTCAGACAAGATAGATACAAGCTTCAACGGTTTTACATTATATACAATATGTACTTCACTTCTATGAAACTACACAGAATGGGCAGTTTAGAACACTCCACATGTACCAGATGTGGGAAAGAGGGAAGCGATATATATCACACACTGTGGGAGTGCGTTAAGATTCAGCCCTTCTGGAAAACGATTTGTGATTCTTTGTCACGAACCGTAGATTTGGAAGTTTTCTTTACGCCCGAAATCTGCCTGTTGAATAATTTTTGCATGGAGATGACTAAACAACAGAAACTGTATATGGCCATAATATCAGCTACTGCAAAGGCTGTCATTCTGAGACACTGGAAGGACACCTTTACCCCGTCGGCAGTAGAGTGGTATAAAGAAATCACGCTTGCATTACAGGTAGAATCCCATATAGCCAGGATGAGCAGCAGGGCTCAGGGTTATGAGTCCAGGTGGGGCCTACTAGATATGGCTCTGACCTCATGGCATACTGGGAGTCACTTATCAGAGAAACCCCCTCGTTCAAGATTACAGTTTGTGTTGATTGGTGTGCGTATGCTGTTTTAGGTAATGGGTAAAGGGTGAGGTGTTTATGGAGAAAAGGTTAGATACTCTTATCAGCATGATCATGTTAAGAATATAGGCTGGTTAATAATGTGTATAGTTTACTCACATTTATCCTGTAAATGCTTACCAGCTTAATGTATGTCGAAGATATATGTTGTTGAAACATTAATAAAATAAATTAAATACAAAAAAAAAAAAAGATTCAGTCTGTCTTAGTATAGACCCCGGCCCCGAATATAAGGAATGGGAAGAAGTCACGACTCAGTAGTGCTTTAAGTTGCTTGCCTTGCTAATTAAGTTCAGTCTCCGCAGAACTGTGCGCTCTACGGCTCTAGTCTGCGCTCTCCTCTCTCCCTACTAATTCTTTTATTCTTTATTCTTTCTATCGCTTCCTCACCTCGCTCGCGTTGTTTTTTTTTTTCTCTCTGGGCTCCGTCACCATCAGCAAAACACTCCTCCGTCTGTAACTAAGTACTGCCTCTCTCAAACCCACTCTGAGTCTCCCGCGCCCGTACTTTATATACTGTCTGTAGTGGACCTCATCTGACTTTTTCTTTTCATAGACAGTGGACCATGTGACCTCCCCCTTGCTGGTCACTCCGCAGGGATGCGCCCCTACTGGCAGACATTAGTTATCACATCATTCCAAGAAAAATGTTTTTTAAATTCACGGCGCAGATTTCAGATTGTATGACACTGTGCCAGGTAGTGTGCCCCTCGGAGGCATGCGCCCGTGGCGGGTGCACCACCCGCTTCACCCTTCCTACAGTACTGTGTGGTTGGTTAATGCTTATGCATAGTGTAACACAATATACTATAAAACTAATAATAAGGAGGAATAATAGGGAATGAGTGATGATGACACTTGTGTGTAGTTGTACTTTACTTGTGTTGTAGTGTAAACAGCCTGCTACGAGTCACAAAGTCAGATTTTATCCCCTGGGCCACCCACAGCCAGCAGCACAGGTGCATCAACTTGTATGTTGTTTGTCTGAACAGTATTTTTTTTTTTAAATAGATGAAATCATGAATAAACGTTAACAAGTGATCGTGACTGGATGGCACAAGTCAAAGATTTATTTTGCCAGCCTGCTGCCCTTGCCCTGTACACACAGCCACACTGAAGCCAGGGAAAAAAATATTTGGGATTTCTGGGACTGTTACATTTCTCGTGGGCGCCTCTGCATTCTCCCTCTCTCCCCCCCAGATGGCACAAGTCAGATATTTATTTTGCCAGCCTGCTTCCCTTGTCCTATACATACAGCCACACTAAAGCCAGGAAAAACATTTTATTTAGGATTTCTGGGACTGTTACATTTCTCATTGACCCCTGCAGTTTCTCTCTCTCTCTCTCTCTCTCTCCCCCCCCCCCCCGGATGGCACAAGCCAAATATTTATTTTGCCAGTCTGCTGCCCTTGCCCTGTACACACAGCCACACTGAATCCAGGAAAAAATAAATTATTTGGGATTTCTGGGACTGTTAATTTTCTCACGGGCCCCCCTGCAGTTCTCTTACTCTCCCCTCTTGATGAAATCGTGACTGAACGTTAAGTGATTTTGATTCGTGATTGGATGGTACAAGTCAAATATTTATTTTGCCAGTCTGCTGCCCTTTCCCTGTACACACAGCCACACTGAAGCCAGGGGAAAAAAATATTTGGGATTTTAGGACTGTTATATTTCCATAGGGCCCCTGCAGTCTTTTCTCTCTCTCTCTCTCTCTCTCTCTCTCTCTCCCTCCCGTCTGGGCCAGCACAAGTCAGGATTTTTTTTTTAGTTATATTTTCTCATTCCTCTACGGCTGGGGAGGTGTTACCAATGGTTCCTCCCCAATCCAGTCCGGCCACACAGTCCCTTGCTCCACCCAAACCCCAAGCTCTACCTTTTTCGGTACCTACACAGCGATCTTTACCATGGCAGGCACATACCAGAGCCACCACCGCAGGATCGGGGGGGGATCCCGATCTAAGGAGCATCCAGGGAAGGAGTCGGGCGGCACCACACAGCCAGCCATCATACAGCCCGTCTAGGTATTTTTCTTTTCCTTTTTCTACCCCTACGCGCGATCATGCAATGATGTCAACACGCCGAACGTGGACATCCATCGCGCGCATCCTCAACATGCTTCCAGCATAGGTGGTACACCGGTCACCACTGGAGGCCACTACCGCACGGGATGCTCCAGATCCACCCGGGAGGGAGAGCTGTTCTCCAGATGCTCAATCCTACTCCCTCCCGCCTGGGCCCCAGCACCGGGCTCGTTCGAACCGGGTCGCTGGTGACATAGTGACATGTCAAGATTTATTTTGCCAGCTCTGCTGCTCTTGCCTCTAAGCACACAGCCACACTGAATCCAGGGGAAAAGAAACATTATTTGGGATTTTCTGTAACTAAAATTTCTCTTGGGCCCCAGTAGTCTCTCCTTCTCTCCTCTGGATCTGGAATGACACAAGTCAAAGATTTTGCCTGCCTGCCCTTTCCTGTGTACACAGCTACACTGACTGAGGCCAAGAAAAGGAAAAAAAATCTTTCATTTGGGATTTTGTGTAACTGTAAAATCTCTCTTGAGCCTCAGTAGTCTCTCCCTCTTTCCTCGGGGTCTGGAATGGCACAAGTAAAAATTTTGCCTGCCTGCCCTCTCTCACGTACACATAGCTACACTGCCTGAGGCCAAGAAAAGAAAAACACTTTCATTTGGGATTTTCTGTAACTGTTAAATCTCTCTTGGACCCCCAGTAGTCTCTCCCTCTCTCCTCTGGATCTGGAATGGCTCAAGTCAAAGATTTTGCCAGCCTGCCCTTGCTCATGTACACACTGCTACACTGTCTGAGGTCAAGAAAAGGAAAAAAAATTCATTTGGGATTTTCTGTAACTGTAAAATTTTTCTTGGGCCTCCAGTAGTCTCTCCCTCTCTTTTCTGGATCTGGAGCGGCACAAGTCAACGATTCTGCCAGCCTGCCCTTGCTCATGTACACACTGCTGCACTGTCTGAGGCCAAGAAAAGAAAAAACTTCCATTTGGGATTCTCTATAACTGTAAAATTTCTCTTGGACCACCAGAAGTCTCTCCCTCTCTATTTTGGATCTGGAATGGCAGAAGTCAAAAGATTTTGCCAGCCTGCCTTTGCTCATACATACGGTCACACAGTACTGCCACACTACCTTAGTTTGCAATTTGTATCCCCCTCCAGCAGCCACCCAGGCAACCACTACCTCCCCAGTCCCGAGTCCTGACTCCCTGACCCACCTTCACCTAAGCCTGACGATCGGTTTCTCTGCTTTTCTCTTCCCTCCCATCCGGCTCATATATTTCTGGTGTTTTTTTGCGTTTTGGGGGGATTTTGGCACTTTTATTTGGCGACTATCTCTTCTGGTTGGCTGGCTCTGCTGAGCGCAGCTCCTGATCCTCCAATCTTACTTGCTCGTCTGGGGCCGCGTTACGTACTCAGCATGGTTATATACCGTGAGTGTGTCACGTGACCTTCGGTTGCCTGATTGGATGCCGCCGCCTGCATGTGCCCGATGGCATCCCCATGGCAACAGACAACAAAATCACAGAAATGGCATCTCCACGGACCCAGAACTGGACTTCTATGGCGAAGTCTATATTTATTCGGGTCTGTGGATTGTGGGTTCGATTCAGTGGTCCAGATCTCCCATGGAACAGTCCGCCAAGCCCTATTAGGTATCCTATGTTGCTACCACAGGTGGAGGCACAGCGTCCTTAAAAATATTGAATACTCAGAGAGACACCCCATCTCAGGAATCCAGGCTTCACTCCGCATTGTAAAGGGATGTACCTCCTAAGGGCCTTGGATAAGTGCTTACAGAAAATTAACAGACCCAAGAGAAACACAGAGAAAAAGGCACTTTTGCTTTGTAGCAAACTGGAACCGTAAAAGCTATGAGAAGGGAAGAGAAGGGAAAGGAAGGAAGGACTGTTAATTTTGTTTGGGATAAAGAAATCTCATTTTCTGTGACTATAAAGAAAAGAATGAGTTGAATACTATTGCTCTGCCGCAATTGAAAATACTTTTTAAAGAGACAGTTACTGAATAAAAATAATTGATTTTTTTACTAAAAAAAAAAAAATGTACAACATGAGTGGTCCCTCAACCCCTTATAGCCAGCACTCTATTTACTGTCTCCTTCCAGGACCCCCTGTGGCACTGCCTCAGACTGTTACAGGGGATCCTTCACTAGTTGGGCTGATGAATCATCCCCAGCCTTTGTTGACCTTGATGATACTTCCGCTTTTGACCCTGTGGGTTCCACCGGGGGGGGAAGGGGGTTGGTGGCATTTAGCCTGATTAGGTCATGTGTTTTCTGCTCCAACACTAAGAGCTTCCGTTTTGTCTCCTGTTAACTGATCTTTGTCCCATAAGTCACATGCAGGACTGAGCAGTCGGATACCTTTGATGATGAGTTTATTGACCACTCATCTAGCAATGAGGATGTGGCGATGATTTAGGACCTTTCTTTGAGTCCCCACCTGAGGACCTGAAGTCATTTTGCATCTCTAATACTCTCTCATCCCCTCTCGAGGAGGTATAGTGAGATGTGTTCTATGAGTTTTTGGAAGAGATTTTTAAGGAACACACTTCCGTCTTTGCTCCCCTGATCAAGGCAGAGATCAGGACACCAGTGAGAGCAGCCTGGTCTCATCCTACTTTTGCTGGTCCTGCATCTAGTCAAGGGGATCACAGATATGCCGTTACCCTTCTGAAGCATTTAAGGCCTTTACTGAGTGCATGGACCTGACTGTGCTTGTGGCCGGCATGGCAAAGAAGAAGAAGAAGAAAAAAGTAACTAGTACTTTATCTGCTCACCCTCTGAAAAAGGAGTCAGAGATCCTAAACCTATGAGGCCATAAGGTTTATGCTTCAGGCTGTCTTCAAGGCAGTTACTAATTTTGCACAGTGTAGTATAACTTGCATTAAACTGTCCCACCAATGAGCTGGCTTAGCATTGTTTTTTAAAGTTGGCAAGTCATTGGTAAATCACATTTGTATGATTTTTTCAACTGTTAACCAACTCAAGACCAACTTTTACAACAGCAAACGTGCAGGCCCTGCGGCTGGCTACCCAGACATGACCTCTGGATCGGATCTGTTCCATGGCAAGAGTTGAGGAGCCCCACCTCCCTCATCAGAGGGGGCAAGCTGTGGGGAAACAAAGATATCAGCTAATTCATGGGGATGCCAGGGTGATGGCCTGGGGCCTCTGAGCAGAAGGAGTCAGGCCACAGAGATGGGGGAAACAGATTTAAAAAAAATTCATGGTATGTTGAAGTTCCTTTACACAGTTTTATTTTGTTTTATTGTTTGTTTTCTTGAGCGTCACCATATTTTTCTGATGCAACTACTTGACTGCTGTACACGTCAGTGTCAGGACATTTCAGTTTTCCTACTTGGTTTTGACCTGGACACAGCTGAATTTGTAAAAAAGTTGGTCAGAACAGCATGGGTACCAACTCTCAACACATCTGACTGAGCACACTGATATTTAGGACTCTTTGTTTAATGGTAAAACTCTTTTGGTTTTAAGCATTTCTGAAAAAATTGTTTTGAAAAAAGTAACGGAAATGAATTATTATATAATGTATGGTAGAACGTTGTTATATGTAGAAATCTACCTTTATATAACAATGTTTTACCATTGATGTGACGTCACAATATTGTTAACCCATCGATGGGTTAACAACCAGGTGATTCTGCGCGAAGCGCCTGGACGGCCTCTGAAACGCCGCAGAAGTGTGAGAGGCGGCTCAGAGCACAGCGCGGTGACTGAAAAAACTTCAGTAAGGACCTCTTTTTTTTTTTGGTTTTGTTAAAGTTATTGCTACCATGCACTGTAAAATATAATGTATGGTACATCGATCATCAACCAGTTTTTTTAAGCCATCTCGAGCTTGCCATGGCGACATAAACCTCTTGAGCTTCGTTCTCGAGGTTTGCACAGCCGCCCTGGCAACCTCTCGATAGTTAACAAACCAGTTAACAATCGATGACCAAACATTATCCTCTATATTAATAACCAGGATTCCAGTGGCTAGCTTGAGCAATAAAAGGTCTTTAGATGCTGAAAAAGGTTTACAGTGTCCCTCTGTGACAGATTATTGTAACACTGGCAATTAAAACAAAGAGAACATCAGGTGGCTGTGGCATCTTTGTTTTTATTGTTGATGTACAGCGTACAGTACCAGCTGGAGAAAAAGGGGGGGATCAACTGTATTTTATATGTTCACCGTTGGGTTTGGCAGAGTTAGAAAATGATTAAGTGAACTTTTTTCAGCAGGCTAAGCTGTAATGTTCTGCCAGCAGGGTTCCTCATCTAGCAATGCAGAGGAGGGTGTTTAATGAAATCTACCACTGTTGTGGCATCGTGGGTATTAGCTCACAGCCATATGGTTTCATATCAGAAGAATTCAGTTGTAATGACTCGCTTTAACACACACTTCCTCAGGGCGTTTCTTCCTCACCCGATCTTCCCTGTGCTTTAGCTGCTCCTCTGGTCCAACAGTTCCACTTCCTCACTGCTACCCCTTGCGCTGCTCCGGTGCTGTTCCCCTCACCCTCTTCCCACTCCTGTTGCTCCACTCGCTTTAACCAGATGAGGGGAAAAAGTGCGGGGGGCTCTGGCAAGGATCAGTCCAGATATGAACACTAATCAGAGGTGGGAGGTTATTAAAAGGGGGATAGAAGAGGCAATAGCAACATGTACCAGGGTCCAGAGTAAGGGGGCGAGGGCAAAGAAGCCTAGTTGGGGGGGGGGGGTCATGGAGAAAGTAGGAAGAAAAAGAGCTGCCTTTAGAAGGTACAAGAGAACAGGGAGGGGGAGGACAGAGAGAAGTACAGAAAGGAGTCGAGGGAGGTGACAAGAGCAGTCAGGGCAGCTAAGGCATCCTGGGAACTTAGGTTAGCACAGGACATCACGGATGGGGAGAAGGACTTCTTTAGGTACATCAGGGAGAAAAGGAACTGCAGAGACCAAACTGTGAGGATTAAAAAGGGGGGGTGGACACTAAGGCAGAACAGGCTAAAGCATTAAATGAGTTCTTCTGCTCTGTATTTTCTAAGGAGAAAGGTGGGGCAGCAGCCAGGGGGGCTGGGGGGGCAGTCACGAGGGGGGGTGAGGAGACAGAGAAATCACAGTGGGCAGGGTACTGGAGGGCTTGAGGGCACCGAGGGTGGACAAGGCACGAAGTCTGGATGTCATACACCCCAGGGTGCTAAGGGAACTGGCAGATGTCCTGGCTGAATCACTTGCAGACTGTTCAATGCCTCTCTGGACTCAGGGTGTGTACCACATGACTGGAGGATGGCACACGTGGTACCCCTCCACAAGAGTGGCCCCAAGGATGAGCCGGGGAACTACAGACCAGTAAGCCCCACATCCATCGTGGGAGAGCTGATGGATACAATCTTGGAGGAGAGGCTGGTTTACCTCTTGGAGGCAAATGGGCTGCAGGACAGCAGGCAGCATGGGTTTGTGTCAGGCAGATCCTGTCAGACTAACCTGGTGGAGTACTATGATTGGGTAACCCGGAAATTGGACAGGGGCCATGCAGTGGATATCCTGTATCTGGACTTCAGCAAGGCATTTGATTCGGTGCTGCATGGGAGGCTAGGTAATAAGCTGGAGGGCACAGGGGCTGGGGCAAAGCTAGTGGGATGGGTAGTGAACTGGCTGCAAGGGAGACAGCAGAGGGTGGTGATGGGAGGAGAGCACTCGTCGCCCAGGGCAGTGACAAGCAGGGTGCCACAGGGATCAGTGCTGGGGCCAGTGTTATTTAGGATCTTCATAGCAGACATTTCGATAGGCATCAAGAGCAAGATCAGTCTGCTTGCAGATGACATCAAGATGGGAGGGTAGTGGATGGCCTAGAGAGGTGGCAGGGGTTACAGGACAATCTGGAGAAGTTGGAGGCCTGGTCAGACACTTGGCAGCTGGGGTTCAATGCTAAGAAATGCAAGGTGCTACATTTTGGAGCAAAGAACCCAAGGAGGAGCTACCAGATAGGGGGTATTCAGCTGGCCAAGACGGAGGAGTAGAAGGATCTAGGGGTAGTCATAATGGGAGCAATGAACAACTCTGAACAGTGTAGAAGGGTAGCTGCCAAGGCTAACAAGATGCTGGGTTGTATTGCCAGAGGCATATCCTCCAGGAGGGAAGGGGAAGGTGATTCTGCCACTGTACAGGTCACTGGTTAGACCTCACCTGGAGTACTCTGTGCAGTTCTGGCGGCCGTACCTAAGGAAGGACATTAGGCTACTGCAGGCAGTGCAGCACAGGACAACAATAATGATCCATTGGTTAGAGGACTAGCCCTATGAGAGTAGACTGAAAGAGCTGAACATGTACTCCCTGAAGGAGAGGAGAGATGGGGGGACATGATTGAGACCTTCAAATACATGAAGGGGATAAATAGGACAGACATGGGAGGGCTTTTCCAGTGTGAATCAACTGGTAGCACTTCTGCCTCTGGGCCACAAGGTTGTGAGTTCAAGTGGCTCATACCCAGTGCCAACATTGCAGTATAGTGTTTGGGAAGGAGAGGCTGTACTATTAAATGTGGTGTCCTTCAGAAGAGATGTACCCGAGGTGCCTGCCTGTCCATCTACAGTATGATGGATGTTCAAGTAAAAGTTAATGATCCCATGACAGTTCTTAAGATGATCAGTGGCTTTATTCTGGCATCCGGGCTAGCATTTGGGGGTTGTATAGCCTAGTTGTTAGAGCACAGAACTATGAACCAAGGAGCTCTAGGTTCAGATTCCACCAGAACCATTTACTCACAGTTGGAAGTAACTGAGCAAGTCAGCTTACTTGACCTCTCTGTGCTTGCCTTGCCCCTCATTGTACAGTTGGTAGACGCCTGACCCCACTGAAAACTTGATGATTCCAGCTAGGACATAATAGTTGAGTAAATTACAAAAAAGTACAGGGTTCCCCCTGAAGTCACTTTTTCCTTTTTTTTGTTCTTTTTTATTCTTCTTGCTTTTATAATAGCACCCCGCAGGTAAAGGTGCACCAAGTGGTTGGTGGTGGGAGAGCAGTTTACCATGTTTTGTGCTGTTACTTCATTTCTCTTTCCCTTTATTTCTTTATCCTCTTACCTCTGAAAGGAATTTTGTTTTTGTATGTTATCATTTATTTTTTATTTTATTACAAAAGCCGTGTGTAAGGGATAACAGAACAGAATGCATGGTCATATGGGAACATGGCATACCTCGGGTTGGTGTCAGGCACTTGGTTGTGCCTCATGTCCTTAACCATCCAAGAAATGCATATATTCCCTAAGGCTATGTACCCTAAAGTGTACTGTCCAGATCATGAAATGGTCAACAGTGTAATTTAAACATGCATGAAAGTTATGTAGTTCAGGTTAGGTTTGTGGTCGTGGTAAAATAATGCTGTCATGTGATGTCTCCTGACCAGTGAGGGCACAGGATTTTTCTAGCACATTTTATTCTGTCTGTCATTCTGTAAGAAACAAACAAAAAGAAAAAAAAATTATGAAAATACAACAGAATCACGTAAATACCTCACTGTCTCGCTAGAACAGACCAAATTGCATTTGGCCAAGATCGTGTTGCTGAGTGCATAATGACTTTTCTTGCCTATATTCACAATACTTCACAAAAATTTTCTGGAATGCAATGTGTCATCTGTTCTTATACAGAATATTTTCTGATGTCTGGTCCAAAGGAGAGGCGGTAGCACTGTGTTTTCTGATGGGAGGTGTTGGTTCTTACCTGACTGTGGGGCTTCGACTTCAGGCCAGTGTGGGTTTATCTGCTACATAGAGGTGACTTGCTTAGCCTTGTGAGAAAAGGGGGAGGATACAGATTTTCCGTTGCTGGAGTACTCCTTGCTAACCAGGTAGCAGTGTGGAAGCAGCTGCTGCTCACTCTGCGGTTATGGTCAAGGACTAGCACTGCTGTGGGAGCCGCATGGGGTGGGGGAATCAGGAGGGGATAAAATGGTCAAAAGAAACCCAACTTGAAGGTGAAAGCATGTCTCCATTCTACTGAAGCCTGATTTCCTGAGTCACTGCTGCAAGTTACTGCGTGACGTGGGATGGTTGTATGATATTGAGCTGTCTGCAGCTGAAATTGGAAATGACTTTCTCTAGTATCACTTTGTTTTCTAATCTCCTGCCAAAGTTTTAGAAAAAGAAGATCTCTTTTCCTGTAAAGTTCTTCAAAATAGTAGCTCATTAAAACCCCACTATTTGTACGGGCATACCACTAAATAACCTAGATAATTAACCTTGATGTACGTTGAGAGTCCTCGCCTTCAGCTTGGGATGCTACCTACCAACACAGTCAATTATCTGGAAGTAATCGCTGCTATAGTATGTTGGACAAGATTATTGCTTAATTATTCCACAGATCATTAATATATATGGTTTCCACTAAAGCTTTTAATTGCATCGAAAGCCCATTCTGGTACCACAGGTTCTTGAGCTCTTTCCAAGTGCATAATATGTTAAAGGTATACAGTGCTCTAGCACGGATAGCAGCAGTTCCACTTAATTCTCAGTTAATTGGTGCACTTTTATCAGTTTTGCAGATTTGCAGTGTTTTAGTAAGAAAAAAAACAGCATTATTAAAAGTATTGTTTCTTTGCACGGTTTGCTTAACTTAATATTGGTACTGTGTGCAAATGTAAGTAAATAAGAGGATTGAGAGTGCTTTCAAAAGTACCCAGAAAACTGATATGGGAAGGAATTTTGTGTAATGTTAAGCACCTTTTCCTCCTTTAAAAGAAGCCAGTCTGTATGTGCAGGCACAACTGTCACAGAGTCATGATAGTGCAGAGCAGCACCTTTAGCCCCATACCATGTCCATTTTGGGCTCCTTGTTAGGGAGTTATAACTTTGCCCTTTAAGGTGAATGGGCCACAAAGTACATACATAGAAACATAGAAGTTGTTGGCAGATAAGGACCTCTTGACCCACCTAGTCTGCCCTACATTCCCTACCTGCTGTGCCACCACAGACCGTAATCGATCTCTGATCTTCTCCCCACTTTGCTTTACTTTTAAGGTTCCCTGGTGTCTATCCCATGCATGCTTGAATCCTGTTAGCATTTTAGCACTTACCACCTCTGCTGGGAGGCTGTTACAGGCATCCAACACCCTCTCTGTGAAGTATCTCCTCACATTTCCTCTGCGCCCCCCCCCTTCAGCTTCATACTAACATACTAATTGCCAGCAGATTAGGCCTTACGGTCTATTGAGTCTGCTCAAACCTCAGATCCCTAGTTGGGTGCGAGGCCCCCCGCTTGTGTTCCAGAAACCCCTATCATCCATCCACACACCCCTGGGCCAGGCCATCATCTGATACTTCCACTTTCTGTGTCTGTCCCACCCTCTCTTGAAGTCCTTCACTGTGGATCTCTGAACCAGCTCGCCAGGCAGTGCATTCCAAGGGTCCACCACCCTCTCAGTGAAAAACCTCCTTCTCTTTTCCTCCCTCACCCTTCCACCTTCCAACTTCAAACCATGCCCTCTGGTGATACCTCCCTGCTTTAGTCTAAAGATCCCCTCCATGTTTACCCTATTTATTCCCTTGAGGTACTTGAAGACCTCAGTCATGTCCCCCCTGTCTCTCCTCTCCTCCAATGAAAACAGGCAGAGCTCCTCAAGTCTGTCCTCATACGTCAAATGCCCTAGTCCTTGTATCATCTTAGTTGCCTCCTCTGTACCCTCTCCAGGAGCTGTATGTCCCTCTTCAAGTGTGGTCTCCAGTACTGTACACAGTACTCAAGGTGTGGTCTAACCAGTCCATTGTACAGCGGCAGAATCACTTCTCTGCTCCTAGGTGATCCGCCTACGATGCATCCCAATATCCTGTTTGCCTTGCTAGCCGCTCTCCTGCACTGCTCAGAGTTATTCATACATGCATCCACCATGACCCCTGGGTCTTTTTCCCCTATTGAGGCCTCCAGCGCCTCCCCTTCCAGGGTGTACCTGTGTTTAGGGTTTCCCCACCCAAGATGTAACACCTTGCACTTGGTGATATTGAAATTTAATTTCCATGTGTGAGCCCAGCTTTCCAGGGTGTCCAGGTCCTAGTGTGACCCCTTGTCATAGAGCATCTTTTTCTATGGAAAATGTTGCCTTTCTGTACCTTATTAATACCTGTGAGGTATTTGAACATTTCTATTAAATCCTCCTTTCCCTTCTTTCCTCTAGAGAGTACATATCTAGTTCCTTGAGTCTTTCCTCGGGCTTTTGATGCAGGCCCTGCACCATTTTGGTAGCCTTCCTTTGTACCACCTCGAGCCTATCTATGTCCTTCTGGAGGTGGAGCCTCCAGAACTGGACACAGTACTCGAGCTGCGGTCTTACCAGTGACCTATACAGGGGTTATATTACCTCCCTCTTTCTACTGGTAATGCCCCTCCCTATGCACCCAAGCATCCTGCTAGCCTTCCCCTCTGCCTTATCACACTGCTTGGCTACTTTCAGGTCATCAGAAATGATTACCCCAGGTCCCTTTCCTGTTTTGTGTTTATTAATACTTCCCCCCTCAATTGGTACATTGCCCCTGAGTTTCTGTGCCCCACATGCATGATTTTACACTTTTTTGTATTGAAACCCAGCTGCCATTCCCTTGACCATTCTCCTAGTTTTTTTAGATTGTCCCTCATTACCCCCCCAGTGTGTCCACTCCGTTGCAGATATTTGTGTAATCTGAAAACAGGCATACTTTCCCCTCCAGCCTTTCTGCAATGTCTCTAATAAAGACATTGAAGAGGACCAGGCCTAGTACTGACCTCTGTGGCATCCCACTTGTCACCTTGCCTTCTTCAGAGAGGACACCATTTACCACCACCCTCTGACTCCTCATGCTTCACAAACTTCTTACCCATTTTACTACTTTTGAACCTGCTCCTAGATTGCCGAGCTTGCTCACCAGTCTCCTATGTGGAACGGTGTTGAAGGCCTTACTGAAATCCGGGTAGGCCACATCTACCGCTCCACCCTGATTCACTACATAGAGTGCAACAAGTAGAACAAAAGTTGTGCCCTTTTTGAGGCTTGCATTTGAGCAGTTGGGCCGGGTGTTCTTCCAGATAGATCCTAATCCCCTCTCTCAGGTTGGTTGAGTGGGGGTGACTGCAGCTTCCCCTGGTGCTGTACAGATGTATAGGTAAGAAAGAGATGCTAAAAGTAAAAAAAAAATCAAGGGTAAAAGAAAAACTCGAGGACTGGTGTCTTTCTTCACAGCAAAGCACATCTTATGCCCAGTCGGTTTGTTTCCTTTAACAATTACTTATAACTGTGCCAAGGAAATTACATTTCTTTAGATCAGCTCAAACAAGTGACTAATACCCTGTTTTGCTGGGTGAGGGGGTGAGGTGGATTCAGGAGAGATGTGAGGAAGTACTTCTTCACAGAAAGAGTAGTGGATTCCTGGAACAACCTTCCAGTGGAGGTGGTGGGAGCAGAAATCATGGTGGGTTTCAGGAATGCATGGGATAGGCATAAGGGAATCTTAGTGGAAAGGAAGAGGGGAAGGAGAAGGATTCTGAGATCAGGTAAGGTCTGCAGTGATACTGTAGATAGGGAAAAACAGACAGACTGGATGGGCCAAGTGGTCCTTACCTGCTGTCAAATTCTGTGTTTCCATGTTTCTGTGTTTGTAGCTTGCTGATCTATATTTCTAGTCTTCATGCCATACACTGCAGGGGTCAAAATTAAGTTTTGCAGCCACTACCAGCAGGGCTAGTGACTGGGAAAATATACTGGTCCCACAGACATTTCCATTGGCCCAGCTGGTGTACATACTGAAGTGTTGCTTTCTCCAGTACAAGCCTGTATGGCTAGTTAAATGAAAATTTTACTAGCCCGATACAAAATCTACCATAATTTGACTAATGGCCCGGTGTCAGTTTTGACCCCTGCACTGTCTTTTAAATATACTTTTATTAAGATTTCGAGTAACAAAAACATTTGCTTACTTTTGTTTGTACTATTTTTTTTTTCATCTTTGGTAACGGGGTAAGGCCCACTAGGCACAAGTGCCTGTTTTCAGGGGCAACCTGGGAGCATTTTGAGGTTAAGTGACTTGCTCAGAGTCACACAGTATGCAAGTGGAGGTTGTGATGATCAAACCAAGGTCTGGTCTGCTGGATGTACCGAGCTCGTTCACAGTTCGTTACTCTAACCTCTAGGCTATACTGCCAGCCCTTTTATTTATCCGTATCTTATAATTAGCTGCTGCATCTGCAATGGAAGGATCCCTTCAGAGGAAGATAATTGACTACTGCAACAGTAGTGGAATGGAGTATGTTAGGCTGTACTGTCTTGAGATGCTGAACCCCAGAACTCAGGAACTAACTTAGGATTCAGAAAGGGTGGCATGAGACATGAGATATAATGCATACCATGGTGTGAAACATGACTGTTACTGCAGTGAGACTGGCTTCACTAATCCATGGCATGACTAAATGTTATGTATAAAAGCTGAGACAAAAGCACCTTTACGCTGCCATAAATTAATGTTAAGAGTGGACAAGCTATGCTGGTTTATACTGTCATGTCACTACTTGACCACCTATCACTGTACGCTCATTGACAAGCTCAAGTGGCCAAGTCCTGCAGGCAGACGTGACTACTGTTGGAGAGCCTCTGTTTATCTAATGACTTATTTTACCCAATTGAAAAGTGCCTGCTTGCACCACTCATCTGCATCATTCAACTTTTTTATTTACATGTATCTCTATTAGTCCTCCTTGTGGAAGATCTCCCGCGCGATCTCTGATCACGCCAACACCCACCGCCTGGTGTGGCACCCCACAGAGTCGGCCATTATCGCTCACGCCTGTAGTGGCTGGATTCTCTCAGAAGCCAGGGGATGCCGGTGACGCCTTCAGCTGCCAGATTGTCACTCTGCCATTTTCCCACTTACTTTTCACCCTTTGCGGAGTGCGCGTGCACGACGCTAGCACCACGGGCCGACATCTTCCGCAGACCGCCCCTTACACACCCGCTTGGTAGTGTCCTTGCTGCCACCAGGGCCGCACAGAGCGGTGGTTCCCTGAATTCTCCTAGGATAGGAGAGCAGTCCTATGGACGCTCAATCCTATCCCTCCCCTGCCAGCCCCTGGCGGCCCGGGCTTATGTCTGAACCCGGGTCGTCAGCATGGTACGAGGTGTGGCGTCCAGCACCTCACCATCAGCTCCACTGGGCCAGCTTACTCATTCAACTTTTTGACTCCCAGAATGAAACACTATTCTGGTTGAAAGGCCTTTGCATATTTTGCCACGGATTCCTGCAATAATCTCCTCCCTTCATTTTAGGAATGCCTGCAGCCTACAAGCGTTCATCACCAGTCTCTCCTTCCGCTCAAGAACCCCTTGTACGTGATTTGATCTAGTGTCGCCTACACCCTGTCACAGTTCACAATACATTTAAGGCCCAATTTTTCAAACAGCTGTTATTTAATCTCATGCAACATCTGCTGACTAATGTAGCAAAATATCTCTGGTTGCTACCTGACGTGGTACTCGTGTACCTACATTATAACTACTGTGATCTACCTATTACCAAGTGTGTACCACCAGTGAATGCCTGTAACACTGGTTGCTTTTTTAATCTAAGTGTTATGTACTGTACTGTTTTGTTTGCTGTGATGCATTGCTCTCTTGACGAGGTGCCTTTGTAAATGAGTCTATGACTCAAAGGTCTGTAAACTGATGATCTAATAAATAAATAAAATAAACAAACCTGTGTCATCCTGTAATGAATTATGTTTTGTAGCTATTCTGTGTGCTCTTACATTGCATTTCTACCTTACATTTGTATGTTGCTTGTATTTGCTTTGCTGCTGTGCTATTGCTGTTGTACTCTAGGACACCCCCCATGAGAATGAGATGCTGCATCTCATGGGGTTATCTGACTTCCATGAGAATGAGATGCTGCATCTCATGGGGTTATCCTGACTCCCATGAGAATGAGATGCTGCATCTCATGGGGTTGTCTGGATCCCCATGAGAATGAGATGCTGCATCTCATGGGGTTATCCCAATTGTAGAAATTTCACATAAATGAATAAATAAAATGCATGAATAACTGTCAGAATACAGACAGACCAACAAGGAATACAAAGCTTGCTTATTTAAAATGGTTGAAGTTTGTTTGCTATGTGGCTGCTCACTGCGTAATTATTGCATGTGCCTATTTTTCAGTAAATGTAAAAAATAAATGTTTTAGCAGGTGGTTTGGTTAATAATAAGTAATAACAGTATACACAATGGGTCAATAATGTAAGTGAGACCATGTTAATTTGTTTGAAATTAGAATTTGTATAAAAAAGGAAAAAAGCTAAATAGAAAGTAATCCTTTTCTGCTGTTAGACTGTCTCAGATTAGACAATAGATGTCACCCACGCTGTACGCTTTTCTTTACTGGAGTAAGGGAAGTGTATGGGGATGTCAGCGTCAGTACTGGCTTCCATGTATTTTTCTGCAGAGTGCTGGTAGTGGAAGTTTGATTGACACTCAATCAGTGAGAGTGTACTGTTACAGGACGTGCTCATTGACCGCTCAGTTGGCAGCCGGCCATGGAGGAGAGCCTAGGGCTGTGATGGTTGCCGACTTGGGGTTGGGATTGGGGGGGGAGTGGGTGGGGGACCACCTGCTGGGGTGGGGGTGGTGGGGGGCTGCTAGACACCAGGGAATGCTGTAGCTATATTATACAGGGGTTCAAGGATAGGGAGGTGGGTCCGCTAGACGTCAGGGAATGCTTTAACTCTCATGTACAGGGGATTGGGATGTGGGGGGTATACAATGTACACCAGAGAAACAGTGTCCAGACATTGAGCAGGTGATTGGGTGGGGAGAGAGATCACTGGACACCAGGGAATATGTTATTACATATCGGGTGAGGGATTGGGTAGGATGAGCGACCAGTGGACACCAGGGAATATGTTATTACATATTGGGCAAGGGATAAGGTGAGAGAAAGGACCACTGGACACCAGGGAATATGTTATTACATATCGGGCGAGGGATTGGATAGGGGGAAGGATCACTGGACACCAGGGAATAGGTTATTACATATTGGGAGAGGGATCAGGTAGGGGGAAGAGACCATTGGACACAAGGGAAACTTATGTTTTTTTAATCAGGCTGATGATTGGCAATCAGAGGGGGCCACTAGCACCAGGGAAACTTAAATTGTTTTTACTCAGGTCGTTGATCACGGGGTGGGGGGGGCACAACAGTACCTCTGCCAACCACTAGGGTTGCGTGGGAGTAAGACTAGGTCTCGGTTCGTGGTATTTGTTCCATGCAAGGGAACCACAAAAATGGCCCTTGCATGGCGCTAATGCTCTGTGAGTCAGACTATGACAATATTCAGGTCCCTTCCCCCTCATTTGCATTGCATCCCCTTCCAAACTTTGCCCGAGTACATACCTGGTTTGAGTACACAAACTGGGCTTCTGTAAATACCAGCTGGGGGCAAAACCCAGTTTGCACGCGCAAAACTGGGTTTGCGCCTGAGCAGTTTTGTGAATCCTGGCCCAGAGGTTTAGCGAAGGTTGGGATAGGGTTCCTTGGTCACTGTGATGCCCATCGCAGTAATAATGGGGAAAGTCCAGGAATGGCATTTAAAGTACACTTCGGGAAGTAGGAATGGGATACTATCTGCTATTGTGGTACTGCTCAGGACACATGTTTGAAATTACCATAATGAACTGAATAGAGGGCAAATTATTGTGTTTCTTGGGACTGAAAAGTGTGTTGTGCCAGTGAATTTGTCTAACCCTTCAGTAAAGAGAGTCAAGTGCTTTGTAGCCTAGGTGCCGTGTGCCAGTGGACTACTACCCCTGCCTGTTCACCACACAGGTTAAGGGGCCTGGGTCCTGCCACGGTGGTGATCAGGGGTTCCATCCCAAAGTAAGAGTAAAATGTGCAGTGCCTCCACTCAGAGTAGGTTAACAGTGGGCCAGGTGTCTGCTTGGTACAACCCCCTGGGATGCTGTACCTACCCACCTCCCCTTCCAGCCATCCCCACACACTGGATACCAAGTTGTTCCCCAATACCAAACAACACATATACTTGACAGCTTTCACAAAATACCCTCCACACAACAATTGCAATAAACAAAACACAGCTTTATTTTGGGGAGGGCTAGGGGAGGGATACCTGGGACAGGAAAGCTGTGAAGAGAAAAAGGAGTTGGAATAGTTAACATTAACAGTGCCAGTAGGTCAAGACACTCCAATGCCCACCCCCTACTAGTACCAGTGAAACCCCAGTTCCATCTATAAGGGTACCTTGTGATGGTGCAAACCTGGTCGGTGCCCCGGGTTAGCCGGCATTGGGGCCCTTGAAGAATATTTAAAGCATGAAGCTTCAAAGTTAATTCTAAACCTTTGTTTGCAAACAACCTTTCCCCAGTTCTCTTGGTCAGGGTAAGCCCTGAGTTACTCACGGTTCCGGAGAACTGAGCAGTCTCGGGGGTTTCAATTCAATGAGGACAGCAACAACTAGACAGCAGTAGATAATGAGAAAACTTGAGCTTACTTGGAGGTTTGGCTGCTTGTCAGCTTGCTTGGAGGTCTTGCAGCTTGTTCCCTTCAGCCTATTCAGGTCTGTTGCAGAGCTCAAATGCAAGGTCCACCAAACCACACCCATGAGTGGCTCCACTTCCCAGCGTCCTACATAGGTCAGAGTGCCCTAGCACTCCAGAATGCGCCAGTGGCCCCCTGCAGGCATTAGATCCCACTTGGTAGGGGTTGGCAAGTTCCCCACCTGGCTCTGAGCTGCAGTTGGGAATTCCCTGGTTCCAGCCTTCTCTCAAATGAGAAAACAGCTCCAGTGTGTAGCCAGACAGTTTCTCAAACTTTTGCACTTTCCAGTGCCTTTTGGCAACAGCTTCCAAATTCCGGACTAACATTTCCTTTCCACAACTGTGTAACCCCTAGGTGGCGCTATCCCAAGGGCTACTACCCCTGCCTGGGTGGCTAGTTGCAGGTTAAGGGGCCTGGGTACTGAAACAGGTGCCTCCACCTGGAGGACAGGGTTGTTAGTAACAAGGCTAACCTGGGTACAGCCCTCCAGGACACTGTAAACCCCCTCTTTCCCCTCTAGTGGCCTAGACAATATGCAACAAACACTTTCACAGTAGCCCCTATTCAGCATACAAATCCCCACACCGTTTGCACTTACTTGTGGAGGCAGTACAACGCAGTGGTTTAAGGCTCTGAGCTACAAACCCGGAGACCTGGGTTTGAATCCCACAACCCCACTTGCATACTGTGTGACCCAGAGCAAGTCACTTAACTTCCTTGTACTCCCAGGTCACCCCTGGAAACAAGCTTTGGCTTAGTGTGCCTCTCCTGGTTAAACAATTTCCCCTTTCCCTTACCACCAGGGCTGGTTCCACCAGTTCGACCCTGGAAACCACCCGTAAAACAAGGTTAGGCACAGCAAATAACAACAGTACAGTGCTTTTGGTACAAACTGGAACCACAGTCAGATTAAATGCAGAAAGAGTTAGATCCGATTTATTCAGGAGAATTGAACAAGGGAGGAGCATAATCAGGTTGATTGATTTGATAACTGATCTAGTCAGGCAATTATGCATGCACTTTTAGTCCCTGCACAGTCACACGCTCTGGGTACCCGGTTGAAAGTAAGGTGAGCTAGCCTGGAACGTTGCCCGGGGTAGGCCGGCGTCACAGCTGGTTGGGGCCCTGTGATGAAAAGAAAAGGCATGCACAACCACACACAATTTGTAATCCAGAGGCTGAAGGCTCAGTTCGTGAAAGGAAAAACAACAATGCAGTCAGATGACAACACTTGAGATTTAGCTGTTGTTGCTGGGAGCTACCCTGATTGTTACTCACATTACCCAATGCAAGACACAGGAGGGACGAAATGGAGACTGCAGGTTGACGACTGGTATGCCAGCAGAAGCAGCGCCCACACGAATCACTGAGGTGTCGTTCCTGTTTGAGATGTTGAGCAGGGGGCTGATCCCCATGCGAGTCTCTCGTCAGTGATGTTCTCTGCGCTTGAAGTAGCTGACTGGGCCAGTGTGGCAGGGCCCAGTCCAGGTAAAACAGTTCGGAAATCAGTCCGGGAAGGCTGGACGCAGCTTCCAGCAGGTGTGGCACAATTAAACAATGGGGAACCAAATCGCGACCCACTAACAGCACACAGCACATATATAGTAAAGCAATCACCATACCACAATGCGGATAGCAGTCCGGCAGCAACATCAGTGTTTCTGAGCAAAATCGGGAGTTCTGTGGTGAATGGATGTCCTGACAGACCGATCGTATACAGCAACTCTTTTGTCTTATTCAGGTTTAAGCCTGCTCACACTTCAGTTGCTTTTTTCTCACTTAATTCAGATACAGTCCGGGGTGTTAAGCCTTTCAAAGGAGGGTCAGGCCAGACTCAGCCTTTCCACCAATCTCCCGAGCAAACTACGCGGGAGCTGCTGCTTGAATCGCTCAAGCTGTTTACTCTGCAGACTCTAACTCCAGACTGACTGGCTGACTGCAGCAAGCAGCTTGGGAATTTCCTTTCGGTCCAAAAGGTTCTGGTTGGTTGATTCATCTGTCTGTCAAAGCAAGGGCTCCCCCTTCAAGTCTATTTTGGAGCCAAAATGTAAAAACTACAATTCCTACAGAAATTTGCTTCCACAAGATCCCTGAGGACAGGCTCCATTTTAGAGTCCCCAAAGGTACTGATTGGTGCTGACTGGCAGTCCAAAAACCAAAATGGTGGTGCAATACAGAAAGTTCATGCTGCAAAGAAGGCAGGTTAGACAAACTACAATACTACTGCTATTCTAATAGATAATCAGCACATAAGTACAGCTTCTAACAGAGCTCCCCCTGCGTAAATAACAATGGCAGAACGGAGCGATTATCTGACAGCCTGGACGTGACTCGAACATAGAAACACTCAGCCCCCTCCCAAATTAAATAAGCACCACGTTATTGGCAGCTCTTAAAGAGACAGAGCACAGAGGCATTAAAGCACTCTCACACAAACACTTTTAAAGCACTAAGACACATGATACCAGCCTGGCAGTGGGCATTTAGGCACACCTAAGGAAGACTTTTGGGAACCCCCATTTGTAGGGGGGTTACAACTGGATTTCAGGAGCAGCAACAGGTTCCAGAAACCTAGGACACCTGCTCACCTTTTTCCTCTCACAGTTGCTCCGATTCAAAACAGCATCCACTTTTAACTCTGGCTCATACACAGTCCTAAGAAAGTCTCTTTCTCAGCTCAGGGTTTTCTCTCACTCCCAACGGTTGCAGGATCACTGCAGCAAATGAGTCCCCCCAAAACCAGCAATTTCCACCAAATGCCTGGAACGCTCAGAAAAGACGCACAGTTCCTTCAACCAGTAAGCAATCCTTTACCTTTAATCCAAAGGAAAACTCAGTTTAAGTCCTGTGAAAGGCCTTTAGAACTTCTTCCACTCAGCACTGAGCCCTTCTTGACTCGATCAGAGCGCATATCAGACTCCTCCAACTGCCCAAAGTCCCTGGGATGGCTCCCAAAAATCCTGCTCTCTGATTGGTTGGTGCCATTTATCAATCACAAATATACATAGTTATTAGCTCTCTCTGAATATTGATTGACAAAGGTCTCTTGGTGCCAGAAATCAGTTCACACCTTCTCCCATGAGCCCGCGCAAAAGTTCTGGGGCGCCTAGATAACTGATTGGCTGTCCATTAGGGGTCAAAGGATCATAACATGGCTGCCATCACACAGTCCCACACAGTTTTAGAGTAGTCCCCTCCAAAAAAGTCTCCCAGCAGCCAAATGAAGTAGTCTTTGTTTATTTTCCCATTTCCCAAAAGCGGACTCTGTCCCTTTCAAACAACTGCTGGGTTATGCCCAAAAGATCCCCAGTTTGACAGTCGCTGCCCCTGATTTGTCCCAGACCATTAATTATTCATGCTGCCTCATAAATATGTAAATTTTCCCCCAGTTCTGTAGCACTATTTGCACTGCTTCAAAACACTGTTTCAGCTCCTTTTATGCCTCTGCTGTGTCTTCGGTCCCTGATTAGCTGCAGAAGGGGACAGGGAGCAACGGAGAGGCATCTGTCCGGCCGCAGGAACAGCTGAAAACCCATATGTGCCAGGCGCATGGTGGTGGCAGGTGACATGGTGGTTTAGCTCCTCCAGCCCATTTGGCTAAACAACAATACAGGGACGGACAGAGGCTTCAGGGAACAGAAGAGGGTGGGAAAATAAGTTCGCCCATGGTAGTTTACAACTGGAAGTGCTGTTTTCTGTATGTTCTGTTGAACCACGCAAGATGCCCAAATCTAACATCTCGTACAGAAAGTTAAGCAGACCCCGATTGTTCCAGATGGGCAAGTTGGCCTCCCTGACTTGTACTAGATGTAGCTTGGCTGATGGTACTTTAAAACATGTCTTATGGGATTGTACTAAAGTGATTCCCTTCTGGGTGACAATTAAAAATTGTTTGAACCCCTTCTTAGGCCTGGAGGATTGTTTCACCCTGGAGATTTGTTTGGTGGGTTACTATCCTCCGGAGGTCCTTGATCCGTGAAAGGTCATATTGCTTTAATAGCTCTTGTAGCTAAGATTGTGATTTTGCATCACTGGCTGGATGATACAACACCTACTCAGAGGGAGTGGCATCAAGAAATTATGTAAACATTGCACGTTGAAAAGCAAATTGCTTCTCTTGGTAATTGCCCTGCTTCATTTCGGACCAGATAGAAATTGCTTTATTCTTTGTTGTATGTCTAATCTCTTCTGTGAAGTCTGTTTATGTAACGATTGTTTGTTATACCTGTTATTGGGCCCCTAGTTTTGATATACCTTCCCCTTTTTATTGTATTGCCCCAGGGTAACAGAAGTTTTTTCTTTGATGTTGTACTTCAGATGGGGTGGGGGGGGGATTGTTTTGGGGGTTTGTTTCTTGTTTAGTATTGTTAACTGTGTTTTGTGTTTTGTTGTATTTGTTTGTATGCCATTGTTCTTGCTATTTTTTCCTCCAGTAAAGTTTACTTAATTATAGAAAGTTAAGCAGACCCATTACTGTTCAGTGCAAGGGGCTCCTGGTGAGCATAACAGCTATATCCATAGAAACAGCAATAATCTGGGTCATACCCAGCCCTATCCAGGGCATCACCACAGGTTGGTTGCATATTATTGGACTTATGTAGAACAGAGACAATCTTTGGTATATAGCAAAGCAGTTGGTACGCCTGCTGCATTTAATACCTACAAGGCAGCTAGAAACGCCTGCACCAGACTCATCTGACAGGCTAAAGACTCCTACTATAAGGATCTACTAACCAAAACCTGGGGTTCTGGAAGAGACTTTTGGTGCTCTCTTAAATCCTTAACGGGCAAAGTCCCCAAGACCCCCCCAGATCTACTATTGACTGTGAAGGTCCCCTACAGGAACCCATCGAAATTGCCAATGAGCTCAACAACGCATTCACTGGCCTTTCAAGTGTACTCCCTGGTGGCTACTTTAAAGATATGAATGTTCAGCAACACCCAGCTGCCCCGCAAAATCCCCAAGGAAAGATGTACCACCCTTTTAGTTTAGACGTGTCACCAAAGCCGAAACCATCAAGCATATTAAAAGGGTGCTTGGCAAGACCAGGATGGGGGCGGATCTGCTTGACATGAAGCTGGTTGGTCTACTCCTTCATGAACTTGCTGGTCCTCTTACCATGGTGTTTAATGCCTCTCTAAAATCAGGAGTATTTCCAAATGCATGGAAGTCAGCTAACGTAATGCCTCTTTAAAGCGGGAGATAAAACTCAAACATCCAACTACAGACCTATATCCATCCTTCTTCCCCTTTCGAAAGTACTCGAAAGAATGGTCTCGGAGCAGCTTACTGAATACCTTGATTAAGCATAACCTACTCTGCCTGCAACAGTATGGCTTCCATAAAAAGCACTCCACACTCACTTTCATCCCAACTATATAATGCCTTGGATAGTGGTCAGGTAGTTGGATCAGTCTTCATCGACCTTACGAAGGCTTTCGACTCTGTTAATCACAACCTCCTCCTAAGTTGCCTTTTGTCTACAGGTCTATCTCCAGATATGGTACTATGGTTTGGCAGCTACCTCTCGAACAGATCACAAGTCAAAATCGGTGATACCCTATCCACAGCTAAGGAGGTGCACCTTGGGGTTCCGCAGGGGTCAATCCTCGGTCCCCTACTTTTTAGTCCTTTCATCAACTATGCCCCAATGGCTTGCTCAGAAAGCACAGTTCTTTATGCTGATGATGCAGTGATCTCAGTCGCTGGCAAAGACTAACAATCCATCACAACTGAACTCCATGCAGCTTCCATAAACTTCAATCTTGGTTTATGGAAAACAAACTACTATTAAACATCAAAAAAACAAAGAGTATGCTCTTCACCTCCCAAAGCAAAAATAAATACCTACCCCTGCATATTCATAACCAAAAGGGTGAGATCCTAGACCAAGTATCTAATTTCAAATATCTCGGCATTACCTTTGATGACAAGTTCACCTTCTCAAACCACATTGACTGTGTTATCAAGACTGCAAATATAAAACTTGGTGTACTTTATCATTACAGACATTCAATGACACCAGATGTACTCAACCTAGCCACCAGTAGCTCAGTACTGTCTACCATTCACTATGGGTTGCCTATATATGGGGCGGGCACAAAAACTGCTCTTAACAGGATCAATACACTCCTCAATAAGGCCTGTTGTCTTACTTTGGGGGCTACTCTCGACACCCTCACCTGCTCGCTGTACACTGAAACTGGTTGGCTCCCACTCCATCTTAGAGGGCAATACCAAACCTGCCTATTTCTAAAGAAAAGTACTACTTGGACTGACACCCCCCACACTGGGTGGACAGTTTAAGCTGGCCGTCCCAATGAAATCTACTCGTAGTGCAGTCACTAACAAGATGGTGAGTCCTTTCAAAAGGACAAAACTTGCCCAGAACTCCATCCTGTATCAAGAACCGAAATGGTACAATAAACTACCTACTGTCCTCACTGATACTACCAAGATTAGTACCTTCAAAGCTGGGCTCAAATCTCTCCTTGGCTCTAAAATGAATTGTTCCTGCCTGCACTAATGTGATAGTACCTCACCCCCAGTTTTCCATTTACTGTTCCCTCCTCTACATCTTTCTGCTATATACCACTTTTTTCTTAACCTGCTCCCCTACCCCCAATTACCTGACAATGGCCTCACTTGGTTGAAAGCTCCACCTCAGACGATATCACCTCTGGCTGACCCCCCAACCCCTGTTATCTAATCAGTCTGTCTGTTAATATGTACTAATTTGATGTGTGTAAGCTCAGATTTTACTATTACTGCCTGTGTATATGCTTGAGTGTTTTTCTTTTTTTTGCTCTGTAAACTTTGTATTTTTGTAATGTTTGTTTAACACTGACATGGAACCTTTGAAAATGAGTCCTTGACTTAAAGGTATTAATCACAAACTGAAATAAATAAATACATTATGGTTTTATTTGCTCATTTGTACTCTTCTTATGTTTTTATTTTTCACTTGTATCTTGATCTTCCATACTGTTCGCATTGCCAGGTGGCCCGGGTCATTTCTAAAAGAGAGCAGTGTGCTCAGTGAACCTACCCGACAACATAAATAAAAGAAATAGATGTTAGGATCTTGTCTTTGACCAGAACTACCATTGCAAATATACTTTGGCGTAGTTGTATAAATCTCGAGGCCCTGGTGTCTCTGCCTTTGTGGCACTGTACCACCACCATCTGGAATTGCAATGTAAAATGTTGGTGTGGCACACTGCAGGGGTGAGTACTTCCCCTCTCAGTGAGGTATATTTCAAATTAGTGTTGTGATGTACCCCCATAGTGCTGCATCTGTGGCATCTGCCCCCTCCACACCATGTTCTAAGCAGTCTCTGATGTCTAGTGGCACCCCTTCCATGCCCTGTCATCTTCCAAGCAGTTCCTGGTGTCTCGTGGCTATTCCTGTTGCCTGATACTATCCCCCAAAGCAATCCAGTGCACCCTGTACAGTGATGTCATTTCACTAAAATCACAAGGGTTGCAGAGTCTCATTTCCACAGAATCATAGGGGTAGCAAAGCTCCCCAACCTTTACTACTTTTTATGATCAAACCCTAAGGGAACCTGGTTTTAGGGGCTCATAGGGGTTGCAGGAGATATCATACAGTTTGCAAAAAAATCATAAGGGTCTCAGTCACAACCCCTGGCTAATCCTAAATGATGCCTCTGCCCCGTAGTGCTCCAGAACACACCCTTGGCAATCTGATGCCCCCATTTTCACATGTTCTTTATGCCTATCAGCATCCTGCCCTGGTGTCCAGTGCCCCTCCCACTCCCCCTGACACAGTTGGCATCTTTCTCTAGTGTCCAGTGGTCCCTTCCAATCTCTTATCCCCTAGCATCAGCCCCCATCCCACCCCGCTCACACAAGTGCTTGTCCTGAGTTATCTTTGGGAAAAGAATGGCAGCGCTGCAGTACATTGTAAGTAGCACTGTGTGTCATTAGCATTGCAGCACCACTCTTTTTTTCTGGGGTTTTACAGAAGCATGCCTGGCACCTGGGAAGTGTTTGTTACCATGGTAAGCGTGGCTTGACAGGCTTGCAAGAAGTGGGGGTGCACAGTGGTCTGTACACAGATTTAAAACAGCAGATACACCTGACCAGGGACATGAAAGGGGGCTGTCACGTGACACCCGAGACTACTTGGAAGGAAAATGATGTTTAGGAAAGCCTGGTACCACAGGTGCAGCACATGTCGGACTGTATCTTGCCCCTGGTTTTAAACAAATACATTTTGATGTAATCCAATATGGTCATAGAAACATAGAAACATAGACTTTGATGGCAGATCAGGACCGCTTGGCCCATCTAGTCTGCCCATTTCCCTACCTACAGGATCCTTGCTAAAAAAAATCTTTAATGTGGACTCCTTCAGACCTACTGTATATGAGAATGCTCAGGTGGTTTGACCTTTTGCTGGCCAAGCAGTTCTACCTCACTTATTTACTCGATGGTTTTGGAACCCTCAGGTAGAGGAGTAATAGGGTGGCATCTGATTTGACAACTATTCTTTAGTTTTGAAGATACTGACCTTCATGGTAATGTCCATTCTGGTCTTCAGATGAAGGTTGGTTAGTTGTGCCAGATTCCAGATTGCTTGCTATTGGAGATTGTTCTTGTTCTGTGCTTATGGATTCCGACCCTGGATTCCCTTTCATGAAATTTTAGGTAAGCAAAAAGCCTGCTGTTTGTTGTTTTAAAAGAAGCAACATCTCTGTTTAGAACTGTCTTTTTTAATGGCGGCTGATGAGTATTTGGAAGTTTAAAGTCATGTATTTATGGCAGTTGTTTTTATTCTTGCCTTTTTTAGATAGTAAGGTGTCTAAAGTGTCTTGAAGAAAGCTTAATAAGTGAAGGAATAAATAAATGTTCCTTATTTTGTTTATTTATTTATTTATTGCAGTTGTTTCACCAGGAAAGGCACACTGAGCAACAAGATGCTCATCTCCCGGTGGAACCTGGGGTGGGGGGTACACATGGATATGATAACATGCGGTTATCAAGTGAACAGTTAACAGAAGCAAATAAAAAGCAGCATAAGGATACATGATTGCATGAATATACAAGCAGCACACATTGAATGCTTAGGATATTATAGTATCAAATAACAATTTTTGTGACAAGAAGCAGCAGACAAGGTAAATTAGCATAGCAGTAACAGCTGTAAACAACAGAGGACGTATATCACAGTTATACAGTTATACACAGTACATAGGGCAAAATAGGCCTTACCGTCAGGTTGTCAAAGTTGAGTTGCAGGGTACAGCTTGTTGCAATCATCAGCATAAATCACGGATCCATGCAATGTGTTTATGCTACTCAGCATGACCAGGAACGTTAGGAGACCATGTGTGGAACCTAGTCACAGGTACTGTGAAAGTGAGGCTTGGAACACAAGCAAAATATGTGATTGCTTGGTAGCTAACACAGGAAGTGATATCACTTATTGAACTGGCTACCAGTCACATCTTTTGTTTGTGTTTAAGCCTCACTTCAAAAGTACCTGTGACTAGGGTCTGTAGTTGAGAGGCACACCCCACTAGCCAGTGTGATCTAGCTGGATTTGCAGATAATGATCCTGACATGCTGCTGTCTTTCTGAAAGGAATGATCTAATCCATTTTAGAAACTGTGAATAGCAAATGTGGAGGAAGAGGAGATTGTTAACAGCACACCAGCATAACACTGACCCACAGAGAGAAAGAATTAGAGGAAGGGCATATAATAAAATAAAGCTCAGTTGATTACTGGGGCATATGTGGGACAGACATATGGAGCATATTAGTAAATAAGCAGGGAGGAGGGAAGGTCGCTGGAGACCAGTTAGGGTCTGCGGAGACAGACTAGGCAGGGACCATGTGGGCAGACTGGGTAGGCTAAGCGGTCTTTTTCCTTTTCTCAGCTGACAAATTCTCTGTCTCTGTGATTTGTAGAGCTGACTTTGCCCTTTAGAAAAGTTAAGTATACTGTTAAGCATGGTGTGCTTGTTTACAAGAGGCCGTTGTTTGAATCCATGGCCATGGGACTCTGGGGGTAGGGTGCAACATGTTGTGCTGCATAGTACCTCCTGAGGAGGATTGCAAGAGAGGCATAGATGTGAAGGGTGACCATGCAATATCCACCCCAGCTCCTCTACTCTCAGGACAAAGTTGGCAATAACATATTTCAAAGTGTGCAGTGTGAGGGGTGAAATTGGGACTGGCACAGCAGAATGATATATCCAGTCCATCTTCTTCCAATGTTGCCTGCTGCCTATCCGCCCCTACCCCCACACACTCCAAGCTGGATCTGTTCAGGTTGTGGTATCTAGGTTTGACTCCCAAAGCAGGTGTGTTGGTCTCGAGATGGAAATCGGAGCAGAGGCAGAGATAGGCAACTGCCACCTGGGAAAATTTATAGGGAATAATAAAAACTGCCATCACAGAGGTAACAAGCCTTTGTGTGAAGCAAATAAACCAAACCAAACGATGTAAGAAACCACTATGGTTCTCAAAGGAAGTGGCAGTGAAGGTTCAAGAGAAAAAGAAAGCATTCAGGAAGTACAAGGAACCACAGAAGGAGCAGGACAGAGAACTGTATCAGTTAAAGCAAAAGGAAGCTGGGAAGGCAGTCAGAACAGCAAAGGCCCAAACCGAGGAAAAGATAGCCAACTCAGTTAAGAAGGGGATAAAACCTTTTATAGGTACATCAGGGAGCGAAGGAAGACCAAGGAGGGATAGTGAGGCTTAATAAAGGAAGGAGGGTGGGCAGAGGGTGACTGTGAAAAGGCAGAGATACTAAACAAATATTTTTGCTCAGTATTTACAAAGGAAGAGGGAGGTACCTAAAACAAACAGTAGAAACACTCTGGATACAGAAATTGATACCAGCCCATTTACAGAAGAAAGGGTTCTGAAAGAACTCTTAAAACTGAAGGTGGACAAAGCAATGGGGCCTGATGGGATTCATCCCAGAATTCTAAAGAACTAAGGGTAGAACTAGTGACACCACTGACTACCCTCTTTAACAAATCATGGGAGGGTGGGGTTGGTACCGAGGACTGGAGGAGGGCAGATGTGATTCCCCTTCACAAAAGTGGGAGCAAGGCAGAAGCAGGAAACTACAGCCTGTTAGTTTAACCTCAGTGGTAGGGAAAATGATGGAATCACTTCTGAAGGAAAGAACTGTTGAGTATCTAGAGGCTAGAGGGGCACAGGACCCAAGGCAACATGGATTCACAGTGGGAAGGTCATGCCTGACAAATTTGATAGATTTCTTTGACTGGGTGACCAAAGTAGTAGATCAGGGAGGGGCTGTGGACATGGCCTACCTAGACTTTAGCAAGGCATTTGACACAGTCCCACACAAAAGATTAATATACAAGTTAGCCAGCCTGGGAGTGGGTCCCAAGATGACAGCCTGGGTAAAGAATTGGCTGGAGAATAGGACACAGAGAGTAATAGTAAATGGAGTCCACTCTGAAGAAAGGGGGTTACTAGTGGGGTACCACAGGGTTCAGTATTAGGACCGGTCCTCTTCAATGTCTTTATAAGCGACATTGCAGAGGGACTGGAAGGAAAAGTATGTCTCTTTGCAGATGACACAAAGATCTGCAACAGAGTTGATGCACAAGGTGGGGTGGAAAGGATGAGAAGGGACTTGGCAAGGTTAGAGGAATGGTCAAATGTATGGCAGCTTAGAGTCAATGCTAAGAAGTGCAAGTGTAACCCCTAGATGGCGCTATCCCAGGGGCTACTACCCTGCCTGATTTGCCACTAACAGGTTGAGGGCCTGGATCCAATGCGGTGCCTCCACCCAGAGGTCAGGGTTTGCAATAGTTAAACTAACTTGGTCACAGCCCTCTGGGACACTGCAACCCCTTTCTTCCCACTAGTGGCCCACACAATATATCAGAATTACCTTCACAGTATACACTTACCCCAGGTCTGGTTCCGGCACTGGGACCTCCTGTGAAATGAGATACAGTGCAACAATCACAGTACAGTACTTTAACATAGACAAATACCTCAGACAGTATAACTTTGCTGAAACAAGCAGCTCTGATTTATTTAGGGGGATATAACAAGGACAGGGGGAAATCAGGTTAATTAGCTTATCACTCTAATAATCTACCTATGGCTCTGTGCACAGGCCTATCCCTATCAGTTACTGTCCCTGGGTACCCAAGCCCTAGTGGCTAGTCCAAACCGTGGCAGCTGGTAGGGGCCCTTTCACACAGAGAAAAGGAGAATTAAACAGTCAGCAGTACAGTAATTCCATTTGGATTTAATGTGGCAATTCAACAGGGAGCGACCCTGAATTAGTACTCACGACCTCCAAATAAGATAGGGTCCTTCAATGTCAGCAGGGCTCACTTGAGGTACACAAACCTCTTCACACATCCATATAAAAGAAAGCACTATACCAGGCAGGCTGCATCTGTATCCCGATCGCAACTACTGCACAATACCCGGAGAACACACAGCAGATTCAGTTCCTGACAGACCGAGTGCAATTTTTAGCAATTCCTCCAGTCTTCACAGGGTGAGCCTGGTTTCTACTCTTCAGAGATCCTTTGATTCTTTCACAGGACGGATTCAGTCCTAACAAGCTGTTACACAAGCTGCAAACCGAACTCTGGGCCTTACACATGCTTTTGACTAAAACTGCACACTGAAAAACACAGGGCTCTTCCTTCTTCACTGCAAAGCTCAACTCAAACTCAACCGACAAAACCGGCACTTCCTTTGAGTTCCTCCCAGTTCTTGACTGGATTGGCTGTCACCACAATAGACTGCTGCTGTTGGTCCAAAAGGCACTGAAGTCTAAACTACATCTCCCAGAGTCACTGCCCATACAATCCTCTTGTGGCTGGCTCAGATTATGAGTCCAAGTTCTGATTCGTCCAAGGCACCATTTTAGAGCTAGCTTACCCCACACTGATTGGTCCAGTTCAGCAGTTCAAAACTAGAATGGGAACTAGCAGACACAGTTCTGACTGCAAAGAAAGCAGGTTAGACAAACTGTAATTTCATTATTACTCTAAATAATTTCTGGCAAACAGTTACATCTTTCAGATAGGTTCCTTTGCACTCCTAGTGACTGCAAAATGAAGTGAATTGGCAGCAGCTTGAGTGGTACTCAATCAAAGAAACACACAGTCCCCCATACAAACTAATTATGTCTGCAAGCAGACAGCTCTTAAAGAGACAGTACCAGAGGTTCTAAAAACACTCACTGATAAATGGCTTAAACGCCAAACACCATTCAGGCTTGGAGCATTCAAGCAAGCTCCTGGAAGTCTTTTGGGAACCCCCATTTGCAGGGGGGTTACACAAGGTAATGCACCTGGGAAACAAAAGCCCAGGGGAAGAGTACACAATGGGGGGTGAGATACTAACAACAACAAAAATGGAAAGGGACCTGGGGGTAGTCATATCAGATGACCTAAAGGTGGGCAAGCAATGTGAAAGGGCAGCAAGGAGGGCTGGGGGATACCGGGATGCATAGGGAGAGGCATCACCAGTAGAAAACAGGAAGTTATTATCCCTCTGTACAGACAGCTGGTGAGACCCCATCTGGAGTACTGCGTGCAGTTCTGGAGACCCAATCTCCGCAAAGACATAGACAGGATGAAAGCTGTCCAGAGGAGGGCAACTAAAATGGTGCAGGGTCTGCACCGGAAGACATATGAAGAGAGACTTAAGGAGCTTAATATGTATAGCCTCGAGGAAAGGAGGGAGAAGGGGGACATGATAGAAACTTTCATGTTTTTTGTTTTTTTTTTTCCAATTGTTTAACCAGGTGAGACACAGTAAGCTGAAAGCTTGTTTACAGATGCAACCTGGGAGCACAAGGAAGTTAAGTGACTTGCTCAGGGTCAGACAGTATGCAAGTGGGGGCTGTGGGATTCAAACTCAGGTCTCCAGATTTGCAGCTCAGAGCCTTAAACCACTGTGCTATACTGCCTCCCTAGGCCTACCTCAAGGGAATCAACAAAGTCCAAGAGGGTAGCATCTTTCAAAAAAAGAGGTGTGCAAGAACAAGGGGGCACAATTTGAAGATAGAGGGGGGGCGGCTCAGAGGTAATTTAAGGAAGTATTTTTTCACAGAGAGGGTGGTGGATGCATGGAACGGCCTTCCGGAGGAGGTTGTGGAGTCAAAAACAGTGATGGAATTCAAGCATGCATGGGACAGTCATAAGGCAATTCTAGGGGGTTGGGGTAGAAAGAAGTAGGCTGCTGGTTAACTAGGATCTGCAGCTTATCCATTAGGTAGGGAAATGGGCAGACTGGGTGGGCCAAGCGGTCTTTATCTGCCGTCAAATTCTATGTTTCTATGTGATGTAAAAATAAATGAATAAGTGGCTTTTGTACTATGAGGACTGGGTTTGTCCCAGAAGAAGAATACTTTTTTTCAGATAACAATCTCCCAAGAGGAGTGGGAGTAGGAATATTACAACAACAGCATACCAAGGAATGGCACAGAAAGAAAGATTCAGCCTCTCTGTTTGAGTAGTAGTGTATCCATAATGTCTTAGAGGCAGTATAGCCACTTAGATAATGGCTAAACTCAAACTCCCATCCTGATTGGCTAAAACAGTCTGCCAGCCGGGCTGTTATATCTCAACAACACCTGGCAAAAAACAAGTGCCACAACTACCCAACATAATAACATTTTAACTTTCAAATGTACTGCCATTTTTCTAGCTAACCAAGACAGCAAGCTACAGGCCTCATCCCTATTAACCCTCCGAAACAGTCACACCAAAAAAAAAAATACAAATATTCCACACTTAAACAAATTGTACAATACATTTTCTTCATTCCTCCCCCACCCAAAAATCTCATGCTACTAAACTGCTGAGACCCCTCCTGATGCATGATCCCCGCCCGCTCCCATAGACATCCCAGCCCAGCAGCCCCACTCCATCTGAGGCACGAATTTCACAGAACTCCTGCTTCTCTCTTTCCTTGCTGTGCTTCTTTGTGGTCCCCACCAGCTTGCTCACTCCCTCTCACCGGCTCCATCGCTGTCTCTCTGACAATAACCCAACCCACCAGCCCCACTGTACCTTTACACTGAACATTTTCTCTTCTCTTTAGCTCTGCAAACTCTTAAAAATCTTTAATTTTTTTCTTAAAAAAACATTTTTTGTACTACCCCTTTCATGAACTCAGATAACAGGACTACAGCTCCCATAAATCCCTGCAACAGAAATCCAGATCACTCCACAGCGACTCCTAAACAGCACCACCCAGGGACTACTTTGCAAAAAATATATAGTTTTATTGTATATATCCTATTTATTCAGCTTCCTATTGATTTCGTTCCATTTTATTAACAATGTAACATATAAGCCGTTATCTAAATGTAATAATACCCTCCAGAGTGGGTGTTATGGGATATAACGGACCTTCCAGGGGCTATAAGGTCCTCTGCATGTGGCGTCTAGCCTCTTTATGCCCCTGAGCAGTCTGTTATATCCCAATAACACCCACCCTGTCGGGTATTATTACTTACATAGAGGACAGAGCTAAACCGATCACCACCTCTGTGTGACCTTTAACAAATTACTTAATCTCCCAGTATTTAATTTCATCTCTCCACATATTTTTTCTGTACTTAAACCTGTTGTCCTTTTTCTCTTTCAATCTGACTTAAAAAAAAAATCAAAGGTAAATATAGTGGAATCTAGTACCCTTTGTGTGGGCAAACGTGATTACAGTAGCATTGACAAGTCAGTTGGGCTCAGCCTCGGTGCCTGCAAGCCCCACACCTATATTGTTGGGGCAGCTGGTCCTTAAAGGAGTTGCCAGATGTCATCACCACAAGTGGGAAACAGGTGGTCGCAAAGCAGAAGCCCTCCCCCGACTATTGCCAAGAAGGATTCACAGTTAAATCATAAAAAAGACCATTTTCAAAGGTAAATACCTTTGAATCTAGCATCTTTTTGGGCAGGGTAACAGAACAAGCAGGTCATGTGAGCTGAGCAGCCAACTGAGCTGAGCGCAGGAGCCTGTTAGTCTCCCCCCCCCCAGGACTATAGTACCAAAAGGTCCTTCACACAGCCAGCCAGCCAAAGTGCAGGCACAAAAGTATAAGGCCATCACACTTCGGCACGTCAGCTTAAAAGTCAAAAGTTGGCTGGAAATGCTGTCCCCTATGCGTGCCTTCTCTCCTCTACCTCCCCCCCCCCCCAGGATGTCTGCTGCCTGGGTACCACTCCTGTGCCCATGTAAGTGTTACTTTGTTGTTCTGGTATTGTATTCCATTGGTGACTTGCTCAGCTTACAGTATAACATGGTTGCTTAGCTGCTTCATTACTTAGGTCTGTGTACCTGCTCATTAACTAATCGTTGCTAGGTTCGTGGTGTCGTATATCGAAGTTATATCCATCCTTCTTAGTTGTGCCTTCTCATGCTTATTTACTGTAGGTATCTGACTTTGTTGTAAATTTCTGCTTACTGCCTCGTAGTGTCTTTTGATTGCATTTGCCTGTATGTACCCCTGTGTCTACCCACTGCTTATAAATATTTTCATATAATAACTGGGGAGCATTTTCTCCCATAGGGAAACATGATTATAATTTGTGCATGTAACCAGCTGGTTATAACAGTGAAAAGGCACCGGGTTTGCCTCACTCTATGCATGCACACCTCTCTCGTGTACACACTATGAAAGACACACAGTTAATGTGTTTGTGTCCGAGTAAGTGTTTTCACAAGCTTCCTTAAAAATATAGTTGCTGTTCTGTTCCTAAATCTGTTGGGGCAATCACACAAAAAGGGGAAAAAAAAAGTAAATGTTTACTTAAATCACACTCCAGCCCAACTGTGGCACCAGAACTACTGATCTTACTTCGAGAGGGTTCCTGCAGAAGGTCTTCACATATAGTACTGCGCCCCCTGGTGTCAGGTTCCAATGGCAAACTTGTAGATAGCAATCATCAGCGGGGACCAACCCTGACGTCAGGTGACGTGATGTCAGCCCGACTATAAAAGGGGTGGTCCTGCGCCCTCCCTCCAGTTCTTTCCCGCCATCGCCTCAGTTCGTTCGGCTAACGAGATAGAACAGTGATCTAACATCTACGTGTCAATCGAATTTTTTTCTTCATACCTTAAATTTTTTCTTCCATTATTCGACCGATTGTATGTCGACTCATGCAAAGAAGAAGTGCTCGAAGTGCAGAGCCCAAATCCCGCACGGGACAACCATTCCTGCTGCCTCTTGTGCTTAGGCCCCAAGCACAACTCGGATGAGTGTGCCATCTGCCCAGCCATCAATCAAGCCACCAGGATCAGGTGCAAGCGGACCCTCGAGCCCCACCTCCTTACCCGGCGGCTGGCGTCAATGGAAAAGGAGCTCCAGGAATTGAGAGAAAGGTTGTTGTCGCCGGCTCCCAAAAAAAAGGACAAGGAGAAGCGCCGGGACAGGAGTCCATCGCCACCCGGGAGGCCTGCTCCAAAAACTGTGAGTACTCCTTCTGGTGCCCCGTCCGCCTCTTTGGGCTGAGCACCTTCTCCCCATCCTGCTGAGATGAGCAGGCAGTTGGGGGTAGTCTCTATCAAGGTTTCTGTTGTGTCTCCTCCAAGCACCACCGATAAGTCTCCCCTCAACCCTATCAACGGGGGCACGGCTTTGACCGATAAGCCTAGCGGCGGCCCTTCCACTGACACTAGCCCGGTTAAGTCCGATCAGTTGGATGGCAGATCCTCCGTCACCCACCCAGACTCTTCTCACCCGCCGGGTTCCACGAGGCCCCTGACGCCGGCCAGAGAGTACTGTCGATAGACCTTACATTCCTCCGGGTCCTGCACCCCAGGGATTCGACCATCTGATCCCACTTCGTCCCTGTCAACAGGATCATTGTTCGACCTTTCGTTGGGGTCCCTTCCAGAACTTTCCCCTTCACCAGGTTTGTTGCCATCTCCGGACAAGAGTCCACCACCAGCTAAGGACCCTGTTATGGAGCCCCCCCAGGGGACCTTCGGGGGCCCTCCCGGATCCCACACCACCCTGTGACCCTATGGCACCTCCCCCGGTAGGTCCAATCGAACCTCCTGGTGGTCTTTTACAGCCAGACCCTCATGCACCGCAACCGAGTGGCCTGCTGTCGGCTCCTCAGTACCCGATGCCAGGCCATGTGCCTCCCACGTGGGGATACCTGATGCCGGGGTACCCTGGGTATAACCCTTATGGCTATTCTCCTGGATTGCCAGGTTTTCAATACCCTTCCTGGTAATACCCACAGTACCCAGGCTACCTGGGTTTACAGCCTCCTCCTTCTCTTCCTCCAGTGCCAGATCAGGAGACAATCCCCACATGGTGGCAGGATGCCAGGACCCAGCTCATCATGGAGCTTAGGCTGTCTGTGGGAGTCATCCCTCTTCCAAGGGCCCCTCCCCCACCGATACCCTCCAGCCGAGCAGCGGGTGCTTCACCTGTAGGCTCATCTGGGGCAGACCCTTTCATCCCCAGTGGTTCTGAGCCTTCTGACACGGACTCTGATTCTGAGCCTTTGGACCCTCAGTCCCCGGTAGAGGTACCACCCAAGGAATTCCCCAAAATCTCCTCCAGAGGATCCTTCCTTTGGAGACGGGGCTCTAAATATAGCCTTTCTGTATTTCCGTGGAAATGCGGTTAGGCTACAGGAAATGTTCATTTCAGTTCAGCATTTCCATCTGGAAATGCTGTTGCTGTAGCAGCGTACCTTAGTTTTCAGCCGGTTGGGGGAGCGCGCTAGCAAGTGTTCTGGCTTACAAATCTTCAGGTCCCAAGCGGGTGGGTGGAGCGCAATTGTGATTGCTTGGGACTGACTTTTTTTTTTTTTTTAATCAGGTGCTCCTTTGATAGCCAGGCAGGTCCTTTCACCAGCGCGACCCATGTGATCACAAAATAAATGCACATGTGATCACCATTTAGCTGGCTTCAGTGATTGGTTGCCCAGGAGCCTTCCCGCCGAATTGACCGCGAGAAGCATCAGAAGTCAGTTGGCGGCGGGAGAGGAAGAGCTTGCAGCGCTTCAACGCTTCAGTTAAAGCGGGTGGAGTTTGTTTTTTCTTTCGGAGCTAAAAAAAACAAAACAAAAAAAACAAAAAAAAACCAAACGGTAAATGCACAAATCCTGCATTGATTGAGTGCATTGCAATCAATGAGAGCTGCAGCACTCATAGAACTGAAATTTTCCAAAGAGGAGTAGCCGTGGGTCATGACTCGGTATAAGGAGGGAGAAATAAAATAGTCACGACGTTGATCAATCTCTGAGTGCATAGCAGTCAGTGAGAGCTGCAGCACTCGGAGAACACATCAGAAGTTGCTGTGTAAAATTTTGCTGAAGACAGGAGTGGAGGAGGAGTAGACTGGGGCATGGGAAGAAGTAAACAAGGACACACTGAATTTAATTTGAGCTTCACTGTGCAAAGACTGGTCTGTCTAGTAGGGGGGTACATGCTGTAGGCAGATCAGCAGCTTTCTAAGTTGTGTGCACAGGCAGACCTTTTTGATTTAAAATAAGGGACTCTGCTGTGGTAAAAAAAAAAAAGTCAGAAAGGGGTACAGGGTGACGGAAAACTAGACTGCTGCAGTGTGAAAGAAAACAGGATTGCCATAAGGGGGAAAAGACAAGTGCCCTGAGAATTTTGATCTATACTACTGGCTTAGCCCTAGTACAGTAGAGAGACCCCTTTGAGGAAATGATTCTGTAAACTTCAGTGTAAAACAAGCAAAAAAAACAAAACAACATTTTTGGTGCGTACTGAGCTCTGAATTCATTGCCCTAGGTACACTTCAGGGAAAGCCCTGTGAGGATTATTAATCTGAGCTTCAAGTGACTGGTGTAACAACCCTTCAACTGTGTCTGCTCCCTGAGTGCCCTGCCTACAGTAAGGGGAATTTTGGGGAGGTTCTCTCTGGAGCTATAGTGTATGTTAAACAGAAATACTAGTTCCTGCTTCCTGCCCTACACTAGGGGATCCTATAGTTGGAAATCTAGTTTGGGCTTTCTGTGTTGTTTAAAAAAATATAAATCTATAGTTCCTGCATTCTAAGCTGCTCCCCACCCTACACTAGGGGATGCTATAGTTGGAAATCTAGTAGGAGCTTTCTGTGTTGTTTTAAAAAAAAATTCTATAATTTCTGCATTCTAAACTACTCTCTGCCCTACCATAAGGGGATCCTTGTGGTGAGATCTCTATCGGAGACTGGTGTGTGTATTAAAAAAAAATAATAAAACATAATTCCTGCATTCTAAATTACTCCTGCCCTATACTAGGGGATTCCCATCCTAGTTGTGTGGAAATCTATCTCGGAGCTTTCTGTGTTGTTTAAAAAAAATAAATCTGTAATTCCTGCATTCTAAGCTGCTCCCTGCCCCTACACTAGGGGTTCCTAGTTGTGTGGAACTATCTTGGGGCTTTCTGTGTGTTTAAAAAAAAATGAAGCTCTAATTCCTGCATTTGAAAGTGCTCCCTGCCCTACACTAGGGGATCCTAGTTGCATGGAACTATCTTGGGGCTTTGTGTGTGTTTAAAAAAAATAAAGCTCTAATTCCTGCAATCTAAAGTGGTCCCTGACCTACACTAGGGGATCCTAGTTGTGTGGAACTATCTTGGGGTGTTATGTGTGTTTAAAAAAAATAAAGGCTCTAATTCCTGCATTCTAAAGTGCTCCCTGACCTACACTAGGGGATCATAGTTTGTGGAATTATCTTGAAGCGTTCTGTGTGTTAAAAAAAAAAAGCTCTTAATTCATGCATTCTGAACTGCTCCCTGACCTACACTAGGGGATCCCAGTTTGTGGAACTATCTTGGGGCTTTCTGTGTGTTTAAAAAAAAATAAAGCTCTAATTCCCGCATTCTGCCTCCCTGCCCACATGGAATCATTGTGAAAACTTGTTGCAGAGCAGCTTGTCTAGATTTAAACAAACAAAAACATTGTTAACTGTAATGCCATGTTAATTTACCCTATAGTCCCCTATGAGAGGTGACTGCTCTGACTGATCTATTTGTGATCACTTGTTCTCACTAAAAGAAAGACACATACGCAAGTTGGTTTAAAGAATCTTTATTAGCAAATCAAGTTCTGTTTCGTAGATCAAAAGCATGTCACTTCTTAGATCTGGTTTTACAAAGAAAAATACCGTGGAATTACCACTGCCAGGTCCACCATCTTCCTCCACTGAACCTGATAGCTGCAGATTCCCTGACAGTGGTTCCATGCCTTTTGTGGAGGCAAGTACAGTGGAAACCCCTCCACCCACCAAAAAAATAATGCTTGGATGCCCAAACCAATGAAAAATGTCACAAAAAGAAAAAGAGTATGAAAAACAAAGAACCAGAAACTTTCAAGAGTCATGGAAAAAAGACAGAGAATGGCTTTTAGTAAATAATGACCGAACTGAGATGTACTGTGAATACTACAGGAAAATATTTCCAAATGACAAAGGTTCATTTGTGGTTGGCTACAAAACCTTTATGCTGGGCACAATAAAAACACATGAAACAAGTCACATTCATCGCGAGTCAAGCAGCCGTATTGCTGCTCAACGACAACCTAGCAAAAGCCCAATTGTCAGGGGGTTGCTATCAATGGATAAAGAGACAACAGAAATCATGACCCATAGCTTCCTGACCGCTTTTAAGGTCGCTAAAGTAGGGCAACCAGTCACAAGTTTCGTACAAGACATGGAGCTACTGTCACGGATAGGGAAACAGGAAAAGATTGGGTTGAGGTACACCAGTGACAAGGCCTGTGCCAGTTTTATTAAATTCATCAGTAAGGATATTAATGCACAACTTACAGAGGAGGTCAGGCAGTCCAAATATTTTTCAGTGTTGTGTGATGATAGTACCGACTCAAATGTAATTGAGGAAGAGCTCATTTATATACGCTCTGTGAAGGATGGTGAACCTGTGACAAAATTTCTCACCATCGTAGACATAGGCAGGCCTACTTCTGATAATATTTTCCATGCAGTTATGAACAGCATAAAAGAAGATGCAAAAGTCGAGGATTACTCCTGCATGGTAGGATTCTGCGCTGATGGTGCAGCAGTAAATTTTGGACTTAATAATGGGGTTGCCAAAAAAGTTCAGGATCAGGTTTCTCATGCTGTCTCGGTCCACTGCTCAGCCCATCGCTTTTGCTTTTCACTCAACCCAGTTGGCTTTGCGAGATGCAGCCAAGCCTTGCTCTTTAGTACAGCAAATTGATGACCTGTTGCAACTGATTTTCCGGTACGACCATTCATCAGCAGTGATGCGTACTGGACTAAAACAAACATCTTCTGTTCTGGGTCTTCAGTACCTTGTGCCTGTGAATGTGCTGGGAACCAGATGGCTAGCCCACAGAGTTCAAGCATTAAATGTGCTCATTAAATGTGGAAAAACATTGTTGTGCATGTGACACAGGTTAGTGATGGTCAGGTCAGTACTAGTGGCCATGTGGACACCCGAATGAAAGCTGCTAAGCTAAGAAAAAGTCTCGTCTCACTTAAATACCTCATTGCAATTCATCTAATTCACAAACTTTTAGAGATGATTGTGTCTGTATCTTTGGCATTTCAACAAGAAAAGCTGCTAATTTTCCAAATTGCAGAAAGAGTTGAGGCTGCCGTTCTTTCATTAGAACATTATGACATTCAGCAGGCCTGTGAGCGCTTCCTTACTGTCAACAACATTTCTGTGAACAGAATGGAATTCAAAGGTGAGGTACTTGTGTTAGAACGGGGGCAACAGTTCACTGGCACTATACGTACTGTTACAAAGGAGGTGACCCATTTCAGAGATGAAGTTGTGAAGTCCATGAAACAGCGTTTCAGTAACATGACAAGTCCGTCACCAGGGGAAGACTGTGATGAACAACTTAATGTTGTACAAGTGTGTCAAATTTTCAATCCAAACAACTGGCCAGCAGTGCATCCTGACAGCAATGATGATATTGCATATGGCAGAAAAGATGTGACATTCCTAGCAGAACAGTTTTCTAAGGCACTTGAAGGCCAAGGCCTTAATCCAACATTATGTTTTGGGAATTCTGTCTGCTAATAAAATATGACATTCGACTGCTTGCTTTTGAACCAGTACTGGCTAACAATCCTCAGTTACTACTTAAAAAGTTGTTTAGAAAACAGGATGACCTGCCAACATCATAGCTCTGTTGAGCATTGTGCTGGTTTTAAGTTCCAGTTCGAGCATTGTTGAGTCTGGATTTTCAGTCATGAAACGCATTAAAACTGACTGGAGATCATGCCTAACTCCAGAGATGCTAGGGCATTTAATGAATGTCAGACTAAGTCCAATACAAATCAAGGAGTTTGATGCAGCTGGTGCATTATCCCTGTGGGCACTGGAGAACGAGAGGAGACCAGAGACTGCAAAGTACAAAAGAAAAGACAAAGTGTTACAAAAACACATGGAATGCAACTTATCAAGCAGTTCCTCTGATGGAGACAGTGAAGGGGAGGCATAAATTACCCTGGACAACTCTGTTTTCGCTGTTAATTTAGTTTCATTTTCTGTTATTTATAATGCGGAAATGTACAATTTGGTCAGGAAATGTATAGCGAACCATCCACATTTCCGTTGGAAATGTACCCTTTCGGACACTATTTCAACCCCTTGGGGACCTTTTGCACACTATTCAGGCAGCAGGAGGCTGGCCTTCCAAAGAAGTGGACCCCCAGCGTAAGAGACTGGCGGAACACTTGAATCTAGCCATTACAGATCCTCTACCCATCCCCTCTGGATAGGTCCTCACGAGGATCTGGTGACTACTATCTGGCAGCAGCTGTCCTCCATCCTGGCTGTCTCCAGAAAGGCAGATCGTACCTACTATCCCCAGAAGGGATTCAACATCTCACGACTCATCCCAAAGCTGACTCTATGGTGATCACTGCCGCCCACGACCGGTCAGTGCAACCAAAGCATTTGAGTTCCTCACCTCCCAACAAGGACTCTCAGCAGCTGGATCAGTTTGGCCGGAAGGTTTATTCCTCTTCATCATGTGCCATCCAGTCCCTTAACTGTGTTTCACATATGGTGGCATTCCAGAAGGCCTCTCTCTCCAAGCTGGAGAGGGATCTTCAGGAGGTCCAGGATGAGTCACTCCATAATAAATTGCTGGACAAAGTCAGAATGGGCAAATCTTCGTGTCATCATGCTTTGCGTGCAGTGTATGACTCAGTAGACTCAGTGGCTAGGGCGGCAGTCACAGGGATCTGTATCTGTCGCCTTTCCTGGCTTCAGATTGCAGGTTTGGCACAAGACATCCAGTCCTCCCTTCTGGACGCCCCATTTAGGGGTTCCATCCTTTTCGGCAGCAACACCAAAGATATCGTTACTGGGCTGCAAGAGAGCGGATGCTTCCTTCGGGATGTACACTTAATGTACTGGACGGGGCAGAAGAAGCAGCCTTTTCGTCGCCAAAGGAGATGGAATAAAAACCAGGGTAAATGTCAGGCCAAACGAGTCCAGGGGTGTAGCCAGACATTTCTGTTTTGTACACACCGTCTTCAACTGCTGCCCCCCCCCATTAAGAAATGTACACATCTTCGCAAAATGCTACCCATTTACAAACAAATCAGGTTGTTGTCAGATGACTCCTCTAATCTCAAAAGAGGTTATGCACAGATCTGTCTCCTAAAGAATAGAAGTTCAAACAGATACTCTACTCAGTGGCCTACACTAATTCAAATACTACAGAATAGAATGATAATGTTAACAGAAGGGCATAATGTTTGGGACAGGTACTCAACAAAAGTGTACACAAATGTGTACAGTGAGTATGCCTGTCTACACCCTTGCAAACGTCGAGCCCTTGGTTCGGGAGCCCAAACTCCCCAGACCAAGTTCCCCAAGCCGGCCTCCGGGGCAAAAGCTCCCCTTCCCTCGGCATCCTGACTCCTTTCTCCTCCTTCCGATACCTCCAGCAGTCACAGAGGAACCGGTAGGAGGGAGGTTCAGCCTCCACCTGGAGGGGTGGAGGTTCATCACCACAGAAGCATGGGTGCTTCAACTCATCCAGCGAGGTCACTCAATAGAGTTTTCTGAGATCCCTGCCCCTCATCCTCCGGGACTTTTTTTTATACAAGGGATCGGATTCCCATAGTCTTCCAGGAGATACGGGCCCTCCTGTTAACAGCGGCCATAGAACCCATCCCTCAAAACCAGCTAGGAAGGGGATTTTACTCCCACTTCTTCCTAGTTCCAAAGAAGACGGGCGATCTGAGACCGATCCTGGACCTCACAATGCTGAACCTCTTCATCAAGTACAAGAAGTTTTGCATGCTGACCATTCAGGGGCTTCTCTCCTGCTCCAAACAAATTCTTGGCTGTGCTCTCTGAACATGCAGGATGCCTACCTGCATATCCCTATCCTCCTGGCCCACCACCGCTTCCTCCGTTTTACTTTTCAGGAGAACCATTTTCAGTTCCGAGCACTCCCCTTTGGCCTTTCCTCGGCCCCCCGGTGTTCACCAAGTGTTTAGCGGTGGTTGCGGCTTTTCTTCGCTGCCAGGGCATTTACATGTTCCCGTACCTGGATGACTGGCTCCTCGCAGCACCCTCTCCGAACAGCCTGAAAGAGTCTCTTTCTTTCACTCTGAGCTTGTTTGCTCTTCTGGGTATCATGGTCAGTTTGCCCAAGTCCCAGCTAGTACCATCTCAATGGCTCCAATTAATTGGAGCAGTACTAGACACAGTTCAGAGCAAGGCTTTTCTGCCATCGGATTGAGCCGAGACCCTAGTTTCTTAAGTCACTTTTGTGGCCCAGGCTCGGTGGATCCCAGCACATGCTGTGCTTCATATTTTGGGACTGATGGCAGCAGCCATTCCCACAGTCCCCTTGACCAGACTTCACATGAGGGTCACCTAATGGTCTCTTCGAGTCCAGTGGGACCAGAGGACGGATGACATGAACCAGATGGTCATGATCTCCAATAGCCTTCAGACAGATCTTCGCTGCTGACAAGATCTTTCCAAACTGTTACGGGGAAACCCTTTCCATTCCCCTATCCCAACCCAGACCCTTACCACAGACGCCTCAGACCTGGGCTGGGGAGCCCATCTGGGGGTTCACAAGACACATGGGTCTTGGTCCGACCAGGAGCTTCTGCTCCATATCAACGTTCTGGAGACCAGAGCAGTTCTGTACGCCCTCCAGGCGTTCCAGTCCCTTCTACTGCTGGGATCAATTCTTGTCCAGACGGACAACATGTCCACAGTCTGGTACATCAACAAACAGGGAGGAACTCGCTTGTACCCTCTCTGCAGAGAAGCAATGAGGGTTTGGTACTGGGCGATTCAGCACAGCCTTTTCTTGACAGCAGTTCACGTTCCAGGCATAAGCAACGTCCTGGCGGACAGTCTCAGTCGATCAGTGGCCAGGACTCACGAGTGGGAGTTAAAGTTAGAGGTAGTCGAAGATCTTTTTCTTCGATGGGGTCAGCCAGAGATAGATCTGTTCATCTCCCCATTCAATGGAAAACTACCCAACTTTTGCTCGCTCGTTCCTGGGCATGGTGCTTTTTGGCGAGCGGCACTGTCTTGCTATTGGACAGGGAGGTTTCTTTACGCTTTTCCTCCCTTTCCTCTCATTCAGAAGGTTCTGGTGAAACTTAAGGAGGAAGGAGCACATTTGATTCTGATCGCTCCTCTCTGGTCCCGCCAGATTTGGTTCCCTCTATTGCAGCATCTGGCGCTAGAACCTCTGGTTCCCCTGTCGTTATCCCACGATCTTCTGACTCAGGAGCAGGGCACCCTGGTGCATCTGAGCCTTCAGTCTCTCCATCTTCATAAGTGGCACCTGTGGACATAGCGGCCTCCCGCTATGGTGTTTCGTCGCAGGTTGCTCATATCTTGGTGGAAGCCTGAAAACCTTCTACCAGATCCATCTACGCCATGAAGTGGAAAAGATTCTCGATTTGGACCCTAGCCAGAAACTGGGATCCCTTTTCATGCTTGGCTGCTCAGGTGTTAGAGTACCTCGCACATTTATGAGAGACGGGCCTGAGTTATTCCTCTATTAAGGTTCATCTCTCTGTGGTGTCGGCCTACCACCTCCCGGTGGAGGGCAAAACCTTGGCTCAACTGGAGGTTGCCAAAACCTTTCTGAAAGGCATCCTCCACTTAAAACCTCTGATCCGGAATCCTTGTCCCCCCGGGACCTAAATTTTATGCTAGAAAAGCTGACCTTTCCTCCTTTTGAACCAGCCTCTAGCTGTGACATGTGCTTCCTTTCTTGGAAAACTTTGTTTCTAGTTGCAGTCACTTCCGCCAGAAGGGTTTCAGAACTTCAGGCGTTTGTCTGTAAGGAACCCTATTTGATTTTTCATAGGGACAGAGTACTCCTTCGAACTAACCCTTCTTTTCTCCCCAAGGTAGTTTCAGAAACAACTCTCAGTCAGAGTGTCGAACTGCCGGTCTATTATCCACAGCATTCTAACAGGGGGGAATACCTTCTACACACTCTTGATGTGCACAGGATCCTGAGGTATTACACAAACCAGACTAAAGAGGTTCGTAAATCCAGTCAGCTCTTTGTGGCCTTTGCTCCCCAGTGCCAGAGCAAGGCCATTTCCAAACAGACCATTTCTAGGTGGTTGGCTAACTGCATCCACTTCACTTTCCAAAAACATGGGAAGTCCCTTCCAGGGGCGGTTAAGGGTCACTCCACTAGGAGTGTTGCTACTTCTCTCGCCTTTTTCAGGAATGTGACCACTGCAGAAATCTGCGCAGCAGCCACGTGGTCGTCTGTCCACACCTTCACTAAGCATTACAGTCTGGACTTTGCCTCTAGGCGCAGAACTGGCTTTGGTCTTGTGGTTCTGCAAGGCTTTCTTTCATAACTGCCAGCTGGCGACTTCTCCTCCTCCCAGATGTACCTACCATTTTATTTGTTTTGTACTGCTTGGTATTCAGTCCTATATGTGAAGACCTACTGCAGGAACCCTCTCGAAGTACGATATTGCAGTTACGTAAGAACTTATTGTAACAGAAGATCTTCGAGAGAGGTTCCTGAAGTAGGTCTAGTTTCCCACCCACCTTCCCCCTACTCCTGGAATGCTTTCTTCATTTTCATCCTGCCTAGCCCTTGGGTCTAGAGAGGAAGCATGGTTCTAGGAGTCTTCGCTCCTAATTTTTCTACTTACCTTTCTCTAGGTCTCCAGTAGAAAAGAACTGGAGAGCGGGAACGGGACCGCCTCTTTTATAGTCGGGCTGATGTCACGTCACCTGATGTCAGGGGCGGTCCCCGCTGATGATTGCTATCTACAAGTTTGCTGTTGGAACTTGATGCCAGGGGGTGCAGTCCTGTATGTGAAGACCTACTGCAGGAACCTCTCTCGAAGATCTACTGTTACGGTAAATTCTTACGTAACTGCAATTTTTTTATAATTGCTGAGTAGTGTTTTCAAGGTGAGAAAACACTACCCAGCAATTATATAAAACAAGACAAGGGGTACTGTGCAAAACTCAAATTTTACATACACTCTTGGTGTTGGATGCTTGTATAAACCCCTCAAGCTTCACTTTCGGGGTTTATGTAGCACCCTACACCTTTGGAGTGTGTAAAATTCTTGTTATACACACTACCCCATTGTACTTATTTTATATATAGAAACATAGAAGTTGACGGCAGAAGGAAACCACTAGGTCCATCTAGTCTGCCCATTTGTTTTAGGCCTGTTTTGACACTCTAGTTGCCCTTTGTATTCAGGGCTCCCTTTTGTCTATCCCGTGCATTCTTGAGTCCCCCACAGTGTTGACCCCCACAACCTCTTGGGGCAGACTGTTCCAGGCATCCACCACTCTTTCTGTGAAGAAAAATTTCCTGGTGTTGGAAGAGAACCTCCCTTCTTGCAGCCTGAGGTCATGTCCCCTGGTCCTGGAGCCCTTCTTTAAGTGAAAAAGTTCCTGTGCCTGTACCTTGTTAATGCCTTTTATGTATTTGAATGTTTCAATCATGTCCCCTCTCTCTCTTCTCTGCTCCCGGGAGTACATATTCAGTTCCCTTAGTCTTTCCTCATAGGACATGTTTTACAGACCCTGAATCATTTTTGTCACCTTTCTCTGTACTGTTTCCACCCAGTCAGTGTCCTTCCTGAGGTGAGGCCTTCAGAATAGAATTCCATATTCCAGGTGAGGCCTGACCAGCAGTCTATACAGTGGTAGTACCACCTCTCTCCCTCCTGCTCGTGCTTGCCCTCCCAATGCAGTCCAGCATTCTGCTGGCCTTCAATGTTGCCTTCTCACACTGCTTACTAATCTTCAAGTCATCTGAGATTATATTCCCAGATCTCGTTCCTGGTTTGAGGCTGCCAGTCTTTCACCTCCTAGGTAATACTCCTTTCTTGGATATTTCTTTCCTACGTGCATGACCTTGCACTTTTTGGCATTAAATCTCAGCTGCCACACTCCAGACCATTCTAGTTTCTTGAGGTCAGCTTCCATCTTGCTCATTCCTTATGAGGTGTCCACCCTGTTACATATCTTGGTGTCATCTATGAGCAGACACACCTTCCCTTCCAGTCCGTTAGCGATGGCTGCTATAAAAACATTGAAGAGCAGAGGCCTCAGCACTGAGCCCTGGGGCACCCCGCTGGTCACCCTGCCTTCTGTCAATTGCATTCCATTAACTTGTACACTCTAGGTTCTGCCTTGTAACCAGTTTTGTACCCATCTGACTACTTCTGGACCAGCCCATGTGATGAAGCTTCTTTACCAGCCTTCTGTATGGAATCGAGTCGAAGGCCTTACTAAAGTCTAGGTAGACCACATCTACTGCCTCACTGTTGTCCACTATTTTTGTAGCGTAGTCAAAAAACTCAAGCAGATTTGTCTGGCATGACCTACCTACTGTGAAACTGGCTGTTTAGGGTCTTGTTGGCCGCTAGTTTTGAGGAATGTTATGATCCTCTGTTTGAGTAGTGTCTCCATGAGTTTCCCTACTATAGACGTGAGGCTCACCGGTCTGTAATTACTAGCCTCTTCGTAACTACCTGATTTGTGAAGTGGAACCACTATTGCCTTTTTCCAGTCTTCATGTACCACGCCTCTCTTCAAGGATTTCGTGAATAGAGGTGCCAGAGGAGCTGCTACATCTGCCCCAGTTCCTTAAGGATTCTGGGGTGCATCTCTTCTGTCTCATGGCTTTGTCTACTTTTAGTTTATTTAGCGCCTCCCGTACTTCGGCTTCTGTAAAGGGACTTGTGTCTACCCCTGGTCCTGGGGTGTTGTGTTTTTTCAGGGCTGGGCCATCCCCTGGGTCCTGTTTGGTAAACACCGAGCAGAAGTATTTGTTGAGGATTTCGTCTTTCTCTGGGTCATGTTTGGTGCATTTCCCTTCTTCCGTAGCAATCTTTACTATCCCCCCTTTTGCCTTCCTACATTCCCAAATGTATCTAAAAAATGATCTGTCTCCTCTCTTTGCATCATCTGCTGTCTTTTCCTGTGTCTGGGCTTTTGCCTTTCTAATTTGTTCGTTAGATTCTCATTTTTTCCTTGTACAATTCCCAGTCTTTCTCAGTTTTGGTTTCCTGGTATAGGCTGTATGCCTGCTTTTTTTTCTTTGACTGTGGTAGCCACTTCCTTGGAAAACCATAGAGGATTTCTTTTTCTTTTTGCTTTGCTGACCCATCTGGCACATTGATCTGTGACAGTCTTTATTGCTCTCTTGAGTCTCCCCCACATGACCTCCACCTCCTCAACCTCTATTTCCATTAACTGGCTACATATGTTGTTCCTCATTTTTTGGAAGTCAGCCTTTCTGAAATCTAGCACCTTTATCTTTGAGTGGCTGGTGTCCTCTGTTATGCTTACCTTAAAGCTTACCATGCGATGGTCACTGTTGCCCATATGGCATCCCACTTCGATGTCCTTGATCCTTTCCAAGTTTGTAAGGACAAGATCAAGAATGGCATCTCCCCTTGTTGGGGTTTTAACAAGTTGGCACAGTCCCGCGCCTTGTAGTGACAATAAGAAGTCTCTACTTGTTGTCGTTGTCGTTAGTGTGCTCCAGTTAATATCTGGTAGGTTGAAGTCCCCCACCAGTATTACTTTGCCTTTATCGGAAATTTTGTGGATTTCCTCTTTTAGGTCGTTGTCTCCTTTATCTCCTTGGTTTGGGGGCCTGTACACGACACCGATTCTGAAGGGTTTTCTGTTGCCCATGTCTGCTGTTAACCACAGTGACTCGAAGTCCCCAGGTTGCACTTTTAATTCTGTGGCTTTTATTTCCTCCCGAATGTAAATGGCTATGTCCCACTCCCACCCCTTTTTTTGCCCTGCCTGTCTTTCCTGAACATATTGTAACCAGGAATGGCCGTATCCCATCCGTGGTTTTCCATGAACCATGTTTCTGTTACAGACACCCAGTCCAACCTTTCTGTTTCCAAAATGGCTGTGAGTTCGGGAAGTTTGTTGGTTAGGCTCCTAGTATTTGCAATCATTGCCTTTCAGGAATGTACAGCCTCTTTGGTGCAAGGTTGTACCCTCTTCCTGGACTGCTCCAGTTTGTTCTTTCCAGCTGAGAGATTATGGAGGTTGCTGGTTTGGGTGGATGTTGTCTCTGATTTGTTTTCTAAGGATATATGCACGCATTTGGCATTTTGGGGAATGATGACCAGCCCACCGATGGCAGGGGTGTGAACTGCGTCATACTCCCCTTTATTTAGTTTAAACTACCTGTATAGACATCAAATTTTTGTCTGAGTGCTCGCACACCTTCCCTGTTTAGGTGCAATCCATCGTATTTAAAAAAAGCTCTTTCCCAAAAGTTGTGCCAGTTCCCTATGTAGTGGTATCCCTTGTCTTGGCACCAATCATGAGTTGAATTTGCCTACTTCAATCTCTCTGACTCGCTTGGTGCTTTTTCCCACACTGGCGGCACTTCTGAGAAGGCTAATTTGGATGTAAGGGAAGAAAGTTTGTTGGCCAGGTCCTCAAAGTGTTTCTTGGCCTCCTGAACTGTGAAGTCATTGGTACCAAGGTGTACTATTATATGTATAACATCCTCTGATTCCTTCACAATTGTCTTTATGTGGTTAGTGTCCCTACTTGCAGAGACTCCTAGTAGACACTTTACCATGTTGTTACTTTTAACATTTTGTGTTAGGTGGTGTTCCACTCCTCAGACCATGGAATCCCTGATTATGAGAATGTTGCTTTTGTTTCTGTTTGTGTCGTTTTTCTTTTGAGTTTTAGTATTTTTGTTGTTATTGCATTTGGTTTTGGTATTGTTGTTGGTTATATTTCGAGTATGAGTATTCTTGTTTTTATCTGTTTGTTTTGGTTTTAATTGGCATGTTCGCCTTTTTTGGTGGTTTGATTTCTTTATCTTGTATTACTTTGTCTGTGGTTGGTAGCAGTGGAGCGAACCTGTTTTTGGTTTGGATGACCAGGAAATGCTCCTGGTTTTTGACTTCCTTCCTGGGCCTCCTATGATGCCTCGTTTTCCTTACCACCTGCCAGTCTCTGGGCCCTGCCTTGAGTCTTGATCCCTGGCTGACATGCTGGTAGTGGTGGGGGTGGAGGTGTGCTATAGAGTTCCCTGTATTGGAGGTCATATATTATAGTCCAAGCATCCTGTAGTTGGTCGGCTAGATCTGCTATGGTGCAGCACACACGACAGGGTCCTGGTTGCCATTTGTAGATCCTATTCTGCATTGCACCACAGTTTTCGCAACTGACAAGGTCCATTTTTGTTTGTTTGTTTTGTTTTAGTTGAGAGGTAATGCTGATTCCTGTTTCTTGGCAGGAAGTGTGGACGAAAAAGAAAACAGAACAGCGAGTTTTGTTCATTAGTACCTCCTATCAAGTGTTGTGGGCAGCGCTACACACCTGTAAAGCAAGACACTCAGGGAAGGTGGGATTAGGGGAGGGTGGGTGGGCGATCCGACTGTTCCTGTATGCTGTAGAAAACAATCAGGTAGCTGTTGAACAGACGAGGTCTAGCTTGTACTCCTGCAGGGTAAGAAGGATTCTTGTTACTAGCTCAGTTATTCTGCCCTTTGGCTCAGAACAGCTCCGTGGAGTCCCCGCTGCTTGCAGTAAAAACCCCTGCCTGTGGTCCGTGTGTCCCGGCTCCCTGCTGCTGTGAGGGAGAGGGAATCTGTCCACTAGCTGCAAGACAATACCCGCCCTTCTGAAACGCTAGAGTGCCCAGGGAACTGCTGCAGCAGAAGCCACTGATGAGAGTAGAAGCTGCTGACGAGATGGAATGTGGATGCGGCTATGCTGCTGGGAGTTCCGCTTCTAGTGCTTCAGCCGGGCAGACCCGCAGGCAAGAGTGTGAGAATTTAAATCTCCACTTTCACTTCCCTCAGGTGAAGATCAGTGAAGCTCAGCAGACAGTAAGGCTAGGGGCTGAACTGCATTTGACGGATGCCTCCTAGGGTTGCCCTTTGTGTCTGAGCTGTTCTGCTGGAGAGAATTGAAAGGTAGGAAAAAAAATTTCTGAAGGTTTTTTTTGCCTTCTAGTCAGTTCAGGCAGTGGGCGGTGACATGCAGAACCTATATAGGAAGAGGACCCGAGGTGGGTGGGATTAGGGGTAGGGTGGGGGCAGAACCTTTGTTTCTCCTTCCTGCTGAAAAAACAATCAGTTTGTTAAGGTCTGCCACTTAGTAGCACAACTAGAGCCTGGAGGAGAGGAGGTCTTTCTCCCAGTCGGTGAAGATCAGTGAAACTCAGCAGACAGTAAGGTATGGGGCTGAACCACACTTGGCGTGTGCCTCATAGGGTTACCCTTTGTGTTTGAGCTGTTCTTATAATTCATATAGTTACTGGCTAGGGACAAAATTCTTTGTTACACACACTGCAGTACACACAAGTGTGTGTAAAGGAGAATTACCCCACTTTCACACACAGCACTGAGCATGAGGAACAACAGCTGCAAGCAAAATGTACTTTGGTTTTTGGTCCGCTCTTCCACCTGCTGACCACGGGTCTGCTATCCAGTAGTTATATCAAATAAAGTCTGAGTAACAGTGAAAACTCATCTTGCTTATACAGCCTTAGTGTGTTATACCTGACTAAACCATTCTACCTTCACTTTCGTGGTTTATGTGATATCAAACACCTTGGGTGTGCAAAAAAATTAATTGCACACAGTTGTTCATATATTATCCTCTGAGTAATCCTTCACTTTTGCTAATGTGTGTTTGTCACTTTTGAGAAAACTTTAAGAAACAAAATATTAGGCACAGTTCAGCTTTTGTGGTCACTGTATAAAACTTTGTTAATTTACCAATTACGGTTAAATGGAAAAAAGGGAAACATGTTGTTAGGGTTTCTAAGCCTAACACCCCACCCCCACCCTGTAAGCAGCAAAAGGAAAAAAAAAAACATTGTGGTTTTGGCTGTCCTGAGTCTTGACAAATCAAGCCTGGGATCTTCCTTGGGGTCATCAACCCTAATGCTACTTGCAGGGTAGGGTGGGGTTTTTCGGTTGTAAACCCTAACATCACATTTCCCTATTTCTGTCTGTTTAACCCTGACTGGTGCACTAACAAAGTTTTTTTGCAATGAATTTCCTTACTTTTTGAGATAGCAGAATCGTATCATCATTTGCGTGAACACATCCATATGATTATGGAAGTGCAAGGCCCTCTGGGCCCATCGCTTTCATGTCTCTACTTCTTCACATGTGTATCTGGGTTTGGAAGCACAGTGCCCTTTGGGTCCTGTGCTTCCGTTCCTCCAGAAAAGCAATTTATGTGTGTCTTATATTTTCTTTTTTTTTTTTTTAGGGATGGATCAGTTTCAGTTCTTATTTCTTAGGAGCTTAGTGTTGTACTACTCATTAAGACCTTTCTATTGAGATATATTATCCATTAACTCCAAAGATTGACAGAGTTACAGCTTGTTAAAATTGCTGTGTTCTCTTATGAGAATTGTAATTTTTTTATATTTATATATTTTTTTTATATGGCCCCTAATTTTTTTTGGGGGGGGGGTGTTATGTGTTAGTGCTGTAATACTCATTAAGAGCTTTGTTTTGATATATATACTGTAGATTGTCCCATAACTGCATATACTGATAGAGTTATGGCTTGTTAAAGTTGAAATAAGAAAAAAAAAAACTAAGTCCAAATTCTTTTTTTCGTATGAAGGGGAATCCTTTTTTTCGTATGTCCCTATTCTTTTTTAATATGGCCAAATAAAAAAGAAATTTGGGTCACAAAAAATATTTTAAAATGTGTTGAAAACACATTTCTGGGTGATGTTTTCAAAAACTAACTGCAAAATCCACCTAAGGGGGTCTCAATTAATAAGATCTGCAGGATATAGTTTCTATGGGTTTTCAAAAAATTATTTTTGAAAAAACAGAAACAAAGATGGCGGCCAACACAAAAAAAGAAATCTTACTTCAAGAGGGTTCCTGCAGTAGGTCATAACATGTAGGACTGCGTCCTCTGGTGTTAGGACCACACGGCAAACTTTTGCTAGCAATGTCTGGCGGGGGATCGCCCACCCAATGTCACAGGACAGATGTCAGCGTAATCCTATAAGTGGGCAGTCCCTGTGCCCACCTCCCAGTTCTTTCCCACCATTGACCTGTGCAAGGACCTTGTGGTGAACGTTGCTGCAGTCAGTTTTCTCATTTTGATAAGTATTTCTTTCTTTTCTTCCGATAATAGTTTGTTCATCTTTAGTTTTATGTCTTCTCCATCCGATACTCCGAAGACCACGAAGAAGTGTGAGAAGTGCGGCATACAGATCACTCACAAAGACAGCCATAAGCTCTCCTTCCTTCTTCTGCCTAGGCCCGGCCCACAATATCGAGGCCTGCCCGGATTGCAAGCCCTTCAATCAGGCCACACGCAAATGCAGGCAGCAGGCCCTAGAAGCCCATCCTTTGAAATCCAGGATGGCCACCTTAGAGCAAGAGATGCAGAAGCTGAGGGACTCCACGTCTTTCCCTTCTTCGGAGCACAAAAAGAAGAAGAAAGACAAAGAGAAGCACCGGGAGTGGGAGCACCTGGAGGACTGAGATCGGCCCTCTACCAGTAAGGCTGCCAGGCTCAAGCCGGCAAACAAGACTGCTCCTCAGCCGCCTCCCCTGGTGACTGTCCAGGCCTTGTCATCTGGTTCTTCCGGTACCTCCGCTTCTCTTAAGCCCATTAAAACGGACTCCAAGCCAGGATCCTTGACCGATAAGTTGCCATCCGGGACCTTTGGCAGATGCCCGGTCACCACTGGTAAGTCGGACTCCGGTTCTACCGGAGCCCGCCCGATCATCTATAAGTTGGGTTCTCGCGCAGATGGAACCTGTCTGACATCAGCTGATAAGCCGGTCGGGGGCTCCTCCCCTGCCCACCTGGCTCCTTCTCCACCGACCAACAAGTCAGATGCAGGGGACTCTGACGTCTGCCCGGTCGAAGCTCCCTCATCGCGGCTGACGCCAACACACCCGACATCTGGCTGAGCTCGCTGACCTCCCAAGGCCATCCTCCCATCAGGTTTCTCTTGACCGGGAGCCTTCCCCTCCACCTTTGCTGGTGGCACCTCCTGTGCCCAACCCTCTACCCGGGATGGTGGAGGAAGTGGGTCCCCTGGACGTGGTATTTTCCTCACCCATTGCAGCATGGGTAACCCTCCAGGAACCCGTGGATAACTCTACCGGGACTTTTATGTTGGAGTCGGTTCCTCCACCGTCTCCCAGGGACCTTCTATCCCATCGGGCCCTCCCTCAGCCCCAACGCCAGGGGTCCCTCCACCAGGCTTAGGGTGTCTGACTTCAGGTGTCTTGTCTGACTCCTTGGGCCACCTCCTGTCGGAGCCTCCATCAGGTCCTCTGCGTCTGATGCCAACATTCCCAATGCTTGAAAACCCGATGCCAGGCAACTCGATACCGGCCCCAACACCAGATAACCTAACGTCTGGACACCCGACGCAGGATTATTTGCCAGGTCCCTCTGCTGCACCTCCTTTGAGGCCCCCTGGGATATCCTTGGACCATCATGGTGTCCCCCACGGTCCGCCTTTGGGCTACTCAAATTACTGGGGCCTGCTGATGCCAGATTACCTGCCGTCAGGCCCGAGGTCAGCTCCTTTCATCCTCAGTTTTACCCTGGATATCAGGCACGGGCTATGTCCCCCTTTTCAGGTGCCAGATTACCCTCCCTCCCTCTCATTATCCAGGGTGGGTTCCCAATATTCCAGCCTCAACCTCCACCTCAGCCTCAGCCTGAGCCTCTGCAGGACCTCCAGGCCATGTTCCAGACCTGGTGGCAGGAGGCCAGATCCCAGTTGGTGGCGGATTTAGACAAGAGACTGCTGGCCCCAGTGGCGACCCCCACCCCACGCTCCTTGTCTTCCGTGGGTTCCATAGATCAGGCCTTTCCACCACGGCGCATATTTCTGGGGGCACTACTCCAGAGGTCACTGTGACCGAGCCTAAGACCTCTGACGAGGGGAATCCTTGGACTCGGAGGCTGACCCCTTCGACTTGTCCTCCGGAAACCTTTTGGGAGTCATGGATTCCAAGGGTAAGGAGTCTCCAAAATCTCCTCCATAAGACCCCTCCTTCACCAAACTCCTCCGCATCCTCCAACAAGCTAACAGTTGGAATGCGGAGGAGCAAGACCCGAAATGCAAGCGCCTAGCAGAGCACTTGCATTTAGCGGAGGCATCACCCATTCCGATCCCCCCCCATGGACAGAGCTCCATGAGGATCTCACCTCCACTATCTGGCAGATGCCTCATTCCATCCCGGACGTCCTCAAGAAGGCAGACCAGACATACCATTCTCCTGAGAGCACTCCTTATCTATGCTCTCACCCCAAGGCAGACTCCATCATGATTGCCGCAGCTGCTAAACTTAAACATATGAGTACCTCCCCTCCTGACAAGGAGTGGAGGCAGTTGGATCAGTTTGGGCGTAAGATCTACTCCTCCTCCTCCTCTACATGTGCTTTACATTCCTTGAACTATGTAGCGCATATGATTTCATACCAAAAAGCTACCATGGCTCAGCTCGAGGCTAGGCTGGAGGACTCGGACCTTAAGTCGGAGCTTACCAAGGCCCTGAGGCTGTCTAAGATCTCTTGTAGGCATACACTGAGAGCTATGTATGACTTTGCAGATGCCATGGCTCGCTTTTCGGCAACAGCAGTCTGCCTCAGGCACCACGCTTGTCTCCATATTTCTGGGCTTGGAGGCTGACTCCTGATGTTCAGGCAGCCATACAGGACACCCCCTTCCAAGGCTCCATCCTCTTTGGAGGCGATACCAAGGGCATCATCAGGGGCCTCCAGGATAGCGGGCAGGCCCTGAGATCAGTTAAGTCCATGTACAAGGTGGGCTTCAAGCCTAAGCAGCCCTTTTGGCACCAGCAAAAGCACCAGGGCAAACAGCCTTTTAACAGGCGTCAAACCAAAAGGAGAGCATCAGGACCTGCTGTTACCTCTCCTCCTGCCTCCAAAACCCAGTGAGCCACAGGCAGTGCCTTTCCCACCTGTTCCTCCACATCCTGACTCCTTCAGCCGCCCTCCACCTCCACCTCCAAACAGTGTGGAGCCAGTGGGGGGAAGATTTGCTCTCCACCTAGCAGAGTGGCAGGGGATCACTTCAGATTCCTGGGTCATTCAACTCATAGCAAGAGGGCACACCATCGAGTTACTGGAGAAACCTCCAGACTCTCCTCCAAGATGATCTAATTATCCCTCAGACCATGTAACACTGGTGAGGGCTGAGATCCAGGCTCTACTCCAAAAATCCATGATAGAGCCAGTTCCCTGGGCACAGAGAGGAAAAGGGTATTACTCCCAGTTCTTCCTCCTTCCCAAAAAGATGGGCGATCTCAGGCCCATCTTGGACCACAGCCAGCTGAACCTTTATGTAGAGTACAAAAGGTTCCAAGTGTTGACTCTCCAGGGACTCCTACCCTTGTTTCAAACAGACCATTGAATCTGTGCACTGGATATGCAGGATGCCTACCTGCACATTCTGGTTTTCCCGGGCCACCGCCGCTTCCTGCGGTTTTCCTTCCGAGGGGGAGCACTTCCAGTTCAAAGCCCTCCCCTTTGGCCTTTCCTCGGCACCCAGAGTCTTCACGACGTGCCTAGCGGTGGTAGCAGCAACACTTCGTCACCAAGGAATTTATGTCTTCCCGTACCTGGATGATTGGCTCATAGCAGCCCTGTCCAGGAGCAGCCTGGAGGATTCCCTGTCTTCCACCCAGGACCTTGTTGCACAACTGGGTATTACTATCAATTACCCTAAGTCGTCTCTGGTCCATTCCCAGCACCTCCAATTCATTGGGGCGGTACTGGACACTATCCAGGGCAAGGCCTTCCTCCCGTCAGACAGAGCGGATACATTGCTGGAGCAAGCTAAGCTGTTAGCTTCCTCCAGCTGTGCCTCAGCCAGGGTGTTTTTATGCCTCCTTGGTTTGATGCCGCGGCCATTCTGACCGTACCTCTGGTCAGGCTGCATATGAGGGTCACCCACTGGACCTTACAGGTCCAGTGGGATCAGGGTACAGACAACCTGGATCATCCTATTCTGGTGTCCAGTGCACTCAAGAAGGACCTCTTGTGGTGGCAGGACCCTCTGAACTTGTCTCAGGGGACATCGTTCACGCTGTCCCCGGCCTCTTGGACCCTCACCACAGACACATCGGGTCTGAGTTGGTGAGCTCACCTGGGGGACCACCAAACTCGGGGGGGGGGGGGAGAATGGTCCCAGTTGGAATCCTCACTCCACATAAACATTTTGGAGATGAGGGTGGTTCTTTACATCCTTCAGGCCTTCCGGTCCCTTCTGACAGTGGGAACAGTGTTGGTACAGACCGACAATATGTGCGTGGGCTGGTATATCAGCAAGCAAGGAGGCACCCGATCGTATCCCCTATGCAGGGAGGCAGTGCGGTCTGGTACTGGGCAGTCCAGCACGGTCTTCATCTTGTGGCTGTGCACATTCCAGGCATTCACAATATCCTGGCGGACAGACTCAGCTGTACCTTAGCCATAGCTCCCGAATGGGAACTACACCAGAAAGTGGCAGAAAATCTGTTCCACTGCTGGAGGCGTCCAGAGGTAGACCTATTTGCCTCCCCATACAACGCAAAACTTCCCAAGCTTTGCTCATTCGTTCAAGGGCCTGGTGTTATGTGGCTAGACGTGTTATCTGTCTGTTGGACAGGGAGATACTTGTACGCCTTCCCTCCCATTCCCATTCTGCAGAAGGTTCTGCTGAAACTTCATGTAGAGGGGGCACAACTATTGCTGATCGCCCCCCTCTGGCTCAGGCAGATTTGGTTTCCACTCCTACAGCAGTTGGTTTTGGAACTCCCAGTACCTCTGCCTCTTCGGTACGATCTGTTGATGCAGGATCAGGGCAGACTGGTGCATCCGGGCCTCAGGTCCCTACAGCTCCATGCGTGATTCCTTCAGACATAATCGTGAACTGTTTTGGGGTCTCTGACAGGGTCGCTCAAGTTTTGGTGGAGGCCAGAAAGCCTTCCCATTAGAGCTACTTGCGCTATGAAATGGAAGCAGTTTTCCATTTGGGCAGCCTCGAAAGGGCAGGACCTTCTTTCTTGCCCAGTGTCCCAAGTGATGGAGTACCTCTTACACCTGTCTGACTCAGGACTCAGTTACTCTTCTTTAAAGGTCCACCCATCTGCTATCTCAATGTACCACTTCCTCATGGACGGGAAGACAATTGCTCAGTTGGAGGTATCCATAACATTTCTGAGAGGGATCCTCCATCTGAAACTCCCTATACATAATCCCAAACCCCCATGGGATGTGAATTTTATTTTGGAAAAGCTTACTTTACCTCCCTTTGAACCGGCAGTAAGCTGTGAGATGCGCTATCTGTCTTGGAAGGCGCTCTTTTTAGTTGCCATTACTTCAGCTCGAAGGATCTCTGAGCTTCAGGCCCTGATGTGTAAGGAGCCTTATCTGATTTTCCACAGAGACCAGGTGGCTCTGCGTACAAATCCTAAATTTCTTCCCAAGGTGGTTTCTGAGTTCATACTGAATCAAACTGTTGAACTGTCAATCTGTTATCCGGCTCACGCTAATAGGGGTGAGGTGCTTCTGTACACTTTAGATGTGTACAGCATATTGCGCTACTACATTAACAGGACTAAGGACGTCCACAAAGATGACTAGCTTTTTGTTTCATTCACCCCCCAAGACTTTGGGGTTGGCAGTCTCTAAGCAGTGCTTGTCCAAATGGTTGGCTAACTGAATTCATTTCTGTTACCAGAAGTACAGCAAGCCTCTTCTGGGAGAGGTCAAAGGTCATTCCACCAAAGGTATGGCTGCCTCTGCTACTTTTTTTTAGGAATGTGTCCGCAGCGGAGATTTGTGCTACTACAACTTGGAGTTCAGTCCACACCTTCACTAAACATTACAGCCTAGACATTGCCTCTAGGCATAGGGCGAGTTTTGACCTAGCCGTCTTGCAGGGCCTTCTGTCATAGACATGCTCTGGTCTTTCTGCAGACCTTCCTTCTGCCCATGCTTCAGTTTGTCATGATCAGTTGACTGCTTGGGACTCAGACCTACATTTTATGACCTACTGTAGGAACCCTCTCGAAGTAAGATAGTACAGTTACGTAAGAACTTACCGTAACAGTAGATCTTCTAGAGAGGTTCCTGCAGTAAGTCATCATTTTCCCTCTCTCTTTCCCCCAGTCTTCTGTTTGCTCTTGCAGGCCTGTCTGCATTGGGCTCCAGGGACTATATCCTTTTCTCGTGTCGCACTCTTTTGCATCTCCGCCGGGAGAACTGGAAGGCGGGCACAGGGACCACCTACTTATAGGATCACACTGACTTCTGTTACATGACGGATGGGCGGTCCCCCGCCAGACATTGCTAGCAATTGTTTGCCGTGTGGTCCTAACGCCAGAGGGCGCAGTCCTATATGTTATGACCTACTGCAGGAACCTCTCTCGAAGATCTACTGTTACGGTAAGTTTACGTAACTGTACTTTTTTTCTCACGTAAAAAGATTATGTTCCCCCCATACGAAACAGTCTCTTTTTTTGCAAGGGCCAAATTATTTTGTGGTATGAAACAGCTATCCAAAAGACTGTACTGAGTATGCTCAGAACTGAAATTTCAAATCTGTGTAAATCTGGAATGGATTAATCAGACAGTCTACTCAGCCCTAATTATAGTGTCTGCATTGCTATCGGCAGAAGGCAATACTGGACCTTGTGCTCACAAACAGGGACAGTGTGATGGGGATAACAGTGGGGGAGCACCTGGGGAACAGTGACCACCAGTCACTGTGGTTTGACACCACAGAAGGAGCAGAACCAAACCGCACAAAAACATGTATCCTGGATCTTGGGGGGGCAGACTTTGGGAAAATGGAGAGATGCTTGAAAGAGACTTTAATGGGGATGGGGTGGGAATCAGGAGTTAAGGAGCAGTGGGCAATATTTAAAACCGGGATTACAAGAGCAACAGAATTATGCATTAAGCAGGTTAGCAAGGGGAAAAGGAAGAGGAGGAGACCATTATGGTTTTCCAAGGAGGTAGCGGAGAAAGTGAAAGCCAAAAAGACTGCATTCAGGCAATACAAAAAGATGCAGGCAGAAGGGGATAGGGAGAAGTACCAGGGGAAGCAAAGGGAGGCAGGGAGTTCAGTAAGGGAAGCCAAAGCTCAGACAGAAGAGCGCTTTACAAAATCAGTGGGTGGAGGGGACAAAACCTTTTATAGGTACATAAGTGAAAAAAGAAAGGCAAAGGGAGGGATAGTGAGACTGAAGGGGGAGGATGGGGGCTGCGTAGAGGAAGACAACAGTAAAACTGACATATTGAACAGGTTTTTCTGCTCAGTCTTTACTGAGGAAGATGAGGGTGATGGGCCTGAAGGGAGTACAAGGGGTTGGAATGACGCAGAAATGGACACAAGTCCCTTTACACGAGAAAGTGTCCTGAAGAAACTGGAAGGAATAAGAGTTGATAAAGCAGTGGGGCCAGATGGGGTGCACCCTAGGGTCCTTAAAGAATTAAGAGAGGTGGTGGCTGTGCCTCTGGCAATCCTGTTTAACCGATCACTGGAAACAGGTGAGGTACCCAAAAACTGGAGGACAACAGATGTAGTTCCTTTATACAAAAGCGGGAACAAAGAGGAAGCAGGGAACTACAGACCAGTCAGCCTCTCCTCTGTAGTGGGGAAGATCATGGAAACACTACTGAAGGAGAGATTGGTGGAACATCTGGTTGCCAATGGACTACAGGACCCAAGGCAGCATGGTTTCACCAGGGGGAGGTCATGTCAGATCAGCCTCATTGAATTTTTCGACTGGGTGACAAGGGAGGTGGATCAGGGGAGGGCAGTGGACGTGGCCTATCTGGACTTCAGCAAGGCCTTTGACACTGTGCCAAACAGAAGGCTATTAAACAAACTAGGGAATATGGGAGTAAGCAGGACAGTAGTGTGGTGGGTAGGTAACTGGCTGGGCGGCAGGACACAGAGGGTGGTGGCAAATGGCTGTCACTCCACAGAGGGAAGAGTGACCAGTGGGGTACCACAGGGATCAGTGCTGGGACCGGTCCTATTCAACGTCTTCATCAGTGACATTGCACAGGACCTAGAAGGCAGAATTTCCCTGTTCGCTGATAACACAAAGCTCTGTAACAGAGTAGACATGCCAGGGGGTGTAGACAGAATGAGGAGGGACCTGCAGAAACTTGAAGAATGGTCAGGGGTTTGGCAGTTGAAATTCAACGCAAAGAAGTGCAAGATAATGCATATGGGGCACAAAAGCCCTGGAACAACATATCAGTTGGGGGCTGAGGATATAGCATGCACCAAGCACGAAAGGGATCTTGGTGTTAACATCTCTGATGACCTCAAGGTAGGGAAGCAATGCGACAAGGCAGCAGGTAAAGGAAATAGGACACTGGGATGCATAGACTGGGGTATCACCAGCAGGAAAAGCGAGGTCATAATTCCACTATACAAGACACTAGTGAGGCCCCACCCAGAGTACAGTGTATGGTTCTGGAGACCTTACCTACGTAAGGACATAGACAGGGTAGAGAAGGTTCAGAGGAGGGCAACAAAGTTCGTACATGGATTGCATCACAAGTCCTATGAGGACAGGTTGAAGGACCTGAATATGTACTCCCTGGAGGAGTGGAGGGAGAGAGTGGATATGATAGAGACATACAAGTATCTTACAGGGAGGAACAGAGTGCAAGAATACACTATTTTTCAGTGAAAAAGATGTTCCAGGACTAGAAGGCATGGGATGAAGTTGGAAGGATGGCGATTCAGAGGAAACATGAGGAAGAATTTCTTCACAGAACAGGTGGTGGACAAGTGAAACACCCTTCCAGAGGAAGTAGTGGGGGCTGAAACAATCACGGGATTTAAGAATGCATGGGATAGACATAAAGGAATTCTGGAGGTCAGGGGTAAGGGGTGACAGACTTCTAGGAAAACATAAAGTGAACTTACAAGCTCAAATGGCAGACTGGGTGTGCCGTAGGCCTTTGTCTGCCAACAGTGTCTATTTATCTGTGTAAACCATGCTAAATTGACCTTTGTGCAGAAACTCATGGTTGGGGTCATAATCTTGCTTCTACTTGTCACGTCGTGATTGTCTTCATCGTCTTTGATTGATGCAGAGATTTTCTTTGTCATCATCACAACCTTCAATATCAGGTCCATTGTAGATGGAAGAAAGTCTGGCAGCAGTGGGCATGTGGAGCATTTGCTGTATGTCGAGGTTCATGGCTATAGTGATGCACCCCATGGCTCCATCTCTGGCTGTGCCAGCTATGACTCAGCAACCTTTGCTATTGGAACTCTCACCTTTGAAACCAATAGCGGTGGCTATGACAGGATGGCAGCCACCCTTCTGGCAGTTCTCTCTCGGAGGACCAGTCTTCATTTGCTGCTTTCCTGGACCACATGTTCATATCTGTGGACACTGTGTTGGAGGAGGTGCAGAAGAAGGAGCCATGTGCACTGTTGTACATCCTGAAATTGAATCCCTCACGGGGGTGGCCTTCCTCATGACCCCAGCAGTACAGGGCCCAATGCTCAGCATCTGGCTTCACCCAGTCCCCTTCCCCTTGGTAAGTTTATCTGGGTTCTTGAAACACCAATCAGGGGGGTGAAGTGGGATGGGGTGGGGCTTGTAGCAGATTCACAGTTCTACCAGATGAAAATGCAGGACAGGCTGAGCAAGGCACCAAACAAGAAGTCCAAGAAGCAGGTCTACCTTGACCATAAAGTATATACCGCTGCAGCCCTGGGTGTCCGCCAGGTCAGCTATACAGTACTGATGGCTTGCTACACCATGAGCTCTTCAAGAGACTCTCCAACCTGTCTGTCCTTCTACCAGCCAGTTGCAGGCTGCCTTGGACTTTCCAGACATGTTGGTCTGAGTGGTGACTGCGATGGTCTCCAAATGCCACAAAGGGTGACAGATCATCCCGTTGCAGGGACTAATCTCTTATAGACTGGGGTCCAGTAATATTTTACACACATTCAAAGTTCAGTATGACCTTGGATTCGATAATGCTGGTCACTAACCTGAAGCAGCAGTCCAGACCTCGGCCACAAGGCTGTGACTACTTGCATGGCACCTACGGGGGGTCCTTATGACCAGCAGCAGTAACAGAGCAAAGTTCCAGCAGCACTGCCCAACTAAACCCTTCAGTAAGTCTGGGGGTAAGGGCCAGTGCAAAGGCCATTGATGTGTGTCCTCCACAGGTCAATCCTAGATATCTGCCTCCAAAGGCTGAATGAGCAGCCTCATCCTCTCTCCTTCCCAACCTATGCTGTGCCTCCTGTTTGGGGCAACTCTCCCACTTTCTTCCCCAGTGCTTCGCTATTACTTCAGACAAGTGGGTTCTAGAATTGATGGGATGTGTCCCTACCGTTCGAGACCTTACCCTACCGTCTGTCCTGAGCACTGTTGGAGGTTGCACTTTTGCTAATGTCTCTCCCTGCACTACGGAGCAGCTCTTGGAACAGCATGTGATACAGCTTGTGCTAGAAAACCAAGATCAGCAGCAGTTCATTTTACAGTACTTTCTAGTACCCAAGCAGATGGGGGCAGGGGGGACCGGTGCCTCTTTCTAGTCCTGCAAATTCTAAACCAATTCATTCAGAATGGGAAGTTTTGCATGGTTACACTGAATCAGATCATTCCTTCCCTGGGGCCAGGAGCTTAGTTTTGCTGCCTGGCCCTCCAGTATGCAAACTTCCATATTTCCATCCATTCATCCCACTGAAGGTTCCTTTAACCCCCTTCCCCCAAAGAAGTAAGTGGCAATTAGCCACCATACAAAGGGGGAGCTCAGTTGAGAGCTAGATCTTTTTGCACTGCTTTGACACTTAAATAAATTGATGCATTGACTATATGAGGAGCTTTTTATTTATTTACTTCAGAAGTTTCACCAGGAAAGACATACTGAGCTGATAACAGCTCATTTCCAGATGCGTCCTGGGGGAAGGGGGGAGGAGGAGTACAAGAAAACAATCAGAACAATAAATTATACAGTACGATTAAAACTAAGCAATTAAAAATAGGCAAATTTATACAAGGAACAGGGCTGAGGGCCTGCCATTGGGTTTCAAGGGAATGCGTTTCAAAGTGTGAAGGCAACGTAGGGATTAGATTGCTGTAGGGTGGGGAAGGAAACAAAAGGAGGGGGTAAACAAGTGCAGATCAGGGGGAAGGGAGCAGGAAAGAAGGAAAGTGGGTATTAAGAAGTGGAGCAGGGACATGGATCAGGAGCAGTTGCAGGAGTGAGCGGTGAAGTCATGGAGAAGAGAGGAGAGAGAGAGAGCGTTGGGAAGAGGGAAGCGAATGGTTAAGGGGAGAGAATTCCAAAGTTTAGGAAAGCGGTAAGAGAAAGCAGCCTGGCCAGCAAGAGAGTTCCTTCAAGTGAGTGTGAAGGAACGATAGCTAGAGTTGCAAAGGTTGCAAAGGGTGTAAGAGGAAGGTGGTGGTGGTGTGGGGGTAAGGTAAGAGGGGAGGGAGGCCAGCCAGAATTTTCGAGATAAAGGAGGCACAATGAGTGAGGCGTCTAACTTCAAGGGAGGGGAAGGAAAGAGTGGAGTATAAGGAGCAATGGTAAGTGCGGGGTGGACAGTCCAAAGTAAAGCGACAGAAGTAGTGAGAGGGGGTCCAATCTGGCTAGGTTGGTATTTGGTGCAGCACTGTAGACAATGTCACCGTAGTCGAAAACGGGGAGAATCATTTTCAGAACAATAGTTCTGTGAGCAGGAAGAGGGATGCAGCCTTTATTCCTGTATAATGTGCCGAGTTTAGGATGGAGTTTTTTGTGGATGGCATCCACATGCACAGAAAAATCGAGGTGCCGGTCTAGCCAGACCCGAAGGTACTTAAATGAGGGAACATCGTTGATTGTGGTCCCAGCTAAGGTGTTGAAGAAGGGGAAGGAGGTAAGCCTGGAGAGCTTCTGCTTAGTGCCACAGATGATAGAGATCATTTTCTTGGCATTTAAGGATAGCTGATTTGACTAGAACCAGTGCTGAACATTTTTGAAATTCACTTGAAGCCTGGCCTTCAGCTCAGAGGGGGATGAACCAGAGGCAAACAAGACTGTGTCATGTGCCTACATATGGATGGACACAGATGAGCAGGCAGAGGGGAGTTCATTTAGGAAGACTGAGAAGAGTGTAGCGGGCCAAGGACAGAACCTTGTGGGACACCAGTGCTGATGGGAAGGGGGGATAATGAATTCTAACAGATTGTGATCTACCATCAAGGTAGGAGTGAAACCAGTTAGTTGCGGAGTCAGAGAGCCCCGCTGCCGCATGTCAAGGAGGAGGGGGTGGCTAGCAGTGTAGAAGGCTCTGGCCAAGTCGACAAAGATGGTGGAGGTGATGAGGCCCTGCTCCATGCCTGAGAGAGTGGAGTCAGTAAGCCAGAGGAGGGAGGAGGTGGTGGAGTTGTGTTTACGGAAGCCATACTGGACGGGGATGAAAAAAGAGGAAGAGTCAAAGAAGGGGGAGAGTTGAGACAGCACAATGTGTTCTTGTAGTTTAGCTAAGGTAGGGATCAAGGAGATAGGGTGGTAGTTGTCAGGGCAGGAGGAGTAACCCCCTTTGGGAAGGGGAATGACAGTGGTGTGTTTCCAGGAGTCAGGGACAGAAGCAAGGGAAAAGGAGCGATTGAGAAGGGAGGTAATTGGGAGAGCAGCGGAGAGTTGCGTAGAGGTATAGTAGTTTGGGGTTGAGCCTGTTAGAGATGCTACCCTTGAGAGGGTTGAGAGGTAAAAGAGCCTTTAAGGAAGCAGCAAGAGTGACAGGAGAGAAGGAGAAGGAGAGAGATGGAGAGGTGGAAGGGGGATGGGGAAGGGGTAAGGGGGAGGGAGGAGAGTAGGGAAGAGGCACAGGAGGTAAAGAAGGAGTTAAATTCAGAGGCAACAGAAAGGGGGTCAGAAATGAGGATGTCACCCACCTTGAGGACTAGGGAGGAGGACTGGAATGGGGGAGAAGAGGGCGTGGATGACCTTCCAGGACTTGGAGGGGTGACTAAGGTTGTTCCTGGAAGGTGGAGGACAAGTACTCAGCCTTGGCAAGCCTGGTGACTCTGGTGCAAGCATTCCGAAGGGCTCAGTACCTGTTAAGGTCAGCTGGGGAACCAGAGGATTTATGAGTCTTCCAGGCAAGATAACGTGCACGTAGGCAGAGCAGTAGTTTGGCTGAGATCCAGGAGAGGTAGGAACCATGGACCCTGGTTTTCCTGAGGGGTGCATGCAGATCCCAGACTGACATGAAATTGCAGTGAAAGTAGTTGAGAGCAGTGTTGATGTTACTGGCAGAAGAAATGGGGGACCAGTCAGTAGCTGCCAAGTCAGCATGGAGCTAGGAACATCCAGTGACCGGAAGGACCAGAGCTGGAGGATTTTGGGGAGGGGGGGAGCTTTGGGGTAATGAATGTTGCTCATGCAGTAGACCATGTAGTGGTCACTAAGGGCATCAGGGAGGGTGCCAGCAGCTGTAATTGTAATACAGTGAGAATGAGAGGTAAGTATCCAGTTTAAGAAGGAATGATTGAGGGATCTGTAATAGTGCCGGGTCCGAGATCAATTGAGTCAGTTGAAGAGCCTTAATATTTTGGCAGAGTTTTGAGTGTGAGAGGAGAGCCAATTAATATTAAAGTCCCCAAGAATGAGTAGCTCACCGGACGAGGCATGAGAAGAGAGAGTGGTAAGGATCTCCGTGACTGATGAGGGGGACAGGCCAGGGCAGCAATAGACACCAGCCATGAAAATGGGGACAGAGAATGGGATAGAGAGTTTGAGGAGGAGCAGTTCGTAAGCAGAGGTAGAGATGACAGAAAGTACAGGAGTGAATTGGATGGTAGAAGAGAGGTACCAACACCATCTCCCTTCTTTGCATGGTCCTGCCAAGTGAGTGTAGCCAGGGATGGCGATTGCCATATCAGGGATCTTGAGGGAGAGCTGAGACCCTGGGATTATTAACACATCAGGTTGTAGAGTAACCATGTGAGGTTGCATTTGATATATCTTGTGGAGGCAGCTTTGGATATCAATGTGAGCCACTCTCAGCCCTTTGGGGAGACAAGTGGGAGGGGATTGTATTGGGCTCAGTATCATCTGCCACGAGGAGCAGCAGTGAGATGATGAGCTTGATGGAGGCAGAGATGCATTTGCATGGTGGATGAGGAGGAGAGAGGGGAGAAGGGGGCAGAGACGCAGGGGGAAGAGAGATCTGAGGGTTTCCAGGTGGAGCCAAGAGGAGGGGGAGGGAGGAGAGCAGCCAGTAGGCCATGGGGTGGGAGAGCAAAAGCAGGAGGAAGGGAAGGTAAGGTAGGAGAAAGGGGGGAGAGTGAGGGGGAAGAAGGAAAGCCGGCAGGAGGGAGGGAGGTTAGGGAAAACAGGAGGGGAAAGAGAAATGATGATAAGCAACATATTAGAAGACAAGGGGCTGTAGGATCAGAACTTGATATTGAATCGGGAGGGAGAATTGAGTAGGCAAGAAGAACAGGTGAAGGGCAGGCAGTACAGTGAATAAAGACCCTATAAAGGCAGTTTGTGCAGATGTCAAAAGGTAAGGTGGAGATAAAGGGACCCCATATAGGGAGTTTGTGCAGCTGTCAAAAAGTAAGGTGGAAGGGAGGAGAGTGATGGCAGCCAGGCTGTGGGATCAGAGCTTGGCATTGAATCCGGGGGTGGGGGGTGGGAGGGATTGGGAATGCAAGAAGAGGTGAAAGAACAGGTGGGACAGGAGCAGCACAGTGATAAAAAGATAAGGGAGACCCTTATATAGAGAGTTTATACAGTTGACAGAAAATAAGGTGGCAGGAAGAAGAGGAGATGACAGCCAGGTGGAGGAGGAGAGAACTGATGGAAGGGGTTGGAGCAGCACAGTGAGGGAAAGATGGGGGGAACCAAGATAGGGAGTTTGTGCCAATAGCAGAAGGTATGGGGAGGAAGGAAGAGTAAAAGGAACACCAATGAGGTAACACAGAGAAAGGGGAGGAGAAGCGAAGTGGTAGAGGATAGGGGGACCCAATTAGGTAGTATGTGCAATTGCCGAATGAAAGCAAGAGGGAAGAGTGAAGGCAGCCAGAGGGACAGGGGGGACATGATAGAATGTTCAAGTACCTCAAGGGAATCAACAAAGTCCTGGAGGGTAGCATCTTTCAGAAAAAGAGATGTGTAAGAACAAGGGGGCACAATTTAAAGATAGAGGGAGGACGACTCAGGGGTAATGTGAGGACATTTTTTTTCATGGAGAGAGTGGTGGATACATGGAACAGCCTTCCTGAGGAGGTCATTGGGTCTAAAACAGTGGGGGAATTCAAACATGCATGGGACAGACACAAGGCAATTATAGTGGGGGGTTGCAGGAAGTAGGCTGTTGGTTAACTAGAATCTGCAGCTTATCCAGTAGGTAGGAAAATGGGAAGACTGGGTGGGCCAAGTGGTCCTTATCTGCCGTCAAAGTCTATGTTTCTATGATGGGGAGGGTGGAAGAGGTAGGCAAGGGGCTAGGATTACATCAAGCAGGTAGGGAGTTGAGATGAGAAGCTGAAGGAAGAGGTGTAGTAGGAGTCAGGTAGACTAGGGAGACAGAATGCAGAAGATGACAAGCAAAAAGAGCAAAATAGGGTCACAAACTAGGTTACAATCAGGGCCCGGTGTTTTCTGCGATTCTGCAGTTGCAGCAGTGGCTGCAGAAATTGGGGCTGACCGCAGAAATCAGTGCTTGCCGCAGAAATAAAAAAAAACAGCCACACAGCCGCAGAAATGCTAGCTATGCTATGCGATCACACAAGGCATGGGCATAGCTATTGATATGTTAAGTATGCCATGGCATATATGCTCATTAGAAGATGCACCAAACTGATGCCATCTGCTACAAAGCCAGAAAGCTAGTGGCCGACTGGCATCTTGACTTGTGCTGGCTCTTGTTACATAACTCCATCCAGCCAGTATTGTGTGTGTGTGTGGGGGGAGACGGACACAAGGGTAACAGATCTTGATTAGGTCCACTGTAGTTATGATTTGCTGCTGTGTAGGTGTGGGTAGCTCAGCCATGTTAATTTTTCATTGTGAGGCAGCTCATGGTGCATGCTGAATCCTTGGAAGATAAATTTGGAAGGAAGAACTGAAAGGCAAGCTGTAGTCAAGAAGTGAGAATATTCAGTGGTGCCGTGGAGGTGGACTCAATCTCTGTGTGGTGACAGGTATCGGAGGAGGAGCTGGTTGCAGAAACTTAGGGCTGGCAGCAGACTGAGCAAAGGACTCAGTCCCCACTGGTGGACATCAATCACAGTTTTGATTTGTGGGCCACAGTACTGTACCTGCAAGTATGAGAGTAATTTCTTGGCAGATTTGAACCTGCAGCCTAAGTGGTGGCATCAAGCTCAATTCTTAAGGAAGGTCAAGTTGCCCAGCTGCAGCAGAGTTGGGGACTAGGGTATACTAGAACCGGAGCAAGCAGGTATGGAAAAAAAATCAGAATGGAGAGTTTGATTGCTGCTATACATAAGTGAAATGAGGGTCACTGCCTGAAGAACACGACAACCCCAAGTTGCGAGAAGAGAACATGCTAGCCAAGGTTACTACAGCTTAATAAGAATGACTTGCTTGCATTTTTTTAGTGTGTCCCCTAAAAGAAAAATCAGGAGACAACAAATCCTACAGACACTGCAAGTTACACTCTCCTTCACGGTTATGGGAAGACAATTCCCACCCACCCCCAACACACAGATTTGTATATTGCACTCAACGTGTTTGTTGTAAGGCAGTTGGGGTATTCCTAGTTTTAAGAAAATAGTAATTTAAAAGATCATTGATCAAAATCAGAAAAAAATGGCTTCAAGTTGGAGTCGCTCTTTATATCTGCTAACTATAAATATAAACCAGAAGAAATCCAAGCAGGTTTTGCCTTCTGTGTAGTTTTAGTTAAGTGTGTATGTCCTCCTCTGATTATAACCTAGGAGAACAGCAAAGGCCACCAATTTCCAGAAGAAGAACAGATGAACCTTCAAATTCGGGGTTGGAGGGAAAATTCATTAAAAGAGAACACTGATGCCCATGGCTTTGCCAGGTTTGGGTTGTTGCTGTTTAATATTTGTGATAAGAAGACTACATACTGTTAAATGGCCTGCTGTTCCACTTTCAGTGTAGCAGAGTGGGTGCACGAAGGCAGTCAAAGGGTTAACTAAGACTTATTCCCTTTGAAGTTATGCTGTTTAGCCACAATTTATCTGCCGCAGAATGGCTGCAGAATCAGCAGTTGTTCTGCTGCAGAAAGTATGAGTTCTTGCCACAGAATATAGGTCCACTTTGCTGCAGTAAACACGGGGCCCTGGTTTCAGTAGTTAAGCAGGCATTAATGATATATGGGCAGAAAACGAATTAAGGCAATAATGATATATGAGTAGAAAAAAACAAATTAAACAATGCAATAATGATGTGAGGAGTGTACACAAATTTAAAACAAGGTAACAGCAATAACAGCAGCGAGGAAAGGCTAGAACGGCCTAGAGTTCAATATAGCCTTATACTAGGGTATGCAGACTATAGACAGTAGTAACATAAACATGAGCAAACAATCATTAGCATATGAGTAAAGTTTTTCTGAGTGACTTACATAAGCTGAATTTGGGAGGGGAGACCATAATAGAGTGGAGCAGAGTGGCTGGCAGACCAGCTGATTTCCAGTTGACTCTGGCAGACGCAGATGGGCCACTTGTGCAGAAATGGTTAGGAAGATTGGAATGATTCACTGGCCACCCAGTAGAGCCCCTGACTGGCTGACAGAGCTAGGGCGGGTTGGCAAAAATCCCAACGGCTCACCAGGATTACCCGTGGGATGAGAGGCTCTGGCGATTATTGGGGGGGCAGAGCTGCTAGTCTGGTGCCCTCTTAACCCCTGCAGTCCTTGATGCTGGTGCCCCTTTGACTGACGGTAGGAGATGCCGCTCCTTGATTTAAAACTTGGCAGGTTTTTTCTTTTTGAATTCGCTGGCAACCCAGTGGAGCCCCTGATTGGCTTATGGAGCTGGGGCAGTCTGGCAAAAGCCCAACAGCTCAGCAGGATTCTCCGTGGGGCTAGAGGCTCCAGCGCATCGCTGGGGTGGAGGGCAAAGCTGCTAGTCTGGTGTTCTCTCAAATGCGGTAGTCCTCAACGCTGGTGCTCCTTTGACTAAAGGTAGGAAACACCACCCTTGATTTAAAAATTGATGGCTTTTTCTTTTGAATTTGCCAGCCACACAGTGAAGCCCCTGATTGGCTGACAGAGCTAGGGCAGTTCGGCAAAAGTCCAGTGGCTCAGCAGGATTCCCCGTTGGACGAGAGGCTCCGGTGATTGTTTGGGGGGGGGGGGCAGAGCTGCTAGTCCAGTACCCTCTTAACCACTGTGCACTTCTTTTTTCTTTTCATGTTTTCAGACTGCTTGAGGCAGCTTGGAAGCAGTTGGCTTGCAAGATTTACACATGAAAGTGGAAGAACTTCCTGTGCTGGTGCAAGGAGGATAGATTTTTGCCCCACTCCTGCTCCATGATGCAAATTCACAACTACTTCTAGTCCCAATCTCAGGCTGGACTGTGAGCCACATCCCTCAAGGTGCACCTGGCCACAGTTTTGGCATATTATGCCAAGGCAGGTGTGCTGGCAGTGACACAGGACAAAATCGTTGGTGGTTTCTTTTTTTTTTTTGTATTATCTTTTTATTCCTCCCTGCCTGCCCAAGCTGACCTCTCCTTCAGGTGGCCAAGCTTTTGCCGCCACAGTCTTCCTGTCAGCCGTCCACTGTTCCTTGGGGTGCTGTCCCCCCAACCTGACGTATCCCTTCATCGGTGGGACCCCCCTCCTCTGGTTACAATTGGGAAGGGAGATTTTCCAGGGCCACAGCCTCCTCTTCTAACCTCGTCAGGGGTGGCGAGGTTGCAGCACGGGCATTCCCAGGCTACCACAGTGATGGGAGAATGGGCCACCATCATACAGAAGGCTTGGGTGGCCATGTTTTCAGTTTTATCCCCCCCCCACCCACTCAGAGGCTTGCTGCAGCATCCTGGCAGATTGCGCATGTGGCGTGTGTTAACCGATGCTGCAAAGTGCGATGCCGAACTCAGCCCAGGAGCCGCCAAAGGGCGATGCCTCCTTGACCCCGGAGAAGAGGCATCCGAGGGACACTCTTGAGCCCTTCCTACCAGCCTCCGCTCCTGTCGTCCAAGGCTCGGGCACAACCCGGGTCGCTAGCATGCCAAGCGATCACCCAGAGCCACGGAACCGGCAGGCTGTTTCTTTAAATGGCTAGACTGCCTGTCCTCTCTGGAGCATAAACTACCTCCAGTGTAGGACCTGCTGCTTGTGCTGTCACGGCTAATGGGTAAACCATTCAAGTCTATGGACAAGTGTCATGTCTCACATTTGTTGTGTAAAATCGTATTAATGGTCGCCATAACCTTGGCCATATGGGTTAGAGAGCTCCAGGCTCTTTCTTTGGAGTTACCACATCTGGTTTTCCACAAGGGCAGCTTTGCCCTATTCAGAGAAAATTCCTGCCCAAGATAGTTTTTGAGTTTCACTTAAATCAGGCAATCATTCTAGTGACCTTCCTCCCAAAGCATCACCCTTCTGATGCTGGGCAAAGGCTCCACACGCTCAGTATTTGCAGGGCATTGCTCTTCTGCCATGAGCAAACAGCAACATTTTTTTTAGATTTGCAAGTTGTTTCTAACTTATGCTGATGCTGCTCTAGGATGACCATAAGCCAAGTAGAGAATTGGTAGCTGGATCACATCCTGCATTATGCTGCGTTAGAGGTTGGCTGTGGGAGAACTGCCTGTGGGGGTTGAAGGCTCCCTGTACCAGACATACTACTGCCTGTGTTCCTGCAACCAGGTACATCCCCATTTCTGAGATTTGTAGGGCTGCTACCTGGTCGAATGAGCACTCATTCATATCCCATTACAGCATCTACTCATTCTGTTTTTGAGACACTGCTTTTGAGTCCTCAGTCCTCCAGTCTGTATTCACCGATTTGGGGTGCATAGCTTGCCCCTCCTGCTGAGAACTGCGAGGAGTATGCCTGCCTAAGCATGGATAGTAAACTTAATCTCGGTAGTTAGAATTAGAGGTTACTTACATGTAACTATAATTCTAGTACACTAGTAGTCAGGTCACATCCATACAACCCACACAACTTCCCCGGCAAGGCTTGTCTCCAATTCCTCTTCCAGTGTGAAAATCTGAGTGCATTGGGGTGGAGCAGGAGGACCACATGGTTGGGTCGTGGTGGTAGGAGGAGTCACTTGAGGACTGTTCCAGTGACTGAGCATGCTCAAGCAGAAGACTGCCTGTGGATGTGATTTGAGTACTAGTAGTAGAACTATGATTACAAGTAAGTAACCTCTGCTTCCTACCTTGGTGTCATCCGAGAACATGGAGATCCAGCTGCTGGTACCAATGTAGGTCCCAGACCAAAACTCTAAGGCGCCCACTGGTCACTTGCTTCCATGTTGATTGGTTATCATTTATTATACACAGTGTGTGTGTGTGTGTGGCACTAATACAGTATCTAAAGAGTTAAACTGCAAAGCTGCTGTCCTGAGTACAATGACATTTTCATCAAGCAGAGCCTACTTTGCAAAAGTGCTTTAAAAAATTTATTAATTTTTACAGTTCATAAAGCATGCTTTGTAAAGAAAAGTGACAGCTTTGAATTCTTAACCCTTCAGTCGTTTCAGCCTCTGCCTGTAACTTGACCAGCATTTTCTACCCTCTTTAATGAGGAGTGATCCACTGCCTAATGGAAAATCCTTGTTAATAGTACCTTGCAGGCACAATTTTACTTGTATAATTTGTGAATGCACTCTAAATCAAATGCCTCCAATATTGGCTTTTGATTCATGTTATCAGGCAGCAGTATGTATTATGGCGACGGTGAAATTAAATATCTCACAATCAGGCCCTTATTTCTATTCCAGTCTCACCTTCCAAATTGCATGAGGGAAGTTGCAGCATCCAGATGGTGTATATATGTGTGTGTGTGTATGTGGTGGGGTTGTTAACGTGTGCAAACCAATGTGACCTGCCTGCGTTTCCTGAATAACATACGAGGGTCCATAGGTGTTAAACCCATAAGTGCAGCAAGTTACAAGATTTTAAGTGTTCAATTCTGAAATCTGGAGATTTTAGCTAACTGATGGCTTGATATGTTCTAATCTAAAAATAGCTGTTACTGGCATTTGGGCCATCTCCCCAGAGTTTGCTTGGATGTTTTGTCTATTTTATCAAAACCACAGAGCTACTTGAAGTGTTATTTTTGGGTACACAGCAAGTGAATTAAGCAAGGTGGTTGATATGGAGAGGAGTAATATTGATTACACGATAACTCACTGTTTTAAGGAGACTTGATTTCCTCAGCTTTCCTATGCCTTTCGATTTCAAGAACATGACTTAGAATTACTAGTTCTTATATTATATTTACAACATTCTGCCATTATTTTTGTGTCCCAGTTTAAAGTTATACTTCTCAATGACTGTAGTTGAGGTTGTAACTCTTGACATTGTAAGTGTTTGACAGATTTATACCTGTCTCATAACGTGAAGGAACATTTGCAGTGCTTTCCCCAGTGTTATTTACATCAGTACTTGGGCTATACACTGTTCTTCACAAAGATCAGAAACTCACTAGCTGGCCCATTGGTGCAGCAGGAGGGCTACCGCCCCTGACGCCAGTGACCTGGTTTGGGAACAAGCCTGGTTCGTCAGGTGCACACCAGGGGAGAAGGAAAAGTGTTCCAGAGGACACTCTCCATCTCCAGGAGAGGGAGGAAATGTAAAGCACCACAGCAATACCAGTTGGATGACCAAAGGGGGTGGAGCTGCAGGTAGTTGCACCTTAGGGTGAGGGGAGACGCTGGTTGACACCACATGGCAGCACGCTCAGCACATCACGGTAGCTGGCATCTCCAGGGGAGGGCAGGAACAATGGAACATGGCCTCAGCACCCATAGCTGACGGACCCCTGTACATCTGGGCCCTACCCTGCACTGCCTGCTGACGAGTATCTGCTATTGAGGATATATGCCCCACCCCAACCCCACCTAAGGGGCAAATCACAGCTCCATGGAGGGCTGGCATTGTCAAGTAGGTGGGTAGGTAGGTTGGAACAGAGGGTCCGTGGGGGACCTCGAAGTTCCTGAAAGAGTCTGGTGTCAATGACAAGGAGGGAAATAACTGAATTAAAAAAAAAAAGGATTAGAAACTTCCAAGCATTTGATTCCATGGGACAAGGCAGCATGGTGCTGTCTGACATTGTGGAGACCCAGGTTCATGCCCTGAGCCTGGGACAGCAGGAGCAGAGGCCATGAGGGAAAGCTGTGAGCATCTGTTGGGGCGCTGTCCTCATGGGGTGGGCAGGTACTGTCGTCCTGCTACATAAGCGACACCTGTGGTTGGCCTAGCAGAGTTGCCATTGTTAGCATAGCTAGCCAGCCACTTGCTGCCTGGCACTGAACCCACAGGAATGACCCAGGCTGGCCCCAAGACAGTGAAGAGAAGAGGGTCAGTCAGTCACCACTATTGCCCACAAGGACTGCAGAACTGTCGTAGTCCTCCTCTGCTTCGCTCATGCTAGATTCATCACTTCTCCAAGTACACAATGATGCCACTCTGGAAAGGAGGTTCTAACAACAGTTAACAGTTTGTGGCCCCCCCCCTCCATCGGTGTCACTGCATGTCCTCGGCTCTGGGGGAAGTAACATAGAAAAAGGGATGGCACCTGTTTTGAGCATCTTGATGGCCGTCTGCGAGTTTCACCATGGTTGAGTGGCACCCATCTGGATCCGTGTTCTGTGGGGTGTTGGGGGCTCCCTGCAGCCCCGCTGCGGGGGGTAAGTCCGCAGGAGTGAGGTGCCAGGCTGGTTGCGGCAGAGGCAGATGGCGGCTGGAATCCCCAAGAGGATGCGACGACAGGGTAGCAGACCAGGTGACCAAAGAGGTAAAAAGAAAATAAAAAAAGTGCACATTGCCACTAGTCAAATGGTTGTAGATTATGTATCAGCCTAGAAACACTTCCTTTAACTACAAGGCAGCAAGGAACACTTGATGCACTACTGTAAAGCTGATACCTAATTTTACCCATCATAAATATTTATTGTTTCATGTATGTAGAGTTATCCACCAATCTACAATGTAGGTAGACCAGTAATACTTACCGTACCTGTATAGTTTTTAGTCCCCGTCTTTCACCTTCAGAGCTTCATTTTTGATAGAAGCATTGGTACTTCTCCACATCAGTCTGCTTTGCATTGAAGATTTGTCTTGTTTTGTTTTTCTTATGTCAGCATTTTTTAATTGTGCTTTTTTTTCCATTTACAAAGCCATCCTGCAGTTTCAGCCTCCTAGCTCATTGAATCTCTAGATCTTTTTTGGGGGTGTCTCAGTCATCAGGTCACACTGTAGGAATTTCACCGTCTATGGAGCAGGATCCACACAGAAGATTTTCAGCAGCACAGCTGGGGCCGCCCATGCTGTTGACATCCGTCGATGTCATCAAACCTATAAAGGCGTGAGCTGCCCCATTCCCTCCTAAGTTCTTTCCTGATGTCAGCCTGTTCACATAGGGCTGGCCCGCCGGCGCAGCGGTTGGATTTCCGCTCGCGACGCCAGTGACCTGGGTTTGAGAACGGACTCGGGTAGCTGGAGGGCCGGCTGGGAGAGGAGGATCGAGCGCCCAATGGCTGCTCTCCTCCTCTGGAGAGGGAGGGGATGCTTGTCCCACAGCTCTACCGCCACCTGGGTGACCACGGGTGGAGGTGCAGCGTGACTGCATAGAAGGGAGGGAGGACATGGGCTGGAAACCGGAAGCGAGCGCACGTCGTGCGACGCCCCTAGGTCTCCCCAGAGTGCTCATGTCCTGTGGGAGGGGACAGAAAAACGGAAAAAGGTGCCTGGCGTGAAGGACGTAGACGGAACCCGACTGCCCCAGATAGCCCATAACCGGGCTACCGATGGATGCCGCAGATGGACCACCTGACACACACTAATGGACTGGAGGGGGTTAACGGGGATACCCCCCCCTCCTCCCCGCCCGGGGGGGTAGGCCGAGGCAGCATGGAGGTAGGTCCGAGTGACACCACGGTAGATATCCGGGGAGGGACTAGGGGAGTTCAGTCTAGGGATTCCCAGAAGAAGTTCCACCACGGCAGAGAGAAGGGGAAAAAAAAAAAAAAAAAACCTGTTCACATGGGTCTCTGCAGAAGCTCCATAGTTTCGTGCCATTTTCGCCTACAGTTTTTTCTTACCAATTTCTTTTAGAATCTCTTTTTTTATAAGAGATTAATTTATTTTGTTTATGTCGAGAGTTAATTCTTTGACCTCTCTCTTCTGTTACTGCCGCCGCACAAAGAAGATTACCTCCACAAATGAACACTCTCTCTGTCTGCTGCCTTGGGCCTGACCACGAAGATTCTGTCTGTGAGCTCTGCCAGAAATTTAATCAAACAACCCTCAAGCGACGCAAAAGGCTTTAAAACATTTCCTAATGGAACAACAAGCAGCCAATTCCAGGCAGGGGTCTCCGGGGTCCCAGTCTCTCAATTGCTGGCAGGGTTGTCAAGCTCCCAGGCATCTAAGGTCTGAGACAAGTCCTCAGGGGAAAAGTCATAAAAAGGACCGAGATGGGGACCGCTTCCCCCAGCGGTGGTCTTGTACCCTGACAGCCTCTCCCCCTTCATCCAGGGGTTCCTCATCAGCTACTGCTTCACTGACACATGACGTCACTTTCCAGGTCTCTGTGCCCTCCAGACCCATACCAACAGCAAATCCACCTGATTCACAGGGCGGCTGGCTATCGACCTCTGGGTCGTTGGCCCCTCTTCCATCGATGATTGGCTTGTCGTCGATGGCCTTTCCATCAAGGCCTGACCCCTCTTCTACCCAGGCTACAGGCTCTTCAGGTTCATCGGGTCCATCAGGATGGTCATCGATCCCTGTTCCATCGACCCGCCCTCCGTCAACACAGTCTTCTATGGTCGTTGACCTGAATGAAATCCTCACCAAGTTTACCTCGGTGATCTTCATCAATGGGGCACATACAGGCCCACATCACCAGCGCTGTCAATGGCAGCTTCAGCATTGACACCTCCTTGTAGGCCGCGGGAAACTCCCTGCAAGTTGTCATTGGTGTCTGCGATGTTGGATCTGGATTTTGAAGAGGTCAACGTTGAGGAAGAGTACCAAGCTGTCCGCATTGTCCCTGATGAGGAAGAGGAGGTTTTTACCTCAGAGATGTCCACAGCCTTCTCTGTTAGTTAGGATTCTGTCAAGAACATCCCTAGGTCTCCTCCTGAGGACCCTAACTTTTTCAGTGTGATGAAACAATTGTCCTCAGCCATGGGGTTCCATACTGAGTAGGAAGATGTCACCAGAAAGGATCTCATGGATTTTCTGGAGATCCCAGAGTACCCCCAGAGATCATTCTTTCTATTTTACTTGCATTGAGGAATGCTGCTATTGCAGCCTGGCACAGTTCAGACATCATGCCAGCTATGCCCCGCAGGGTGGATAAGCTTTACCATGCCCCTCCCCAGGGCTTTCCTTACAATGCTGTCCAGTCAGAGACTTAGTCAGTGGTCATCAAGGCAACTCATGACAGGTCTAAGGTGCTTAAGCACCTTAATTCTCTCCCCCGGACAAAGAGTCTTGTAGAATTGACCTTTGGGGCAAGAGGGTTTAAGCTTTTTCCACCCTTGAAATGATTGCCAGTTACCTGTCTCATATGGTAAAATACCAGCACTCTAACTGAAAGAAGGGCAAAGCTGCTGCTCAGGCCCTCCCAGATGGTACACAGAAGCAGGAGGTTCTTATGTGTTTGCAGACTGCTGAGGACATTAGCAAGCACCTCCTCAGTTCCCTCTGTGATATCTCGGACACTATTGCCAGGGCTGCTGTCACCAGTATCTGCCTGTGTAGGCACTCCTGGCTGAGAGTTTCTGGCTTTGTTGCTAATGTTCAGCAGAAAGTGCTTAGTGCCCTGTTCAATGGCACTAAGCTCTTTGGGCCTGATGTCCAGGGCATCATGAACTATTTGCAGGCATCTGGCAGGACTATAAAATCTGTCCACTCCCTCTACCATATGCAGCCTAAGGGTAGACAGCACCCCCCCCCCTTTTTGCAAGGCGTCCAGTAGACCTGGTGCAGCCTCCCAGCCTCAAGGCAAATGAAGAGCCTCCGCTGCCTTGCCTGACCCCTTTAATATAGGAGCCACGGCCAAGTGTCCACGAAGTGATGGGTTAGCCCCAGTGGCTTGACCACCTCTGCGTGACTCCTTGCCAGACACCCCCCTTCCAGGTCCCCGACCAAGAGGTGGTGGTTGGAGGTCGGTTCTCCCTCCATCTGAATCAATGGAGAACCATAACTTCAGATGCCTGGATTCTGCAAATTATAGAAAGAGGTCACACGCTGGAGCTCATCCAGCAGCCTCCAGAAGCCTCTTCCCTGCCCTCCACATCCCCCCTGTCTGGGAGGAAGTACAGTTTCTTCTGTGCAAGCAGACCATCGAGCCAATACCCAGGTGCCAGACAAACAAGGGGTTTTATTCCAGGATTTTCCTGGTCCCCAAAAATACCGGAGATCAGAGGCCCATTTTGGACCTAAAGGACCTCAATCTGTGCATCCAGTACCGAAAGTTCCAGATGGTAACTTTGCCAGGCCTGATGCCGCTTCTCAAGGCAGGTGACTGGCTCTGTTCACTGGACAGGCAGGACGCCAACCTGCACATCTCGGTTCTTCCCTCCTCACAGGAGGTTTCTCTGTTTTCTGTTTCAGGGCAAGCATTACCAATTCAAGAGTCTGCCCTTTCGCTTGTCCTCTGCGCTGCAGGTCTTTATCAAGTGCTTAGCAGCAGTAACCATAGCCCTCAGAAGGGAGGGACTGTATGTTTCCCCTACTTGGACGATTGGCTTCTAAAGGCCCCATCCAGGGAACAGCTCCTGCGCACTATGGAGAGAACTATTCAGTTGTTCCAGTCCTTAGGCATTACAGTCAAATTGCCTAAGTCGATTCTGGTGCCATCCCAAAGACTGCAATGCATAGGGGTGGTTCTAGACTTGGCACAGAGGAAGGCCTTCTTGCCTCAGAACAGAGCGGAGTGCCTTATAGCCCGGGCTCAGGAGGTGGCCCAGAGACATTTTATTCCTGCCAGGGTGTACTGAGACTGTTTGATCTAATGGTGACTGCCATTCCCACTGTACCACTGACCAGACTTCATATGTGCATCCTCCAGTGGACTCTTCGAGAGCAATGGGACCAACGCACAGACGAGTTGATCAGTTGGTCCTGGTCTCCTCCCCTGTCTGCAGAGTGATCCAGTGGTGGATGGACCCTTGAACCTGCTGCAGGGAGTCCCATTCCAGATCTCTTCTCCTCAGCAGATCCTCACCATGGACACTTCGGGTTCGGGCTTGGGAGCTCACCTGAGTCTCTTTTAAACTCAGGGCACCTGGTTTCAGGTCGAGTCCACCCTGCATATCAGTGTCCTAGAGATGCGGGCGGTGCTGTACACCATGCATACCTTTCAGAACCACCTTGCTCCAGGTCAGCTGCTGGTGCAGTCAGACAACCTCAGCATAGTGTATTACATCAACAAGCAGGGGGGAACTCATTCGTACCCCCCCTTTGCAGGGAGGCCATGAGAGTATGGTATTGGGCATTGGATCAGTCTGACACTCCAGGTGGTCCACGTTCCAGGCATGCTAAACACTCTGGTGGACAGCCTCAGCTGGACTCAGTCCAACATGCTTGAGTGGGAGCTCCTCTCATCTATCGCAGAAGAGTTGTTCGACAGATGGGGTCATCCAGAGTTGGACCCTTTTGTGTCCCCACTTAATCCAAAACTGCCCAGTTTCTGCTCGCTCGATCCGGGGCCTGGAGTTTTCTGGTGAAACGCGGTATCCCTCTCCTAGAGCTGAAGGTTTCTTTATGCATTTCATCTGTTCCCTCTAATTCAGAGGGTCTCATTAAATTGCAGATGGAGAGGGGCCAGCATGATTCTGGTAGCCCCATTCTGGCCCTGCCAGATATGGTTTCCTCTGCTACAGCAGCTGGTGGAGGAACCTCTGGTTCCACTCCTCCTTTGCAGGAACTTGTTGATCCAGGCTCAGGAGACCCTGGTCCATCCCAACCTCAAGTCTCTCCATCTGAATGCTTAGCTCCTGAGGACATATCTATTGCCAGGTCCGGGGTCTCCAACACAGTAGTGGACGTTCTGGTGGCCGTCCAGCAGCCTTCCACTCGAGCCACGTATGCCATGAAATGGAAGTAGTTTGCCATCTGGGCTGCAAACGTAATCTAGACCCTTTTATCTGTCCAGTAAGCCAGATCCTGGACTACCTGACCTCTCTGTCTGACTCGGGTCTCCAGTACTCCTCCGTCAAGGTGCACCTTTTGGCTATTTCAGCCTTTCATGAGCCCATATGTGACCACAGGGTAGCTCAGCTGGATGTCTCACGTTACCTTCTTAAGGGACAACCTGCATCTGAAACCCTCAATCCGTTCTCCTGTCCTGGCTTGGGATTTGAATTTTGTTTTGGAGAAGTTGACCCTGTCTCCTTTTGAGCCAGTCGCAACTTGTCAGCGTGGCTCAGTTGGTAGTACATCTGCCTCTGGACCAGAAGGTCGTGGGTTCTCGTTCCACACCGGGATTGGACTTGCACCTAAAAATCACTGGCATCTGAGTGCAGTACTGGGGGGGCGCTGTACTGCTGGGGTGTGCCGTCCTTCGTATGAGACGTTAAACCGAGGTCCCTTCTACCCATCCTGGTGTTGCCCTGGTGGGTGTCCAGGTGGAAGTAAAAGAACCCAGGGTACTCTTCGCAAAGAGTAGGGGACATTCCCGGTGTCCTGGCCAACATTCCCCTTCCCATAAACCGGTTCATGCAATTATTCAGGCTGTGTATGGGTGATGGTGTGCGATATGGATGCCACTACACATTCAGTCACTTCAGTACCAGTCTAGCATTGCTTGTAAAGCGCTTTGGGATATACTGTGTATGAAAAGTGCTATATAAATGCTGATTCTTCTTCTTCTTCTTCTTCTTATTCTACACGTTCTCTCTTGGAAAGCATTGTTTTTAGTTGCTATTACTTCTGCTTGAAGAATTTCAGAGCTTCAGGCCCTCTGGTGTAAGGAGTCTTATTTGATTTTTCCCAGTGTCTTTGCACACAAACCCTGAGTTTCTCCCTAAGATGGTCTCAGAGTTTACACTCAACCAATTTATCCACCTTCCTGTTTGTTTTCCAGAATGTGCCAGTCCAGGGGAGGCATTGCTGCATTTGTTAGATGTGCACAGAACTTTGAAGTACTACCTGCTTCACGTGAAGGAATGTAGAAAGTTGAAGCAGTTATTTGTTTCTTTTGCCCCAGGTAGAGAGGGCACTTCAGTTGCTAAGCAATGTTTATCCAAATGGTTGGTAAATTGCAATGTGTTCTGCTACAGGAAATATGGCAAATAATTGATTAGAGCGGTTGAAACTCATTCCACAAGAGGCATGTCTACCTCTGCGGCTTGTTTTTGGGGGAGGGGGGCTCTTCCGCTGACATCTACATGGCTGCCACCTGGAGTACCGTCCATACTTTCATCAAGCACTGCAGTCTGGACATTGCTTCAGGAGCCAGTGCAGGTTTTGGCAGGGCTGTGCTTCAGGGTCTCCTATCTAAGATTTATGGTGGGCCTTCCTTCCAGACTGTCTGTCTGTACCTGTAACTGCTTGGGACTTGTTCCTACAGTGTGAACTGATGACTGAGATACCCCCGAAGAAATAGAACAGTTACGTAAGAACTTACCGTAACAGCAGATCTTTGAGGGGATCTCAGTCATCAGGTTTGCTGTCCCTTCCACCATCCCCCTTTCTGGTGTCTAATTTCTGGAACTGGTTATTTGGTGTATCCAGCCTTTCATATAGGCCTGGGCATCTCTTTCTCTCTCTCCTCGGTTCCCCATGGCTAGAGCTATACTCCCTTTGTTTCCGGGGGAAAGAACTGAGGAGGGAGCTGGGCCGCTCACGCCTTTATTGGGTTGACGTTGTCGACGGTGTGGGCGGCCCCAGTTGTACTGCTGAAAATCTTCTGTGTGGATCCTGCTTCACCGGCGGTTAAGTTCCAATGGTGTGACTTGATGACTGAGAGCCCCTCGAAGATCTACTGTTATGATAAGTTCTTACGTAACTGTTCTTTTCTTTGTGCTAGGCTATATTCATTGAGGTCAAGGTCTCCCTCCTTTTCCCCTATAGTAATGTGCTTGCCAAGGATGTACTGTGGAGGCCAGTTTCTTCAGGTGCTCATTCTGTCATGAGAAGAAATTCCTTTTGGAACAGCACAAAAGCAACTGCCTGCTCCAATGAAGGAGCTTTTCTGTGTGGTCTCCTCTGCCCAACAACAGTTAGGTGTTTCCTTCCAGACTCAGTCCTCAGACTTGGGTTCTGGTGTGCCTCAGCTATGGCCATTCATTCCCCCTCAAAATTCCTCAGGTCAGAAGAACGCTTTGCTGTGCAGAAAGGCTCACTCATTACTGTGTGTCACGTATGCATACTGGGTCTTTCAGTCACATGTGTTGGTGTCAATATCCATTGATTTGTGTCACTGATCCTAAGGTTATTGTTATTTTGGCCTCTGTTCCTCTGGGTTGGGTCTTTTTAGGGCGTGATAGGACCAGAAATTGCAAGCAGTCTTCCCTGGAGGACTGCTTTCTTCCTGGTAACCTGGATATCTTCATTAAACTGAGGTCCCATTTGCCTGGATTGGTGGTAGTTCAGGTGGATGTTAAAGATCCCATGGCACTTATTGAAAAGAATAGGGGAATTTCCCCGGTGTCCTGGCCAAATTTCCCTCATTCACTAAAAATACCACCAACAGCTTAATCTGGTTCAAGGTCAGTTGGCATTCACCTGTATCCCCCTCCCCCGGGTCGTGCCTGAAAATAGGCAGGATTTGTCTATTTCACTGACCCGGTCAACAAAAACTAAATAAATAAATAAAAAATCTTTAGTTACCTACGTATTGGGTGTGGTTCTTGCTGGTCATCAGGTAGAAAATTCCAAGTTATTTTAGTGTTGAAGTTTTAGCTCTGGATATCTTAGCTAACAGTATGAAGGCATCATATATATAAATCTAAGCGAGTACATTCAGGCCTGTTCTGCTGTCTGTGACTGGTTAGGAGACTAAAGGTGAGCAAGCCACAAATGGCATTGCTCTTGGTTCCCCTTACCCCAAAGATATAGGCAGGGACTGATGTCTTTCTTGCTAAGTTTTTAGGCCTTATCACTAATCACTGAGGAACCATCAGTAGATGTCAAACTAGTTAAGAGTCTCCAAAGGAATCTTTTGGGGCTGCACAGGTCTTCCTCCTGAATCATTTCTAGGGCTTCCCATGTTCCCTTATGACCTTATGATCTCCCCCTCCCCCTGCTTCCTCCAGAGGTTAATCAGTTTTGGTAAACCCTTGCTTTTAGCTCAAATACCAATGGGTCTATGCCTGTTTCCTGCATTCGTGGGTATATAGGCATCTACATTTGGTCAGTCTGTATCATGGCCAGAATGTCTGGAGACATGATCTGCCAATAGACAGCCATGCAGCAATGGACTATAGTGGGTATAGGTAGAACAGTGCAGACTTGACAGATTACGTGTTTTTTTCTACCTGCAACATTTTTATTTCTAGTTCTATGTGTCTGTTCTGTCCGATCCATCTGCATCTAAGGGTTTATCGGGAGATGACATCTTCCCCTTTCCTCCAGTCCAGGTTCTTTTTTTATTTGACCAAGCTTTTAATCTGACATGCTCTTTTCTCAGTGATGGTTTAAGTTGTATTTTATATTTTGTTGATTGGTTTTATCTTTGTAAAGCACTCAGAGCCCTTGTTGGATTGAGTGCTGTATAAATAAAATTTGTCTTGCCTTGCCTTCTCTCCACTTCTCCTTTAGTTATCTATTTATTTAGTTAGTTATTTGAAATTCTGCTCATCAGGATGGCTTTATGAGATGTGACATCTTATTTTAATCAGTCCTGGGGACAGAAGTCTAAGATAAGTACACATAGGCACAGTACCGTAAATGCCAGTGAAATTACTAACACTAAGAGATAAGGTAGTTGGTTACTGGTACACATTTTTTCTGCAAACAAGTGATATTTTGTGATTTTAAAGCAGTACAAAACATCTATGTTGTATCAAACAATTTACTGTACTTGTAGCACAGGGAGGAGTGTTTAAAATACTACATTCAGATTAAAGTTATTTTGCTAACGTCTGTAATGTTCCTTGTTGAACTAAAATTTTGATAGTTCTGTACAAGTTTATATTTTGCAAGGTGTCTCTTGCTTTCATTCTTGCCAACAGTTTGGACAGCCAGGGCCAGTCACTCTTACTTACTTGGTCCTCCTTTCACCAAAACTGCCAGAGATAACTCTTAAACACTAAAAGACACCCTTACATTACTATGGACAAACAGGAGATGGCCTTTCATTTTCAAACTATGCTCAAAAGAGAACATGGGCATATATGAATAATTCACAGAGAAAAGATTACATGCACCAATGGTATAGTTTATTTATTCTATATTTAGAAGTTTCTTTCTAGAAAGATTCACTTGAGTTAAAACATTCCATTTGCAAGTCTGATCTATGAGATACGGGATGGCCTCATCGTACTTCACAGTGCAGTAGTTTGTTTCGTAGCACTGTTGAATCATCAGTTACAATAATCAGACCTGTAACATCCACTCAGAACTATAATCAACAAGCATTTGTCAGTGCCGAATGTTTGCTTGCTAGCATTGGCATTGGTAGTGTAGGAGTTAGAGAGCTGTATAATAGGAATGGCAGTGAAGTATTGAACTGAAGCCAACTCCACCACCACCCCCTTGCAGAAACTGACAGGACCACCCTGCAGAAACTGACAGCCATTGGGGTGTGCCTTTGGGTCGTCAGGCATAACGGCCACGCCATTTCACCACACCCTACCCTGCAGATGCTGACAAGTGTCACGGTGTGCCTTGGGGTCTGTGGCCCTTATGTTCACCCCATTCCATCAGGAAATACGGTGAGATGGGTCCTGTATAGGAGAGTGGGGTGAACTTTAGGGCCTAAGAGTCCAAGGCACACCTCAATGCCTCTCACTGGCTGCAGGGTGTGGAATAGTATGAGCATTACAGGCGAGAATCCCAAGTCACACCCCTGATGCCTCTCAATCTCTACAGGCTGGGGCGTTATGGTCGGAAACCCTAACCCCTCAGGCGTTCGTTAGCATTTTCACTCCAAATTTTCAACATGGTTTTTTTGTGACCCCCACCTTATGAACAGTGGCAATATCAGTTTGTTAGCCAGAAGCTGATTTCGCACAGTGACTACGCCATTTGGCACCACAGGTGCGAAAACACATTTTGAACAGGATGTGAAAATGACAGCTGTACTGTCCATGGGGAGGTGCAAAAAATGGCAATGTTGAAATTCTGCAGTGAAAATATTAAAAAAACTGGTGAAGTCACGAGCATGCGTAGAAAATGTGCAATGCACACCCGTAATGCAATTAGGTTGGGGATTTTTTTTTACAGCAGATTGTCAACACAGAGATTTTGTAACCTCCACTCATGAACAGTGTCACTGTGATTTTCTTAATCTGTCCCAAACAGTGATTTCCCACGGCGACCACGCATTTCTGCGCTGGAAGTGCAAAAACACATTTCGGCCATGGTGTGAAAAATGACAGCTATACTGTTCATAAGGAAGTGTGGAAAAATGCCAGTGGTAAAAATCTGGACTGAAAATATTAGAAATCCATGAAGTTACGAGGGTGCGTGGAAACTGCTCAATGGCCGCTCGTAACACAGTCGTTTTATGGACTTATTTCACCAAATTTTTAACATAGCTATTTTAACACCTCTGCTCATGAACAGTGACACTGTGCTTTTCTTAATCTCTCCCGAACATTGATTTCGCACACCGACTGCACCATTGTACGCTACATGGGCGGAAACACGTTTTGGCCAAGATGTGAAAAATGACAGCTGTACTGCTCATAAGGAGGTATGGTAAAATGGCAATATTGAAAATCTGGAGGAAAATATTGAAAATTGCGAACTTGCGCTGCAGCATAGGAACAGCGTGAATCTATGCTCGTAAAAATAGTCATTTTGGGAATTTTTCACCAAATTTTAACATAGCCATTCTAACACCTCTGCTCATGAACAGTGTCACTGTGATTTTCTTACTCTGTCCTGAACATTGATTTCCACACTGACTGCACCATTGTGCGCTACATGCGGAAACACATTTTGGGTGAGATGTGAGAAATGACAGCTGTACTGCTCATAAGGAGATATGGTAAAATGGCAATGTTGAAAATCTGGAGTGAACATATTGAAAATTCGCGAACTTACGAGCGTGCATAGAAACAGCGCAACGCATGCTCGTAAAACAGTCATTTTGGGGAACTTTTTCACCAAATTTTCAACATAGGGTTTTTGGGGGCCTACCTCATGAACTGTGACACTGTCATTTCGTAAATCGGTCCCCAAAGGTGGTTCCGTGCAGTGACTGCGAAATCACCTTTCCGGGACGATTAACGCCATGACAGTGACAGAATTCATGAGTTGGGGTCCCAAAAACCCCATGCTGAAAATTTGGTGAAAAAATTCCCCAAAATGCGCAAGATATGCACTAAAGTTGAAAAAAACATATTTATTACATTATACAGCTTACTGGCATTTCCTCAGTTCGCGGTTGGCTTTGAAGAGTGCAGACATGTTCCCGGCGGTCCACCGAAGATCGTCGCGCCGAGCTCCGGAGGTAAGTATGGGGTGAGGGGAGGTTGTGGGAGGCAGGGTGCGCAGAGAGCGGGCTCAGGTTGTGGGAGATTGGGTCAGGACAGTCAGCGAAGGAAGGTTTTTTTTCTTTCAGGTTTTTTTTTTTTTAACTTAGACGACGCAGGACTTGTGCCATGCTAGGGTGGGCTCCCAGCATGGCAGCTGGAAGGCTGTTTGGGGGGGTCATGGAGCCTATGGGGGATTGGGCACCTCCGTCGGCCATACGATCTGTTGCCATGCTGGGTGGGCTCCCAGCGCACCCTGTAATCTCTTGGGGGCAGTGGAGCTGATGGGGATTGGGCACCCCCGTCGGCCATATGATCTGTTGCCATGCTGGGGTGGGCTCAGCGTGGCACCTGGAACTCTGTTGGGGGGAGCGCAGCACAGCCGACGGGGGATTGGGCACCCCCGTCAGCTATACAGTGTGTGCATGGGGGGGAAGCACGAGCATGCAGTATGCGTGCATGTGCGTGTGTGTGGGGGGAGCGCGCATGAGCACGCGATATGTTATAGCTGTTCACTGAAGTATAGCTCTCCCTTTCAACTGTACGGCCACTGCATTTTCAACTGCTGTCATAGACAGCTGCAGCGTTCATTGGAGAACTGCGCCGCGCCTGCAAACACACTGACTGAATTGGAAGACGGGTGCCACACCTCCGAAAACTCGGATGATGGCACTATGTTTCTTGCACATGTGTGCAAGCAAATATAAAAATACAAGTAACTACTCACATTTATAGGACACAATATCCTAGACATATGACTGATGTATGTAAAGTCATTTTAGGTAGAAAGGAAAAAGCAGTTTTGCAAATGGGCATGCAGGAAGCAAAATCAGAACCACAATATGTGTAATTCAGCTGAGCTGTCAGAAGCTTTGAGCTGTAAAAATTACAAGTTCTGTTCTATCAGAGAATAGAATAGGATGATCTTCACCTGTTCAATTCATATGGACTCTCATGAACATTGAGAACAAAAACGCAAAAACGTTTCGTTTTACTGGTTCAGATGGTGTGGACCAGTCAAATGGGTGAACAGGTGTAACGAAGCTCGCATGAGAATAAGATTGCAACTGCCAGAGAGATAATCACATGGTATACAGCTTTGTTTTAGTGTCATCTTGGCTTGAGCAAGAGCTCACGCTTGAACAAGCGATGGGCTAATAGGTAACTAGAGCGGGATCTCTCACAGCAGCTGTTAGTTTAGCTAGGTTTTAACTTTAAAAAAACTTGCAGTTCTTGATGAAAGACATGTCGTTAGGCTCTTCATTAAAGAAGACAACAGAATAAGTTTTTGTTCAGGAAGAATCTGTCCTTGAAGCAGCTTTCAGTGAGTATGTGTGTCAGGCTGAGCTGTGCAGCAGGCCTCTGGGGCAGGGGGCTAGAGTAGGGAGGGGAGTGTGCTGGGCAGTAGACTGGGCTCAGGTGGGTCTCTCTGACTGGCAGCTTGGAAATTCCCAGTACTATTTGGTATTTCTTTGCATTAAAAAAAAGAAATTAAATAAAGAAACAACCTTTTTGCTGCGGGGGATTTGCTGATTACTGTGTGTTTCAGGCTAAGCTGGGCAGACACCTGAAACCTTGGGGTCAAATGAAGGGAGGGAATGGGAGCCTGGGAAATGGTCAGTAAGCACGGTGATATTGGCTGGCAGCCTAACATTGCCCACTACCAGTTGGTATTTGTTTGAAATGAAAAATAAAAAGCACTTTTGCCACAGGAGAATTTGCTTTGTGTTTCAGGTTGGTCTATGCAGAAACACCCAGAGTCTGGGGGCAGAGAGAAGGGAGGGGCTGGTGGCAGCCTGCAAGTGCATTCTACCAGTTGGCACTTTTCCTTTGCAGAAGCAGTATAAAAATTATATTGTTTAGCAAATGTCTTCAACATAAAAATATATTTAAGAAATAAACAACTTTTGTTCACATTCATTTTTCCAGTGCAAGAAGAGAGAGAGTGTGTGTGTGTGTGTGTTTGGTGGGTGTGTGTGTTTGGTGTGTGTATGTGTATGATGTGTGTGTGGTGTGTGTCTGTGTGTGTGGTGTGTGTGTGTGTCTGTGTGTGTGAGTGTGATGTGTGTTATATATGTGTGTGTGGGGTGTGTGTGTGTGTGTGTGTGTGATGTGCCTACTCTGTAGATACTGGGGAGGGACTAGGAACCTGGGAAGCAGCCTGCCTGAGGGTGTCATTTGGCAGCCTGCCAGTGCCTGCTGCTAGCTGACACTTTTTTATGCAGAAACAATGCATCTATAATCTATATATTTCAGTGCACCAATAAAAAAAGAAGTCATCAAATTCAGTAGAAGTACCGTTTTGATGTGTGTTGAGCTCAGCTATGCCTGTCCTGTGGAGTATAGGGAGGGGCTGAAAGTCTGGTTAGTGGGAAGCAGGCAGCAGATGGGTATCATTTGGTAGACCACCTATGCCTGCTGCTTAGTGGCACTTTTTCTTTGCAGAAACAAAATAAAAAAAAAGATTTCATTGCACTAATAAATAGGTTTTCTTCAACGTGACTAGATGTACATGATTTGTGTGTGTGTTAGGGTCAGATTTGCCTGCCCTGTGAGCCTAAGCTGTGGACAGCAAATGGTGGTGGACTGGCAACCCGATGTACTGAAACAGTCATGGAGCACCAGAAAGGGTGAGTTACAGTGACATGAAATCCTCCAGATACTGCAAAGAAAAACCATGGCATAGTATGGCTAGGCAGAACCCCTAACGAACAGTGTGGAAACTAAATGAACAGTCCATGATGTAATCACACATTGAAGACATTACTTGCAGTGACATTGTTATGACACCCTGCTCACCACTGTCTCCTCTTTTAAATACCTTGGGGTCACTTTGGATCTGGCCCTGGACTTTAACGTGCACCTCTTTACCACTATTAAATCTGTCAACCTACAACTTGGTCAGGCGTATGGAGTTAGGCACAACCTCATGGCTGCACCTTGATCTTTGGAATGGCGCTTTTACAAATAAAGTGTGATTTGATTTGATTTGTGGCAAGGCTGGGTGTCGCTCTGGGGGTTCTGAGACCTAAACTGGCCCATGAGTTGATTGTCATTCTGGAATCTTCAAAAGGGCTCCTGCACAAGTGGGACATCTGTTATAATAACATCTGCCGCTGTGCTCTGTCAGTACCCAAACTCACTCACCACTGTTCACTGTACTCCGGCCTGGGCTGGCTAGCCCCCACAGCTTACCGTCAGTACACTACCACTTCGTCAATAACATCATCACCTCCCAGACACCTGACAGGCTGGCCCTACTGTTGACACTTGCCCACTCTGCCTACCCCTTGAGATCAGCTGATGAGACATATCTTGCCTTACCCAAGTGTAACACCAAAATAGGTGAAAATGCCTTCTCTGCTATTGCCCCAAAATTATGGATCTCCCTCCCGCTGGCTCTCAGAAACTCCCAAACCCCCCGGAGTTTCAAGCAGGAACTCCGTAAGGTTCTTGCCAGTTCTGAACTCTGTTCCTGTGGATGCCACTTCACTTACTCACCTGACCCTCTTAGCTCTTACCCTGGCACCTGTTCCTATTGTTGTATCCTGCTGTCTCTGAGCTTTACTCGAATCAGTTATCCCTTGTACCCATCCACTATTTGTACAATGCTATTAATTGCCCCAGGTGGTGGCCACTGCTTTTATCTATTTTATTATCTGTGCCACCGTAATATGTGCTTTTGTACCAATTCCATGCCTGCCTTATTGCTATAGCTGTAGTTACCTAATAGCTTTGACTAATTGTACTGCTTATTGTCACCTGACTTATACTTTGTATTCACTGTTGTTTCCTATCCCATTATATGTAACCTCCTGGGTTGTGCATGAAAACAGGCAGCTATTCTGTCTAGTGCACCTACCCACTCAATAAAAACTAAATAAATAAATAAATTCAGGGGTTGGAATTCTGGCAGTAATATTTTAATTAAGCCAAAACAAAAAAAGTCAGCAGGCACGGACTGTGAAAGTGGAGGAGGTGGAGAAAGATACTTTGGAGCCCTGTTGGGACAGAGATACTGATCTTGAGTATGTACCTGATTGAAGTAGCAGCAACAGTTCTGGGGAGCAAAGGGAACAGGTGGGGCTTAGGAAACAAAAAAGACAGACAGTGGGACACAAAAGAGATAAAAAAGACAGTGTTTCTCAACCAAAAATAAAAAAAAAGAGGTTCCAAAAAAGCAACCCCATAAAAAAGAGCAAAGAAGAAATAGAAGGACTGAAGTACCCCTGTAGACACAGTTGATGCAGAGAAATTGGTCAGTGAACCTTTTGAGGAGTGTGCACTGGTGTTGGAGGAGGTGGATATGGAAGAAGACAGCCATGTTAGCTAACCAGGCAACTGCACCAAAGTGTGCCGTTAGGCAAGACCAAATCAGTAATATCTGTGGTATGGGATTTCTTTACGGTTGACAAAGCATCATTTACAGCTATAGTGCCCCTGCTTTGCAAGGACAGGCTTAGTTGGGGTAAGGCTGGCACACAGCTGGAAACATTTACCATCAAAAGGCTTTCGCTTAAGTCACATGTAGTAGGTCACTTTATGGGAAGGGATGCCAAAGTATGGCACCAGCACTTTTTTATTTAGTTTATGTTGACCGGGTAAGTGCACTAGACAAATCCTGCCTATTTTCAGGCATGACTCGGGGGAGGGGGGTACATATGAATGCCAACTGACCTTGAACCAGATTAAGCTGTTGGTGGTATATTTTTAGTGAATGAGGGGAAATTTGGCCAGGGCACTGGGGAAATTCCCCTACTCTGCTGGCGCTTTGCGGCCAGTAGAGGGCTGAGCATTCTCTGCGTTATGGCAGAAGCTCTGATCTCCTGCGAGGAGATGGACGCTGGTGAGGACGCTCCTGCTAGCGATACTTTTTCTATGGATACCACTTCTCTTCCGAATGATGTTTCTACTAACCTGGAGAAGCTGTCTAGTGTCATGGAGGTAATCGGTGTGCAGCCGAGTCGAGAGAGACTTTACTCCCTGTAAGCGTTGATCCTGTATGCTCTACTTCCGCGTTGGGACCTTTAGACTCTGCGCCTCCTGTTTCCCTTACAGACCCCTTTCCACGACGTACGTTTCCGGGTGCATCTACAGACAGTCCGCCGATTCGGAAACCTATTGCTACTCCAATACGGATACCCACTGCTTCACAAACCTTGAAAGAACAATTTGGTTTACTATCTCAAGATTCCTTTGCTTCTAAGGATTGGTCGGAGGAAGACTCTTTGTTAAACGCTGGCTGGAATCAGAATGCTTTGGGAACTTGGGTGCCTGACGCTGCTTGGAAGCCTGTCTCCTACACTTCTCCTAAGCATGCCACCTCCCTGAGCTCAAGTATTGACATTGTTCGACCTACTGTTTCTACTAATGGTGCGCACCCAGTATTGCAGGACAAAGAGGCTACTGGTAGCCCCAATGTACCTGTGGTGGGAGGGGGGGACTTACGGTTCCTGCTGCAGCAGATAATGTTTCTAATTCAGGTAAAGGTTATGGCAACCCTCCTCGCGTTCCTATGGCAGACCTGTTCAAACACAAACTTGAACAGGCTCCCAGGAGAAACGCTGTTAGATTGAGATATAGAGGGGGCCTAAATTCTCATCCTGATAGGTATTATATTGCTAATACTCTGCTTAAGGGCTCTATGTCTTTTCTCCCTTCGGACCTTTTTGCACTTATTCATGTTTCAGAGGAGGATTCCTTTGATATAAGTTTCAGACTTAATAATAGCTTGGAAAAAATTTTGGGAGAAATACTCAGTTCTTTAAACTACCCCTTTATGGCTTCCTTTTTTAGCCATTCCTTTTACTAGACCACAAATTAGGTATGTCACTGTTATGTTCAGGAATGAAGGGGTGAACGTCAGTGATATTTACCACTGGATGCAGAAGCGTTGCAATATCTTAGGCCCTCCTGAAGCCTTATTAGATTTAGAGGGTATTTGGACTGGGAGCTAGAAATTTAAAGTTAAATTGTTCCAGGTAAACTCTGATATAGTACATCTTCCTAATAGTTTTTTTCTTGGGAAAGATAGGCGTGTGTGTTTTTATAACGGTCAGCCCCGGGCTTGTTATAAATGCGGTTCTCGTACTCACATTAGTAGCTCTTGTGACATGATGAAATGCTCACTTTGTGGGGGGTTTGGCCATTCAGTGGATTTATGTCAGAACATTTTTCAGTGTAATTTGTGTGATGAAAAGGAGCATGCCTTTCATCAATGCCCCTGGGCCAAGCGCAATAGAACCGAGGGATGGGATCATGATGACATAGTACTCCAAGCTCAGGATAAATTACATGATCCTGGTCCTTCTGTATCTACTACACCAACATCTATACCATTGGTGGCGACATCTGACCCTCTTTCTACTATACCTCAAACCTCTGACTTAGGGTCCATGCCTGACAGACCTACAATGCGCCCCCCCCCCCACTTTTGAGACTGTGAAAGGTTGGAGATTTACCAGATCTTCCCTAAAATTACCCACTCCCAACCCTCTTCCAACTTCTAACATTTTTTACCCTTACAAGAAGATTTGGGGACTGGACTTAGAATCCGATCGTCCCATAGATCTCAGATAATTACAGAAGATGAGGATAGTAGATCTACAGAATTGGCTAAGAAAAAAAAAGGAAAGAAAGGAAAAAGAAAAGCTAGTAATAGTTTAAAAGGGGACCTGGCTGAACTATGACATCTTATGTCCACATTCGACTCCTGTCTTTTAATGTCTGCAGTTTAAAACATATAGGAAGCAGATTTCTGTCTTGTCCCATTTTTCAACCCTTCCTGTGGACATTCTTCTTCTTCAAGAATGTCGTTTTTCCTCACTTGCTGAGACTGAGGAACTTAAAAAGTGATGGCACTGGGGTCCCTCTTTTTGGTCTTTTGGCTTAGAACCTGCAGATGGGATTGGCATTCTTTTTAAATCCACCAATATTCATATTTTTCGGTTGATAGATGTTTGCCCTGGTAGGGCCCTGATTTTGAATGGCTCTATAGGAGATTTTTCCTTCCGTCTTATTAACCTTTATGCCCCACAAACAAAGTCTGCCAGGGTTGCATTATTTGGGGATATTAGACCTTTTCTTTTCACCAAAATGCATGTCATTTGGGGAGGGGATTTTAATTGTACATTAGACACCCCTTTGTCTGGAGCCACCCAGATGAAAATATACTGCGATTCTAATGCTCTGAAACAAACCCTTGCTGACTCAAATATGCAGGACGCTTTCCGTAAATTACACCCCAAGGGTCTTGGTGCTACCTATCATAGGTTCATTTATGCCACTAGAATTGATATGTTTTTCTTTTCCCAATACTTACATCCCGTTTCTTGCCAATCTCAACCTTCTGAGTTTTCTGACCATAATATGCTATTTTGTTCTTTTAGCCTGCATTCTATCCCTCCCAAAATTTTTTCTAAATATAATCGCTGGAGATTGAATATGTCCCTTTTTGATACCCCTTCTTTTTTTTCTCAGACTGAATTTCTTTTTGCATACAGGGAATCTGTTTTCTATACATACTCAGATTCCTTAAATTGGTGGATAGACACAAAACGAGAATTGAAGAAACTTTTCCTTTCATTTGGAAAGGCTAGAGCTAACTCTAAATATATACAGTATTTGCTTGCTCGTAATCAATTAAATAAATTGATGTCTTCCCTATTCGAAGGTTCCCAAGATTTGCTTCCTCAAATCAAAATTCTGAAGGAACCGATGAAATCCTATCAATATGATAGAGCAAAATCCCTAGACTTAGAGTTTAAATTTGGTGCTAAGACTGTCCCTGCTTCTGACCCCTTTATGGCATGTAAACACAGGTTAGAAGCCACTCTTATGACTCAGCTTGTTGCACCTACTGGTATTATGCTCACCACAGATGTGGATATGTTGGCTCTAGTTCAACAACATGTTGCAGCCTCCTTTCAGGATGCCTCTACCCCTGTTTTTCCTGATCTTTCTGGTTTCACTGCTCCTGTTCCTCACCTGTCCACTTCTCAAATTGTTCCATTAATTCAGCCTATTTCTTCCCAGGAAGTTGAACTAGCAATCACACAATTAAGTACGGATACCTCGCCAGGGTGGGATGGCCTTCCCAATGAGTTTTATAAACTCTTTTTACCACACATGATATACTTTTTGCCTAAAGTGTTTAATTTTTATTTGTTTTCTTCTGCAGAACTTTCTGGGTTTAATACTTCGCTCCTTTTTTTTCTATATAAATCTGGGGACAAGGCCTTACCTTCTAACTGGAGGCCTTTAAGCTTGTTGAATAGTGAGTATAAAATACTTACCAAAATTCTTAATAACAGATTATTACTAGTGGCTGGGTCTCTTATTCACCCAGCCCAAACATGTGCCATCCCTCATAGACGAATTCAGCATAATTTATATCTTTTACGGGATTTATTTTAACTTAGTAATAAAGGACATATTTCAGGATATATTGTTGCTTTGGATCAGGCCAAAGCTTTTGACCGAGTTAAACATAACTATTTATTCTCCATACTTCTACGTTATGGTATTCCTCCACCCTTCGTTCATTAGATTTCCACTTTATATAAAAGCTAGTTGTGTCCCATGGTTAACGGATATTTTGTAGGAAGTACCTATATCAATTGGAGTTCGCAGGGTTGCCCATTAACCCACTTTTGTATTCTTTTGTCTTGGACCCTGTTGTTAGACAGATTATTTGGGATACGAATATTTTTGGTTTGTCTCCCTCCTCTACTTTACCAGTGGAAAAAATAACTGCGTATGCAGATGATATCACTTTATTATTGGGTGATATTCCTTCTTTACTGAACGCATTGCACATTTTTTCTGCTTTTGAGACATTATCAGGAGCCCAAATCAATATGCACAAAAGTTTTATTTTTATCTTACAGTCTACACATTTAGACCCTTCTATTATTGCAGGCATTCCTGTAGCTTCATCTCCTCGTACGATTTTAGGCATTTGGTTTGGAGCCGGAGATTTAGCTGCTTATAATTGGGAAAAACAGCTGTACATTGGAGAATTTAAAATCCATAGATGGAAGGGTGGAAATTTGGAAAGAAAAAAGGATTGCTATTATTAAAAATTTGTGTTACCATGTTTTTATATTTAAGTTATGTTTTTCCACCTCCTCTTCACTTAGAGACTAGGCTATTTAGTATTTTTTCCAGATGTTGTGGGTAATAGACTGAACCCAGTGCAAGGATATTACTTATCTTCCCATTAATAAGGGTGGATTGGGCATGATTAACCCCATTGTTTTATCACTCCTTTTTGTTTGACTCTTTTTCTTATCTTCGGTCTTCTCCACTATGTCTTGGCAAATATGGTCCAATTTTTGTGGTCTACTTATTTAAATAAATGGTCGCCATTCTCTAAGATATTATTGTCAGATTCCTTACCTTCATATGGTATTGCTACTTTTAAGAAACTACAGCAATGGAAGATATCGTTTCCACATCTGCTCACTCTTTCTAGGAAAACCTTTTATAGGTTTGTTGTGTTTGAAGTGCAGAAATGTGTTCCCCTTTTTCCAGAATGTGTACCTACTCAAATGATTTTCTCTTTTCGGAAACTGACTGATTTTAGGATTCCCCCACATATCTGGGATATTGTATGGCTCTCTATACAGGGAAGGTTGGGGGTTCATGGTAATTTAAAATACAAACCTACTACAGAACGATTTTGTTTACGACCCACCTGTGTTAATTGTGAAGAAACTATGGTTCATTTTTTTGTTTCATGCCCTTTTAGTCAAACATTTTGGCAGGACACTGCTGTATATTGGAACCTCCCTTTTTTAGCCACCGTTACATACCAGGCCATAGTTTTGGGCAATTATACTGGGATCTGGCGTCGTTATCATAGAAGTATCCTGAATGTGTTTTTTGCATTTATACAATATTATCTTTGGCAGGCTCGTTGTCAATTTATTTTTCAACAACTAACTGTTTTATCTCACACTTTGTTTACACAAATTGAGAATGGTTTACTTTCTGTTAAAACTAGGGATTTGGATAAATTCTCCAAATCTAAAGTTGATTTGTTTTGGCAAAACTTTATAACTCTATAATGTATTGATTTGTTATATTTCTTTTGGTTGTTTTCCTTTTTCTGAATTTCTTTTGTCATTGTTATACAATATGGTATTTTGTTTATACTTGTACTTTCCTTTTGTGATGTTATGTTTTTCTTTAATAAAACTACCCCTACTCTTTTTGAGAAGTGCCATGGGATCTTTAACATCCACCTGAACTACCACCAGAACAGGCAGATGGGACCTCAGTTTAACCTCTCATCCGAAAGACAGTACCTCAGGAGTGCAGCACCCCCCTCATGCTGCTCTACAGTGTCAGTTTGGGGATATCAACCCCAGTGCCTGGTGTGGGGATAGAACCAACAGCCTTCTGATCTCCTGGCCTCAGAGACAAGTGTACTACCTGCTGAGCCACTGACACTGCTATTTATATTTATTGAATTTTGTTGACCAGAAAGTCCCTTTTTTACGGGTGACCCAGGATTAAATACATAGATATAGTGCAGAAATATACAGAGTCAGTAACAAAAAATACAAATATTCACAGCATTAACAGGAGTACAAGAATTAGCAAACAAGAGTACATTACAGCATGAAAGCAAAAACCAGAACATCAGATCAAGTCAAAAAAGTAGCTCAATAAATAGCAGTGAGTGAACACACAATTAGTTCAAAGCGGGAGAGAAGCTAAGCGTCATCAGGTCCGTACATGGGCACAGTATGTGAGCAACAATTTTAAGTCAATAATTACAGGAACATTGACTGCGCACAAGAAGTAACACCTTAAGCTCTTTTTGAATCCTTCAAAAGAGATTCAGTTTGGAAGGTGGCAGGGAAGATGTTTCACAGAGATGGGGCAGAAGAAGTGAAGGATCTCTTTCCCTACATTGGACATCATTCTGGGAATCGCTAGTAGGGTACTACTGGGGGACCTATGTGTTACATAGATACATAGATAGTGTCGGCAGATAAGGGCCTATGGCCCACCCAGTCTGCCCATTTGAGCTTGTAAGTTCAGTTTGTTTTCCTAGAAGTCTGTTGCACCTTAACCCTGACCTCCAGAATTCCTTTATGTCTATCCCATGCATTCTTAAATCCCGTGATTGTTTCAGCCCCCACCACTTCCTCTGGCAGGGTGTTCCACTTGTCCACCACCCATTCTGTGAAGAAATTCTTTCTCATGTTTCCTCTGAATCGTCCTCCTCCAACTTCATCCCATGCCCTCTAGTCCTGGAACATCTTTTTCACTTAAAAATAGTGTTTTCCTGCACCCTGTTCCTCCCTGTAAGATACTTGTATGTCTCTATCATATCCCCTCTCTCCCTCCTCTCCTCCAGGAGTACATGTTCACTTCCTTCAACCTGTCTTCATAGGACTTGTGATGCAATCCATGCACCATCTTTGTTGCCCTCCTCTGAACCTTCTCTACCCTGTCTATGTTCTTACATAAGTATGGTCTCCAGAACTGTACACTGTACTCCAGGTGGGGCCTCACTAGTGTCTTGTATAGCGGAATTATGACCTCCCTTTTCCTGCTGGTAATGCCCCTGCCTATACATCCCAGCATCCTATTTGCTTTACCTGCTGCCTTGTCACACTGTTTCCCTACCTTGAGGTCATCAGAGATGATAACCCCAAGATCCCTTTCCTGCTTGGTGCATGCTATATCCTCACCCCCTAACTGATATATTGTGCCAGGGTTTTTGTGCCCCATATGCATTATCTTGCACTTCTTTGCATTGAATTTCAACTGCCAAACCGCTGACCATTCTTCAAGTTTCTGCAGGTCGCTTCTCATTCTGTCTACACCCTCTGGTGTGTGTACTCTGTTACAGAGCTTTGTGTCATCAGCGAACAGTGAAATTCTGCCTTCTAGGTCCTGCGCCATGTCACTGATGAAGATGTTGAATGGACCGGTCCCAGCACTGGTCCCTGTGGTACCCCACTGGTCACTCTTCCCTCTGTGGAGTGACAGCCATTTACCACCACCCTCTGTGTCCTGCCACCCAGCCAGTTACCTACCCACCACACTACTGTCCTGCCACACCCATATTCCCCAGTTTATGTAATAGTCTTCTATGTGGCACAGTGTCAAAGGCCTTGCTGAAGTCCAGATAGGCCATGTCCACTGCCTCCCTGATCCATCTCCTAGTCACCCAGTCAAAAATTCAATGAGGTTGGTCTGACATGACCTCCCCCTGGTGAAACCATGCTGCCTTGGGTCCTGTAGTCCATTGACAACCAGATGTTCCACCAATCTCTCCTTCAGTAGTGCTTCCATGATCTTCCCCACTACTGAGGTGAGGCTGACTGGTCTGTAGTTCCCTGCTTCCTCTTTGTTCCCACTTTTGTATAAGGGGACTACATCTGCTGTCCTCCAGTCTTTGGGTACCTCCCCTGTTTCCAGTGATCGGCTAAACAGGATAGCCAGAGGTTCAGCCACCACCTCTCTTAGTTCTTTAAGGACCCTGGGGTGCACCCCATCTGGCCCCATTGCTTTATCAACTCAGACATTTCCAGTTTCTTCAGGACCTCTTCGTGTAAAGGGACTTGTGTCCATTTCTGCACCATTCTCACCCTTGTACTCCTTCAGACCCATTACCCTCCTCTTCCTCAGTAAAGACTGAGCAGAAATACCTGTTCAATATGTCAGCTTTACTGTTGTCATCCTCCACGCCCCCATCCTCCCCCTTCAGTCTCACTATCCCTCCCTTTGTCTTCCTTTTTTCACTTATGTACCTGTAAAAGGTTTTGTCCCCTCTACCCACTGATTTTGCAGTGTGTTCTTCTGTCTGAGCTTTGGCTTCCCTTACTGACCTCCCTGCCTCCCTTTGCTTCTCCTGGTACTTCTCCTATCCCCTTCTGCCTGTGTCTTTTTGTATTGCCTGAATGCAATCTTTTTGGCTTTCACTTTCGTTGCTACCTCTTTGGAAAACCATAATGGTCTCCTCTTCCTTTTCCTCTTGCTAACCTGCTTAATACATAATTCTGTTGTTCTTGTAATCCCCATTTTAAATACTGCCCACTGTTCCTCAACCCCTGATTCCTGTCCCATTCCCCTTAATGCCTCTTTCAAGTATCTCCCCATTTTCCCAAAGTCTGCCCCCCTAAAATCCAGGATACGTATTTTGTGTGGTTTGGTTCTGCTCTTTCTGTGATTTCAAACCACAATGACTGGTGGTCACTGTTTCCCAGGTGCTCCCCACTGTTACCCCCATCACACTGTCCCTGTTTGTGAGCACAAGGTCCAGTATTGCCTTCTGCCGAGTTGGTTCCATGACCAGTTGCTTGAGGAAGGCACCTGAAGGAGTCCAGGATAAATCTGCTCCTAGTTGATGCTGCTGCTGGGATGCTCCAGTCCACGTCTGGAATATTGAAGTCTCCAGCCAGTACTACCTCACCCTTGTCTGCCATCCTTTGGATGGCTAGCATCAGCTCCCTATCTGTTTCTTTCTCCTGGGCTGGTGGTTTATAGACCACACCTGTGCGGATGGCTGTCCCCATTTTCCTTTCCAGCTTAACCCACAGTATCTCTCCCCCATTTTGTTCCTCCTGGATCTCTGTGGCCCTTCTGTCATTTTTCACATACAGTGCCACTCCTCCTCCCTTCCTGCCTGCTCTGTCTCTTCTGAATATGTTGTAGCCAGGTATGGCCATCTCCCAGTCGTGGTTATCATTACACCAGGTTTCAGTGATGGCCACACTGTCCAGGTCTGACTGCACCATGACAGCCTCCAGATCTTCCATCTTGCTAAGGCTCCTGGCATTTGCACACATGGCTTTCCATGATTTGACCTCCCTAGACTGTCTCACTGTTCTACTCCAGCCCCTTCCTTGGTTGTCATTTATCCCTGGTTCTCCTTGCTGTCTGCCCGTCTGCTGAATTTTGCCCCTTTTCTGCTTATCCACCTCTTGGGCACTAATCTCCATCTTTTTGCACACTGCTTTGCAGAGATAGCCACTCCTCTGGTTCACTGGTTCCACTGCTAGCTGTGGGGGGTGAGCAAGTAGGTATCCTCCTTGCTGGCCTGTCACCCCCCTTTGCTAGTTTAAATGCTTGTCAATGTAGCATTTAAACTTATCATTGAGTGCTTGGATTCCCCTCCAGGATGAATGCAGGCCGTCAGGCTTGAACAAACCTCCATCCCTCCAGGTGGGTCCCCAGTCACCAATGAATCCAAACCCTTCCTCACAGCACCAGTTCTTCAACCATGAGTTAAAGTTCCTGGTGCATGCACTCCTATGCTCTCCCTTGCCTCTCACAGGTAGTACTTCTGAGAAAGTGACAGAAGTAGCTACTTGCTTGAGACCCCTCCCCAGTTTCCTAAACTCTTCCTGAATTTCCTTTGGCTCCCCATTTGTCAGGTCATTAGTACCTAGGTGGATAATGACATCCAGCTCACCCTCCCGTCTTGCCTTCCCAGTGATCCCCAGAATCTTCCTTCCATCCCTCCATGCCGTGGCACCTGATAGGCACCTCACCTCCCTGTCCTCCCCCTCCTGTGTTCCTAGCTGGATCCCTCTTATGATGGAGTCCCCACCAGGATTCGCTTCCTCCTCCTCTGGGGTCCACTGCTTTCCCCGCTGACTTTTCTCCTCAGTCCCCTCTGACTCTCAGGACGCTCGCTGGAGGCTCTTGTTTTATACCAGAAAACAGGAAGTGTCATGGAATGGTACTTCCTGTCTGGTACTCGCAAACACAGGAGAGTAAGTTAAAAAAGCCCTGTTACCAGCAACAGGGGACCTCCCCCAGCTAAAAGGGTAGGAGGAATTGGCACGGGGTTCCCTCCCACCACCACAGCCCCTGCGGGAAGCTCTCCCCCCAAGGGCATGAAATGGCCAGCACCAGGCTGGCGGCTGATGTGGCTCAGGAAGGAGGGGTTGGAGCCAGTGGCTTCATCGATTGGATTTGGGGAGGGCAGTCTAGGAAGGGGACTATCAGAGTAGGCAGGAGTGGGGTGGGTTCTAAGGGGTTAAAAGGTCACCACCTGGCCTGGCACTGGCAGCTGTGCTCCTTGACCGGACTGGCCTGCAACTTGCTGCTTTTTTTGGAGATCCACTACGGTCGCCATGCTGACCATGCAGCTTCTCACAGTCAGCTTCCTGCTGTGTATGGGAGTATACTGCAGAGACTTAGTTTGATGACAAACTTTTTCCTGCCTGTTCTACCTTTTGTGAGCACTCTGTTCATTAGGCATTTCCCTTTGTTTCAGCATCCTGCTTCTACCTGTGGAGCTTTTCCCCACCCCACCCCCACCACATGGTGGCTGGTTCACGTCCCTGGAAGCTACCTGTCTTGGCTACAGTGGAGGCTCTGCTCCACCATGTTTGACTGCTTTCCTGAATTGTTTTCCTCTGGTTTAGTTCCTTCCCCAGCTCAGCATGGTTACTGCATCTGCCATGGGCCTGCGAGAGCTCCTGCAATGGGCCAGGGCTCTAGCCGAGGTTAATGGTGTTGTATGGCTGGAGCAGACGCTCTGTGGGAGGCCTCTGGCATAGCTGTGAGCCAGTCCAATGGGGGGTCTGTGGGGGCTGGAGCTAGTGGGCCTGGCACTGACTACTGGTCTCGAGGTACAGTGAAGCCCACCAGTAGCAAGTCCAACTCTGCAGAATTCTGCAATAGAGTTACTGTGACAAACAATGCAATTTCAGTGGGAGTTAATCCCTTTTGTCATGTAGGAAACTTGTGACACTGCGCTTGATCCTGGTGGAATCAGTGTAAGGGCAGCCAGGCCAAGTCTAAGCAGAGCCATTTGCCTCCCTCATTCTTCACATAAGTGGGAGCTGAGCATGCCTATATATCAGCCAGCTGCTGGTGTAGCGGGGGGGGGGGGGTTCTTGCATGGCTCCTGCTGGCACTTCCACTCCAGGTTCTCTCGCAGCTCCAAAGGAGCTGGACGGGCAGTCTGTACAGTGTCCTCAGCTCCCCCTGCTTGCAGACCTGCAGGTTCTCCTAGGGCTTGCAGTACCCCGGCCCTTACCCTGCCTGGAACCTTCCTCCATCCACTGGGTCCAGCTCAACATAGCATAGTGTTCTCCTTAGGGGTTTGGAAACCAGGACATCTTGGAGGCACGGTGGGGTTGGACCCTTGATAAGTTTGTAGACAAGGCAGAGGAGGTGAGTACTCCAGCTTGCTGTCCAAAGAAGGCCCATTTAAAGTTCGGAAAACATCACAGTGATGCTCTCTAGCTGGGTTTCCAGAGGCAAATCACCCAATTTTATTGTAAAGAAGTTTGAGCTTGTTAAGTTCAGAGAACCTCAGTGTCTGAAGTTGGGGGCGCCATATTGTAAGAGAGGAGCAGGGTACTATTGGCAATAGCTGACTGAGATTCTTTGGCTAGGTAGTTACCTAAGCAACCCTGTTTTTGATTAAAGGACTTTAACATATGATCAGTGTATGTTTTGAAGGTAGCTTCCTGTCTAAGTATACCCCAAGATATTTGGTAGCCTTTACCACCCCATTATGGGTACCTGTTGATGTGGTTAGTGGTAGCAGGTTCTTCCTTGCTACCCCGGGCGTCTAGGGCTTTTCTAACAGGAGGTCATGATTAGCAAGGTCAAAGGTTTGGGAAGGTCTTTGAAGACTGCACCAGTCATTTGCCATTTGTTCATGGCACCCAAAATGTCTGTTGATGATGGGCAGGAATAAATGAATGTTGAGGGTAGGGAGTAGGAGGAGAAAGAGGAGAAAAGTAGTTATCATAGTTCAAGTGACAGCACAACTTAATTGTCCTCCTTTCATAGGTTCTTTAGCCTATTAACTTCCATACTTCAGAGAGGCAATAAATCTTGCTCCACCCCAGGGGTGGTAAAAGTAGGAGCCAGCCATCTGGTGGGCCAAGAAACAAGTCAAGTGTCTCTGGACCAGTCACTGGAAGTGAGCCAGAAATATAAAGCTGATTGGCCAGAGGCCAGAATACCAACAAAAGTCATTGTGGAAATGATAGCCACTGACTTGCTGTCATTCTCCATTGTGTGCAGTGAAAGTTTTCTATTACTATTGCAAGTTGCTGTGCCAAGTACTAAGTGCCCAGCTGAACATACTTCTCAGTGGCACTACCAGGTTTGTGTCAGGGAGTATGCAGTTGTGTTGCATGCTCTTAGAACTTCCGTCGTACCAAGGGTTCACATTACCACTGCTGTGTGGAAGAGTGGTCAGACCATAGCTTACATGACAGTGACTTGCTGTCAGGTTAGCATCTCCTCTTCCTTTGCTATCTCTTCCCCTGGTTTAAGTGGCAGCAGTCACAGCAAGGACTCTGCAGTCTGTGCAAGCAGGCAGCTTTATGTGTCTTTGAATTCTACATGGGCAATCATTAGGAATACCTTCTGCAGTGCCTTGAGCAGCAGTTTGAGTAGTGGCTGACATCATTTTCTTTTACAGTTGGTTGTATAGTAACAGATAATCAAATGCAAAAACACTGTATGACAGTTGCAATGAGTGAGTGTACACATGCTCCATGCATTGCTCTTTGTATAAACCTAGTGGTGCACATGTAGTTATATGAGGAAGTCAGCAGTGTGTAGATTTGTGTAAGGATAGCTGAAAAATGTCTGTGTCATTTTAGCAATCCTGTCTCAGCACGGACGCTGTTACACAAGATTCAGCAGTAGAACCACCTCCCTTTCCACTAGCTGAAACATGATGAGCCAGCTAGGTGTAATTCCACCTATTACATGATGCAGCAGCTGCTCGTACAACAAAATGCTATCAACCAGTATGCAGATGAGCACGTATTGGTAAGGGAGAGGTAAACATCAGTCCTAACCAGTGGCAACTGACGGAGACCTCTCCTGTGTGCTGATGCCACACAGCTCATAAGTTCTGATGCAGCTGGTCTAAGCCAGGCACTGCTGCTCAGTGCTCTGATTAAGCTGTGACTTGTTCACAAAAAGTCTTAATATGAGGGAAAGATGATACTACGTCTGTTAATGTGGCAGACGTTGCGTAAATACAGCTGACCATTACATCATAGTCACCCTATTAGAGTCTCACTTTAAGGATATATTTGGTACATTTACTGTACTCTGTAGATGAATAATTCAATAAAGGCTGGCTCATCTGTCTGGTCTCTGCATATGTGACCTGAAAAAAAGGCTAGGGCTACAAGTTCAGCAGAAAAGGAACAACCAACACTTGCATGCCCAGTGACTGGACAAGTAGAGGACAGGGAGGAGGGAGTCCATGGATTTCGAGGTGTTGCTGCTAAATGAATATGAAGGGGAATGCTCCTCCTTGTTCTTGAGTCAACACAGAAGAACTAATGCTGTAGCTGGTAAAACAAGTTCCGGCCAGAGCTGGTACAGTTGCAGCCGAGCTCACAAAGAAAAACACTGCACTATCCGCTGTGTTCAAGATGGCCACCAGAGTTTTCTGTGCATGCACAACGACTCAGGCATGCACACTGAACTCCAGTGGCCATCTTGGACATGGCGGACTGTGTCACCAAAAATCAGTGTGCATGCATGAGTCATTGTGCTTGTGCAGAAAACTCTGGCAGCCATCTTGAACATGGTGGACAGTGCTGTGTTCTACCTACAAACTAAATAGCGCAGTGAATGTGCAATGATTGCCGTTCACCTCCACTATTTAAAAGTCTGGTCGGTATCCGGTGAGCTCCCTTTTCTCCACTGTGCTCGCAAGATGTCTACAGGGCTACACCCACTGCAGCCGTAAAAACAGACATCAGTTGACGACAAGCCACTGTGAAAATAGTGGCCTGATTATAACGTGATTGAAGAAAATGTTGTGTTCTTCCATACTGGTGCTAGAGATGCAAAAAGAAAATGGTGCAGGACTATCTTAGTGACTACATGGTACTGTTGAAGGGAGACGAGATTCTGTTGTAGTAGCAGAAAAAAGCCATTTGATCCTCTTTGACACAGTTTAGACAGAGCTGGCCACTGAGTACCTCAGTTGTTCACCTGCAAGTACATACTCAGAGAGAATCTACAGTGCTACTGGCAATATAGTCAGTAACAAGAGAACACGCCTTTCCACAAAAAAATGTAGAGATGCCCACTTTTGTAAAAGTCAACCTGGCTGTTTTTAGAAGACCTACTCCAGTGCAACGTTTATGGATGATATATCGCCTCACTACCAGCTCCGACGAGGTAGACAGTGAGGGCTTCTGTGTCCATTGGTCACTCTGCTGAGTCCATAATCATGCAGCACACACTGCCTTTTCTTGTCTCTTACCCCAGGTTGCCACAACTTTGTCATCAATATCAGTTTGGTAATTGGCTGCCACACTTGACTGGCTGACTGCTCTCCTTCTCTTACTTTTCACTGCTCAGTAAAATTATCCATCTGCTATTCGAGTGTCTCTGCTACATGTCTGCCTGACTGTGGTCTGATCATTAAAAATACATGTGAATTTTTATGGTGGCTACTGGCTTTCTCTGTGCAGGCTGTACAATCTCAAGTCTAATTCTTGGAGAGTAGGACAATGGTTTTGACTGGATGGACTAATCCGTGTTGGCTGGTCCTTTACACCACAGGCAGAACTACAATTATTCCGGTTTTGTACTGTGAGAAATTTTTATGAAAATGATTTCTGGCCATTGGCCTTTTGTTTTAGCCTTGTCATTGCTAGCCTTATAGATAATTACAAGCATTCATTTTTTTAGAAAAGTTGGCTATGTATTCTGTGTCCACCACTTATTCTTGTCATAGTGCAAAGCCTTTGTCCATATTAAGCAGTATCTGAACTGACATCATTTATGGAGCCAGTAGCCTTGACACACAGTGGGAGGTAACATCATTATAATCTTTTGGTAATTTTTCACTATATAAGCCTTATAACAAATTTGGGGTCAAAGTTAAATGACTGACAACTCTATGTGCTCAACACATTGTTCTGTCACAGCACGTCAGGTTTGTCAATGATGAACGGACACCATTTTTGGAACCAGTAGCCATCACTGTGGGCTGAAGCTACATTTGGAGGTGATCTGTAGATTACTGGGACAGGGAAGAGGGTGAGTGGGAACTAGGAGCATAATTTGAGAAGGGAGCCACAAATGGGGTAGTAGTGTTGCAGGATCTGAATCTACCAGACATAGACTGGGACATTCCAGCAGCTAAAAACACCAGAAGTCTCTTCTTGCAAGATACACAGCAGGACTGCCTGCTAGTGCAGCTGGTAAAGGAACCCACAAGGCACACAACCATTTTTGACATGATGTTCACTAACTTGGAAATGGCAGGTGGAGTGTGGGTCGGGGAGCCACTAGGACCCAGAGACCTTAACACCACGTAGTTTGAACTGGCCCAGGGTTCCAATAATATACCCTAGTCAAAGGTGTAGGTTCTGTATTTCAGACAAGCAGACTTTGAACAGATGAAGGAATTACATACTAACATACTAAAATGCCAGCAGAATAGGCCTAACAGTCTTTCATGTCTGCTTGTTTGGTCAGCCCCCACCCTGGGAGCTGACCTTGCTGACCCCCCTCATCCTTTCTGGCTTCTCCCTTCCCAGTCCCAGATATTCCCACTGCACAGGACTTTGTGTCCAGAACCCTTCCCCTGTACCTGTCCCACCCCCTCTTGAACCCCTCCACCGTCTCTGCTCCACCAGCCCCCTGGGCAGCGCATTCCATGGCTCCACCACCCTCTCAGTGAAGTAGCACCTCCTCCTTTCTCTCCTGAATCTCCTCCCCTCCAGCTTCCACCCATGCCCTCTAGTTGCCCCCTTCCTTCGGAGCACCTTGACTGCTTCTCCCCTATTTAACCCCTTCATTTACTTGAAGACCTCTATCATGTCCCCCGGTCCCTTCTCTCATCCAGTGTGTACATATTTAGCTCTTCGAGCCTCTCCCCATAGGTCCTGTCCCCCAAGCCCCAGATCATTTTGGTTGCCCTCCTCTGGACCCTTTCCAGGAGTTCAATGTCTCTCTTTAAGTGTGGCCTCCAAAACTGCACCCAGTACTCGAAGTGCGGCCTCACCAAGCAGTTATACAGGGGGAATATCACTTCCCTCCTTCTGGAGGTGATCTCCCTAGCAATGCATCCCAGCATCCTGTTGGCCTTGGCCGCTGCCCTCCTACAAGTCTCAGAGTTGTTCATCTTGACATCCACCACCACCCCCAGGTCCCTCTCAGCCATTGAGACTTGTAGCATTCCCAGGTGTACTCTTGGCCGGATTTCTGGCTCCCAGATGCAGTACCTTGCATTTCCCTGCATTAAACCTCAGCTTCCACTTTCTAGACCACCTTTCCAGAGCCTCCAGGTCCCCCTGTAGGGCCACCCTCCCCTCCTCCCCAACCACCACCGCCCCCAGTTTTGAGTCATCCGAAAAGAGACTCATCTCACTCCAGATACCCTTCCTTATGTCGGAGACATAAGCATTGAACAGGTGGGGCCCAAGAACTGATTCCTGAAGGACCCCACTAATGACCCTCCTTGGGGATGCGACTATCCCGCCAACCATCCGGTCCTGGAGCCAATTGCCTATCCATCTGATCATCTGGTTCCCCACCCCCATTTCTCTCAGCTTATCTAACAAGCCCCTGTGAGGAATAGAGTCAAACGCCTTGCTGAAGTCAAGATAGAGGACATCCACCGGTCTGCCTAGGTCCAAGGCTCTTGTCACCCAGTCATAGAACTCCAGAAGGTTTGTCTGACACGAATTAGTCTAGGATAAGTTGGATGGATGGATAAAATCGGTGTGGGGTGGGGGAGATAGGTACGGGCCATTCTTAAGCTAACTTAGTCATGCTTGAGAATGATTATCAAGAGAAGCAGGTGCAAGTTACCAGTCTGGTTCTCTGAGGAAGTTGAGGAGGCAGAGGAGCAATTGTCAAGTAAAGATGAGAAAGGCCAAGAGGACAGACAGGGACACAAAAGCTGTTACAGAGCTGTGTATTGTGGAGGGGGCCAAGGGAGGGAAAAACAGTTTTACAAATGCATTAGGAAAAAGAGGAAGGCAAGAGGGAGAATTGTTAGGCTAGCAGAAGTGGGCAGGGTGTTAGAGGTGGACAGGTGGAAGCAACCATACTTAACTATTACTGCTGCTCAGTATTGACTATGCAGGATAGCGGGCCTTTGCTAAACAGCGACATTAGAGTTGCAGCAAGGGGAATCCCAAAAATTGAACAGGTGGTAATCACAGGGGAAAGGGTCAGAAATGGTCTAGCTACCCTGAAACTAAATAACACCTCCTGGCCAGATGGGATGCTCCCAAGAGTGCTCCAGGAACTAGCATTGCAACTGACTGAACCCCTGGCAGGGCTGTTAGTAGCTCACTACGGTCAGGGGTGGTTTCTGAAGATTTGAGGGTAGTGGACATAGGTCTGCTGCATAAAGGAGGGTACGAGGAGGAACTGGGTAACTATAGGCCCGTCAGTCTTACCTCCATTGTAGGTGAACTGAAGAAAACACTAGTCAAGGAGGACCTAGTGGATTACCTGGAGAAAAATGGGCTTCAGGGTAATAAGTAGCAGATGTTCATGGCAAGGAGGTATTGTCAAATCAACCTGGTAGTATTCTTTGACTAAGTAACTAGGGCAATGGATGAGGGACAAGCATTTACTCTACTTCAACTTCAGCAAGGCATTCAACTTGAGGTCAAACCGAAGGCTGCTGAAGAAGTCAGTGGATCTAGGTGCAGAGAAGGACCTAGTTAGATGGGTGAGAAGTTGGTTGGTGGGGCAGTAGATGGTTGTGGTAAACAGTCAAGTCAGGGAAAGGGTACCAGGTCAATATGTTGTATGTATGTATAATGCTGCAGGCAGAACCATGCGGCATTAACAGCATTCGGTACAACAGCTACAGGGTACACAATGGCGCACAAAAGAAATGGTGTGGAGCGGTAGCGATACCACTGTACCTGTTGGCTGGGAGGCAGTGTTGCAGAGGATAAGACCTCTGCTAGATGGCAGTTCTCCGAGCAGCTGCCATGGCTCAGAGGGTAGAGCTACCGGAAGTGGAGGGCAGTGGAGCGTCTGGACTGGGGTTCTATTCCCAGTTCTAGATGAGTTGTGTTTTATTTTTTTGTTTTGTTTGTGTGTTCACTGTTGTGCAGTTGACAATTCATCTCCCGTCCAAGTTTCACCCCATCCCAGAGTTGCTTCCCTCCTCCCCAACCGAAGAGGTTATTTTAATTATTTTAATATGGTGGGGTTCAGGGGGTGCGAGGGCAAATCTCCTGCAAAAAAGCAGTATTTTCACTGTGTTGTCTCGTCATTATTACCGCTCTGTGTTTTTAACAAGCGCTGTATATGGGGTCGCTGTACTGATAGCGCGGTATGTTGCCACGCTGTTTATGTACACGACATACTGACCCCATGCCAGGGAAAGAGAGGTCACTAGTGGGGTGCCTTGGGGGGGGGGGGTCAGTCTGGTGAGCAGCCCTTTTCAGTATGTTTATCTGTGACCTCGGAGAAGGAATACAGGGCAAGATTTGTCTTTTTTTGCAGCTGACAATAAGCTCTGTGACAGGGTAGACAGTGAATAGGGGGTATGGCAAATGCAGAGGCTAGGGAGGTGGTCCAGGGTTTGGCAGTTGAATTTCAGTTTATTGTCAAGGAGTGCAGTATGCATATATGTTTGAAACACAGTTTTAGAAGTGAGAAAGAAATAAGTGCCTCAGCTGAGATTTGAACCCAGGTGTGCTCGGAATACCATTCCGCTGCACTAACCAGCTGTGCTACTAAGACAACTGGAACCTGAGGATCCCCAAGGGTACTCACTTTTTTCTCAAAATCACGCTCTGGAGCTACAAAATTAGAATTGCATCTATCGGTAATCATTTATTTCCTTCTCACTTCTAAAATTGTGTTTGAAACATATATGCACACCACACTCCTTGATAATAAAGATGCAATTCTAATTTGTGTAGGGTGTGCATTTGAGAAAAGGTTAAGTACTCTTAGGGATTCTCAGGTTCCAGTTGTCCTGGTAACACAGCTGATGAGTGCAGTGAAACGGTATTCTAAGCAGACCTGAGTTCAAATCCAAGCTGGGGCACTTATTTCTTTCTCATTTCTAACACGGTGTTGAATTTCAGTGCCAAAAAGTCCAAGGTGATGCTCTTAAGGAACAAGAACCCTAGAATTGGATGGGAGGGGTTATAGTGGACAGGTCACTACATCTAAGGGAAAGGGCTCTGGGAGTCATAATTTGTGACTCCCTAAAACAATCTAGCCAGTACAGCTAGGCTTACAGCAAGGCAATTAAATGTTTTGTATTTATTTATTTTATTTATTGAAATGTTTCACCAGGAGGGCACACTGAACAACAAGTTGCTCGTCTCACGGTGCAACCTGGAGGAGGGGTTACATAGGGTTGTGAAGGATGATCAGTTACAATAGTACATGGGTAGTACAAACAATACAACATTGTAAGATTGTGCAACAGTTGGAACACAAGGTATTGTACAATAAACAGTAGTGGAACATTGGGTAAATTACAATACATGTCCAAAATCATACAAAAGAACATATGAACGTACAAAACAGTAATAATGCGATAGAACCATTTATAGTGCATGAATGTACCAGGAACAGGCTCGAGGTAGTATGCAAGTGCTGTTGGAGTAAAAAGGATGGGGTTAGGCTATGCACACTGGTGACCCAGAAGGGCAGGAGGAGAAGAGAGGGGGAGAGGCAAGAACTGAATATGAGGAGAAGGGGTAGCCATTTCCTGATTTCCCCCTTCAGGATGTTGAGAACCCTGCCAGGGGGTCATGGTTGGAAGGCAGAAACTGGGGATAGGTATTAAGGTGGGTTAAAGCAGGAACAGCTGAGGGAAAGGTAATTGTGTAGGGCAGAGGTAAGGGAGTAGTTGGAGGAGGAGTGACGTATTTCAGAGGGGAGGGAATTCCAGATTTTAGGGAAACAAGCAAAACCAGTCTGACCGATGAGGGTGGAGCAGCGAGGACCATCAATGTGTGGGCGTCATTTGATCTGAGAGAGTGGGGGGGGAGGTGGAGTGTAGAGAGAGGATGAGAGATAGGAGGGGAGCCCCGACCAGAATTTGGAGGTTAGTTTGGCACAGTGAGAGATGCGCCTGTGAGATAGTGGAAGGAATGTTAGACAGCAATAGAGTTCACAGTGGTGGGAGCAGGAAGGGGAGTCGGTAGCAGAGTGGCAGAAGGAGTTAAAGAGAGTGTCCCACTTGGTCAGGGAAGATTTGGGAGCAGCACCATAGACTACGTCACAGTAGTCAAAGATGGGGAGTATCATCTTCTGGATCATTTCGCACCTTGCAGTCAGCAGGATGCAACTACGATTCCTGTACAGAGCACCAAGCTTGGGGTGCAGTTTCTTCAGGATAGCATTGATATGCACAGAGAAGTTGAGGTTTTGGTCCAGCCAAACTCCCAGATACCGAAATGAGGAGGTGTCCTCCAAGATGGTCCCATCAAAGGTGTGGAAGGTGGGTAGGGCTGGGAGCCTAGAGCGTCTCTGCCTGGTAAAAATGTTGGGGTGAACTGGGAGGGGCTTTGATATTATGAGGAAAGAGGTAATACCACCTCTCTATAGAGCACTGATGAGGTCCAGTCTGGAATACTGTGCACAGTTCTGGAGCCCCCCGCTTAAGAAAAACAAAGACAAGCTTGAGACAGTGCAGTGTAGAGTAACCAAAATGATTCAGGGCCAACAAAGCAGATTCTGTGAAGATCTGCTTAGAGCACTGCACATGTACTCGCTGGAGGTCAGAAAGGAGAGGGGAGGCATGATAGAGCCCTTCAAGTTCCTGAAAGGAACAAACAAGGTACACTGTGAATAACTATTCATCAGGATGGGTGTCACAGTACCACGGGGAAATGAGTGGAAGCTGACAGGGAGATACAAGAGAGACGTGAAAAAGTTCTACATTACAGAGAGGGTGGTTGAGCTGTGGAACAGCCTACCTGCTGAGGTGTGGGCACAAAAAAAACATTAATGGTTTCAAGCACGGATGACACAGAGTTAAGGGCTTGGAGTGGCAATATGGCAGGAGCTAAGGGAGGTGCAGGTGAGGGAAAAATACCCGTCTAGGTATTAGGTCCCATGGTAGGATAGGACATAGATAGGTAGACTGCATGGATTGATGATCTTTTTCTGCTGGCATTGGCTAGAAACATAGTAACATAGACTTTGACGGCAGATAAGGACCACTTGGTCCACATAGTCTGCCTTTTCCCTGTGTATTGGATAAACTGCAGATTCTAGTTAACCAGCAGCCTACTTCCTCCTACTCCCCACTATAATTGCCTTATGTCTGTCCCATGCATTCTTGAATCCCCCCACTGTTTTTGACCGCACATCCTCCTCAGGAAGGTGGTTCCATGTGTCCACCATCCTCTCCGTGAAAAAATACTGGCTATATTTATATGTTTCTGTGACACTAAGCAACCTTTGGTAAAATTTACCTGGTTTGATGAATCATGTTCACAGTTGTAAACGCCTCCAGCCTTTCCAATGTCTAGGGACATAAGATGGTAATTCTGGGGGAAACTGGAGCTTACATCAGAAAACCTGTTCCTCTAGAGTTTCTACCATGGGCCTAGGAAATTATTTATTTATTTAACTTTGTTGACCGGGAGAGTGCAGTGGCAACAATGGCCTTTTTCAGGCACAACCAGGATGCAATTGCACAGACACAGGAGGTAGTACATAGACATAGGAGGTAGTACATAGTGGGGGAGACATAGGCTCAGGAGATAAAACATCATGATTAGGATGCATCATTGTTCAGATACTTAATACAGAGATTTTACACCATGGTTCAGATAATTAATACAGAGATTTTACAAATTCAGTAATATGAATATGAAAAAATAGCAGACACGGGTTGTAATAGAATGCTATACAGTATACATAGGAAACTTGCAAAGGACAGAGGGGGGGCATGAGGAAGTGCTAGAATACAGTAACTGACACGAAAGGGGTAGTATGACAGCTAGGGGAGATAATAAAACATGTGCCACGTAGTTGGGACCGGGGGACGAACAACCACAAGGGCACCATTAATGAGAGACCCTCACATAACAGAATGTCCACGTCAGGAGCTGGGATCAAGCGGCTCAGCATTTATTTTCAAGAACCACATAACAAACGGCACTCCAGGCTTGGCTATAAATAAATTGACTTACTTCAGGTAGAAATTTTTGCCATTTAGAGAAGCATCACGCAATAGACACGGAGCGCTGAGGTTGTGGGCTCACCGTGGCTCCTGAATAAATCTCTAAATGGCAAAAGTTTCAACCTGACATAAGTCAAGTTTATTTATTTCCAAGCCTTGAGTGCAGCTTGTTATGTGGTTCTTGAATTATTGAAGTTGAAACTACACCCTCTCTGCTTTCTTGCAGTGCGGTGTTTGTTTCTGTGAAAAACAGTATTTATTTGCCACAGATGGTACACAGACATTAAGGGTGAACTTCCTTGCCCATTGCACTCCCTCCAAGTTCATCTGGGAGGGTTCTATGCAATTCCTATATGCCCTCTGCATAGGATGATCACTGCTTTATCACAGATAGTGGCAACTTCTTTTTTTTTTAAATTTCTCTTTTACCCCCTACTGCCTGCCGGCCCCAACCCTTCAGGGCATCCAGAGAGTCATCCTACTGCCTCTCACCCACATAGGCCTACCTCTCGATCCCCCATGGAGCTTCGGTTTTTCTCCCGAGCAGGGATGAGGTGGGGTCCCTTCACACCGACATCCTTCATTTTGTCAGGCCGATGAGGTGGTCCGGTGAGCGGGGCACACTGGAGGCATGCTCCGGGAAGCCCGTCTTCCCAGAGCCGGCAGGTGTTTTTCCTCTTTTCCTCCCTCCCCTACAGCGTGCAACCCATGATGTCATGGCGCAAAGCACTGATGTCCACGCTGTACGGCGTCTGCCCATCCCCTACAGTTGGGGCTTGCAGTACTCTGAGCCTCTGCTCAGAGTCAGGCAAGTATGTGGGCATCAGCCTCTTCCCTCCCCGGAGAAGGCGAGCTGTCGTGGGACGTTCAAACCTGTCTCCCCCCCCCCCGGCCGACCCACCAGCGACCTGAGTCTGCTCCCGAACCTGGGTTGCTGGTGTGGTGCAAGGTGTGGCATCCAGCGCCTCAACCCTCATCATCACCTGGCCAGCAGATAGTCACAACTTCCATTATGGGGTCCTGTGGGTGCTGCTTCCTACAAGACTTTTGCACAGTGGCACCCTTGCCAGGCAGGGAGAGGCACTACCGTGGGTGACTACATTTGTCTGTGCATAGCATTTATGCCAGGTGGTAGAATTACGGTAAATTCAGGGAACCAGCTTATGGCTCTTAGATATTCGCGGAATCATCAATGGCATAGCAAGCTCAGTCCAGGCTAATTCACTGAGATTTAGGGCAGGATTTTTCACAAGGATCTGCCCAGGATGCATCTGCTGTGTGTAAAGCAGAATTGTGTCCATACTTGTTGAATCATCTATTAGATGGCATGACAGTGTCCAACAGTCATGTCCAAAACTGACACAGTTGCACCCAGACTGGACAGTTCAAGTTTGCATCCATTTTCTGCCATAAATTGTGACTTCTAGTGATAAACAGATTTTCTGAAAATAGCTGCACGGCTGACAGAACACTTGTGGATGGGCACAGACACAGGCGCAGCATGCATTTGTGTCTGTTTATATCCCTTTTGAAAATGTAATCTTATTTTCTTATACATTTTTCTTACATTTGGTAGGAGTGCTACTGGTGCATGGCCAACATCAGAAACAAACAGTTACAATGCCAGTGCAACCCTCTCCCATGCTGCTCAAAAGAGCCTGCATTTAACGGTATTCCAGTTTCTTACTCACTGTTTTTATTCCATCATTTTATTATTTTTTTTAATTTTATGTTTATTAGATTCTGCAAGCAAAACTTACAAACATTGGATCCACAAGAGGATAGCACAATAGCATGTTATAATTTCAACAAACACACTTGCAATGGATTGTTGAAAAACACCCCCTCGTTAGCTACAACATAGATGGGAAAACCCTGGAGCCCGTAGACTCTTTATCCACGGCATAAATCCAATAACACATGTAACCAGGGAAGTTAAAGGAGTGCTATAGTCAAAATCTGCAAAAGCATATGTTGTGCAGAGTGTTTGATTTGTGTGTTTGGTCCTGGTGTGTCCTTCCCTTTGTTTGCTATTAGGATTTTTTTTCTCAATTTGCCTACTAGTTTTATGGCCTCTGGGGATCGCCATATTACCATAGTTTATTTATTTTTTCTACAATGCCTCCTGTACCATGTGACAGTGATGCATCCCAGACCATACGTTCAGCAAGTACCGATTTACAGTCAATTTTACAGCAGTACAGCTGTGATTTTCAGTCACTTTCTTTATCCAGTGGGCACTGAAGGCTACATTTACAGTTTAGCAATCATTTGAGGTGTAATTGAGTGAGTACTCTGTAAGAAAACAGCTAGAGTCGCTGCTAATTATACAATGGCAAGAAATAATTCTGGACTCTGATTGGTCAGTCTTGGGCTGGACCCGTGATGTTATCCCAGCATAACATCACAGATGTGATGTTACCCAGCATAACATCCCAACAGCTTAATCTGATTCAAGGTCAGTTGGCGTTCATCTGTATCCCCTCCCCTCCCCCGGGTCTTGCCTGAAAATAGGCAGGATTTGCCTAGTGCACTTACCTGGTCAACAAAAGCTAAAATAAAAAAATAAATAAATAAAAACATCACGGGTCTAGTCTCAGCCTCACTGTGAACCTGCAGATGAGCATTTTATGGATCCTTCCATTGATTGTTTTATGGATCCTTCCATTGATTGTTTCATCTTCTCTTAAAAAACCAAAATATTTTTCCACACAAAAACATCTTTAAAATTATTTTTTTTATTCTGTATAACAATGAGCCATTGTATAATAGGAATAATGCACTCCAGGGTGTGTGTCGTGCTGGGATAACGTCACTTCTGGGGTGATTGACTGGCCTCATGGGCCTCGTGCCTAATCACCCCAGGCATGACGTTATCCCAGCACGACACACACCCTGTCATGCATTATTCCTTTATTATAGCACTGATGACCTACAGTGAAATGTGTGCTTTTTATGGCTGTGTGTAGTTTGATCAAATTAAAAGCTCTAAAAGCAGAACATTTACTCTTGCTGGCTAGACCTAAACAAACATATAGAAAACAAAAATACTGAATTAGTTATTTAGTTGAGGCCAGAGCATCAGGCTCCTACATTCAGATTACTGCTGCAGTACTTCCCCCTTACTGAATATGTGGTCCTGGACACATCACTGTCACATGAGACAGGAGGCATTTTAGGACAAATAAGAACAATAAACCATGCTAACATGGAGCTCCCCAGAGGCCATAAAACTAGCAGGCACATCTGGAAAAAACTTCTAATAGCAAACAAAGGGAAGGACACACCAGAACTAAACACACAAATCGGAACACTCTGTACAACATATTTTTTTGCAGATTTTGACTGTAGTACTCCGTAAAGAGGTAATCAGCACTGAATTTTAGACGTTTACCCTATTTCCATTTTGACTGCCTGGTCTAATGATTCTCCCACTGTAACAAGATAATTGCAAAAACAGTTTCCCCAACTCCCAGGAATATACTCATTTTGACTAAGAAAGACTGTAAAACTTTAAACCTGTGTAACAGTATAGTAACTAAGCAAAACTTGAGGTTCTGCGACAAGACTACTCACAGTGACAAAAGCATATATTTATTAGTGCATTCCCCTGTGTATTTAGTTTGCTGCAGCCATTAGAAAGAAAGCATGGGGTAGGCATAAGGGAACCTTAGTGATAAGACAAAGGGGGGATAAGCTGGAGATCAAGTAGGGTCTGTGATGATACAATAGGTAGGGAAAAATGGTCAGACTAGGTGGGCCAAGCAGTCCTCATCTGCCATCAGGTTCTGTGTTTTTATGTTTATATCTTGTTTACTAAATCTGCAAATAAAATTAGATTAATTGACAGGCATAGACAAGAATATGGTGTTCTCAGGTGATCTACTTAGTGTGTTTCGGGGTCCAAGCTACCTGCAGAAGTGAGCGTCTTGCTCCAGTTCTTGGTTGTAGGCCACCATGCTTTCTAGGCTGCACGAATGTGCGATAGTTCAAGGTACGACCAACGGTGAAGATGAAGGTGGAAACTGCCATATTGAATTTAAGCACACGTACTTGCATTTACCCAAATTTACCTAAATTACTCCGAGTCACTGGTAGAGTATAAAATTACAAGCGGAACTAGCAATATGAAAGATAAGTTTCATTTTGTGAAGTCCAGACACAGAGTAAAAGCTGGTAAGTTCAGTTTCCATCCAAGGATTCTTCTCCCTGTGCTGCCACTGCCAGTTCGCTCTCCACATGACAAACCAGTTTCTTGGCCTCTTTAGGATTGTTAAAGAAGTATCGGTGACCATTCCAGACCAGCCTGAGTTTCATCAGCAATAGTAGTTGATGTCGGAGCTTCGGTTGTCTTAGCCAGTTCCAAACCCCGTCAAAGACTTTTTGCCATTGTGGAGTACTATAGGATAAGCCAGAAAACATGAGTAGTGTATTGTCTCTATATTTTAATGTCCTGCATCTCCTTGTCATCATGAGTCTCTGTCCCTGTCTCCAATCCCCATTCACACTACTATGAAAGAGCGGGGTGTAGTGGTGTCTGCTGCTGCGTGTCGGGGGTCACATGAAATATTTTTTCCAGACATAATGGGGGATCCTCCTCAGAAACTCCCAGAATGGTAGGCAAAAGGTTTTTAGCAAAGGTGAAGCAGTCCTCTTCTGTTTCTGTGAGCCCCACTATCCTCTGGTTCGTCTCCCTTGCCTGATTCTCAACCGCCTCCAGGCGTCATCTGAGTAAGGAGTTGTCTTTCAAGATTTTAGTCGTCACATCGGCTGACTTTATGGAAGAAGCCTCTGATCGTTGGACTGTCTGCTGGCATACATCCGCGTGAGTCTCCAATGCTGAAGCTCTGGGAATCAAGCTGTCGAATTTGCTGTCCAGATCTTGGACTGTCTTCACTAATTGATGCAAGGTGGTTTGTATAATTGTGAGGGTAGCTTTCCCTGTCGGCAGCTCAGTAGACTCTGCTGCTTTCCTTTGGTGCGCAGGCCTCCCTGATGTCCTTTAGAAGCTAAAAGGTCTGCTGCTGATGCATTGACTGCATGAGGCTTGCCCATTATGTTGAAACTGCACTCCCTCATTTTGCTGGCTTGGCGAGTAAAAGTAAGTTTTTTTAAGTTGTAATCACAATTCTCCTGGGAGCTCAAGATTGTAGCTTCTTCCTCGTCTGCTGCTCAATAGCATCCCCTCATTCCATCGTGTTCTTAGTCTTGTCATTTGACTGAGCCATGATGAGCCTGACCGCCGATGGCAAGATGACACCCCCCCTCCCCCCACATAGGTCAGGTCCTACAATTTCAGCTTTATTATGCCAATGTGAGCTGAAGTCCCACTGCTTTCTCTGTTTGTCTTCCATGGAAACCACTCTCTGACTTTATTTTTTCATACTGTATGCTGGCCCTTAAGAGGCTCACAGGTTGCCAGTAGGGAGCTTGGTAAATAGGAGAAGGCCAGACCTCTCCTGTTCATCGAATCATTAAGGGCATAGCAAGCTTAACCCTGGCTAATTCACAGATTTGATCATTTTTCTTACATTTTGTGGGAGTGCTACTGGTGTGTGGCCAACATCAGAATCAGTTGCAGCACAAGTTCACAGCCCCCCAGTGCTATTCAACAGAGCCTGTAATCATTTAAAGTTATTCCAGTTTCTTACCCACTTTCTGTCTTCATTCCCTCATTTAAAGGTCCTTGGCTCACACTAGCATGTTAAAATTGAACATGTGCAGACCAGACCTAGGAGTTGGTTACCTTCCTGTCGGTGATCAGGCTACTCATGGTTTGACCGAATTATAAGACCAAAAACTCCTTGATTCGGTTTGATTCCTAAATATTCGCACCAGTAGGCCCCAATGTATACACCTTCCAGTGTCACACTTACTGGGTCCTTATGACCTTTATTTTTTTTTTTTTATGAAGAGTTTCATCGCAAATTCAGTAGGACTTTAAGTCCAAACAAACAGGGACCACTCTTAGCTACAGTATCCCGTGGCACACAGTAGACGTACTGCATAGTAAAACAACAAACCAAGCTCAAGATTAAGCACCAGTTTGGGGTGTGAAATGTTGGGTGAACAGACCCCTGCTGTCTGGGTGTAAGTACTTTACTTTAATAACAGTTTTTTTAACTTCAGTCAGAGCAAGATTGCTTTTTGAATGACGGTTTCACCGCTGAGCCCGGTTTGTTGTTTTGATGGACTTTAAACTAACGCTGACTTATCAGGCACCTCACCCTGATGCAGCAAGTACAGATACAGTCACTCACAGAGGTGGTACACTTTTTCTTGCACAATTATATGACCTATAGAGCTTCTTATGGAAGTGGACTCTCATCTTGCATTCGTACTGGGAGTGGATCCACATGGGCCCCAGGTGACCTCCTTTGAGAGTGGTGAGATCACAGAGATCTGCTCTTGGTGCTTCCTATGATGAGGGGGTACCCCTTCCACCCCTGGAGGGGCAAGAAGAGACAGGTTTCCCCTTAAGTCTTCTCCCTGTCTTCTTAAGATGATGCTGGTTTTCTGGGACCCTTGCATAGCCACTGGGCTCAGCTAGCCTCCTCCCTTTACAGAGTAATGGGGAAGGCGGGCCATAAATATAATGCCTTGGCTTGCTGGCTGATCCAGAAGGCATAAAGGCACAAATGCTTAGACACGTTTTCTCCTCGCTGAGGTCAAGCAGGAAACAACTCTCGGGGACCAGCTTAATCCTTCGAGTGCTCCCTGATAATTGTCCTTGAGCTGGGAGAAGAGAGGTTGGGATTACACAAGACTGAACTTTAGGAGGCTCTAGTGAATGTTGTAGCTGATGAGACCTGTCAGTAAAGAATATCATTTAGAAAGCAAAAAAAAATAGCAAACCTGTCAGCACAGCAGTAGCGCTACTCCTTGTGACACCGGCAAACCAGGTTTGGAAGCGGGCTCAGGTTATCGGGGGCCAGCCGGGGGAAGGAAGATGAAATGTCCCAGAGGCGTCCCTGTTTCTCCAGGGAGGGAGGGTCGCTGCTTCTGCTGCAATGCTTCCACCTAGGTAACCATGGGTGGCACCGCAAAGGAGGTAGGCAGGATAGGGGGTGGTCGTTGACCAGCTCACGTACTGCATGTCTTGGTGTGTGCATGAGAACACTTGAGCCCTTGCTTGTCGGCAAACACTGCGTAGAAATCCATGAAAAAGGACCAGCCCTGGCACCCGAGACGATGAGACTGTTGGTGTATCTGGCCCCTTCTATGTCCGTCACACTGCTGCCTGATGGGGCCTGCAGTTTAGGGGGTACATCCCCCTGCAAATGACCCCACCAAGTGGGGAAAACTGCGGCTCCACGGAGGGGCAGGTGTTGGCACTATAGACACAAGGAGAGCCAGGTTGTGCCATTGGGTTCCCTGAGAGAGTAGGAGCAAGAGACCCGAGAGATCATAAACTGTAAGAAAAAAAAAAACAAGGAAAAGATTTCTCTGGCCAGCAGCAAGCAAGTGGTCTCAGCAAACTGAATAAAAATGTTCTTTTTCTGTTATTGTTTTGAAAAGACCGTGTTCCCAGTCTCACTTTGGAATGCTGTACAAATCTATTTAAAATGAACTTCTGCGTTGTACTATCTAGCTTGTGCAAATCAAAACTCTTATTACCTGGGAAACCATTAGGGTGGTGGAGAGGTTGTGATCATTTTCTTTTGTGTTTGTTTTTACTTTCTGTTTCTTCACCTCATTAGCCAGTGGGTCAGGTTATTTTCCGTCCCATCCACAAGACCTTGATTTCACACATACTGAAGTGATCACTGCGCACTGAATGTCCTCGTATATACTGTCCCAAACTTACCACTCTGGATAAAGCCAGCTGTTTTTTGTTTTTTTTCTATTTTTTCCCTCCTACTGCCCAACGGAGCCGCTGCATCAGGAGTCACCCATGAACATCCTCTCTGCCACCAGCTCACCTGCTGCCTGTATCTCTCCATCCTGCCTCGGTTTGCCCCCCTTCCCCCGGGGCGGGGGCAGGAGGGGGCCAAACCCCCGAATCTTGAAATCGCGTCAGGTCCCCGGGCAGTAGTGGCTTGGCGGCACATCAGGACATGGTCGGCGCTCCGTCTTCCTGGCTCCGCTGGGTGTGTTTCTCCCTTTCTGTGCGGAAGTTGCATGCCCTTGACATCAGGCATGAATGCCGTCGTCCTCAGCTTCTGCCCCGCCAAGTGATGCCACTCCAGAGTTGATTGGTTCACAGACCTCCGCTCATGGCCAATCCAACCTCCAAGGTGTTGACATGCCACCATGCCCCCAGCCTCTGCCAAGGGTCGGTGCATGCCGGGATAAACCCCATCCCTCCCACCAGAGAAGGCAAGCTGTCATCGGACGCTCCAGCCCGTCTCCCTCCGTCTGACCCCCGGCATCCCGAGTCCGCTACTGAACCCAGGTTGTTGGCGTGACGCAAGGTGTGTGTGTGTGTGTGTGTGTGTGTGTTTTAACCAAAGAACAGAACTTGGGACCCAGAGATCTAAGTGCCCTAACTTGGGTGAAGAGCAGCATCAGCCACCTGGTCATCATGATAGTTTCCACTTGTTCCCCTCCCCCTTCCAATGTATCACCTTCACCATTCTGGAGAATGGCCTAAGATGGAAGAACTTGTAGGCTGGTCTGAAGTAGTCTGGGAATAGGTCCACCCACCAAATTCCAGTTTGACTGACACTTGTAGGCACAGGACCGCCAGCACTATTCCAGCAGCAGGATCCCCCCCCCCACCAAGGAGATACATATTCCTGCCTAAACAGCTTCTCCTCTGTGGATCATAAAATGATGGGAATTACCAACCCTCCTGAAGCAGGAGGCATCCGATATGAATGTTGGCACTTCCCCTGTTGCCTGATGTGTGACAAGTTGGGCATGCATCTCAACCCCAGGTAATCAGCATTGTAAGGTACAACACCCATCACATTGGGACAACTGGTTTCTTGTTAAAATAGTAGGAGTACTATAACTGGAGCAGTGGTGTACATTTATGGTGTGCATTTCTTGTTTCAACATTAACGTTGAATAATTGGAGCTGCCACATTGATAACGTAACTGGGTCTTTAAGGAAGTGTCCAGAATGTTAAAACACACACACACATATATATGTATCTAGAGAGAGAGACATACACACACACACGGACACACATCACTGTCTCCCAGAGGTTTTTAGAAAGACTCCAATCAGTCCAGTAATGGTCAGAGATTTGTGACCACTGGCGTAATCACTTTCCTTCGTACATGACAGTACACTCCCACGGGGCTCTTGTAAACGTCGGCAGCTGCATCTTTTATTCTTCTGGTACAGAGACTACAGTAAAGCTGTTTAAGAGAGAAGGCGACAGAGTTTGGAGAAACCTGGAAATCAGCATAAATCCAATTAAAACGATTACAGTAGGCTGTGAAATTTTACACCCACCATTGGGATCCTGCTTCCCCACCAGATCTTAATTAATCTATTGAATTTCTGAGTCACTCACTTATTGACTGCACAATAATTCATTGCTGATCTTTTGTTGGTTTGCCTGCAAGTATTGCAGTACCACTGTAAACCACGGCCAGTGTCATAATAATTTGTCTGCCAATATCATCTAATTTTGTAAGTTTTGCTCCTTGTTGTCTAATTGATAATCCGATTGTATTATAAAACTGAAATATACACAGATCCAGCCTTTTGACTGGCTAGTTACCATGTCATCATACTGGGTAAGCGCACAGTGTTTTGTGTGCATACTTCCTGCTGTTGATAGAAGCAGAGGCACACGGAGAAACTGTTCCATTGAGCTAGTGAATTTTTTTATGCATTTTAAATACATTTAGAAAACATAGCCTAGTAAGTTTCATAGTGAGAGACAGGAAAAGATCAAGTGGTCCATCTAGACTGGTCCCTTCAGCAGTGAGAACGAAGCACTCAGGTTGGGGGTGGTGGTGGTGGGGGTAGTGGGCTACTGTTTGGCAGTCATCCTCCCTTAGGAAATGACATGAAACAAAGCCCTGTACCATTTGCTGTGTGTGTGTGTGTGTGTGTGTGTGTGTGTGTGTGTGTGTGTGTGTAGTACGATTACATGAGGGAGTCCCATGACTTCTGCCATGCAACACCAGTAAAATAAATGTTTACAGGCCCCAGCAATGTTTCCTTTTTTTGTTCCATATCCAGAAAATGGTGAGGAAAACATAATACATGTATTTAGGGGTAGTCATTTTGTTTTCTGTTCAGTGCTGTAGTTTGGGGAGGCTGCTAACTGAACACGTTTTGTAGTCAGCCAGGAGAGGAGGTTGTCTGGGTTGATTAACAAAACCTGCACATGCACATCCATATGAACTCACACTGAAATCAGTTCTGCTGTTTCAAGCCCTGCCTCCAGAGCTTTGGTTTCCCCACACTTTGATTAAATCAGACCTCAGAACAGTGGAGTTCACCTAATCAGATTACCAAGGTGCGAATTGCTAATCCAATATCAGAGTGGCTGCTTCCCTTCACAATGACTTTTATCACAAAGCCTCCCAGAAGGAATACAGTCAAGGCTACAGTCTTTGACATTGGGAAGCCTAAGCAGCACTTTTGTTGCCTCCGGCTAATGGACTTCAGTGAATTGTGATCATGGTTTTATGCTACAGGCCTCAGGAGTGTATGTATAAATTTTGCAGTGAGAGGGAGCATTTCATAACTTTAACCTTTGCATTGAAATCTTTCATTTACATTTTGTATACTTTTGACTTAAAGAAAAAGGCCCCCCCCACTTGACCATCTTTGTAGCTTTCAGTTAGAATGAGTAGTTCCCTCCTGACTCTGTGCTTGTAACACTTATTGTTTTGCTAACAGACACGAAACATTGGGTCATATCCTTACAGCATCATGCAGTGCAGTGCAGTGCACACATAATGCCTACAGGAAACCTAGACTATGCAGGCTTACACCCCTTGTGTTTGTTTTCTCTACCAGGACTCACAGTTGCTGTGCATGTGATGGGCACCACTGTTGTAGGGGAGTTCATGAAGAGGTCAGCATGTCTTCTTCTCCATCCTCGTCTGTAGAACTGTGGTGGTCCAAGTTTGCTTGTGGCAAGCAGATTCCTTAAAGGATGGCCACGCTTCTTGCCTCTTCTACCTAGGCCCCAACCACAATACAGAGGCCTGCTAGCACTGCTTGAACTTTAACCAGAGGACCAGAATCCACCACCAGAAGACCCTGAAAAGCTTCTTGCTCGAAAAGAAATCAGCAGTGATGGAGAAGGAGATCCAGGGTCAGAGTACCTCCTCTTTCTCGATCTCAGGGGCCTCGACTTCTTTGGCTTCTCACAAAGGGAAGAAGTCAAATGGAAAGCACAAACGCCATGATAAACACAAGGACAACCCCATTCAGCTTCTTGTTCCTGGTCTCCTGACCAGACGGCTACCGGCTCCGGGACTTCCTCCTGCAGGATGTCAGACTCGGCTTCCATGGCAGCCCTCACTCCTTCCAGGCTCACAGTGGTCAAACCACCTGCCCACATCCAGACGTCAGGCGGTGGTTCTTTGGGGTTGGGGACTTCGTCCTCAGCCTCTCAGCCTCTGTTGCTCAGGCCCTTTCACCAGACAGCGGGTTCTCAGCCAGGTTGCTTGGCCGGGCCTTCTTCAGGCAGCAGGTCCTTGCCCGTCATCTGCCTGGCCTCGACATCTGTTAAGTCAGCTTCTGGTTCTGGGGCCAACGCCACCCAGTGATGCCATGGACATGCGGTCACCTCCCCTTGGAGGGTGACACCTCTGCCCCATTCGGGAGCTAGCTTCCCTCGGCAGGCTTCTTCTAAGATGATGCCAGCTGCTTCCCCAGACTGGCATCAGTTTATGCCTGTCCGGTCGACGCTGGCTGCCCCCGACATCAACCCCAGTGATACCCTTTGCATCGTCGCCTGAACACCCAATGTCGCCAGCTGACCTAATGTTATTTCTCAGCTGACTCCGGGGGAGGGTCTGATGTCCAGTCTGACGACACCTGCTAGACCGATGCCAGATAACCAGACGCCCACTGGGCCACCATCAGTCAACCCAGATCCTCAAGACCTGACACCTGGGTTGCCGCCACCAAAGGGACTGATGCTGGGGCCGTCTGACATCCCCCCACCGATGCCGGCTAATCCCTCTATGCCCCAGAACCCTCTGCCGAATCTCACGGCTCTCTTCACATCCTGGTGGAATGTGGTCAAGGGTGATCTGATACTGAAGAGGTCTCCTATGCCCCCTCCTAAAGAACCTCTTCCCTAGGGGGCTAAGTCGCAGGCTCCTCCTTGGCAGTCGCACCTACTCCTAAAGAGCCTACCCCGCAGCCAGATGACACTGGCAGGGGCTGCTCTAAGCATTATGGTCAAAACCACCATCACTCGTCCTCCAGGTCCTCAGACAGGTGCCGACATCGGTTGCACGGCTGCAGACACCGTCATTTGACCTCATGATTGTCCTCTTCAGGAGAGTTGGACCAGCGATCCTCAGTGTCGTCTCCCGATGGTCTGACATTCATGGAGGTCATGTGACAAATCCAGTCCAGCATGGGCTGGGACACTGAAGACTTGGACCCTGAGAGGCACCGTTTGGCCATTTTCCTCCATCAAAAGGATCTACAGCCTGTACTGGTTCCTCCTCTGATGGATCTATTTAAGGATGTCACTAGATCAGTGTGGAAACGCCCATCTACTACCCCTGCTGTTTCCAAGAAGGCTGTTCACCTCTATAATGCTCCCCAAGATGAGCCTTTCTTTGGAGAGCAACCAGTTTGTCATTACAGCAGCACATAATCTCTCCATGAGGCCTCAGCACTCAGCCTCCAGACAAGGATTCTAAGCAGATGGACCAGTTCGGCAGAAGAGCCTACACCTCGGCCACCTGTGCCATTCGCTCTCTGAATTTCTTAGCCCACATGGTCCAGTATTAGAACACCTTGTGGGAGAAGGCCATGGAACTGGTTCAAGCTCAGCAGGATAGTCCTCAGAAAGTGGAGCTGCTGCATATTTTGAAATCTGGTTTGGACATAGGTACTCATGTCCTACATTTCTCCTATGATACAGCAGATTTGGCCACTAGGGCAGTGGCCACCAGCGTCTGCCTTCACCGTTACTCCTGGCTCCATGTCGCAGGTTTTACCCCAGCCATCCAGGAGGGTATTATGGACACCCCTTTTAAGGGCTCAGTCCTCTTTGGCGAGGAATCCAAAAAGATTACAACTCGCTTTCAGGAATCAGGCAAGGATGTCAGATCTGCCCATACCATGTGCAGATCTAACCAGAAGCAGAACCACAACCAGTCATTTCATTGGTCCTCCAGGCAACAGCCCCAAGGCCAACAGACTACACATGCCTTTAAACATAAGGCCCCTTCTCAAGCCTCAGGAGGTTATGGTTGAAGAGCTCCCAAAATCTCCCAGGCCCCTTTGCCTGTCCCAGGTTCCTTAGCCTGACTTCTTACCCGACCCCCCAACCCTGGAAGAATCTCTGAAGGAGGCGGTGGGGGGTCGCTTCTCTCTGTATTTTGAGGGATGGCACAAAATAACTGCAGATCAATGGGTTCTTCAGCTGATAGAAAAAGGGCATACTCTAGAGTTCGGGGAGATGCCCCCGGACAACCCACCCATAACCTTCCATTACCCTCAGTCACACCTCTCCCCCATTCAGGATGAGATTCAAGCACTTTTGCTGAAGCAGGCCATAGAGCCAGTTCCGCCACATCAAAGAGGGAAGGGCTTTTATTCCCACTTTTTTCTGGTTCCAAAAAAATACAGAGGACCTACAGCCTGTCTTGGATCTCAGCCACCTGAACAAACAATTCAGGATGGTAACCCTTCCAGGCCTGCTCCCCCTCCTTCATCAGGGGGATTGGCTGTGCTCCCTGGATATGCAGGACACTTACATCCACATTTTGATCTTTCAGCCCCACAGGAGGTTCCTTCGCTTCTACTTCCAAGGCAACCACTACCAATTCCGTGCCCTACCATTCGGCCTGTCCTCGGATCCACAAGTCTTTAGAAAGTGCCTAGCAGTAGTGGCTGTGGCCTTCAGGAGGAAAGGCCACTATGTCTTCCCCTACCTGGACAATTGGCTCTTGGCAGCTCCCTCTAGGGATCAGCTGATCAGCACCATGGAAGACACCTTTACCTTGCTTCAAGACCTAGGGATCACTCTCAACCTCCCAAAGTCCTCCTTGTGACTCAGCTGAAGGCTGTAGTACATTGGGGCAGTTCTGGACACTGCTGAAGGAAAAGCTTTCCTGCCTCCAGACAGGGTGGAACGCCTTCAGGACCAGGCTTGCCTGGTTTCCTCATCACGCCAAATCCTAGCCAGAGTATTTCTAAGGCTGCTGGGGCACATGGTAGTGGCCATCGCGATTGTCCCTCTTGACGCCCACACATGAGGGTTCCCCAGTGGTCTCTTCAAGTCCAATGGGACCAACGCACGGACGAATTGGAGCAGCTTGTGACAGTCTCCACTCCGGTGCGCCAAACTCTGACATGTAGTTGAACCCCTCCAATCTTTCCATAGTGGTCCACTTTTGCAGGAGTCTCCTTGTCAGATTCTGACTACAGACGTGTCTGGCCAGGGCTGGGGTGAGTATTTGGCAGACAGTCAGACCCAGAAAACGTGGTCTCCCCAAGGACAACATCTCCATATCAACATATTGGAGACGCGGGTGATACTCTGTGCCCTACAGGCATTCCAGACAAATCTGCTCCCAGGCCATCTCCTAATTCAGATGGACAACATGTCAGTGGTCTTCTATGTAAACAAGCAAGGGGGGACTCACTCTTACCCTTCTGCAGGGAGCCCATGAGAGTCTGGTATTGGGCCATTGAGCATCATCTGGAACTCACTGCCGTGCATGTGCCAGGCGTACAAAACACCTTGGCTGACAGTTTAAGCCGGTCTCGGTCCAAGGCACATGAATGGGAACTTCTTCAGTCTGTGGTCAAAGAGCTGTTCGACAGGTGGGGCTGGCCCAAGTTGGACCTCTTCACGTCCCTACTCAATGCAAAACTGCCCAGTTTTTGCTTGCTAGATCCAGGGCCTGGTGTTTTCAGGTGAAACGCGATGTCCCTCTCTTGGACAAGGAGATTTCTCTATGCCTTCCCTCCCTTTCTATTACTGCAGAGAGTGCTTCTCAAATTGCAGTCTGAGGGAGCGGGGATGATCCTAGTTGCTCCCTACTGGCCACGTCTCATTTGGTTCCCACTATTTTGGCAGCTGGCAGTGGAACCCCCAATCCCCCTGCTCCTGAGCTCAGACTCACTCTCCCAGGAGCAGGGCAGCCTGGGTCCATCTGGACCTCAAGTTGCTGCACCTGTATGCATGGCTCCTGCAGATCTAGCAGTTGCTCGCTTTGGGGTTTCCCCCAGAGTGGCAGATGCCTTGGTGGTCTCAAGGAAGCCTTCCACCAGGGCCAGTTATGTGATGAAGTGGAAGCAGTTCTGCATTTGGACCTCCACTCACCATCTTGATCCCTTCACCAGTGAATTCTGTGTTGGAGTACCTCCTTTCTCTATCAGACTCAGAGCTGAGCTACTCCTCCATTAAGGTGCATGTATCGGCCATCTCTGCATATCATGTACCTGTAGAGGGCAAAACTCTTGCCCAGCTGGATCTTTTCTGCACTTTCTTGTGGGGTATTCTTCACCTCAAACCTCCCATCAGGGACCCTGTTCCCCCATGGGACCTTTTATTTATTTAGGAAAAACTTATGCTGCCTCCCTTCGAACCAGCTGCAAGTTGCGAACTATGCTTTCTATTGTGGAAAGCATTATTTTTAGTTGCCATTACTTCTGCTTGAAGGATTTCTGAGCTTCAGACTCTGATGTGTAAAGAGCCTTATTTAGTTTTCCACAAGGACAGGGTATCCTTGCAGATGAATCCTAAGTTTTTGCCTTAAGTGGTGTCTGAGTTTACTGTGAATCAGGACATCCACCTACTGGTTTACTACCCAGAGTATTCTAACTAAGGAGAGGCTCTACTTCGTACTCTGGCTGTTCACTGGGTGCTTCGTTACTACTTAGATCGCACCCGTGCTATCAGAAAGTCTGACCAGTTGTGTCTTTCGCCCCAAGGACAGAAGGGGCTCCTGTTTCTATGCAAACTTTGTCTAAATGGTTAGTCAACTGTATTGTTTATTGCTACTGCAAGTATGACAAGCCTTTTCTGGGACCGGTCAAAGGCCATTCTACCAGGGGTATGGCTACTTCCTTTGCATCCATCAAAAATGTGTCTGCGACTGATATTTGCGCAGCTGCCACCTGGAATTCTGTCCGCACCTTCATTTGGTATTAGAGTTTAGACATTGCCTCTCGTTATAGAACAGGCTGTGGCTTTGCTGTCCTACAAGGCCTACTTTCATGAGTATTTTCAGCAGACTTTTACCTCCTCCCGGCTGACTGGCGTTAGTCCTCCCACTGCTTGGGACTCCGTCCTTATGGTGTAGCCTGCTGTAAGAGCCACCTTCGGAGTGAGATAGTGCAATTCATAAGAACATACCGTAACAGTAGTTCTTCGAGAGGAGGTCTTGCAGCAGGCGCTGTTTTCCCTCCCAGCTCTCCCCTGGTGACTGTTTCTCCATCTGGAAGCAGGAAGTAGAGCCGCACTGGGTGTGGATGCTCAGTGCCAAATTACTGTAACAAAAGAACAGCAGTCATGGCACACCACACACACAAAAAAGACCAAGTAGTCAAGGGATTACTTCAAATGACTTAATCCAGTCCATTTGATGCTCACCACATAAGTGTACAGCCAAGGTTTAGAGATCTGCAACAGTTGCTTCTAACGTTTCAACAAAACATTGTCTTTATCAAAGATGGACTGTTCTTTTGTTATTGTTTCTCCATCGTTGGCTATTTTCATTTCCTCAATTCAGAGGAACCTCCTCGGTTCTCCATTTTAGAGTTTGCCAGGGTCTCCGGCAGGAGAACTGAGGTTGGGCTGGGGGACTGCCCCTTTTATATCATTGGCCGACGCTGGGGGTGGTCCCCCGCTATAGATTGCTAGCTAGAGGTTTTCCGTGGGATCTTGGCACCTGCCGGTTTCATTCCTTATGGTGTAGCCTGCTGCAAGAGCTCCTCTCGAAGATCTACTGTTACGGTAAGTTCTTACGTAACTGTACTTTTCCATGTGTGACACATGTTTCTGTGTGGAAGGGGGTACAAAAAGTAGTGCAAAACAATAAAAAAATGCGCAGGAGTGCAAAACAGTGAAATGCAAGTGAAGTATGAGGGAAAACACAACTATATTGCAGAATATCCAGGTTGTTAAAAAATATATATATATATACACACACGCACACACACACGCACACGCACACAATACAAAGCCTCCTCAGCAATAGTGGTGATAAGTGGTCAAACTAAATTGTTCAAAATGCAAAGCAGGGTGCAAAAAGTGCAACATCAGAGACTTGGGAGAGAGAGCGAGGAAAACAAATGGGAAAAAGAGGGAAAAGAAGCAACTGAGCAGTGATAGAAGGAGGAGAGAAAGGGGTGAGGAATTAGAACAAAAGGAGCGGTGATCAGGTGATAGGAACTTGTAAGAAGTGTGGCTTGCTGAAGTGGGGAAGCAGGAGGAAGAAGGGTGAGATAAATGTGAAGGAGCAGTTTGAAGATGAAGAAGGAGGGGGGAAGGGAGGTAATGAATAGAGAGAGAGAGGGAAACTGTTCCAAAGATGGAGAATTCAGACAGAGAAAGCAAGTTGACGAGCTGAAGTTCAGCAACAAGGGATGCTAAAAGGGCAGGAATCAGAAGAGCGCAAGGAGTAGGAGAATGGGATGGCAGGAGTGATGTGGGAGGACAGAAAAAGCAGAATGCAGAGGACCAGAATCTACTGTGACAGCCACAGATATGTGCCAGTAAATATCTAGATTGGAAACTTCTCATAGGGACCATATCCCACTGGTTTTGCGCAATCTGCAGTAGTTGCCGATTCGGTGGCGCATCCGTTTCAAGATATGCTTATTGATATTTCAGGTCCTATGTAGCCTGGGTCTGGATTACCTTAAAGATTCTCTGTCCCCTTATGCCACTAGCCGCCCTCTCTTCACCACCGATGCAGGCCTGTTAGCGGTCCACTGATCTTCCCTTAAGCTGTCAGGGACAGGGCTTTTGGTTTGGCCACACCAGTTTTGTGGAACTTTTTGTTCCCCAGTGTCCATTCTTCCCACATGATGGAGGCCTTTAAGGGCTCCCTGACAGCTTTCTTATTTAAGGAGGCCTACTCTTTTACTTAATATGTTTATTTAAATTATAGGCTGGATAGAGTTATTATTGTGCCTTTATTTATTTGTTTTTTTCTGTCCTAAGTGTAAAGTACGGTGAACATTTATGGATAGAATGCTCTAGAAATAAACTTTGCCTTGCTTTATCTAGATATATCCAAGTACATCAGCGGAAGTCCCATTGAAATGAATGGAGATTTCCTATGATATATCTATATTTAGATATATTGGAATGTAACTCTGGCTACTGGTGTACCTAGGAGAGATGCACAGTGGGAGAGGCAGCAGGATTCAAGAAATGGTAGATTGAAGGATTGGTGGAGAAAGCAGTGGTGAATCAGGTGTGGGGGCTTTAAAGTAAAATAACAGAAGGAATGAAAAAGTCATTCCAGCCTAGCAAGTGTGAATTTGTGGCCAGCACTGTAAACCCCATTCACATAGTCAAACACAGGGAGGACCATCTTGAGAAAAATCTTGTTGCAGACCAGGAAAGGAAGGCAGAATTTGTGGTAGCACCGTGTGCCAAGCTTGGGTGGAGTTTTTAGTACATGGCATAGAAGTGGGTGGAGAAGTTGAGGATTTAGTTCAGCCATGCACCAAAATACTTGGATTAGAGTACTTCTTCAAGTGGCTTACCATCTAGATTCTTGAAGTTTGGGGTGGTTTAGAGCCTTAACAGCCTCTGCGTACTGCAAAGGTCATAGAAACAGGCTTTTTGACATTAAACAAGAGATGGTTTTAGTGGAACCAGTGTTGGACATTGTCAAAGTTATGCTGAAGTGGCGATTCATGTTTAAGGACTCTGGAGGCAAAGAGAATGGTGATATTCGTGTACATGTGGATGTGCAAGGGGATTCAGTCTGAGGGGAGGTCCTTTAAGAAAATCGAAAAGAGGATGGAGCCAAGAACAGAATCGTTTGGGACACCAGATGTGATGGTCAGCAGGGAAAGATAATGAACTGCTAATCTGGACTGACTGATGCTCTTCAGAAAGGTAGGAAGGGAACCAAATGAATACCAGCTGGGATTGTCTTGTGCCCCCCCCCATCTTATCCAGTAGGAGGGGTGGGCCACAGTATTAAGGCCTTAGCAATGTCCATGAAAATGGATGCAATGATTAGGCTTTGGTCCATTCCTTTCCGGATGGCACCAGTGACCTGGAGGAGAGAGGAGACTGTGGAGTGATATTTGTAGAAACCAGACTGGAAAGTAGAAGGGAATGAGGAGAGCAGAGAGAGAATGAGTTTTTCCTGCACCTTATCCAGGGCAGGGAGGAGGGAGATGGGACAGTAATTACTTGGGGAAGAGTAGTCTCCCTTTTTTTGGAGGGAGGGGACTTTAGCCTAATTCCATACCTGGGGATGGTCCAAGTCTGAAAGGAGAGGTTTAGGATGGTGGCAGTAGGAGCAGCAACGACAGGAGCAGAGAGGGGAAAGAGACTGGAATTCAAGTCATTAGGGCTTTCCTCTTTACAGAGATTGAAGTAGTGCAGCACAGCAAAGGCAGCCCCAGCAGAGATGGGAGGGAAGGAAAAAGAATTGAAGGCAAATAGGGAGGGCAGACGAGGGGGAGCAATTCTTTTGAGAGGGGGAGAGGGGTTGCAGAGGGGAGGAGGGAGACTGGGGAGGAAGTAAAGCATTTATTAAAAGCCTCAGTGAGCGCATGTGCTTTGGAGATGGGTGAGCTACCCAGTTTGAGAACTGGGGTGGAGGACTGGGTTGGGGGTCAAAAAGGGAATGAATGACCTTCCAGAACATTTTGGGGGAGTTAAGATTGTTCTGAAGCTTGGTGGTAAAGCAATGTGAGTTGTTCTAAATGGTGGAGGTGTTTGTATCTCATCAAGTCCTCAGGAGAGCTCGAGGCCTTGTGGAGATTTCAGTAAGAGTCACAGACTATGAATAAGTCTGTAAGCTCTGCAGAGACCCAGGGGTAGTGACACCCATGGACACAAGGCCTTCTGAGAGGGGCGTGTCCAATGTGGTAATGAATTTACTGTAGATTGGAAAGAGGACAGAGTATCATCTATTTATAATGAATGGATACAGAGAGGGTGAACCAGTCAATATTACAAAGATGTCCTACAAGGAAAGACAGATCGAGGGACCTAAATGCCCTTGTCCATATGAACTTCAGTGGGGGGGTGGGGGGACTTTGGGCAGACAGATCTTTTGGACACAGTATATTATTCGATGGTTGTATAGACATCTGAAAGGGTTCCAGTGGCAAGAACGTAGTGAGAATTTGAGACAGGACCCCACAAAAAAAAATGTCTTAATAACCTTTCACACTATTTATTTAGTTTTTGTTTACTGGGTAGGGTACAGTAGCCAAGTAAGTGCCTATTTACAGGTACAACCTGGGAGAGTACAAGGTATCACAATATACACACAGTTCAAATACAAAGAACAATAAGCGCCAGCAGACCTGGTGAACAATGTGACATGAGATCGAGTATAATACAGTTTCTTATAACAAATGGGGTAGGGCTTCACAGGAGCATTGAACTGATAATTATACCTAAGGCAGATAACCCGAAGGAGAACGTTATCCCTATAGAACACAACAAATGACAGTCAAAAAGATACCCATCCTGGATGAAAGTTCCTGGGCTTTACTAGAATGTATTTAATACACATGTAACTCCCCTATAAATGGGGTTCCCAAAAGTCTTCCTTGGGTGTGCCTAAATGCCCACTGCCCGGTGGTGTTCTGTGTTCTAACCGTTTAAAAGTACTTGCACGCAAGTGCCCTATTAGCCTCCATGCCTGTCTCGTTAAGGGCTGTCTGTCTCATAGTGTATAATTAATCTAGGTAGGGGCTGAGTGTTCCTAAGCTCGAGTCCCGCCTGGGCTGCCGGATAATCGCTCCATTCTGCCATCGCTAATTGCGCAGAGGGAGCTCTGTTGAGAACTGTAATTGTTTGCTGATTATCTGCTTTCTTAATAATGATATAGTAGTTTGTCTAACCTGCCTTTTTTGCAGCATGGACTTTTCTGTTAATCACCACCATCTAGGTTCTGGACTGCCAGTATGCACCAATCAGTACCTTTGGGGGCCCTAAAATGGAGCCTGCCCCAGGGGTCTTGTGGGAGTGAACTTCTGTAGGAATTGTAGTTTTCTTCCTTTGGCACCTAAATGGACCTGGAGGGGGAGCCCTTGCGGTGACAGACAGCTGGATCAACAAATCGAACCTTTTGGATCACTGGGAAAGTCCCGAGCTGCCTGCAGCAGTAGTTCAGAGTGAAGTAGGAGTTGAGAGTGAGAGGAGCTCGAGAGAGTCGAGCAGCTGCTCCTGCGTAGTGCACAGGGGAAATCGGTGGGAAGGCTGTGTCTGGCCTGCCTGCTACCATCTTCCTGAGTGAAGAGACCTTAAGCTTAGTATCTGACTTCATTCAGACCTGTCACTTTCAGCCTGAATTGTGACTAATTTCGCCTGAAGAGGACCGAAGACTTGCTGTTGTGCGATCGGCCTGTCAAGGACTTCCACCACGACCTCAGAGTGTACGGTTTGCACAGAAAATCCTGTGAATTGCAACTGGACTGTCATCTGAACTGTGGTACTTCCTTGCCTTTACTAAAAGTGTGCTGAATGTGATTAGTGGGTCACGATTTGGTTCCCCGCTGCTTGAATGTGTCACGCTTGCTGGAAGCAGTATCCAGTAACTCTGACCTGACTGAATCCGTTTCCTTCAACCTGTCTGGACCTCAGCACCACGGCCCTGATTGCCACTCACGCTGCAGAGAACCACCCGACGAGAGACCTGCCTGGGGATTTGGCTCCCTGCTCAACATCAACGAACAGGATCAACACCACAGTGAATCGTGTGGGCCCTGCTTCTCCTAGCAAACCAGCACTTCATCCTGAGGTCTCCACTTCGTCCCTACTGCAACCTGGTCTGGGTTTCATGAGTAAATCACAGGGTAGCTCCCTGCAACTACCTCCTAATCAAAGTGTGTCATCTGATGTAATTGTTTTGATTGATTGTCATGAACTGAGCCCTCTGGCTCTGGAATACAAATATTGGGTTAAAGTTCATGTTGTGTTTTCTTTTTCCTAAGGGCCCCAACAACAGCTGCAATGCAGGCCTACCCCAGGCAACGCTTCAGGCTAGCCTGTAACTCCAACTGGGTCCCCAAAGTATATGTAACTGATAGAGGGACTCCTATTAGAGGCATGCATGCTTAAACCTGATTTAATCGGTAATAGAATCAAGCACCAGATCACACCCCTTCCTTGTTCATGCCCCCAAATAAATCAGATCTGAATATTTTTGCACTTAAACTGTTTGTGATGTACCTCTGTACAGGCAGCATTGAAATACCATTGGTTGTTGTGGTAAATCTTGTTTTACAGGGGTCTCCAGGGCTGAGCCAGCTGATCTAGCCCTGGTGGTAAGTGCAACAAGTGTGGGGTTAAATCTTTTGTCAGGTGTTAATTGCAGTTGTGTATTCAGTGAACCATTTAGGCCACTAGAGGGAAAACAAGGGGTAACAGTGTCCCGGAGGGCTGTACCCACAGCAGCTACGCTACCATTGACCCTGTCCTCCAGGTGGAGGCACCCGTTCCTAGAACTCGGGGACCCTCACCCTGCTCTCAGTCACACAGGCAGGGGTAGTATCCCTTGGGATGGCGCCACCTAGGGGTTACAGTACCAGCTAACACCTCTCAATAGACATAAATCCTGTTACAAAGTACAAGAGGAATACTTAGGCATTAGCTGGGACAGGAGCGTGTGGAGGAACCCTTTAGGTGTTTCCAAAGTGTTCCTTTGATGAGCCCATGAGAGGGGAGGCAGCAAGCGCCAAGTGTAAGGACGTTCCAAAACCTTGGGGGCAGAGATTGAAAAGGCCTCTTCTCCATCTCAATGGTGCATTTGGGAATGAGAAGGAGGCATTTAGTCAAGGACCTGAGTAATATTAGTGAGGCATATAGAGGAAAATATTGGGAGGGGTGGGGGAAGAGGACCTTAAAAGCTTGTTGATAAAGCATCCTAGAGAGTAAGACTGGGAGACTGCTGGTGAGAGAAAATCTAGGGGTGGATGCAGGGAACCTAGGGGAAACCAGCAAAAATCAACAGATGTTGTTATAAGTCACCTCCCACTTGCGGAGGGCAGCTTTGAGGGCCTGTGAGAAGACAAGTTGCCCATACTGTAGTGTGGGGAGGAGGAGGAGTCCCTGGGAGATGGCTAGTGTAGCCTTTGGATTCAGGGAGTATTTTGCTTGGTAAGCAAGCCCAAGTCTGGAGATGACTGCTTTACAGGGAGATGTGAAGAGAGAAGTTGAGGCCTGGATCTAGGGTAGTACCCAGATATTTAAAATACAGAACAGTGGATAAGGGGAGCTGTCCAATTAATGAACTGAAAGAGGTTCAGTGCAGGATTTAAGTCTAACCTTGGACCCAAATAGCATAGCTTGGGTCTTTGAAGAGTTTAGCACGAGGTTATTTGCAATGAGCCATGTCTGAACTTGAGTGAAGTGCCCTTCTGAAGCTGAGCACTGACTTGGGAAAAGCAGAGACTCACCTTTCACCTAGTCTTCAAGTCTTTTGATGGTGCCCCGGCCCTTTGAAAAAGTCTCCTTCTTCAAGTACAGTACCTTAGTGTGTGGCTGTATTGAAGCTCTGCCTCCCACTCCCAGTCCACACTGACATTATTTTGTAAAGATCTTGCGGCTGTTTGATTATGCTGATGTGGTTGTTGTTCCTACAGCAAATCTGCCCTTGGCAGACAGGACTCTGTTTTTCATGCCTTCTGCTGTTTCATTGGAACATCCCCTTCTCTTACTCACCACTGCTTCCCCTACCAAGCCCTCTCTCCCCCTCCCATAAGTCCTGCTGCTACAGTACACCCAATGTTTGTCTTTCCTACTGTAGCTAAATGCTGGTTCTTCACCTTCCTCTCCTGCCTGTCATTCCTATGCCATCTCATCCTATTCCCTGATTTATTCCAAAGCCTGTTCTTTTCTCATCTCCACTGCAGAACATCAGCTAACATTGAAACATAGAAGTTGACGGCAGATAAGGACCGCAAGGCCCATCCAGTCTGCCCATTTTTTTCTACCTTATGAATGTGCCATAGGCCTGTACTCTGTCAGTGGCCTATCTATTCATACTCATCTGTATTGCTCCGTTATGCCTATCCCATGCCTGTTTGAAGCCCTGCACTGTATTCATATCCACCACTTCCTGAGGTAGGCCGTTCCATGCATCCGCCACCCTTTCTGTGAAAAAGAACTTCCTCACATTCTCCCTTAATTGGCCTCCCTCTAATCTCATGCTGTGTCCTCTTGTCCTGCAATTTTTCTTATATTGAAACATGTTAGACTCTTTCCCCTTGTTAATGTCCTTAAGGTGTTTTAATGTTTTGATTATATCACATCTCTCCTTCCTTTGCGCTAGGGTATACATATTGAGCTCCGTGAATCTGTCCTCATATGTTCTCTAATGCAGTCCCTGCACGATTTTGGTTGCCCTTCTCTGGACTGTCTCCATTTTGTTAATGTCCTTGTGCAGGTGCGGCCTCCAGTACTGCATGCAGTATTCCAGATGTAGCCTAACCAGTGTCTTGTAAAGAAGGATTATTACCTCCCTCTTACGACTTGCGATACCCCTACTTATATACCCCAACATCCCTCTAGCCTTACCTGCTGCTTTAGTGGTCTGCTTGGATGATTTCAGGTAATCTGTGATGATGATGCCCAAGTCTCTTTCTTCCCTTGTGATTGCCAGCAACTCCCCTCCCAACCTATAGGTGGCTTCAGGGTTTCTCTTTCCTATGTGCATGATCTTGCATTTCTTTGCGTTAAACCCCATTTGCCACTCTTCTGACCATTTTGCCAGTTTATCCAGATCTCTTCTCATTCTGCCTACCTCATCTGTATCATCTACTCTGTTGCAGATCTTGGTGTCATCTGCAAACAGACAAACCTTACCCTCTGGTCCATCTGCAATGTCACTGATGAAAATGTTGAAGAGGACTGGCCCCAGGACTGATCCCTGAAGTACCCCACTTGTGACTTGCATCTCTTCTGACTGTATACTGTTTACCACAACTCTCTGTTTTCTGCCCACCAAGCAGTTTGCCACCCAGTAGACCAACCTCTGACCCACCTGAGCCTACCCAGCTTATTAATCTTCTGTGTGGAACAGTATCGAAAGCTTTGCTGAAGTCAAGGTAGGCGACATCAACTGCTCCCCCTTTGGTCCACAACTCTGGTTACCCAGTCAAAGAAATCTATGAGAGTGGTTTGACAGGACCTTCCTATTGTAAACCCATGCTGTCTTGGATCCTGTGCTCCTATGGATTCCAGATGTTGCACTATTCTTTCCTTAAGGAGTGCCTCCATAATTTTGCCCACTACTGAGGTAAGACTGATTGGTCTGTAGTTCCCTGCCTCCTCCCTGCTACCACTCTTGTGAAGCGGGATCACATGAGCCCTTCTCCGGTCTTCTGGGACCTCTCCTGTACTCAGAGACTCACTAAACAGTTCTGCTAATGGCTCTGCTAGTTCCACCCTTAGCTACTTTCGTACCATGGGATGTATACCATCAGATCCCATTGCCTTGTCCACCCTGAACTTAGCGAGCTCTTGTAGGACCCTTTCTTTTGTGAAGGGACTAGTGCACACCTCCCTCCCCCTTCGTCCATGGTGCTGAGCTGTGGGCCATGTCCTACCTTCTCCTCAGTAAATACTGAGCAGAAGTATCTATTTAGGATAGATGCTTTTCCTTGGTCCTCCTCCACACACTTCCCTTTATCCCCTTTGATCTTAGCAATACCCCCTCTGAACTTTCTCCTTTCACTAATGTATTTATAGAAAGTCTTGTCCCCTTCTTTTACTGTTCGTGCTAGTGTTTCCTCGGTTTGGGCCTTTGCCTGCTTCCCTTAGAGATGTTTGGTATGTCTCCCTATTTTCGTCCCGCTGTGTTCCTTTATTTTATTTTTTATTTATTTTATTTCCTTTTTGTTGACCGAGTAAGTGCACTAGGCAAATCCTGCCTATTTTCAGGCACGACCCGGGGGAGGGAGATACAGATGAATGCCAACTGACCTTGAACCAGATTAAGCTGTTGGTGGTATTTTTAGTGAATGAGGGAAATTTGGCCAGGACACTGGGGAAATTCCCTGTTATATTATATATTTCCTGAAGGCCAGCCTTTTGGCTCTGACCTTTTCTGCTACTGTTTTTGAGAACCAAAGTGGTATCCTCCTTCTTTTGCTCTTGCTTTTGTCTCTAACACAATGGGATGTTGCTTTAAGTGTTGCTTCCTTAATGCTTGCCCACTTTGCCTGTACCCCCTCACCTGTATTTCTTCTTGCCAGGGCTAGCTGAACTCTGTTGGCCATGTTATCAAAGTCAGCTCCTCTGAAGTCCCATATTTTTGCCTTGCAATGGGATGATTTAGTTCTAGTGGCCAAATTGAACCATACCATGTGATGGTCACTGGCACCCAGGTGACCTTCTACCTGGAGATCTGTGATCCTTTCCCCGTTAGTCAGTGCTAGATCTAGGATAGCCCTGTCTCTTGTGGGTTGTTCTACCAGTTGTTTGAAGCTCTCTCCCTGCAGGGAATTCACTGTGTGTCTAGTTCTGGCAGATGTTCCTGCTGGTATTGACCAATCTGTATCTGGCATGTTGAAGTCTCCCATTATCAGAACCTCCCCTTTAGCTGTCGTGTTTTGTATATCTTCTAACAGTAATGTGTCTATGTTCTCCCCCTGGTCTGGAGGCCTGCAGACAATCCCAGTTCATATCGCTGTCCCATTTCCTGTTTCCAGGGTGACCCACAGTTCTTCTGGCTCCTTATGTGTATTGTGAATTTCTGTAGCTTTGATATTTTCACTGACATAAAGAGCCACTCCACCCCCCTTTTTGCACCTCTGTCTCTTCTGAACAGTACATAGCTGGGTACTAAAATCTCCCAAGTGTGGTAACTGGTGAACCATGTCTCACTAATGGCTACTATGTCCAGTTTAGCCTCAGTCATTGTTGCCTGCAGTTCTGGGATCTTGTTTCCCAGACTGTGAGCATTTGTGTACATGATTTTCCATTGGCCAGATTTCGGTGTGTTGGGCGAGGTCCGTTTTTTTCTCCTGTGCGTCAAATGGGGAGCTGGATCTTTTTCCTTACCTGGTGATGCAAATGAACTACAAACATGCTGAACTCCTGTTTGATCACCAGCTGAGGGGGGAAGGGTGTTCTTCCTGTTCGATGTATCGGGTGCTGCACCCCTCTCCCCATTTGCTAGTTTAAATATTCTGCAAAGACATCAAACTTCTGTCCCAGTGCACTGACTGCCTCTTTAGTCAGATGAAGTCATCGAATTTAAAGGACTTTCGCTCCCAAAACTGTTGCCAGTTACTTAAAAATTTGTGTCCTTTTTCCGGCACCAGCCCTTGAGCCACATGTTTAGCTCCCCTATCTCCCCTTCTCTGACCTTCCATCCATCTGCCCCCCTCTCCCAGACCAGCAGGATCTCAGAGAAGGAGATACCGGACGAATTGGATGACAGTATGTCTCCCAGCTTGGTCAGGTGTTCTTTGGTCTCCACAACTGACCGGCTGGTGAGATCGTTAGTCTTTATGTGTACCAGGACATCAATGTTTTCTCCTGCTTCCTGCACGATTTTAGCAATGAGGTCAGTGTCTTTCCACGTTGATGTACCTGGGAGACATCTGACCATTACCCCCGGCTGGAGGTAAGTTTCAACTCCCCGAATCATGGAGTCTCCTATGATCAGAAGTGTGTTGGATTTCCTTTTTGCTTCTTTTGTTTTGGTCCCGATTTTGGATGAGTTTTGTTGCACTAGCTCCTGTGCTGCAGTGTCCTGCTCTGTAGTGTCTTCTGCCTCTTTGCTTGATTTTGGAGATAGAGGCAGATATCTGTTTGTAGTTTTCATATGGTTTGTGGAGGTGATACATTGGAGAGCACTGAGTGATGGGGCACCCAGTTTGCCCCTCCTAACCACCTGCCAACCTCCCAGACCAACTACCCTGTGCGGTCGAGGAGTTTCTGTTGGATGTTGGGTGGTTCTTATAATATATTCCCTCCTGAATATGTGATTTGAGGCATGCAATCTCTGCCCATGCTGCCTTGGGCTGAGCTCTTAGATCTCCAATGGTCCAGCATGTAGGACTGTGTCCTAAATCCTGTATAACTGCCCTTTAGAAAAGAGTCCCGCAGTGTGTGCAGTTAATAATATCCATTCCAGATGAGTTGCTGGGTTTATAACCTGGTCCGAGTAATTAGAAGGAGGAAAATGAAAGCAAAGGTTTGATTTTGTGTTTTGTTTGTTTTTGTATAACTTGTTATAACAAGTTAAATTACTTGTGCACCTGTAAGTGAGATCACTGAGTGGATACCCCTCTGATCCTCCCCTTTCTGCTTTGCTACAGGAAATGTCACGACTGTGCTACACTATAAAAGGAGTATAGCATGGGGTGGTTGGGGATGGGGGTGGTTGGCTAGGCCCCTTCCCCTGCCAAAAAAGAAGAACTGCGGATGAAAGAAACAAGGAGGTAAGAGCAGAAACAATCAACCAAGAACAAATGCAGTAGCCCTGAAAGCTTAGCCTAATGATAGATAAAACTGTAAAGCCTATAAAGCACCACCTGTAATAATTTCACAGAAGATATACCCTGATAAAAATACTTTGCTACAGAGAAAAATAAAGCAGTAACAGAAGATATACCTTGCGAAAAACAATTTGCATCAGAGAAGATTGCAGCAGTAATCTGTAAGCATAACCAGTAGGCACACCTTGTAATAATGCAATAGAAAGTATACCCTGCAACAGAAATTTGAATCTGAAAACAATAAAGCAGTAAAATGTTAGCAACAAACAGTAACAAACCCTGTGAGTACAAAAGAAAATAATAACACATAGTAAATCTGCCTAGCCAAAAGAAGCCTTAATCTTTTTCTTTGCTCTGATAACGTTCCTTGCACTGCCCTTACAAGCACACCTGGAAGAAAAGAGCTCAGGTGAAGCTAGATGCCTTTGCCAGCAAACCTAGTCTTCCACTGGTCAGCTGGTCAGTCTGCTGTGACTGTATTTCTTACCTCTGGAATAGCTTCCCTCTTCTCATTTGCCTCTCCCCCTTCATCTCACTTTTTATTACAAGCTTGTTTTACTGCCTCCTGCTACTGTTCCCCTTTCCTCTATGTTTCTAACCCTCCTTCTATCACTGGACTCTGCAGCTGAAAATTCGTCACCCCCCTCCCCCCCCTCTGCACCCTTCTTCCAGCTACTGCTGCCTTTTGCTCTCCTTCTCCTTCCTCCTCCTCCCTGTCTTCTGTTCCCTCCTTTTTCTCTTCTAGACTTTAATCCCTTCATCCTCTCACTCAAAAGGCTATGCTGTTTTTGCACTGTTTCCACCCCACTTTTTGTTTTTAAATTATTTTTTAGGTGCTGAAATTTCTCCACTCTGCTTTTTGCTAAATTCTTGACACTGTAATTCTCTTTCCCTTCCTTGTGATCCCCCACCCCATACTCATGGCCTCAGAGTGCCTCTCCCAACACAATTTATACATTTTTATTCTAATTAATAATCAATTACTACAAATCTGAGTGCTTCCTCTTTTCAGCCTTCTGGTATGGTATGGGGTTTTCCCAATCTCTACCCACTTCTCCTCTTACCCTGTCTTCCTGCTTTCCCTTCCACCTCTTCTCCTCCTGTCTGCGATTTATGCATTCATGTTACTCTCATTTCTTTACATTAAAATTTTTATTGGGCTTGTCTTTAAGAAAAGACAAACAGACAATGACAACAATTACAAACACTTGCAGTCCTCTGCACGTAGGTTGATACTCTGAGGTACAGATTTACATACATGGGTCTTGTCCACCCGCGGATTACCATATACAAGAAAAAAACACCTACTACATATTTTGCTGCATACCTTGGAGAAAACATGTTAGGTCCAATTCTACCATCAGGTGACAAAGGCTCCTGAGAGCATATGTCATTGTTTCTAGTCTGTATATGGAATCAACTAGTTCTATCCACTCTCCCATTGTCAGAGATGTTGCATCCTGCCAGTGTTTTGTTATGCACTTTTTTGCTGCAACTAAACGGATACCCATAAGGCATTTGTTTGTGGGATCTCGCAGGTCCTATGGGTATAATGTTAGTAGGAACATGTTTGTTGAGTATAGTTTGTGGTGTAAAGATCTCCTGAGTACTCCCTCTGTCCCTTGGAAGAAAGGGGTGAGTTAGGGCAATTCCACATGACATGAAGGTGTGTGGCTATAGGTTCCCCGCACTGCCTCCAACAGTGAGCTGTAGAAGCCCACTCCCTGTGGACCTGTTGAACTGGCATAACAAAGTATCTAAGCACCTCCAGTTGAATTCTTTCCTTGTAATGGAGGAAGAGACCTTGAGTGTATTCTGACATACAGTTTCCCTGAGCTGCTGCTCCAGTGGGTTTCCCATTTCCTGATCCCATAGGATGACAGCTCGTATTAGTGGGATCTTGTTCAGGGAACGTGAGCGCCCCATATAGCTGAGAGCTAAGGTGTGTGGAAGAGTCCCCTTGGAAGACTGTTATAACTATGTGTATGAGGAGATTAGTGGAGTCTAATGATGGTCTTCTTCGTAGCCATTTGGTTAAGTGGGCTTGTGCATGAAAATAGTAGAACATGTCCATCTGAGGTAGTCCCAGGGAGTTTTCTGCCATTTGGAATGGTTTTATTATCTGTCGCTGTCCTGAAGTAATTGAAAGGGGAAACTCAGGCCTCTACAATACCAATTTTAATTTATTTATTTATTTTGCATTTGTTACTCAGTAGGTGCACTGGCCCAGTGGCTCGTTTTCAGGCACGACCCAGGCCATAATGATGGCACAAGGTAAGGAACAATTACAGTTACATAGTGTAAAATAAGACAGTGAACTGAGTACAGACAATATTCGAGTAGAGTACAATAAGGTCAGGTAGAAGCACACGAACGTAATGAAGTACGAGCAGTGGAATACAGGTCAAACCACATAAATTACATGGAATACAGGTCATACCGTACAGTTTGCATAAGTGCAACAACAAGTTTACAAGTAATTTTCTAGATGTCAAGCTAGAGCCTCGGGGTGTGTGTGTGGGGGAGTTGGCTGGAGTAGGAACGGGGGGGGGGAGTCACACAGGAGAGCAGGTACTTTTGGCAGCTTCTGCTAGGGCTGCCTTATGGTGGGATTTAAAAGAGAGGTGGGAGTCCAAGGAGTGAAGGGAGGTAGGTAGGCTGTTCCACAGTTTAGGGGCAACTATGGAGAAAGCTTTGCTGCCCAGACAGGTGGAGATCTGTGGGATATCCAGTCAGAGACTGGTGGAGTTTTGGAGGTTCTATGGGCAGCCTTTAGGCTTGAGTAGGGGGAAAGGGGTGATAGGTCCTTATTCGAGGGGGCACTGTCAATAAAACAACTAAGGGAGTATTCACAGTGAGTCTGTGGGGGGGGGGGGGCAGCCGAGGGATTGATACAGGGCACAGTGGTATGTAGTGAAGGGCGCCATCAGTGCAAATTGGCAGATGTTATTGTATGTTGTGCTTAACCTGTTGAGTTGGTTGGTGGAGGATTGCATATAGATAGGAGCACAGTAGTCCAATGATGGAAGTAGATTGCCCTGTGTAATGGCAAGACAGGCCTCCTGAAAAAGATAACGCTTTAGTTGGTATCCCACAGCCGACTTTTGGTTTATTCACCTGATGATGATAGTGGCTATGTGCTCAGAGAATGTTAGAGCAGGGTCTAGGGTGATGTCTAGGTACTTGAAAGTGGATACCATTTCTGGGGGGGGGGGAGACAGGGTGCTGATATGCAGAGTGGCCTTAGATTTAATTGTATTTACCAGGAGTCTGTGGTTGTGGAACCAATTATGAGCTGCTTGGTAACTGGAACTTAGGGTGGTAGGGAGTCCATCCAGTGAGGTGTCGCTGTGGAATAGTACCAGGTCATCTGCATAGAGCAGGGTGTTACAATTGAGGCAGTCACTGGGGAGGGAGAGTTTATGAACAGGGAAAAGAGGAAGGGTCCCAGGATAGAGCCCTGGGGGACGCCAGTGGTCACCGCTCTAATTGCGGAGGTGGCTGCTCCGACACTCACGGATTGGGAGCGACCTGTGAAGTAATTTTGAAACCAAGTAGAGGTCCTCGGGGAGCAACCAAGGCTTATTAGTGTCCCTTGCAGGATGTTGTGGTCTACAAGGTTGAAGGCCTTTGTTAAATCTAACGAAAACAGCACCTGTGAGGTGCCCTTCATCCATGTTTCTAAAAACATGGTTTGTGAGGTGAACGAGGGCAGAGGTAGTACTGTGATGTTTTCTAGGTTATACTTGGAGACATGGTCTGAGAGTTGGTGATGCACAACCTTTTCTAGAAGTTTACTGAGATGAGACAGTATGGAAGTAGGCCAGTAATTGTCCAGGGACTGGGGGTTGCTGCATTTCAATATAGGGACCACTCTGGCGTTTGTCCAGGCGGGGGGCACAGAGGATGTGGTTAGGGAGAGGTTGAAGATGGTGGTCAGGAATAAGCTATTAGACAGGCAACAATTTTCATAAATCGGAGAACCCATCACTCCCTGCGCTACTCCTGTTAGGGAGACTCATTAGTAGTTGGTATGTTTCACGGGGGTACCTGAAGTGAAACAGAGGTAGATTATCAGTAGCCAGGGATGTGGGGCAGGTTTACTCTCCGGGTGGAGAGGGGCAGCTTACTAAGGAGGGTTGATAGGTCAGTGAATTTGGTGTTAAATGCATTGGCTACATCAGTGGGGTCAGTTATTGGGCCCTCCAAGGTGCTGAGTTGTATTTCAGTCTGGTTATGTCGTTGGGCAGTCAGGGAGCCTATGGTGGACCAAAATGTACGTGGGCTATGAAGGCTGTTGCACAGCAGTTTGCGAAAAAAGTTGGCTTTGCTTGTTTTAACTTGCCGCTTACCCAGGTTCTGCAGTCGGCGGTACTCATACCATAGTGAGGTGGTGAAGGAGGCTTTTGAAGTGGCCCATTCGACATCTCTCTTCCTCATCAGGGAAAGAAAATGGTCTTTATACCCCGTATCTATTCTAGCTCGGGGGAAGTCAGTGTATATATATGCAATGACAGCAGCCAGGGCAACTGCCCTGCAGTTCACTCCTGGAAATCCATTTCTTCCAAACCTGCAGGGGAGGAGGTAGTTCAAATGTAGACGTACATCTTCTGCATGTGGGGAAGTGTTTAGTGTTAAGCAGAGTATTTTCAGGAGAGTGGCTGGGAATAGCGTCCCTTTCCAGCTGCACCCATTGCTCGGCGGGAGAGTTTCTGCGCCAGTATATCACCAGTTGCAGTTGTGTGGCTTCATAATATAGGTTAAGGGCTGGTCATGCGAGATGTGTCTGTGCCTTTGGCTTACAGAGGGTTGATAGGCTGACCCTAGGACACTGCCCCTGCCAGCTGAAACAAAGAGATGTATTAATTCCAATATGCCCCGGCCCATTGGGGAACCGGGAGTGCCAAGGTTTGAGAAAGGTACAAGAATTTTGATAAGACCATCATTTTGATGGTTGCCACCCTTCTTTCCAAGGACAGAGGGAGCACCAATGTTGCTCTCATTTTAGTGGTTCCAGTGCATGTACACACTTCATCCCTTTTGTGTTAGGGGTGGGAGGGGTTGTATATATTGTATTCATTGTAATGTTTCATCATACTTTTCTACTGTACATTCAGCCTGGATTTTACTTTTTACCCATGTGGTATCACAGTGCATTGATTTCTCTCGCTCTCCGTTTTTTGTTTTTGTTTTAAATTTACATGTTACCCCCTCTCACATGGCTTTCCCATCCCTCTAGTTGGGCCCATACCCATCAATCCACGTCTTCAGCACTTACCGCTACACCCTGACACCAATGGCATACCTCTCGTATTGGAGAATGGCCACAGTCAGGCATCATCCTCTGCCACTGCACCTCACATGGGTGGAGACGCTCTCTGTGGGGTTAGAGTAGCTGGTAGCAGAGAGTGGGGCCCGGACGCACCAGTTATCATGCTGTTTGGTCCAAGGGTTTTTCCTGTTATAGGCCTTCCCACCTCCCCAGCATGCAGCCAGTGAGTGCCCAGTAAACCAAGCTGAAGGCAGGAGCTGCTGGTTGCTGGTGCTGCGTGGTCACCTACAGTGCCATGGTAGTCACACTTCCCACCTGCATGTGGTGGTCAGAGACATGGATACTTAGCACCCTCTGCCCCCAGGGGTCAGTGCATGATGCCTCCACATCGTGATGCAGACCCCACTTGCCTGGGTGAGGAAGTCGGGACTGAGGATTGATCCCATGTCTCCCATGTAGTGGAACAGTGCACCACTAGCTGGCACTGAAAGGCAAACATAACTCCATGGACTCCTTTCATGTACTTTGTTTCCTGTGTCCACTCTTTCAGGGAACTCCACTACTATCTGCCTGTTCAATTCTAGTATGCCACAGACAGAAAGACCAATGGCATATACGTAGGGACAAGAAGGGCAAGAACAGAATATGTGGAAAGAGAGATGTTGAGGTGGCAAGGCATGAAGAGGGTAGCGAGAGGGGGAGAGGGAAGTTTCGAGAGGCAGCAGAGGCAGGAAGGGGATCACAGGCAGGGAGTCTTAAGAAATAAAATTCCAGACCTAGGGGTCATCATGACGGAGGTAGACCTGGATCTAATGGCCATAACTGAGTCATTGTACACTGAGAACTATGACTTGGACATGGCCATACCAGGCTACTCTCAGTTCAGAAGGAATAGAGAGAGGAGGAGGAAGGGTGGAGGGGTTGTGCTGTCTGTGAGGGAGGGTATCAGAGTGGTGGAAATGCAAGGGAACCTAGGGGTAAAGGATGGGTTGGAGGTGCTGAGGATTACCCTGGAGACAGGATCCAGAGCCACTGTTCGCACTGGGGTGATATAGCCAGACCTCCAAAACAGGGGAAGGAATTTGATAAGGTACTAGGGGAAGCCATCAGCACGATGGCAAAAAAGGGAACTACTGCTGGTTGGGGACTTTAGTTTGCTAGATGCAGATTGGAGCCACCCAGATGCAACTTCGGCTAGAAGCAGGGTCATCCTAGACTTCCTACAGGGGGCATTTCTCGGGCAGCTAGTCAGAGAGCTCACTTGAGACGAGGCAGTACTGGTGCTGGTGTTCGGAAACATAGACAGTTTTGTAGATGTCAAAGTGATGTGTCACTTGGGGACCAATGATCACTGTACAGTGTGGTTTAACATAAAGATGGCAGCAGAGACAAACCACACAAGGACCAGGGTCCTGGACTTCAGGAGGGCAGATTTAAACAAAATGGGCGAATGCTTCAGAGATGACCTAGTAGGGTGGATTGCCAGGGTGAGGTGGAGGAACAGTGGGGTAAATTGAGGGAAGGCATAGTGCATGAAGGAAGTGAGCAAAAAACAGGAGGAAGAAGAGACAACTGTGGTTCTCAAGGGAAGCAGCTACAAAGGTAAAGGCTAAAGAGGTGGCATTATTTATTTATTCTTATTTATTTAAAAGAGTTTCACCAGGAAAGACAACAATGAGCCTAAAGGCTCATTTCCAGATCGTCCGGAGGATGTATTACAATAATTAATAACAACACTACATTATATACAAAGTATATACAATGAGAGGCATAAACTTCACAGATTAATCCAATAGCAACATCAACTATTCATGGATAACAACAGAGTATGTGTGCAACACATTGCAGACTACAAAACCAATTACCAAGTAAGGAAGGGAGACGATTGAGGTGAAGAAGGTTTGGAAAGAATTATACCAGTAAGAACAGCAAGGATGATACTAGAAGAGGAAGGTTACATAGTACAAGACAGAAAGTTAGTTAACAAATATTGAAAGGAAGATAGGGGTGAAGGAGGTATGGAGAGTAGGAGGACCAGGTAGATTAAAAGAAAATAGTGGGGAAGTGTAGAGTGGGTAGAGAGGGTAGATAAGAAGGGAAGTAATAGAGAAAGGAGAAGAGGCTTCCAATGACATTGGCAGGATGGGGCAGTATGGATTCGGAGGAGAGGGAGTGCTTGGAGGGAGCAGACCGAATAGTTAGAGGAAGGGAGTTCCAGAGATTAGGGAGGCGGTAGGAAAAACCAGACTGACCAGCTAGGGATTTACGATAAGGAATTAGGCGAGAGTGGGGACTAGAGGATTGAAGAGCATGTGAAGGGTAGGGATTGAGAGAAAGGAGAGAGCTGAGGTATGTTGGGAGAGAGGCTAGCCAGAAGTTAGAGATAAAGGAGGTGCAGTGAGCGAGCCGGCAGTCACTTAAGGAAGGGAGTGAGAGCTGAGTGTAGAGGGAACAGTGGTGGGTAAGCAATGGGCAGGCCAAGGCAAAACGACAAAAGGAGTGGAAAAGGGGATCCAGCCGGGTGAGTGAGGTTTTAGGGGCAGCACCGTATACAATATTGCCATAATCAAATACAGACATGATCATCTTAGAGATAATGTCACGACGTACAGCTATTGGGATGTTGCTTTTGTTTCTGAAGAGTTCGCCGAGTTTCAGGTGAAGTGTTTTACACATGGTGTCAATATGTTGGGAAGGGCTAAGGTGATGGTCAAGCCAAACACCGAGGTATTTAAATGAAGGAACATCATCAATAGGACACCTGTCTAAGGTGTGGAAAGAGGGGAGGAAAGGACATGTAGAGAGCTTTTGACGGGTTCCAAAGCACATAGAAACAGTATTTTTTTCTTTCATTAAAAGTCAAAATCAAGTTGTAATTTAGATGATAACTCAGCAGGAAAGTTACCAGAGGAAAATAGAACAGTATCATCTGCATACTTGTGAATGGATGCAAAGGAGCAGGCAGAGGGGTGCCATTGAGGAAAATGGAGAAGAGTAAGGGACCTAGGACAGAACCTTGGGGAACACCTGTGTGAATGGTAAGGGATGGGGAGAGGGAATCACTGATTCGAAATGACTGAGATCTTCCAATGAGATAGGAGCTGAACCATCTAGTCATGGAATCGGAAAGACCCGCGGATTTTAACTTGGCATTCAGGAGGTACAAAGAGGAGAGAGAAGTGTACCAGGTAAAGCAGAATGAAGCAGGAAAGGTGGTGAGGGGTGCAAAGGTACTAAAGAGGATAAGACTTTCTTACAATACATTAGTGAAAAGAGGAAGACAAGGGAGGGATTGTGAGGATAAGGAGGGCAATGGGAGACTGCACAGAGGAGGATCAGGAAGAGGCAGACATGCTGAACAGGTACTTCTGCTCAGGCAGTGGAGAGAGAGGAGGACGGACCACATAGAAGCAGCAGGAACACTGGGGGAGGGAGGTGGAATCAAGTCCATTGACAGAGGAAGGAGTCCTGAGAGGACTTGCAAATGTGAAAGTGGACAAGGCTATGGGGCTGGATGGGATACATCCAGTGGTGCTGAGGGAGCTCAAGGAGGTGCTGGCTGCACCTCTGACAGCCCTATTCAACAACTCACTGTAAACAGGACTGGTTCCAGAGTACCGAAGGAAGGCAGCTGTAGTCCTGCTCCATAACAGCGGCAACAGGAAGGAGGCTAGCAACTATAGGCCAGTCTAACGTCAGTGGTGGAGAAGTTAATGGAAACGCTATTAAAAGAAAGAGTAGAATATCTTGAATCCACTGAGTTACAAGACCCGAGGCAGCATGGATTCATGGGAAGAGAGGGGAGGTCATGTCAGACGAACCTGATCGTTTTCTTTGACTGGGTGACTAGGGACATAGATCAGGGTGAGGTGGTGGACATGGCCTTTTTAGATTTCAGCAAGGCCTTCAACACCATACCATATAGGAGGCTTACAAGGAAACTGGGCAGTTTAGGGGTAGGACCCAGGGTGGTAAACTGGGTAAGGAACTGGTTGATAGGCGATAAAGGGTGGTGATAAATGGCACTCCCTCTGATGAGGGGATAGTGACCAGTGGGGTACCTCAGGGCTCAGCGCTGGGACCAGTCCTCTTCAATGTCTTCATAAACAACATTGTAGAAGTGCTGGAAGGGAAGGTATGGCTCTTTGCAGATGACACCAAAATATGCAGTAGGGTAGATAATCTGAAGGGGAGTGGAGGGAATGAGTGGAGACCTGAGAATACTCAAGGAGTGGTTGAGGATGTGGTAGCTAGGTTTCAATGAAGAAAAGCGCAAAATCAGGCACCTGTGACAGAAATCCAGCAGCATTCTATAAAATGAGAGGGGGGGTTGATAAGGTATTGACTGTCACAAAGTAGGGAAAAAGATCTTCGGGTTATCATATCTGATAACCTCAAGGTGTTGGGCAGTGCGACAAGGCAGTAGGCAGGGCCAGTGGGATGTTGGGGTGCACAGGGAGGGGAATCATCAGCAGGAGGAGAAATGTGATGTTACCACCATATCAATTGTTGGTGAGATCCCACCTGGAGTACTGTGTCCATTTCTGGAAACCACATCTCTGGAAGGACATAGTCAAGGCAGAGGCTGTCCAGAGGAGGTCAGCTAAAATGATGTGGTGGTTGCATCAAAATCCCTATGAGGAGAGACTAAGGGATCTCAATATGTGCACCCTGGAAGAGATGAGGGAGGGAGACATGATGGAGATCTACAAGTACTTCACAGGGGTGAACAGGGTACAGTAGGGGAGTATTTTTCAGAGGAGAGGGTGCACCAGGACAAGAGGGCATGCAATGAAGTTGGAAGGAGGGACATTTAGGAGGGCTGTGAGGAAGCACTTCTTCACCAAAAGAGTGGTGGATGCCAGGAACAGTCTACCAGTGGAGGTTGTGGGAGTGAAAACATGGTGGGCTTCAACCGTGCATGGGATAGACACAAAGGAATCTTAGTAGAAAAGCAGGGGCAGAAAGTAGCTGGAGATCAGGTAGGGTCTGCTGTGTCAGTATAGGCAGGGACAAACTGGGAAAACTGGGTGCCTCCTGATGACACACATTCAGTGTGAAACTGGTGAAGGTTTTGTTTGTCCTGATGCTTTGTATGACAGTTTGTTATTTTAAACAGTAAAGCTGATTTTTTTAAGTGTTCATCAAGTGGTGCGGGTATTTGCTGCCCTTTTGCATACTAGGTGGGCCTAGCAGTCCTTATTTGCTGACAGATTCTGTATTTCTATGACATTTTAAGAGGAGATTCCCCCAGACTAGGAGCAAAACTTAGCACCAGGTTATGATCACATCAGCTGGCCAATAAACACTTAATCCCGCACTTCTTATTTGCAGTTCAGCTGGAGCTGTTCATCTTCTGGCTGCTCTGGCTATGCAGGTACATCATATGCACGTATCAAGGTTTTTATAAACATGACAGCATGGGGGGAAAAAAGGGTTTTGGGCTTCACAGTAATTCAGTGTTTTACTTATTTAGGGTCCCTTTTTAATGCGTTTTTCCCCCACCCAACATTCATTTATGATTACTTTGCAGTTGAGGAACCCGGTGACATCAGTAGAGTGTAAGGCCTGTATGGAGAGATTCATTGTAAGCTTCCTCTCAACTGATGTCGCAGGGCTTTACTGCAGATCAGGGAGGAGGTTCGCAATCTGGGAGTAATGTTTGACAGTAAATTGGATTTGACATTTCACATTACTTCTGCCGTTAAAAATGTTTTTTACCACATGAATAATGTAACCAGATTGCGTCCCTTCCTTGACTGTGGCGATCTATGCATACTAGTTCAAACTTTTGTTATCTCGTGAATTGACTAGCGCAACACATGCTGTTATGGCCTCACAGCTACTCAGTTACACCTTCTACAGTTATTGCAAAATTCAGCTGCCAGATTGCTGACTGGTGTATCCAAATTTAATCATGTTTCTCCCGCTTTGAGGGAGTTGCACTGTCTCCTGATTAGATGGCACTCTGAATTTGAAGTTCTTTTGCTGGTGTATGAGGCCATAAATGGACTGGGCCCCCAGTTAGGATTGTCAGGGTACCAGAGTTCTCCACTCAGATACCCAAGAGCTTTTATTAGTCCCAGTGTCAACATTAAAGTCCACTGGGGACTGAGTATTTTCTGTAGCTACACCAAGCCTCTGGAATGTTGTCCTGAAAACCATCCATTCTGCCCCCTCAGTGGAAAGTTTCAGGAGATATATACATGTTTAGTGTATAATATAAGATATGTTGCTGTTATGATGTATTATCTGCTATGATGGTATTACCTGTAACTTAAATGTACTTGTATTGTAGAGTGCCTTGAGCCCTGGAAAAGCGCAATATAGAAGTTCCTATCCTATCCTGTCCTGTCCTGTAATTGAAGTAAATAGTAAATACTGGGCAGGAAAACTGGAACATTAACCTTGCTTTTCTAATATAATTGGAGAATAGGGCATGTGGGTTATCCTCCCAGTGTACTGTTTCATGTTTTCGTTTTAATACTCCTGTTTTTCCTTATTTAAGTCCCTTGTTAATGCTGCCTTTTTCTTGCCCGATAGTCATGTTTTTTACTGTGTACAGTATGTGTTCCAGAAGCCTACAGTGAAGCTTTCCATGCAGGGCTTTCGCTCAACAGATGTCGCCAAGTTCTACAACTCTTCAGTAATTAAAAAAAAATGAATGTCGGGTGGGAAAGCATCGGCTTTAACAAGGGGCTCTAAATGAGGAAAATATAGAACTATTTCAAAATAAATATATGACACAGTACACTGAAGGTATTAAACAGATCTCACACCCGTCCAAATGTCCAGTAGTATAAAAAAATGTAAAAACAAAGTTTATGTTCCCTTTAACAAGGGATCCTAAATAAAAAAATAGGACTTTTTCAAAGTAACCATAAAAACAATGCATTTTAGTTAATAAACAGATTTCAGAATGATCTTCTCTCTCCCATGCAGCATGGGTTCAGGAAAGGACACTACTGCCCTCCTTACACTCACTAACAATATTGCCTCTGCGCTGTGCCATGGATAGGGGTGGTTTCACAGGTGGAGTCCTTATAGACCTAACAAAGGTCTTTGACCTGGTGGACCACTCTCTGCTCCTAAACTTGTTAGGCTGGAAATCTCATCCACTGCTGTCCCATGGTTTAAACACTACCTAACAGGTAGATCTCCGAAGGTCAGATTTGGGTCCTCCCTCTCAGAATATGCCCATACTTTAGTAGGGGTTCCTCAAGTATCCTGTTTTAGGCCCTTCTTTGTTTGTCCTGCATTTAAGCTCTGTAAGTCAATGTCTGTCCCACTGCTCTGCCATACTATATGTCGATGATCTGATCCTCTACTCTGCCTCGAATGACATTGATAGTATCAATCAAAATCTATCCAGGGACCTTCACCAGTACATAACTGGCAAACTGAAAACAAATTGCTTTTGAACATGACTTGGAATGATCCCTAGATTAAGGCGCTGTCCATCCCCCGTATCTGTTGCGTATCATTTTCTAGTCCCCACAGTCACCTCCTTCACCCTAGACCCCTCACTTGAATTCTCACTTCGTGTGATAGGTGTCTGTAAAACTGTTTATTCCATGATGGGTGTCTCATACAAAGTCAATCACAACCTTACTCCTCACGCTCGAATGGCCATTGCCTGTGGGATGCTACTCCTCAAGCTCCTCTACTGTGCCCCAGTATTCTCAGCTGCTTCCAAGTCTACCTGTTTTAGGTAGGATATCACTTATAACAATATCTACTAATTTGCACTGCACTGGCATCCTGAATCGCCTCTCATTGCTTCCTGTATGCCAGGCTTGGTTGGCTTCCCCCATATTCTCTGGGGTAATTTTTAGCACTCTGTACAACTGCCTGCCTATATCCCTGACCTCACTTCTCAGACCAGCTCATAGTATATATCTATTGAGACCTGATGAGCATGCCCTTTTGTATGTCCCCAAACTCAGGATGAAAATGGGCGAATCTTCTTTTGCTTATGCTGCTCCTAGGTTATGGAACTCAGTTCCTCCTGAACTTTGCCTCTGCCCCTAAACATAGAAACATAGAATTTGATGACAGATAAGGACTGCTTGGCCCATCTTGTCTGCCCATTTCCCTACCTAACCTATAAGCTGCATATCCTAGTTAACCAACAGCCTACTTCCTCCTACGCTGCCCACTAGAATTCCCTTATGTCTGTTCCATGCATTCTTGAATTCCCTCACTGTTTTTGACTCTACGACCTTCTCAGGAAGGCCGTTCCATGCATCTACAACCCTCTCTGTGAAGAAATACTTCCTCACATTACCTCTGAGCCTTCCCTCCTCTATCTTCAAATTGTGCCCCCTTGTTCTTGCACATCTCTTTTTCTGAAAGATGCTACCCTCTTGGACTTTTTTGATTCACTTGAGGTATTTGACAGTTTCTGTCATGTTCCCCCTCTCCCTGCTTTCCTGGAGGCTATACATCTTAATCTCCTTTAGTCTTTCTTCATATGTCTTCTGGTGTAGACTCTGCACCATTGTGGTTGCCCTCCACTGGACAGTCTTTGCAGAGATGGGGTCTCCAGAACTGTACACAGTACTCCAGATGTGGTCTTACCAACTGTCTGTACAGAGGGCCAACAACTTCTTGTTTTCTACTGGTGATGCCTCTCCCTATGCATCCCAGTATCCACCCAGCCCTCCTTATGGCCTTATCACATTGTTGGTGCACCTTTAGGTCATCTGATATGACTACCCCTAGGTCCCTTTCCATTTTTGTTGTTGTCAGTATCTCACCCCCCATTGTGTACTCTTCCCCTGGGTTTTTGTTTCCCAGGTGCATTACTTTGCACTTCTTTGCATTGAATCTAAGCTGCCATACATTTGACCATTCCTCCAACCTTGCCAAGTCCCTTTTCATCCTTTCCACCCCACCTTGCATATCAACCCTGTTGCAGATCTTTGTGTCATCTGCAAAGAGACATACTTTCCCTTCCAGTTCCTCTGCAATGTCACTTATAAAGACATTAAAAAGGACCAGCCCCAGTACTGAACCCTGCGGTAGCCCACTAGTAACCTCCCTTTCTTCACTGTGGACTCCATTTACTATTACCTGTGTCCTGTTGTCCAGCCAATGTTTTACCCAGGCTACCGCCCTGGGACCCACTCCCAAGCTGGCTAATTTGTTTATTAATCATTTGTGCGGGACTGTGTCAAATGCCTTGCTAAAGTCTAGGTAGGCCATGTCCACAGCCCCTCCCTGGTCTACTACTTTGATCACCCAGTCAAAGAAATCAATTAGATTTGTCTGACATGACCTTTCTGCCCCTCTGTTGCTTCATTCCATAGCAGGTATCGTGAGTAGTTTCTTAAGGCAGCGAACTGGTAATGCCCTTGGGTTTTGCTGCTCTGTTCTGCAGGTTATTGTTGAGTCATCTATACTTTTGTATCAAAGTAATCATATGACCCTTGTGACATTTTCATATGACATGTATTATTTTATGCTTTTCTTGTTGTTGTTTTTTTACTGTTAAACTGATGTGTATTTATGTATTTATTTATTTATTTAAAAGTTTTACCAGGAAGGCACGCTAAGCAGAGTACTGCTCAATTCCAGGTGCTTCCTGGGGGGAGGGGGATGGTGGAGAATAGACATAACATATATACAGAATACAATTAGGGCTAACAATCAGTGACATTTATACAGAATACAGTTAGTGCTAGCAATGAATATAACAGCGGTCAGCAGTGAAAAAAAAATGGCAGGAACAATTGAGTAAGTACATAACAACACATATTGTACAGTAGCAAGGAAAAGTGAGGATAAGTGAAGCATCAGTCAACCAAGGTCAATAATCCGGTCAAAATAGCGATCTAGGCCATAGTGAGTGAACAGACTCATCTTAGTCGCAGGCACAGGTGGTGGAGAAATGTGCACTGATGAGGGAGTTGAGGTGCTGAGTTGGGTGTGTGTGCTGGATGTCCTTGGGGAGGGAGTTCCACAGTTTGGGCAAGCGATGTCTGAAGGCTGCCTGGCCAGCCAAGGAGGACATGTATGGCACATCCAGGAGATGGGTGTCAAAATTCCTGAAAGAGTATGCAGAAGAGGCATGAGCTGTTAGGACAGAGGTGAGATACGTTGGCAAGGACTGGGACCAGAACTTGACCATGAGCCTAGCACAGTGGGACAGTCTATGATCCTGGAGCGAGGGGAGGTTGAGAGTCCGGTAGAGAACACAGTGGTAAGTGGAGGGCAGGCAGTCAAGGGCGAAGCAGCAGAATGAGTGGAAAAGTGGGTCCAGTCTGGCTAGGGTGGACTTAGGAGTGGCACTGTAGACTACATCCCCGTAGTTGAATATAGGGAGAATCATTTTCTGTACTAGTGCACCATGGGCTGGCAGTAGGATGCAACCACAGTTGCGATATAGGGCACCCAACTTGGGGTGGAGCTTTTTGTGGATGGCATCAACATGCACAGAAAAGTTGAGGTGCTGGTTGAGCCAGACCCCGAGAGTGGTCTCATCCAGGGTGTGGAAGGAGGGGGTGGTGGGGAGCTGAGTGAGAGTCTCTGCCTCGTGTCAAAGGTCATGGAGACCGTCTTGTTGACGTTAAAAAAAAGCTGGTTAGTGAGAAACCAGAGCTGAACATCACTGAAGTCCTGCTGTAACCTGGTCGCCACATCAGCGGCCGAGGGGCCTGATGTATGCAGTACCGTGTTGTCTGCATACGTGTGTATGGATGTGTGAGGACAGGCAGTGGGCAGGTTATTAATGGAGAATAGGAGTGGGCTGAGGACCGAGACTTGGGGGACTCCTGTGGTGACTGGAAGGGAGCTGGAGGTGGAGACTCCGATTCTAACAGATTGCGACCTGCCTACCAGGAAGGAGTGGAACCAACTGGTGGCCGTGGTAGAGAGCCCTGCAAGGGAGAGCTTGTCCAAGAGGAGAGCATGGGAGATAGTGTCGAATGCCTTTGCCAGGTCAACAAAAATTGCTGAGGTGATGTGACATTTGTCCACACCATGAAGAACAGAGTCTGTGAACCATAGAAGAGAAGTGGCAGTGGAGCGGGCCTTCCTGAAGCCAGACTGGTAGGGTGAGAAAAAGGAGGAGGAATTGAGAAAAGGAGAGAGCTGGGAGAGGACAAGGTGCTCCTGGAGTTTTGCTAGTATGAGGAGGAGGGAAATTGGGCGGTAGTTACCGGGGGTGGAGGGGTCACCACCCTTTGGAAGCGGGATAACAGTTTTGTGCTTCCATTCTGAAGGGATTGAAGCTAGGGAGAAAGAGAGGTTAAAAAGAGCAGCCAGGGAGGTGGCGATGGCAGGAACAGCCAGGTAGAGCATCCTGGAGTCCAGCCTGGAAGGGCATTTGCCCTCGGCCGGATTTAGGGAAATCAAGGTGTTATAAACTTCCAACGGGGTGATGGATGGAAGGAGAAAGATGGAGCAGTAGAAGGGTCCTGTGCAAGGGGGGGGGGTTATTTTGCTGGTATCAGGGGAGAGTGGATAGCAGTGCCAAGGTACAGCTTGTAAAAAAGGAGTTAAATTCCGAGGCTAATGCAAGAGGGTCCATTACAGCAGTACTGCCTACGTTTAGCACAGGGGTGGGAGGTTGGGATGGTGGGGAGAAGAGGGATTTGACCACCTTCCAGGATTTAGCCCGGTGATTTCAACTGGATTGAAAGGAGGCTTTGAAGTAGTTAGCTTTAGCCTGACGGATTAGCCTAGTACAGACATTGCATAAGGAGCAATATTTTGAGTGGTCAGCGGGGGAGCTGGAGGCTTTGAGCGACTTTCATGCCTCGTCTCTGGCTCTGATGTTGAACATAATGTCGGCAGTGATCCAAGGCAGGTGTGCTCCCCTCACTTGAGTCTGTCTGAGTGGGGCATAGTAGTCCCAGACGGCAAGTAACTTGGCCTTGAAGTACTCCAGAGCGGAGTCAGTAGAGGTCGACCTGTACTTATTTCTTTTGTGTTCACTGTATATTGTATTGCCCTGTTATCAATTTGTTTGTAATCTCCCCAGTTGTATCTGAAAATAGGCATTTGATCATCTAGTACCCATACTGGTTAATAAAAACTAAATAATAATACATATGCAATTATATTAAAAATGTAAAAAACTGGGTTTCTGTTCCCTTTAAGAAAACAAGACAGGCTGGCTTAGTGTTGCAGCAGCTGTTCCAAGAATCCAACACTGGTTCCGGATGTGGGTCACGATGAGCAACATGGAGATGAGGCACACTTGGTTTCCAGGGAGGGAGGAGGAAGGTGCAAGTTGCCTGGCATTCACTAACCTAAGTTGATCAATCAAGAAAGGGAATTGGCATTGACTAAAGGCAGTCTTTTGCATCCCCTCTCGGCTGGAGGAAGGGGGCAGCCATAGTGGCCCCAAATATCAGGTGGGGGGGGGGCATGGGGGAACTAAGGAGAAAACTTACACCATACAAAGGAAAGGGCTATCAGGACTGTACCCCAGCTTCTCAGTGGTAGTATTTGTTTATGTTTGTCTCCCATAAATATACATTTAATTTTTTTCTTAAACATTTCCTGCCCATCTGAGTTTTTACATTACTTGGTATTAGTTTCCATATACCTACCACTCTCTGAGAGAAGAAGTATTTCCACCTGTCCTCCTGAACATTTCCTCTTGTAGTTGTTTGTTATGACTCATAAAAAGAACGATAAACCATGATTTGTGTTGGGTCACCAAATAATACTACATAGTACATGGTCACCCCTTGTTGTGCATGGATTTCGATCCTAACTAAAAAGCTGTTGTACCACAGTTCAGAGGTCATCATATACTGTTATACCCTTCTGTGGTGCAATACACATACACACTCACACACTCCAGACCCTCCCATAACACAAAATCCTTTGTTGTTCCATCATTATAAAAAACAGAAACTCACTCCTTACCCGGGTGTTTTTTTTTCCAGCTGGGTAAGAGTGAGTTTCTTTTTTTTTTTTTTTAATAAACAAAAACTAAACTGAAGATTTCCTGGGAAGAAAAACGTAGAATGTTTTATATTATGTTTCAAACCATATATATGTTATTGACTGATTTTGAAAGTTTAACCAGAAAGTACCTACTGACCAAGTAAAAGCTTGTTCCCAGAAACATGCTGGCTACTGGAAGGGATGAGGGAGCAAATGGTGCAGACATGAAACATTAATAATGTGTACACACATCTAAAAACATAGCTCAGTAACTGTGTAGATGTCAGGGAATAGACAGGACAACACAGATGTGATAATGAGTACAGCTGCCCAGGAATAGGAACCGTTAAATGAATGCCATGTACTACACAAAATAACACATGGGAAGCCATGCACAGCTTGTCTGGATTTCCATCTCAAGGTTTTGACTACATCAGGGACCTCTCGAACTTCACTGTCGAGGTCCCTTTATCAGAACCTGCAATGGAAACAAAGTCTTGTGCATAGCTACCCATGCATTATGAGCTTGTCTATGCAGTGCAGTTCATTCTTATTGCACTTGCGGTCTGTAGAGTCTCAGATTGAAAGTAATGGAGTGGGCAGTCTTGTTTCATAACTTTCAAGGGCATGAGGTTTACATTTTGCAGCAGCATAAGATTTTAAAGTGGGGTTCCACTCACCAGCAACAAAATCACATTAGGCATCAGCAGAACTCCGTTGTACTACACTGAAAAAAAAAAATATTGAGTTTCAAGTCACTCCATTCTTCATTACTGCCTGTACCCCCTCCCTAGGATTCGCCAGGAAACGAGCAATCCCGATTGTTCAGTGTGCTTTCATGGTGGAACTTTTCAATAAATACATAAATACTGGGGGTATTTCCATGAAAACAGGAGATTTTATCCATTCACAATTCTTGTACAGCTGAGGCTTATTCTGGAGCTGAAACCCTAATACTATTCTTGTGAAATAATAGTTGTCATGTCTGCAGCAACAGAATGTGATGTCACAAGCTGATTAGCATATGACTTCTGCCCCGGACTCAGCTGTAATTAAACCATAAGGAGAAAAGATTCCATTTCCATGTAGATATCCTCAGTAAAAATGAGAACCATGGCTCCAAATTCAGAAATTTTGTAAACCTGTTTTCTGGCCACCAGAGACCCTCTTTATTGAATATTACTGCACATTATTGTTACTGGGCCCCCAGCAATTTTTAAACATTAACATTTCTGACTAAAATTAATTTCTAATAGATCAAAACTTGCCTCCCTATGTCCCCACCCCAGGTTTGCAATAAAACTACTGCAGCTTTTCTACAACAGCAACTGCTTCCATAATTATTTACTCACAGCCTTCAGCTCCAGTGTTTGCATTTTTATAATTTTATTTACCCAGGATAGCACAGCTGAGATCTAAAATGATTAAAATGGCGTCCAGCGTCCTATTTATTTCTTGTTTCTGCCCTATCCTTTAGGCATAGCACCTAATTAGCAACAGTGTCTTAAGAGGGCACAAGATAATGGCAGCAGCAATTCTTATGTTACGGATGATGTCAGTTTAAAGGCATATGCTGTTGACAGGAACAGTATCTTACTTATACAGATATTTCTATGAAACATTTATTTATTTATAGTTTGGAATAACATCAAAATGAAAGACTTATTCAGTACAACCAGATACCTCAAAAAAATGTTTAGTACAAGAATATATTACTACTTGTTTCCTAGGGAGAGGCCACAAATACAAGTATAGGCTGCCGCTACACTCACAGAGGTAATATTGGATAAAATGGCCCACTCACTCCAATTCATTGCAAACACAAATAATGTGTCACTCAGTGTTATTTAATATCGGTATCTTCCAGCATTAACAAATCAATATCGATGTTTCGGGTAAACCCTTCATCAGGAAAGCTGGATATTCTAATATGAAAAAATACATAAAAGAAAACATTTTTATGTTGCTTCTCTATTTCCAAACTAATATTCTCTGACTAAAAAGAACCTAAAAAATGGGTGTAATCATCCCTTACATTTCATTTTTATCAACATGGTACTTCAATTATTATTCAAAGCTCATTTCCGTGTTTGACTCCCACCACAGGCCACTGGTAAACAAAAAATATAAAACAGTCATTATATTGCACTTTACTATTTTGACTAGCTATCTGATTGCTGAGACTCAAACACTCTTTCTTAAAATATGTAGCACCTGTAAAGTTTAAACCTTCGTTTAATGTGTATCACACATGCTTCCAAACCACTACTTTATAATGCATGTTATGGCTGCAACTCTTGTACCATAAAGAACAAGCGTTATTACCCACTTTTAAATTTTCCTCTTGCTTCCTTATTAACTTCCATAATTATTATATTCTTTAAACTTCACGAGACACTAACCTTATAACTTTCATCGATTTCTTCTCATTACGATTTTCATACTGCCATAGTTTGTTGCGCTTTCATCACGCTGTGAGTAAAAAGACAGCACACTTTATAAATCTTTAGCTTTCTCCTAACACTTATCAAAAGCTTTTCTTTCCTTTTACAACTTTTACAGAGGTTTCTGCTCACCGCCTGTGACTCCTGGGACCTGCTCGGGTGGGAGTAACATGCAGGGCCTAAATTACCCATTTTTATAGGAGGGGAGCTCCACCCCCGGATCTGGCAATCAACGCCTTAGCATAACGCAAGCATGCAGTGCTTGCCTGAGTGCCAGACCCGCCTTCTAGCGGCACCTAATACCATATATCTAGGTGTCAGAGGTGCTCACAATTTTAAGCTGGATATCTGTTTATTACTACTGGATATTTTAACAAACATTTTACTAATCATAATAGATCTGGAAAAGCCTCAAGAGGCTATGCACACACAAATAGCTCAGGATCCCTGGTTACCGGGCACTCTCCACCTATTTTCTATTACAATATAGGTTGCCACTCTATGGTTTCATTTAGCCCAAATTTTGGATTGTTTGTTTGAAAATAATTAATGAGCCTCGCTTCTCTAAGGAGTAATTTATCGTTGTAATTACCTCCTCTACTGTCTTTATGGACTTTTTCTATTCAGCTTTGAGCATCTACTTGGGCATTCTTCCCTCAGAGGTGGGCTCAGTACACCATTCAAGCAGACATGGGAGGCATGGTAGTGCCACTGGATGTGCGACTGGCCACACATTGCCTGGCACCATCCCCGAAGAATTGTAAGTGTAACCATAAAAAGGGAGCAGTGGGCAGGGAAAACTTTGGGGCAAAAGCTACCATTGGCAGCAGGATGTGGCTTCAAGTCAATTGCTGCCCACACCTGACAGGTCTTGGAAAGTTCAGTCACTCCTCTGCTTTGATGGACTGGATCTGCCAGCTACCAGCTATGTTGTGGCGCCAGACTGGGTATGGACTCCCAGACCAGTAGGGTAACAATCCACAATGTGTTGTGTGTGTACATCAGTAAAACAAGAGGGTACCTGAGTGAGTAGCAGGGTCCCAGAACAGGTAGTTGATGAGCAGCAGGGCATGGAAAGAAGCCCATTTATAATAAAGAGGACAGTAGGGAGATTACGCAGGGGTATTGCTAGACCGGGACTTCAGGGGCTTGAGCCCTGAATATTTTCATATGTGCACGAACCTCCCCTTGATAGAACTGCTAAAAAGAATTCTTTAATAAAAATAAATATGCCCTACCCCAGCCTTTGAGGGCTTGGGCCCAGGAACTTTTTTACCCTAGCAATACCTCTGAGATTAAGTGAAAAAGTGTTTACACTGCAGCACTGTGTATACCAAAATTGTCTCATAGTCTCAACAGTGATATTACAGGTTGTGTTTTTATTGACTACATTCCCTTGGAATTGCTGTAATTGTTTTTTGTTCTGTTTGTAACTATGCTTTGACGTGGAACCTTTGTAAATGAGCACCTGTGCTCAAAGGTACTCTCCAAATATATTAAAATAAAATATAAAAAATGATATGAGTATAATGGTTTAGGGAACCTAAATGTGACTTAATGTGACAGTTAGCCCTGCTCAATACCCATCACTGCTCCTTATACACAACTCCCGGGTGGCTTTCCCCCAGGACCGCTGGGACCTCCTTATGGAGACACATATACAAAACTCTTAATGACCGTCGCCATTCCCCCTTAACTAAACTTCTCTCTGTTAAACACGGCACAAGGGAACTGAGGTCCTCCTCTCATTACCTGCTTAACTACTCCCAGACCTCCATGGATACAGGACAGAGAGCTTTCTCTGTAACGGCCCCAAAGCTCTGGAATAGCCTTCCAACCTTGTGTCACTCATTAGACCCTCTAATGGCATTCAAAACCTATCTGAAAAACGTGTCACTGTCTGCCTCGGCCTGTAAGTGCACCTCATGACCCCAGCCATGGTCCAATGACCTATTGTGTTACAGTCCATCAATTGTTAACTGTGTTACATCTACATCCCTGCCTAACTGCTATTGTAATTACTTGTCAAACTACAGGGTATTACATTTTCTTATGTGCTGTTTGCCTGTACCACTTAAAGTACTCGTGGACCTTTGTGTGTAGCATTTTATGTATTGCGCTCTCCCGCACTATATGTTCCTACTGCTCATGCCATGTAGCCTCTTTTGTCATACTGTAAGTGCTATCTCTGTGGCCCGGGTCGTACCCAAAAACATTCCCTGGGATCAGTGTACCTACTCGTAATAAATAAATAAAATAAGATAAGTCTGTGTGAAAAGTTAGAATAGGGTTTACTTAATAGGATCGAATTAGAAAGACGAAAAGTGACAGGGTTGTTGTCTGTGTCAGAGCTGAGAGAACAAAGGCCTGTAAAGGTGACCTGGTAATGTGTAATGCAGTCACATAGGTGGAGTGAAGATTTAAAATAGTCTGATTATTAATTTCTCTTATACTGTCTGGCAGTGAGTTCCAGCGTGTTGGTACAACATATGCGTATACAAGAGCTTTGTCACCTTGAACCTCCTTATCTTTGACACAGATACAAGCTTTTTACTTATGACCATAGGTAATATATGCATGAGACTTTTTTAGACACATAGAAACATAGAACTTGTCAGTAGAAAAGGACCACTTTGCCGAGCTAGTCTGCCCAACTGGTCCCTGCCTTGCTTGTCTCCGCAGACCCGAAATGGCGTCCAGCGACCCTTCCTCCTCCCTGCCTATTTACTAATATTCCGCTATGTCTATCCCATGCATGCTTGAAGCCCTCTACTGTTTTTGCCTCCACCACTTTCGCTGACAGTCTGTTCCAGTCATCTACCACTCTTTCAGTGGAGCAGTACTTCCTCACATCCCTCTTAAACTCCTCCCCCTCCAGCTTCCTCACATACCATGCAGTCCTGGTGCTCTTTCTCATTTTAAGCAGGTTACAAAGGTTGTTGGAGATAGTTGCCATTTACACACTTATAAGAAGGATAGTTTCCATTGCACATCCTATCTCTTGTGCAAATGAAGGAGTGTCGAGTGACTGTATGTGCTGCAGTGGTGTGCTTGACACAGATCTGTAGGAGTATTATGTAACAGTCTGCTTGAGGACTGGCATGGTAGTAGTTTGCCTGTAGTGCATATTATTTCTGTGTATTTCATAGATATGCTGGGAGAAAAGTCAGACCCTTAATTAACGGAATACACAAACCTTTACTGGTGTATTTCTCTGAATCAAAATGACGTTCAGAGTACACTGGCCATGTCATCTGTTTGCAAACACCATTGTATTGGTCTTCTTAGCTTTCAGAAATGGTTCATTTTCAAGTAGTCAGGGCAAGAAAATCAATGTCTTGCTGAATTTTCTTATTTCTCTAACATTGCTTGCTTGAGAGAAGATATTATTATTGGCATAGATATGTGTGCAAACAGTTGGAAGATTATTTATAAATATTGAGAAAAGTAGTAGGCCCAATATTGATCCTCTTGGACGCACTTGCATGCAGATAGCTAATATCTGAGGTTTACACCATTTATTACTACTACTACTACTGCTTGAGCTCTACTGGTAAGATAATTCCTGAACCGATAAACTGCTGCTGGAGACAGACTTAGTTTCTGTAGCTTTCCCCAAAAGCCTTCATAAGGTAAGTCAGCATAGAAACATAGAAGTTGACGGCAGATAAGTACCACTAGGCCCATATAGTCTGCCCGTTTACCCTACTTTTGTTAGCAGCTGCTGACCCAACTTGGTCATCAGCTTTAGTCTCTCCTTCCCACATCTATGGTTCCCTTATGCCTATCCCACGCAAGCTTAAACTCTCCCCCCATCAAGTGTGCTTGCTGCCACCACCTCCTGTGGCAGGCTATTCCGTGTATCCACCACCCCTTCCGTAAAAAAAAACAAAAAAAAAAAACGTCCTCACATTTCCCCTTATCTTGCCCCCTCTTCAGTCTCACATCATTCCCCCTTGTTCTTGTACTTCTGTATTAAAAGATGTCTCCCACTTGCCCTTGTTTATGCCTTTAAGATACTTGAAGGTTTCTACCATGTCTCCCCATTCTCTCCTCTCATCCAGTCTATACATATTGAGGTATTTTAATCTCTCCTCATATGTTTTCTGGTGCAAACCCTGTATGGTCTTAGGTGCCCTTCTCTGAACTGCCTCCATCCTGTCTATGCCCTGACGGAGATGCGGCCTCCAGAACGGTACATAGTATTCCAAATGAGGCCTCGCCAGTGTTTTATATAGTGGTGTCACCACTTTACTCCTTCTGCTAGTGATACCTCTTCCAGTGCACCCCAACATGCGACTGGCCCTTCCTACAGCCTTAGTACACTGCTTGGCTACCTTTAGGTCATCTGAGATGATAACTCCCAGATCCCTTTCTTCCCTGGTGATCGTCAGTGACTCCACTCCCCCATCTTGTAGCTTTTTTCAGGGTTTCTGCATCCCAGATGCATAATTTTGCACTTATTCACACTGAACCTTAATTGCCGCACCTCAGACCATTTTTCCAGCTTTCCCAGGTCCCTCATTTTATCCACCCCATCTGGAGTGTTCACCGTGTTGCAGATCTTAGTGTCATCTGCAAACAGGCAAACCTTCCCCTCCAGTCCTTCAGCAGTGTTACTAATGAAGACATTAAAAAGGACTGGCCCCAGGACTGATCCTTGAGGTACCCCACTGGTCACCCCCCCCCCCTTTCCTCGGATTGGATCCCATTTACCACCACCCTGTTCTTCTGGTCCCTTAACCAGTTTCCAACCCAGTTTACCACCTTGTAGCCCACTCCCAGGCTACCCATCTTGTTAACCAGTCTTTTATGTGGGACAATGTCAAAGGATTTGCTGAAATTGAGGTAGGTGACATCTGCCGCTCCCCCTGCTCCACCTCCTTCATTACCCAATCACAAAAATCTATCAGATTCATTTGACATGACCTTCCAACTGTGAATCCATGTTGTCTCAGATCCTGGGCTCCTTTGGATTCCAAGTGTTCCACAATCCTCTCCTTGAACAGTGCCTCTATAATCTTACCCACTTTTGAGGTGAGGCTGACCAGCCTATAGTTACCTGCCTCCTCCCTGCTACCATTTTGTGAAGAAGGACTACATGTGCCCTCCTCCAGTCATCAGGAACTACTCCCGTGTTGAGCGACTCACTGAACATGGGTGCCAGTGGCACTGCTAGCTCCATCCATAGCTGCTTTAATATCCTGGGATATATGCCATCTGGTCCCATTGCCTTGTCCACCTTCAGTTTTGTGAGTTCCTCCAGGACTCTTTCTTCTGTAAATGGACTGGTTTTCACCTCCATCCCTCCTTTGTATCTGATGCCCAGCTGTGGTCCCTGTCCATCCCCTTCTTCGGTAAATACTGAACAGAAATATTTATTCAGTATTTCTGTCTTTTCCAGGTCTCCCTCCACACACTCCCCCCTCATCCCCTCTGAGCCTTATAATCCCACCGCTGGACTTCCTTCTTTTACTGATGTACCTGTAGAATGTCTTGTCCCCTTTCTTCACCGTCTGTGCTAATCTTTCCTCTGTTTCCGTCTTTGCGCTCCTAACTGCTTTCCCCACTTCCTTCAGACACTACAGGTACACTATCCTATCCTTTTCCTTCTGTGACTCCTTATATTTTCTGAAACCCAACCTTTTGGCCCTTACCTTCTCTGTTACATCTTTTAAGAACCATAGTAGTTTCTTCCTTTTGTTGCCTTTGTTTCTCACCCGAGTGCACTGGTTCGTCACCTCCACTATGGCTCCTTTTAGGTGTGTCTACTGATCCTCAGCACTCCCTCCTAACTCCCTTCTCGCCAGGGCTTCTTCGATACATATCCCCATCTGAGCAAAGTCTGCCCTCCTAAAATCCAAGACCCTCACCTTTGTGTGGCTTGACTCTGACCCTGTACCCATGTTGAACCACACTGTGTGGTGGTCGTTGGACCCCAGGGGACCTTCCACCCGGACTTTGGTGATTCTGTCTGCATTGGTCAGTACCAGATCCAGAATTGCTCTGTCCCTGGTGGGTTCTAACACTAGCTGCCTAAGGCCTGTCCCCTGCAGGGAGTCCAAGATGTCTTGGCTCCTGGCTGCAGCAGCTGCGAGGATGGTCTAGTCCATGTCTGGCATATTAAAATCACCCAGCAGCAGTACCTCCCCTTTTGTTGCCGTATCGTGTACTTCTTCCACTAGCCCCCTATCCACTTCCTCCCCCTGAGCTGTAGGCCTGTAGATCACCCCTGTGTGAATTGCTGTGCCATTGCCTGGCTCAAGGGTGACCCACAATGCCTCGGCCTCCCCCCTGTCTAGCCTGTACTGCAGCTGATTTTATACCTTCTCTGACGTACAGGACCACCCTGCCCCCTTTTTTGTTACTCTTCCTATTTCTCCTGAATAGAGCATAACCTGGTACACTTACCTCCCAGTCATGATTTGCGGCATACCATGTCTCAGTTATTGCCACTATGTCCAGGTCAGCCTCTACCATTAAGGCCTCCAGGTCTGGGAATTTATTTCCCAAGCTGTGGGCACTTGTAACCATGGCCTTCCACTTTTTACTGTCTGCCCTCCTTCTGTTCCTGCTTTTGCCCTCTTGTTTCTTCCCTCCAGCTCTGATTTCCTTCTGTTGCTGCCTCCCTTCTTCCGCCATACCCTTTATAACTGGTTTAGGTGTACCTGTCAACAGTTTACCCTCCTGATCCTCCTTTTTGGCTGCTCTAACTTGTGGATGTGGGCTGCTTGAGTCTCCCTGCTCCCATCACCCCCCCGCCAAACTTGGCTAGTTTAAATGCTGTTATGCTGCTCAAGTTTAAGGTAATAAGAGCTGTGCCATTAGTGACCATTAGTAAATCTATGGTGTTGGTGGTGGAATGGCTGCATCACAGATCTGATTGAAAAGAGAGGATATTGGAATTTAGGGCGAAGTTTATGACCTACATACATACCAGTTTTGCTAAGACCTTGCTGAGGTACACTTATGAAGGAGATCAGCCTGTACGTTATTTATTAGGATCACAAATATTACTGGTAAGAGCAAAAAGACAGATGTCTGCGAGTATGGTGGTGCTCACAACAAAAGGTACAGTCTTGTATCAGAAAGAGTGGCTCAAAACACGCCTTCCCACCAAAATACCAAACTCATCACACTGGACTAAGTGTAGTGCTTGCTTTTATTGCTTAAAAATTGCATGAAATGTTGTACTTATAGCAAACAGCAAGCAAAACCCACAGAAAAAAGGCCAAAAGTTTCATGCACCACTCTTTCTTAGTGCATGAAATTACAAACATTCAGTGTGCTCATTTATACAAATTTCAACAGGTCACATCGCCAACAGAGTGATCAGTACAATTAGCAAAACAAGCATTTGTCAATGCCGAATGTTGCTTGCTTATATGTGCTGTTTCTGTATTTGGAAGTAATAGTACCATGCCTAAGAACTGTCATGTGCACCCCCCCCCCAACCAAAGACATCCACTGTGTCTTTCTGTTCAGTATTCATAGAAGAGGGGGAGGGGCAAGGGTCATAGCAGTTGCGAAAGCGTGAAGAGATGGACAGTAGTCCATTCACAGGCAAAAGAATCCTGCAGGAAGTGACTAAATTGAAGGTGGACAAAGTGATGGAACCAGATGGCATACACCCAAGGATATTAAGAGAACTGTGAAGGGAGATAGCAGTACCTCTGGCAGCCATGTTCACTGAGTCATTCAACACAGGGGTGGTACCAGAGAATTGGAGGAAGGCACATGTGGTCCCTCTATACAAATCCAGCAGTAGGGAGGAGGCAGGGAAATATAGGCCGGTCAGCCTCTCCTCAGTAGTGGGGAAGATCATGGAGACATTGCTTACAGAAAGGATAGTGGGGCATCTAGAAGCCATCGGAGCCCAGGACCACAGGCAACATGGATTCATAGTGGGAAGGTCATGTCAGGCAAATCTGGTTGATCTCTTTGACTGGGTGACAAAGGAAGTAAATCAGGGTGGGGCAGTGGACAATGCTTACCTTGATTTAAGCAAAGCCTTTGACACTGTCCTACATAGGAGGCTGATAAACTAGCTGAGTAGGCTGGACATGGAGGAAAGGGTGGTAAACTGGGTTAGAAACTGGCTAACAGACAGGAGTCAGAGAGTGGTGGTAAATGGGGTGCGGTCTGGGGAGAAGGGGTGACCAGTGGGGTGCGCAGGGATTGTTACTGGGGCCAATCCTGTTCAATGTCTTCATTAGTGGCATTGCAGAAAGGCTGAAGGGAAAGGTCTGCCTGTTTGCAGATGACACCAAGATCTGTAAGACAGTGGATACCCCAGAGGAGTTGGAGAAAATGAGGAGGGACCTGGGGAAGCTTGAAAAATGGCATGAGAACTGGCATCTGAAGTTTAGTTTAAAAAAGTGCAAAATTATGCACCGGGGACACAGAAACCCTGGGGAAAGCTACAGGATGGGTTGGGGGGGGGGTAGGGGTTGCTGACAGTCACAAAGAAGGAAAAGGACCTGGGGGTTCTTACTTGAGACGACCTGAAAATGTCAAAGTGGTAAGGCAGCTGGGAGGACCAGTGACATGCTGGGGTGCATAGGCAGGGGTATCACCAGCATAAGGAGGGAGGTAGTGATGCCATTAAATAAAACCATGGTCAGGCCTCACATGGAGTACTGTGTGCAGTTCTGGAGGTTGCACCTTCGTAAGGATAGTAACAGGCTAGAGATGGTCCAGAGAAGGGCGAATGAGATGGTACAGAGCTTGCAACACAAGACTTATGAGGAGAAATTAAGGGACCTCAATATATACTCACTGGAAGAGAGGAGGGAAAGAGGGGATATGATAGAAACATTCAAGTACCTCAAGGGTATAAGTATAACTACTGAGAAGCAGGAGAAAGCTGCTGTAGACACATGTGCCAGCTTCTGTGTGATTTTCTTTTGTTCTTATAAATCTGTAATCTCCAGTATTTCAGTAACCACATAACCACACTGCCTTCTTTAGGCAATTTTATTGTGGCTGATGCCTGGTGTCAGATGGCAGACAGAGGGCTCACCAGATTGTGTTGCCATTTGAAAAACTTCAGAGTGTTCTTTTACTGGTAAGCATTTTGGAAAGCTGGTGAAGGTCTCACTGTTTTTATTATGATTTTATCTCCTTATGTCTGTCCCCTTTGGTCCCCCCATCCACAACAGTCATCAGTGGCCACAGCTGCAGCCTTCTTCTTGCCAAGATGGTGGGTGAGCAGCTGCCTTCACAGTCTGTGAAGTCTGACGTCTTTCAGTGCCGCTTATTGGTTATCTTCCAACACAGGCAAGGAGCTGCCAGACCAAAACTAACTCAGGACAAGCAGCTTTCAAAGTGGGGAAGAAATGGAGTGAGCAAGAATCAAGTACTCATTCAGATGTGGCGTCGATTTTAAGATCAGCATACTGGTGTGGACACTGCAAATAGAATCTCAGCTCTTTAGGCAGCCTTATGAAGAGCAAAGGCTTCTCGAAGCACTGAGGTTCTGTTTATTGTACTGTAAGTGGGCTGCATCTAATTCGGTAATTTACTGTACCTTCCATCTGGATGTACAGTAGGCCCAACTTTAAAAAATCACTACACCTGAATGAACACATGATGCCATAGAAACATAGAATTTGTCAGCAGAAAAGGACTGCTCAGCCCACCCAGTCTGCCCAAGTGTTCTCTACCTACTTATGACTCCTGTATATGTTACTGCATGTCTTATTCTGCCTGCGTCCATCAGGACCTCCTTGTGAATGAGCTTGCTCAATGGATTTTTCCTGCAATGAACTTGAACCTACTCCATCTCCATAGCCCTATTGATGTCTGTTGACCCCCTCCTTCCCCTTTTTCTAATATACCCCTATGTTTGTCCAATGCATACTTCATGCCCCCTACCATTTTAGCTTCCACCACCTCTCCTGGCAGTCTGTTCAAAGCGTCTACCACTCTTTCAGTAAATAAATATTTCTTCACATCTATCCTGAACCCCCCCACTTCATTGTATATCCCTTGGTTTGGGTGCTTATCCTCATTTGAAGGAAACTCCCCAACTGTACCCTGTTTACCCGTGCGATACTTTGTAGGTCTTGATCATGTCACCTCTCGTCATCCTCTCTTCCAGAGTGTACATGTTGAGATTCTTCAGCCTTTCCTTGTAGGGATTCCTGTGAAAATCCTGAACCATTTTAGTTGCCCTCTTCTGGAAAATCTCCACCTTATGTCTTTTCTGAAGTGTGTACTCTAAAACTGGACACAGTACTCTAGCTGGGGTATACCAGGAAGTGATACAATGGCAACACAACATTCCTCCTCCTCCTACTGGAAATGCCACTCCTTATGCACCCCCGAGTCCAATTTGCCCTGCCCATAGCCTTGTCACAATGTACTACCACCTTGAGGTCCTCTAATATAATAACCTCAAGGACCCTTTCATGTCTAGTGAGTATCAGTACCTCCCCTCATCCTATACTCAGCATCGGGGTTCCTATGCCCTAGGTACATGATTTTACACTTGTTGACATTGAACCCCAACTAAGTAAGAAAATGGAATTGATTTGAATGAATTGCAGGCTTTTAAGCAGCTTTTCGGGGGGGTGTATATGTGTATGTGTGGGGGGGTCTGCTACTATAACTATTTGCTTTTGATTTTGGCCTCAAATCAGGTGCACTCCTGTAAACAGATTAAACACGTTTAAGAAAGACTCAAGAAATCTGATAAAGTCTTTGTACATTAGCCTGGGATGAACTTGCAGACAGGAGAGACAGAAACATAGACTTTGACAGCAGATAAGGACCGCTTGGCCCACCTAGTCTGCCCATTTCCCTACCTACAGGATAAGCTGCAGATCCTAGTTAACCAACAGCCTATTTCTTCCTACCCCCCCCCCACAAGAATTGCCTTATGTCTGTCCCATGCATTCACCCACAATTTTAGAGCCCACAACCTCCTCAGGAAGGCTGTTCCATGCATCCACCACCCTCTTTGTGAAAAAATACTTCCTCACATTGCCTCTGAGCTGTCTCCCCTCCATCTTCAAATTGTGTCCCCTTGTTCTTGCACATCTCTTTTTCTGAAAGATGCTACCCTCTTGGACTTTGTTGATTCCACAGAGGTACTTAAAAGTTTCTATCATGTCCCCCCCTCCTTCCTTTCCTCAAGGGTATACATATTAAGCTCCTTTAGTCTCTCCTCATTTCAGCTTCTCTTGCAGACCCTACACCATTTTAGTTGCCCTCCTCTGGACTGCCTCCATCCTGTCTATGTCCTTGTGGAGATGGAGTCTCCAGAATTGGACACAGTACTCCAGATGGGGTCTCACCAATTGTCTGTACAGAGGGATAACAACTTCCTGTTTTCTGCTGGTGATGCCTTTCTCTATACATCCCAGTATACCCCCAACCCTCCCTACTGCCTTCTCACATTGCTTGCTAACCTTAAGGTCATCTGATTCGATTACCCCCAGGTCCTTTTCCATTTTTTATTTATTTAGTTTTTGTTGACCGGGTAAGTGCACTAGACAAATCCTGCCTATTTTCAGGCACGACCCGGGGGGGGGATACAGATGAATGCCAACTGACCTTGAACCAGATGAAGCTATTGGGTATTTTTTTTTAGTGAAAAGAGGGAAATTTGGCCAGGACACCGGGGAAATTCCCCTACTCTACTGCATTGCTGTCAGTAGGGGGACCCTTAGCCATCAGCGTTGCTGTGGCCAGTCTGCCTAGGATGTTGCAGGAGATGGATGCATCTAGTGCAGGGGAGCAGGCCTCCTCTCCTGTACTTTCTGAGCCAGAGGCTGTTGTTGATGCTTGTTCTGTGGCTGATGTTGTTGGCCTCAGTATTCTTACTCATCCTGATTCATCTGCTGTACCTCGTTCTGTGTGTGACACTGTGCTTCCTTTGACTAAGAATAAAGCCTGCCTACTTGCTGCACGTTCTCAACTACTGCAACAGATGGACTTACTAGATTGTGAACTCGCTGCTTTTCCTGGTATTGCTGGACCTCCTGCTCTGGCGTCTTTTGTTTCTAGTCAAACGACTACTGCGGCTGGACCGGAGGCATGTGTTGCTTCTCTGAATGCGATCATTCCGCTACTTCCTATGGAGCTTCCATCTGATTTTCAGGCTGGCAGTTCGTCGGGTTCAGTGTCCGTGAGCCTACAGCCCCTTCTGCCTTGTACTTCTATGTTTCTCGACAGTGCCCCTGTTCCTTCTTTGCCGGCTCCAGGGGTGGCTGCAGATGGACCGATGTTTTCCTTCGCTTCTCGAGTCCAGTGACCTGGCTGGAGCAAACTGCCTGGAGTTCCTTCTGCTCCTGGTTCGGAAGAGACATATCTTTTGAAACCTGCGGTCTTGCCAGCAGAGTCTTCCTTGTCTCCTGATCGGGCTTTACAGGCTGCTGGCTGGGAACAATCAGAAGGCGGATCCTGGTCACCGGACTCACAGGACCCATCCTATATTGCGATGCTGAAAAACGCTGCTGCACCGGTGGACACCGTGTCTTCTGATCCTCTGAGCTCCACCTTGCCCTGGGGTAATACCTCTCCTCCTTGTGTTCTGGACTCTGATATTATTGTTGATACTGTTGGGGATGTTGCTGAACCTGGGGTTTCTGTTCCATGTGTTTTAGTAAATTCCTGTGATTCTCAGTGTCCCGCTTCGAGCTTGGTCCCTCCAGCTTCAGGGACACTGGTAGGCTTGAACTCAGAAATACCTGCCTGTCTGGGTCAGGACCCTGCGCCGACGCATAGTGCGGCTCCCAAACCTGGTACTCCAGTGGGTTTTAACCTCACTGATTTATTCCAATCCAATAAAGGTGAGCCTGCTCCTAGACGCAATGCTGTCAGGTTTTTATGTAAAGGGGGGGCTAGATTCTCCCCTGGACAGGCTGTATGTTGCAAAAACTTTGCTCAAAGGGTCTATGCATTTTTTTTCATCTGAAATTTTTGCCCTGATTAGTTTAGGGAATTCCAACTGTGATGTGAGTTTTAAACATGTCTCTCATTTGGATCGTTTTTGGGTTCAGTATGCTAAATTTAAAACTTCCCCTCTTTGGGCTCCCTTTCTTGTTCTCCCTTGACTTGAAACTCACGCTTAAGACTATCACTATTATGTTTAAAACTAGGGGTCAATGTTGAGGACATTTTTATTTTGGTCTGACAGTGCTGTGGAGGTTTTGAATAGCCTCACCCCAACTTTAGATAGTGAACAGATTTGGGATGGTGGGTGGAGGGTTAGGTTAAGCTGTTTTCTTCTGACTCTGGTCCAGCTCACTTGCCTAATTTTTTTTTTCTTGGGAAGGATAAGGGGTTGATTTTTTATGCGGGGCAACCCAGGTCTTGCTTTAAATGTGGCTCACATGCCCACTTCAGCTCTGCTTGTGACACACTTAAATGTAGCCATTGTTTAGATTTTAGCCATTCTTCCAGTGCTTGTTTGAACCTATTTAAGTGTAATCTCTGTGAAAACACTGGTCATGCTTATGGTCGTTGTCCTTGGGCCTCTCATAACCGGGACGATTGTCCCTCCCATGTGGGCCTCATTAACCTTGCTCAGCAGCAGCAGGCAAACAAATCTGCTGAGCGTCATTCTCATGATGGTGTTGTAGCTTCACCCCCTCCCCCTTCTTCCCCGCTTACTGTTGTCGTGGAGCCTGAGGATGGGGTGGCCTCTGCTTCGACCCCTCAGAATGATGTTCAGCTGCTTGAGCCTGCTTCTTTTGTGCCACCAGAGGGCCTTCTTTTGGATGTCCCTGTCTCTACTACACTTATGGTTATGCCTCCCCCTCCCCCACCTTTGCCTCAGACTCTGCCTGTTTCGGAGCAGGCTACCCCTTTTACTGTTCCTAAAAAAAGAACCAGAAAACGGCTGACTGTTTCTGGTAAGGGTAAGGCTCCTGGCTCCCGGTCCTGGGCTTCTGGTAATAAGTTTGCGGTTTTAGCTCCCGATATTACTGATAGGGATTCTGTGGATGATGATACAGGTGCCTCCTCCCTGGCGTCTAATACTGATACAGATGGGAGTGGGGACATTGATCCCATTGCTAAACGGACGAGACAGTGTCGACGTGGTAAATCACCATAGTGCTTCGCTATGGATTCCTTGTCTATTCTCTCTTTTAATATTAATAGTATTAAGGGAGACAAGAAGCTTGGTGGGGTTATGCTCTCCTTACGAGACATGCATTGTGATATCACTTATTTGGTTGATACTCGGTTAAAAACTAATAAAGAACTTCAGCAAGCTTCCCGGGTTTGGTCCCACGGCCCTTCCTTTTGGTCCTCCGGGGTGGATAAATGTGATGGTGTGGGTATTTTGTTTTCTAATCCTGCTCTTCGGGTGTCTAGATTGGTGGATATTTGCCCTGGTCATGCATTGTTGCTTGACCTCTCCTTCCATACTGAAAGATTTCGGTTAATTGCTGTATATGCCCCTCAGACCAAAGCATTACGGTCTGCTCTCTTTTGGACTGTTCAACCATTTTTGCATACTTCTAGATTGGTCATTTGGGCCGGGAATTTTAATTGTGGTCTTCATCAGTCTGATAGAGGACTTCAGACATCCAAATTATTAAGTGACTCCATGACCCTGAAGAATGTTATGTCTGCTGCCAAACTTCAGGATGCCTATAGGGTTCTGCACCCCAAGGGTGGATATACTTATTTTCGGGGTGCTTGTCGCACTAGAATTGATTTTTTATTTCTTTCCCATACGCTTACCGGTCTTGACTGTCGGACTATTGGGGGTGAGTTTTCGGATCATGCGGGTCTGAGGGTTGTACTGTCCTGGTCTAACGTCCCCCGGTGTAAAAAAAAACAGATGGAGACTTAATGATTCCATACTTGATGATCCCAAAAGTTGTGGAGACGAGACTGGGCAGCACGGTTATCTGTTGCTGACATTTATGAGAATATTTTAGACTTGTGGGAGGATACTAAGGTTAGTTGGAGGAAGGTTTTCAAACGGAAAGCCGCTGCCGCTCATACCAGCCGCTATAAACAGTACCTGGCCTTATGTCAACAATTACAGAATTTGATTTCTTTGTCTGATAATAATCATTATGATTATAGTTCACAGATTTCTGTTTTGAGTAGTCAGATGAAGGCTCTGCAGTATGACAGGGCTAAATCCTTGGGCTATGAAGCTCGATTTGGGACTAAAATTGCCAAAGGTGGCTTCGACTCTTTCAAAGAATGTCAGGATAGGGTGGACTCTAGGGTTATTTATAACTTGGTATCCCCCTCGGGAGATCTGGTTAGTTCTCCGGAGTCCCTGATTCAGGTTGTTGAACATTTTGTTTTAGGCATGTTTGGGACTGAATCTCCCACCGCTGATGCTGATGATTTTTTAACCTCATTATCTTTGCCTACCCTCACTTCAGAAGAATGTGTGATGCTTTCTGCTGACATTACTGAGGAGGAGGTATTACAGGCCGTTGTTAGCTTGAAACGGGATTCTGCTCCTGGCTCTGATGGACTCACGGCAGAGTTCTATTCTACTTTTCGCACCAATTTGGTTCCGGCTTTAACTCTTTTGTTTAATTAAATGTTGTCAAAGGCATCATTTTTGAATTCTATGAAAGAGGCAATCTTGGTCCTTATTCATAAGAAGGGTGCGGTTTCCGATATTAATAATTGGAGGCCTTTGAGTCTGCTTAATGTGGATAGCAAACTTGTGGTGAAAATTTTGCTCGCTAGACTCATTCGGGTATCTAGGCTACTTAGTCCTGCCCAGACATCCCTGGTAGGTGCCAATCTGATAATCTGATTTTATTACGTGAACTATTTACCTTGGGGGATCTGAATCACATTCAGGGTTGGGTGCTTGCGATCGATCAAGAAAAAGCTTTTAATAGGGTTTCCCATAAATTTTTGTTTTCTGTCTTAGCAGCATTTGGATTTCCATCTCAATTTATAGATTGGATTCGAGCTCTTTATTTTCAGGCAGTTCTTCTCCCTAATGTTAATGGTTGGTTGGGACATCCGGTTTAGTTAAGCAGAGGGCGTCCCTTGAGTCCCTTTACACTTCTTCGAATTGACATTTTGATTCGGGCAGTTCTTCATTGCCCTGGGATCTTTGGGTTACAAGGGCTGCCCAGCCTCCCTCCCATCAAAATATTGGCTTATGCGCATGACTTGGTCCTGACCGTGGCATCCGACTCGGACGAGCAGGCTGTTCTTTCTGTGTTCCAACAGTATTCCTTAGTGGCGGGGTCCCAGATTAATTTTTTGGAAAGTGTTGGGCTCCCGTTAGGATCTCCCACTCTAGCTGAGTCCGGTTCCTTTGCTGGCATCCGGCTGTCTTCAGAACCCATTAGGATTCTCGGACTTTGGTTTGGGCCTGGCAATCTACAGCTGTTGAACTGGAATGGGGCATTGGGAAGGGCTGATAGGCTTTTAGCTGGGTGGCGGCAGAAGCAGATAGGGAAGAAAAAATTGGTTTATTTACTCAAAACCTTGATGGTCCCTATTTTTTTGTACCTTTGTTATGTCCCCCCCCCATGTCATTATTTGCAAAATTGTATAGTGTTTTCTTTCAGGGCCTCTGGGGTTCTCGGTTGAATCCTATTAAATGTTGTTTTACTTATAGGCCTCTCGACGAGGGAGGGGTGGGGATGTTACATCCTGTGGCTTTTTTTATAGTATTTTTTTATGTTATAATGTTAGTTGGGCTTTGAAACCGGGTGATAAGGGTTGGAAGCCTTTTCTTTGTTCATGGCTTCTGCCTTGTCTCATTCCCTGGGAACAAGGCAAGAAGGGGTCTTTGGCTAAACTTTCGGGCCTCCCACCTTTTGGTTTGGAGGTCGTGAAGCTGGCCATGACTTGGGGTTTACAGCCCTGTGATTTTTGTACACAGAGTAGGAAGTCCTTATATGATCGCATTTGGAGACGAGAGGCTCAGGATCCTGTTGCATTTCCATTCTGTCCTCCTGATCGTCAATCTTGGATTTTGAAGCAACTTCTGAATCCTAGACTCCCTCCTTATGTGTGGGACATGGTATGGCTCAGTAATTATGGTAGACTTAGTGTTAAAGGGAATCATAAACATAAAATGCTACTCGATATATACTGTCCTAGGGATTCCTGTCTTTCTATTATAGAATCTCAGGCTCATTTATTTTTTGAATGTCAATTTGCTTCTGATTTTTGGTCTACTATTGCTGTTATTTGGGATAAACCTCTTTTTACTAAGTTGTCCTATGCTGATATTATGTTTGGGACTCATTCTGCTTTACATACTAAATATCATGCAGAAACTATATATATTGTTCTATGTTTTATACGCTATTTTTTATGGCAAGCTAGATGTTTGCTAGTTTTGCACCAGAAATGGATCCCTATTTTGGACATTGTACAGAATGTTGGGAATGCTGTATTTACCATGCAAAAGTTTGACTTTTCTAGATATTCCAGACTGCAGTTTCGTCATTTTTGGATTGGCAGTGATTCTTGGAAATTGACTTGATTTAATTGTACTCTTTTTTTTTTTCTTCTGTTTTTTACCATTGTCTTTTAAATTGTTGATCTTTTTGTGTATCTGTTGTAATGAAGCCCATTTCTTCTCAATAAAATTCCCCTACTCTTTTCGATAAGTGCCATGGGATCTTTAACATCCACCTGAACTACCACCAATCCCGGCAGATGGGACCTCGGTTTAACGTCTCATCCGAAAGACGGTACCTCAGAAGTGCAGCACCCCTCTCATGCTGCATTACAGTGTCAGTACTGGGATATTAACCCAAGTGCCAGATGTGGGAATTGAACCCACAGCCCTCTGATCTCCCAGCCTCAGAGGCGAGTGTGCTACCTACTGAGCCACTGACACTGTTGTTACTACCTCCCTCCGCATTGTGTAATCTTCACCTGAGTTTTTGTTTCCCAGGTGCATTATTTTGCACTTCTTTGCATTGAATCCAAGCTGCCATACTTCTGACCATTCCTCCAACCTTGCCAATTCCCTTCTCATCCTTTCCACGCCTCCTTGTGTATCAACCCTGTTGCAGATCTTTGTGTCATCTGCAAAGAGGCATATTTTTCCTTCCAGTCCCTCTGCAATGTCACTTATAAAGACATTAAAAAGGACTGGACCCAGTACGGAACCCTGCGGTACCCCACTAGTAACCCCTCTTTCTTCAGAGTGGACTCCATTTACAATTACCTTCTGTGTCCTGTTGTCCAGCCAATGTTTTTACCCAGGCTAAAAACTGGTAATTTGACAATTAATCTTTTGTGTGGGACTGTGTCAAATGCCTTGCTAAAGTCTAGGTAGGCCATGTCCTCAGTCCCTCTCTGGTCTACTACTTTGGTCACCCAGTCAAACAAATCAATTAGATTCGTCTGACATGACCTTCCCGCTGTGAACCCATGCTGCCTTGGGTCCTGTGCCCTACTGGCCTCTAGGCACTCAACAATTCTTTCCTTCAGAAGTGATTCCATCAATTTCACTACCACAGAGGTCAAGCTGACAGCTCTGTAGTTTCCTTCCTCTGTCTTGGTCCCACTTTTGTGAAGGGGAATCACATCCGCCTTCCTCCAGTCCTCAAGTACCACACCATCCTTTCATGATTTGTTAAAAAGGGTAGTCAGTGGTTTCACTGGTTCTCCCCTTAATTCTTTTAGAATTCTGGGGTGAATTCCATTAGGCCCCATTGCTTTGTCCACCTTCAGTTTTAGGAGTTCTTTCAGAACCCTTTCTTCTGTGAAAGGACTGGGATCGACTCCCCTATCAAGAGTGCTTCTGTTAATTGGATTAGGCACCTCCCCTCCTCTTTTGTGAATACTGAGCAGAAATGTTCATTCAGTATCCCTGCTTTTTCACTGTCCCTCTCTGCCCACCCACCGTCCATTCTATTCAGCCTCACTATCCCTCTCTTTGTCTTTCTACGCTCCCTGATGTACCTATAAAAGGTTTTATCCCCCTTCTTAACCGAGTTGGCTATCTTTTCCTCAGTTTGGGCCTTTGCTATTCTAACTTCCCTTCCTGCTTCCTTCTGCCTTAACTAGTACAGCTCTCTGTCTTGCTCCTTCTGTGTTTCCTTATACTTCCTGAATGCTATCGTTTTCTCCCTGACTTTCTCCGCCACCTCTTTTGAGAACCGTAGTGGCTTTTTCTTTCATTTTGATTTGTTTATTTGCTTCACACTAAGGCTTGTTGCCTCTGTGATGGCATTGCCACTGTATCATTCACTGGTGAGACCCCAACCTGAAATACGGTGTCCAATTCTGAAGGCTGCACCTCAGAAAGTACATAGGCAGGGTGGAGGCAGTCCAGAAGGGGGCATCAGAAATGATGCAGTGGTTGCACCAAACGCATAGTAGGGAGAGACTGAGGGATGTCAACATGAACACTCTGGAAGACAGGAAAGTGAGAGGGGGCCTGATAGAGTACCTCGTGGGTGAACAGCATGCAGGAAGGGAGTCTCTTTCAAGTGAGAAAGAGCAGCAGGACCAAGGGCATGTGAGGAAGCTGGGGGGGGTTAAGAGGAATAGGAGGAAGTACTGATTAACTGAAAGGGTGGTAGATGCCTGAAACAAACTGCCAGCGAAAGTCGTGGAGGCGAAAACAGTGGGGGCTTCAACCATGCATGGGATAGACGTAGGGGAGTATCAGTAAATGGGCAGGGAGGAGGAGGGAGGGAGGGTTGCTGGAGGAACATCTGAGCAGACTAGGTGGACCAAGTACTCATTTTCTGCTGACAAATTGTTTGTTTCTGTGATACAGTGATCCATAACTCATCTTGGAACATAACTGAAATAGCCAGACATCTGCAAACTGATTTCCGCAACTTGCCAAAACAGGTGAAGCAAAACTGTCTCATTCTCGATACTAAAACAAAAAAATAATCATGCTGTTTGGAATCCAGGCTGTAAAAACTCTGGAAATCACACCTTATGTGATGACTACCCTCTTCCGTTACTCACATCAGCTGTTGTATCTTGGGCTGTGGTTAGATGAAAGTCTTTAGTATGATAAACATATCAACTTGCTAACAAAATAGGCTAATGTAAAGCTGGGATTACTTTATTGACCTAAAACCAGTGTTTAGGGCTGCATGGGCGGAGCCCTGAAGTCCTCTTGGTAAGGCTACAAGAAAAGCAGTTTGCGAACGTACAACCTCATAAGGTGTGAAAAGTCCCCTTCGCCTCTGTTCACCATGGCCTACTCCTCCTCGCACTACTTTATTTTTACCTCCTGCACCTTAGCAATTAACAGTAAGCCGATACTGTAACAATAACGAGAGTGAGACCCCACCCCACCCACTTTTGGCTAACAATAGGGAGAGATAGAGAGTCAGCAACATGAGTGGGACATTTCTCTCTCTCTTTCTTTTTCCACATGTCATTCAGCAGATCTGTACTGTAGCCAGCCCTGTTCAGTAATGTTCACCCAGGACTGGAGAGAGACAGACAGCGAGAACGGCAGAGTGGTGAGAGAGACACACTGGGAGCTTGCCTTGCTGCAGTGTCCCTGATTCTGTCTGCCACTTCACCCAGTAGCTGGTCCTAAGCTGGGAGGTAAAATATGCACTTTTTTTTTGTTTGTTTGTTTTTTTTACTTTCAGTGCTGACAACACTTCTGTTTCCACAAGAAAGCCCTGCTCAGCAACTCCTTATTGAGACAGCCGAATCCCTTTCCTCTCCCCTGCCGTGGGCCCATCCATTCAGAACTGCAGCTGTTGCAGTCACACTATTTTTCTTTTATTACAGTGTCTTGAAGAATGTAATTCACTAACTAGTGTCCAGCTGTAAGCTGCTGCCCCTGGGTTTCGCAGTCCTCCACACGTGCGATTGAGACTGGATGGGAAGGGAATGCTGTGCAAAGATTATTTGCAGGGCAGCCCCGCTCAGCAACTCCTTATCAGGACAGCAGCTTTTATTGGGTCCTTCTGCTCTATATGATTCAGTGTTAATGTTGCTTCATTTAATAGTGGGTTAACAGGTGCCCCCCAGTTGTAAATGCCCAAGGATCAAAATATCTAGAACCATTTGATCCCCTTTTTGCGAGAGGTACAGGTCCCCTTTGGGATAGCCACCTTACAGCTGTGGGTTGTAACTCTCTCTTATCCTCAACACAGCTGATACTGACATGGATCCTATGTTACCAGTAGCCAGTATGAATGTAAAAATATTCTACTAGCACTGCTGCGATAATACCCGTTGCTGCTGCCGAGGATCCTGGGAAAAAAAAAAAAACAAGAAAAAGGGGCAGACCACAGCAAATACCAGAGATCAGAGAAAAGAGCTGATAATCCTAAATGCTCTGAACTGCCTCTACTGTATTAGGGGATACTTTGTTCACATTTTCGGGGTCAGAAAAAGAGAATGTAAATTATCCATTGGATCACAGGGCGGTTTCAGTTGTGTTGTGGTTGATTAATTAATTAACTAGAAGTTTACCCTGCAAACGTTGTGGGCTGACACAATAAAGCAATGCATGATAAAGGTAAGCAAGGATTATTGTGGTGATTCCCGAGGATAAAGTTTCATTTTCATAGCCTCAATGTGGGTCACTTAGTTTTTATTAAGAGCACATAAATACCTAATTTATACATTTCATGAAATGTTTGTGTAACCCCCTACAAATGGGGGTTCCCAAAAAGTCTTCCTTGAGCTTGCCTAAATGCTCACTGCCAGGCTGGTGTCCTGTGTTTTAGCAGTTTAAATGTGATTACCAGAGCCTGTATAGCCTCTGTGTACTGTCTCTTTAAGAGCTGCCTGATTGCAGCCTAAGTAATCCGAGAGGGAGCTCTATTGAAAGATGTAACTATTTGCTGAAAATCATTTAGAGTGATAATGATAATGTAGTTTGTCTAACCTGCTTTCTTTGTAGCAAGGACTGTTTTGTTTTGTCTCCACTATCTTGGTCCTGGGCTGCAAATTGGACCAATCAGTTCTGGTGGGACCTAAAATGTAGCTGGACTACAGGAGCTGTCTGGAGTCAAAATCTGTAGGAATTGTAGTTTGGAGCTTTTTGCGCCTTTTTTTGCAACTGAAGGGGGAGTTTTTGCTTTGACTGACAGCCAATCAGTCAACCAAATCTTTTGGATCTTGGGGAAGTCCCGGGCTGCTTGCAGTTTTCAGTTAGTTCTGAGCTGAGAAGTGAAATGAGAAGAGCTCAAGTGTTTTTTGGTCAGCAATCCTGAGTGGATTCGCATGGGAAAACTGTGAAAGGGCTGAGTTTTTGGCTTGCATGTCTGCTGCCACTCCTGAGAGGGAGGGAGAGAAGAGAATTATTTTAGACTAAATCCAAGTTTGTGTGACTAAAGTAAGCTACTGAAGTGGGCCAGGCCCAACCTGAAGAAGACCGAATATTTTGCTGAATGCGATGAGCTTGTCAGGAGTTCCAGCTACCGCTAAGCTCCAGGTGTGTGCAGAGACTTTGCGATTGTGAGTGGGGAGTGCTTTACCTGGCTCAGTATAATTCCCATACATGTAAATGTGCTATGAGCTGCTAGTGGGTTGTGAGTTAGTTCCCCACTGTGTGAACTGTATTCTGCTTGCTGGAAGCTGTATCCAGCCCAAAATGGACTGCATCCGAATTTGTCTCCATGCTGTCTGGGCCTTGCCAGACTGGTCCAGCCAGACTACCCACTGCACAGAGAAGCCATCAACGAGAGACCTGCCAGGGGATCAGCCCCCTGCTCCACGCTTGAACAGGAATGACGCCTCTGCAACTCTTGTGGGCCCTGCTTCTCCTGGCATTCCAGATCAACCACCTGCAGTCTTGATTTTCGTCCAGCCTGTGTCCAGTCTTGGGTATCGTGAGTAAATACCAAGGTAGCTCCCTGCAACAACAGCTTAATCTGAGTGTGTCATCTGATTGTATTGTTGTTTCATTTCCTTTACAAACTGGGCCCTCTGGTTCCGGATTACAAATATTGTGTACTGTGCATGTTGTGTTTTCCATCACAGGGCCCCAACCAGCTGCAACCCCGGGCAACAGTCCTGGCTAGCCCATCTCTTCTCCAACTGGGTGCCCAGAGGTGTGACTGTGTGGAGGGGACTCAAAGCACATGCATAACTGCTTGATTGATATAACCTTTAAGCTAACTAACCGGGAGGCAGTATAACGCAGTGGTTTAAGGCTCTGAGCTGCAAATCTGGTGACATCCAGCAGACCAGACCTGGATTTGAATCCCACAGCTTTCACTTACATACTGTGTGACCCTGAGCAAGTCACTTAACTGTCCTGTGCTCCCAGGTTGCGCCTGTAAAAAAGCTTTCAGCTTAGTGTGCTAATCCTGATTAAACAACTAAAAAAAAAAAAAAAAAGATTTTTGCCCCTTCCTTGTTCAAGTCCCCCTGAATAAATCAGATCTAACTTTTGCTGCATGTAATCTGACTGTGATTCCAGTTTGTGTTCAAAGTACTGTACTGTTGATATTTGCTGTGCATAACCTTGTTTTACAAGGGGTCCGCAGGGTCGAGCCAGAGGAACCAGCCCTGTTGGTAAGTGCAAACAGTGTGGGTACTTGTGTGGTGTACCAGGGGTATTGTGAAAGTGATTATTGTACAGTGTTCAGGCCACTAGAGGGGAATGAGGGGGGTTACAGTGTCCCGGAGGGCTGTGCCCAGGTTAGCTTGACCACTACCAACCCTGACCTCCGGGTGGAGGCACCCATTTCAGAACTCAGGCCCCTTAACCTGCTACTAGCCAAGCAGGCAGTGGTAGTAGCCCTTGGGATAGCGCCACCTAGGGGTTACATTCGAACAGCACTATCCTAGCGCACCTTTTGCTCACAGCCCCAGTGCTACTTGATGCTTAAGCTTAAGCCTGCTACACCCAGACTGTTATCTGGCAGCATTCAGGTGATTCTTAAAGAAAATACTTTTCATTAAATGTGTTAAACAGCATCCCCCTATAGCACAGTATATTCTGCTTGCTGCACTTAGTACTACTTGTTTGCTGTCAATGGTAAGGGTTAATAGGAGCTCCTCAGTAGATTGTGTCCATGAGGAGATCGCACTACAATTTTGCAAAACCTTATCAACCTTGACATACAGGTCAGGGGGCTCTGACAGAAAACAAAAATTTATTAAAAAAAAGATTAGAAAGATTAGACAAGAATAAAATGTATGAGGCTGGTCTATGATTGTCTAAGATAAAAGCATTCTTCTATTGATGTAAGTGCACAGGAACCCTGGTGCTGAACTGTTTAAGGAACATGTTAATGTACCAGCCATGAATCAGCTGACTCTTACTGGTTAGGTGTTGGGTTTTGTTCCCCCTCGGACATCTTAAATCCTGCTCGGCATTGAATGCCAATGGTACTGCTCTTCCCCCTTTACATTGTGTTTCTTCTACTCCCCACAGAGCTCTACGGGCTGTGCAAAGATTAACCTGCAGGGCAGCCCTGCTCAGCAACTCATCAAGACTGAAACATCCGTTTCCTCTCCACGGGCCCATCCGTTTGGGACTGCAGCTGCCTGGTCTGGCAGTCTGGGCACTGATGTCCTCTGTGTACTTGACGATATTGACCGGCAAGGACGAGGTGCCCAGGGTGAGACTTGGAAAGAGCAAGAGAGAGAAGGTGACTTGCTGCTGCATTGCTAGGGTAATAAATAGTGAGTGCGGCTGCTGTGAACTGCCCGAGCCCAAGATTGGGAGGGGGAGGATTTTGCACATTTTATTATTTTTGAGTGTCTACTAGTCAGTAACAAAATTAGTCATTTTAGGCAAACCGTCAAACGTGCATACCTTTTTAAAAAAATCCTGATCAGTGTTTTATGGAAGGGGACTGTGAGTAGCAGCTAGTTCTCTTTGCTGTCTGTTGTCATGTTCCACTACTGAAACAAATGTTTTTATATTTTATTCCTCACAGAGATCATGTATGCAAAGCGGTTTAAAGTAGTAAGTTTTGTTTGTGATTTAAATCAACTTATCTCGAGTCAGTTTCTCTTTTGGGGCGGATAATGAGCCTAATTTTCTCTAGCAGATCAGTTCATTTTTCACTCTTCTTCTGGATCTTACTTACTGGTTCTGACTGTAGACTACAGTAGTGGTAAAAACTGCTCCTTTAAATCATAGCTTTAAATCATAAAGTGGACTTTTGATTCCATGCTGTTAGCTGTCATTGAGAAAAATATTCACACAGGCTTGATAAAGAAGATTGTCTTAGCATATTTTGTTCTTGTAACATGGATTGGAGAATTGGCAGAAAACGAGCCATTGCCCCCGTTCACGCATATGCACAGGTCTTACTTATTTTTATTAAATTTTTACTTTATTTCCCCACCCGACCCTCCGTGTCAGCAAGCTGCTGTTCAGGGTTTCGCAGTAATCCACACTCACAATTGAGACCGTATGGGAAGGGGATGCTGTGTAAAGATTAATGGCAGGTTATCCCTGCTCAGCAACTCATTATCGAAACTGCAGCATCTCTTTCCTCTCTTCTGCCGTGGGCCCTTCCATTTGGGACTGCAGCTGCCTGGGATGGCAGTCTTGGCACTGATGCCCTCTGTGTACTTGGTGATACCGACCAATGAGGATGAGGTGCCCAGGGTGAAACTTGGAAAGAGCGAGAGAGAGAGGTTGACTCGCTGCCTCGTTGCCAAGGTAATAAATAGCGAGTGCTGCTGCTGTGAACTGCCCGAGATGGGGAAGGGGGCCTGATTTTACACACTTTATTAATTTTGGGTGTCTAGTGATAGAGGTAGGGTGTTGGAGTTTCTAAAAGTGCCACCAAAATATTGCACCTGCTGGGATTACACCATTGCATAATAGCACATAGCATCAATGACGAAGTGTGGCCTGGTAGCAGTTTAGTTTTATAATTATTACACTTATTAATTTATCATCATTATTTTGTGTTTGGTATTCCCATACAGGGGCAGCCACATACAATTATTTTGTTGCTGCACCAAGAGGAGTGAACTTTGCTTGAAAGTGAAGACATTGTCCTGCCCACAAGCTCCTCCCACACCTGGATAATAAAGTGGGATGGTGTTGTTCCTGAGGGACCTGAAGTAGCTGGGGGCTGGAAAGCTTGGAGAGCTGCCTGGGCACCATTGACAGATGCAGCATACGTAGCGTGGGCTCACAGTCCATTCTTCTTTACCAATCTGTTGGCACAGTTTATTAGTAAGAACCCAAATGTGGGACATTGTCTACTTGAATTTGCAGCCAGCATCCCACACCCCAGGAACTGTTAGGCCTAGTTGCCCACACTAATCTGCTGCTGCCGAGTTGCCTTAGTCACAGATGACTGGGGGAAGGGATGTTTGCTTTCATTTCAACACTATACTTTTGCCAGCTGTTGTCTTTTAAATCACAGCTCACATGGACAAGTCACTTCATATTGTATGAAATGTGAGGTTTATGTTTGGATTAAGTGATCAATGTGTACAATGTGATAAGGGGTTTTAGTGTTAAAACATTTACTTTAGGCAATGGGGGATGTTCAAGTATATCTTTTTTATTGTTAAAATGTTCTTGCACTGAAAGCATGTATACCGTTTAAGTTAATTTTGTTGGTTGCATGTGTTATTGGTATCAGGTGTTTATGTTAAAGAGCAAAGCATTTCTGGGTACATGTCTGATGGGGTCACTTTTATTTTCTTTTTAACCATCTGTTTATGCTCTCTTTTCTCCAACATGACCACTTCTGCCTGCCCCCGAGCCCCATCACCAGTCTTTTCCTGGACTTACCCTCTCCTCTTTTGCCCCGTGGCTTACCCCATCGGGCTGCTCCTTCATCAGAGCTGGCCAGGTCCCTGGAGTCATTCAAAGACAGCTTCGAGGCAGGGAGCCTCAATTGATGGTGTGAGCAGTCATCGTCCTGCTGCAGACATGGTGGTTTTCCTCCATTATTCCCATTCCTGAGGGACATATCATGCATAGATGTCAAGGCAGGTGTGTAAGCACACAAAGTGTTTCAGTCCAACAACATTAGTGACATCCCTCTCGAGAGTGCTCCGCTGCACTCTCCCAGGTGGCAGTCACGCGGTGAAACATGCTAATCCTCACTGAAGGAGGACTGCACTGTCCTGTGTGATGCTCAATCCTTCTCCCCCTGTCCAGACCCCAGTGTCCTGGTCTCGCTCCTGAACCTGTGTCACTTGCTTCAGAAGTCCCCTGCCCTCATTTTGTTTCATAAGGGAAGGGTATCAACTTCTCTCTTATTATTTAGAATGCTTATTTATACAATGATTCTAGTGGTTGTAGTTATACTTTTAACCCTCGACAGACACATCTGAGATAATTAGTGAATGCCCTGCGCCCAGAACATCAGGAGTGGAGGCTGGCAGAAAGGGATTCAGAGTATTCTTTAGATGCTTCCTTCCTGGAGGGTGAGTGGTACAGCTCCACTCATCTAGCAGCTCCATGTGGTAGCATTATGAAGGTGCTCTTGGTGGTGTGGGTGACCATCCAGTGCTGAGAATCCCTGCCGTCAGATACTCGCACGGTAGTGTGCACATATGGGTGGTGGACAGGGCACCAAAAATAAGGAAAAAGTGTTGGCGCTTGGCATGCTTGATTATGGCCCATCTGGCAGCTCCTCCCATGCCTCCATGCCCTCGAAATGAGCTGGTCTACCACATCCCACCATTGGTAGGCTGATCAAGATACTTCTGGCTCTTGGTCTCAGCAGGAGGGCCCCCAACAGGGAGAAGGCAGAATCTACAGCCAATGCAGGACATGGGAGATTGGTGGCAGGACCAGCAATGCTGGGGTGAGTCTGGCAGGCAGCAGGGTGTGTGGCTTTCAGGGTGCCTGAAGGAACAGGTGCTTCAGCTGTGGGAGCAAACAAAAAGTCAAACCTTCTCCAAGCCACTCCAGTCTCAGGTGCTAAATACCCACCATTACTGCCAAAAATAGTATTTATTTTTTTGCATTAAAATATGTCTTATACTGTTCATCTGCTTCTTGCTGTTTCTGTTGGGACTTGAAAGTGCGGTAATGGCTTTTGGAGGAGTACTAGAAACACTTTAAAAGTACAACAGAATGAGCAAAGATTAGAAACTGGGTTTTAGATGTCTTTTGAATGTAAAAAGTAAACACTATTTTTGGCAATACTGGTGTAGTGCCTTGGTGGATACGTTGAAGCTGAGAGAGGTGGTGTTTTTTTGACATAAAGAAGTATGTGTCACGGGGTTGGTTTGGTGTGATAAGCACTTTGAATGACATATGTGCCATGTGGTTGTACAGATGAAAAAGTTGTGCCACTGTCGTGTTATAGCTACTAGGGCACAACATTTGCCCTTTTTGCTATATGTTGTCTGCCCTCCTTTGTCAACACTGCCCTCCTCTGCCAGGCCATCTCCCAGCTCTGTCCACTCCCTTCTCTGTCCCTTACCTGGTCCCCAGGGATCCGCAGAGGACATTTCCTTCATGTAGGGCATTTTCCTCAATGTTGGGCTCCCTAGTGTCATCAGCCATGACCTCCCTTGGGTCTGTCTATTATGTGGGGGACCAGTGGGCATTTGGGATGGAAAGTGACAGCTTCATGCTGTCATGTGTCAGGGCTTTTCCTCTCCTGCCCTCAAAACACTAGTGGCAAGGGCACCAAGTGTGCATGCACATACCAGTGTGTGCCTGCATACAGTGCTAGCTGGCATCCTCCCACTGTCTGTTCCAATTGCACTGCCACCTGTAGTCCCCTAGGTGGCAGTATGGCAGTGGAGCCTGTGTCCCTTACTGTCATGGAGAACAGCATCCTCTGTGATGCTTGGTTCCCACCCCACCAGCCAGATCCTGATGATCCATGATTGTTCCCAGACAAGGTCTCTGGTGTCGCATGTGCAAATCACAGTGGGGTGATCAAACATTTATCCATTTTTGAACAGCCCTGTCAAAGGTGGTTCATTCTTATAATAACATGCATTCCAGTCTTTTTACTTGTCACCTTAGAAGCCACTGATGCCTTGTGTAATACTTTGAAAATTATATTTAGTTATAATTCAGTTTATAGTTCATATATTTTCTGTCCCTACTGTATCTTCGTCTTATTCTTTATTACGAAGGACATTTTCATGAAAACACAATATCCTGTTCTTGTAGTTTATTTGCTCCTGCTGCTTGTCTACACCTGAGGCCATGGCATTCAACATATGACAACATAGTCTGTTGCCATTGGAATGGCAGTGATGTCACAAGCAGGGGATGGTGCAGATTTTATCTGAAGACAGGCAGCAAGTGCAAAAGAGTTTCTTTCGCAGGACCGGGATCTTATTTCCTACAGTGTTTCCAGGGTTATAAAGAAAGAGGCAAAGAAACATACAAAATATATGCTATTTGAAATATGAATCGAATAGTGTGCAAACTTTTTTTTGTTATTTTATCAGAGACCTCGGTTAAGCAATAAGGCAAGGCCATGGTTATGTTAATATTCTGTCAATCACACAGTGACGATAAAATGTAGTATAAGGCATAGTCGAGTGCTACATACCTCTAGGGACATGTAGCCGAGTGCTACTTACCCCTAGAGGGTGATTACCTAAACAATAACGTAACCCTGGACTGCCTTATTGCTGTTATAAAAATAGGTATTCTAAAATAGAGTTGTGCCCTGTTTAAGACTTGCATAGACTCTACATGTATGTTTACCAACGAGTAAAGGGTTGTTGTGATGTACTGCTTTGGGCTCCATAGCCCAGTACCCTGGGGTGGCGATAACCCCTCTGTGTAAAAAATAAAATTTTTTACTCACTCAGTAAAGTGTGGGAAGGGATCGTAATTCAGTTCGAACTGTGAGCCAGACGATCCCTTCTCACTTTCTGGTACACCTGCTCTACCCCCGTGCTCCCCTGTTTTGTGATGTTTAGCCAGGGAGAGCGCGGGGACGCACCTCATACAAGTCTATGGGGCTTAATTTCAAAATGTTGCTACAGCACTTCAGTGCACCTTTGGATGAAACTGAAAGCCACCGCTCAACTAGTAGGGTCTATTAGTTGTGTGGTGGCTTTCAGTTTCTATCCAAAGGTACACTGAAGTGCTGTAAAATGTTTTGAAATTAAGCCCCATAGACTTGTATAGGTGTCCCCAGCCTCCCTGGTTAAACGTCACAAAACAGGGGAGCGCGGGGATGGAGCAAGCGTGCCAGGAAGTGGGACGGGATCGGCTGGCTTACAGTTCGGACTGAATTACGATCCCTTCCCACACTTTACTGAGTGAGTAAAAAAATGTAATTTTTTACACAGAGGGACTATCGCTGCCCCAGGGTACAGGGCTATGGAGCCCTAAGTGGTATTTATTATATATCACATATTTACTTTAACATAGGCCTAATAGAATGCTAATAGAATGTTTACAGCTTATTAGGAAGCTCCGTTTCACTAACCTTTTTGTTATAGGGTTTTTCAATATTTTACTCAACAGTATGTGATGTGCAATTAACATATCACCCCATTATTATTGTTATTACGTGTTAATACATTATTGGATTCATTATACAAGGCAATAATCAAACCATGGAGTGGATCAGGTCTGAGGTCAAAGTTTGAGCCAGTATCCTCCCATATTTAAAATAATATTTTTGGGGGGTATTTTTTTCTGTATGGCTCTCACAAATAGAATGTCAGGTAAGATAATGACACCACTGTCATTTTATTGTCAATAAGAGTAGAGTAGTGAAAATTGACAGTAGGGATGTCACTGCTGTCATTTAATTGGAAATGAAACCACTGTTGTAAGTTTGCTGTAGGGTAAACAGTAGCTGTGCCTTTTACTTGGTGGGAAGGACTGTCAGTTTTTCTTCCTTTTTAGGGCTGTGGGTGGGTAGAGCCCTACAGTCCTCTTGCTAGGACTAGAAAACAAGCAGCTTGCAAACGCACAACTTCATGAGGTGATAAAAGTCACCTCCACATCTGTGCACCATGTACCATTCTGCTACTATCACACTACTTTTTTGTTTATGCTACTTTGCAGTCACGCTATTTCTTTTCTTTGTAACATGGGTTGGAGAAAGTGGCAGAAAACGAGCTGTCCTCCACCCTCCTCCAGTACCGCGCATGCATGATGCATGGTTCTTACTTATTTTTATTTTATTTTTTTTACTTTATTACCCCACCTGACCTTCCCTCTCAGCACCCCCCCCCCCCGAAACATAATAGTGACACTGGGGGTGCCCAATCCCCCAGTGTCACAATCGTCATCTTGTGCATCTCAGTTGTGTTTTTGTTTTTGTAACTTGTAACAAGAAAACTTCCCGTCAGTGTCTTTTGTGCCATTTCAGACCTCGGTCACAAGGTCAGGAGTTGAACATTAGCTCTGCACTTCTTCATGAGGCTGCGTCATAACAAAGCTATGTTGAAAATTTGATGTAAAAATATTACAAAACAAACTTTAAATATTTTTACTCCAAATTCCTCAGCTGCAGCCCTGTCGGCTCTGGACAGAATTTGTTTACTTGCAGCTAGAAAAAGGTTGCTGCTGACAGTCATTGATTATGGTGATGTTGTTTACACGGCATCTGTTAAATGAAAACTAGCGTACCTCAGCAGAACCAGATTCAAACTTCATGGAGTTGTTTTGCGTTGCCCCCTGCAAACTCACAATTGCGCTTTCTACTCCTGTCTAGGATGGCTGAATCTCATAGCAGGCAGAATATTTCAGTAGAATGTTATCCTCCATGAATAAACTCATGGTACTGCTCCAAATTCTCCCTCTGCATACTTTGAAGCGGTCATCGCCATCTGTGGTCTAAGATCAGTAGACTTCGGAAATTTATGGGGTCCCAGAGTCAAGTCTAAAGGGCAACTCCCAAATGGAATTCCCTGACCATTCTTCCAGAAGCTACCTTAGGAATGTTTTATTTTTTTTTTTTAACTCATCTTTATTAATTGACAAGAGAAAAGTCACATTACAGGGGAATAAACTGAAGAAGCAAATACAGCTAGGCGAGAAAGTAGTACATTCACTTCAGTAGGTATTGTCACTGCATGTCCCTCTGTTATATCTTGACATACCCATTCATAATCCGTTCCTTCCCCGTGCCGTGACTGAACGTATTGACTGTCTTATGTTACCGCCTGTTGCCAGGTATGGCTGTCTGTGTTAGCGCTGAACCCTTCCTTAGTAAAATTTACCAAACAGAAATGTATAACTTTAATGGGTGACTCAACTGGAGTCAACGTGTGAGTTGAAGAGATTATGCTGTAGAAGATCTCATCCCCTGGGGCATGTTGCTGCTTTTCCCCACCAGTGACGCTTTTGTGAGATGGCCTGGTTTGTCTAACCTCTTAGTCCTTCTTCTACTAGTCGTCCATGTTGTCTCCTGTGCCTCCTCCCTCCTGGGCTGCAGGTTCTAATCTGTCCTACCTCCTCCACTGCTCCTTTTGTTTGCCGGTGGTGAGCCTGAGTTTTGTTGTCAGCTCCTCCATCTGTTTCATGTTTTCAACCTTGATTTTCCATGAATCCATGGATGCTCCCCTATTTATGCCAGCACCTCAGCTACTGCCATGGCTAAACACTCCGCTGCCTACAACAGCGCCTGTCGCTTTGCTTTATTGGCCCCATTCTCAACCCACCACTGTACCCTCTATAATACCCTTGGATGGCTAGTGCTGCAAGGTTGCTTTGACCTAGCCCTCTGCTACATGGTGGACAGTGTCATCTGCACGGCTCCAGAATCACCTCTAACTGCCCTTCTGAAAACCCGAACGCTCCTCCGCTCTAATGGTACTCCCCCTCTAGCTGTTCCTAGGGTATCCACCAACATGGGTAGCAGAGCTTAGTCTGCAGCTGCCCCTTTGCAGTGGAACAAACTACCGGCTGAACTCCGTTCCATTGACACACACTTCGGTTTCAAGTCCCACCTTAAAGTCTGGTTCCTGGAAAACTCATCCTGCCGCTGCTCCCAGGGGTCTGACACCAACCCACACTAGTCAACTCCCCAGCCCAGGGGTTACCCGCCTACCCACACTAGTCAACTCCCCTACCTACAACTGTTATATTGCATTTTTCACAGTAACATTTGACTTCCTTGCCTGTATATATTGTATATATATTTTTTACTGAGTATTCTGTGTATTACTTGCTCACCGGACGATACAGTCACACATTGTACACTGTGCCTACGATTTGTTTGTTTTGTACCAAATCTCCTCAAGTCTGATATTGAAACCTTGTATTCACTGTTCTCAAATGGACCTATGCATCAAACCTGTATATTGTGCTTCCTATTGTTGCTAGTATCAAATTTGTTTCAGGTATATTACTGTTACCTTGTACTCCACTGTCACCCTGCACTATGTGTTATTTTATTTTATTTTATTTATTTAGTTTTTGTTGACCGGATAAGTGCACTAGACAAATCCTGCCTATTTTCAGGCACGACCCGGGGGAGGGGGATACAGAAACCCCTCTGGGGTGTGTGTTTGTTTTCTAACCTTCACCAAGACCCTCACCATGTGTTTTGTCCAGGAGTTCTGCAGAGTCTTCCAGACCTCTGGAGTGAGTGGGGTGTGTGGAAGTGAAGAGAGGGTGATAAGTTGGGCCTGGTAGGCCTCTATCTGTAGCCACCCCATATCTCGCCACTGTTTTACCCAAGTGACCGCTAGGACCAATTGTGCCGCCATATAATATAGTCTTAGATCGGGTAAAGCTTGTCCTCCTCTGTTCCTTGGTTGGGAGAGGAGATTACCACTGATCCTTCTTCTGCCTCTCTGCCAAATAAATTTCAGATGGGTGGTGTTTAATTTTTTCAAAAAAGAGTCCACGATGTTAATGGGTAGGGCCTGAAACAGAAATAAAAAGCGGAGGAGGATGCAGTTGTGTCTATCCTCCCACCCAAGGAGAGAGGGAGGAACTCCCACTGAGCCAGGTCTGTCTGGATCTCTGCCCACAGTTTCCCATGGTTAAGTTTAAAGGGAGCAGCCATTTGGGGAGACAAAATTACCCCCAAATATCTTACTATGTTAGCTGTGACCCATTTGAAGGGAAAGTCCCACATTACTTCATGCGGCAATGTCCCTCCAAACTTTATTGCTTCTGATTTCTGTAGGTTAACTTTATACCCCAATATCCTTCCGTAGCTCTGGAGTTCGTTTCTTAGGGCTGGAAATGATGTCTCAGGTGAAGTTAAGAAGAAGAGGGAGTCATGGGCGTACAAAGACACCTTGTGGGTCCTATTACCTACCCGTATACCCTGTATGATTTTGTTTTCTCTCACCCTGTCACTGCCAGAAGCTCAATGTAGAGTGTGAATAACAGAGGGGAGAGCGGGCGCCCCTGCCTTGTCCCTCTCATTAGATGGACTCTCTCCGTGGCATAGCCATTGACCCTCACTGTCGCCTGCACTGAGGCATACAGGGTTTTCACTCCCTCTCTGAATTTGGGGCCTAGCCCCATCTCCCGCAGGGTTCTGTGTAGAGACCTCCAGTCCACCCGGTCAACGGCCCTTTCGGCATCCATAAACACTGTCAGCGTGGGTTCTCGGGTGGGCTGTTGACAGGTAATGAGATCGAGGAGACGTCTTATGTTGTCATGAATTAGCCTCCTTAGGAATGTTTTAAGTAAGAAATAACACAACATGGGGTGCTGTTGAGCACATCCACGGAACAGACGTGTTCTCCTTGGCTCCTAGTTTCAGAGGAACATTTAATCTATTATTTACTTTTAAAAGTTATATTATCAACTAGCAAATACCTGCAATCGATAGGTTACCTCCTGTGGAGCAGTTTGGTGTGTGTTGAAACAATGGACAGGACAAATAAAGGTGGACAGAGTGGCACTAAAACCCACCCTCCGACGGAGATACAGGCCTCAGCACCCATACCGGAACCTGCTGGAGTAGAGCCTCCGTGGAAGGCCCTACAGTTGTCAAGGTGGAGACTATATTATGGAGGCTAGAAGAACAGGATATAAAAATAGAGGTTGCCACTAAGACGGCAGCTATGGCTGAAGCTCAAGCCACGCAAGCCGTTTCAGCCACCTCAAAGATAATCCAAGAAAACTCCCAGCTTTGTTATTGATTGGAGGCACTGGAAAATGCTCAGCATGCCTCCAATCTAAGGATTGTTGTCTTACCTGAGGGTCGAGAGGATCCCAATCTTCTTTCTTTTTTGAAGGACTGGCTCCCTTGGGCTCTGCAACTTAACCCAGATTGCGCAGCTCACTTTATCCGGGCTTATCACTTCACTCCCCGGTCCGCAGAAGCTCAGAGAGACCTGCCTAGAACTGTTCTACTAGTTATGAACAGCGTCACCATGAGGGATCAAGTACTACAGGCAGCCCACACTGCTGAACACTTAAATTATGATGGCAACACAGTCCATGTGTTCCCCGACTTATCCTTTGCAACTTGGGCTCATCGGAAAAAATTTGATGGGGTCAGAGCGAAGTTGAAAAGTCTCGGAGTGGTCCACTCCCTTCTGATGCCGGCACATTTGCGTATTTTTTATGGAAGCTGCACCTTCATGTTTACAGATCCAGTTGAAGCCGGGAAATGAGTAGAGTTGATCCCGCATGAGTTTGAGGTGGTCCGTGGGTCTGCACAAGGTGACCAAAGTTCGGAGGAGGCTTATAGTGGCACGAGAGGTACAAGAAATTGTTTAAAACATGCAGCTGCAGAATAAGGGGTGCTAGCTGCACATTCAAGCAGACTTGACAGACCTCTAGGCCTTTATCTGCTGGCAAATTTCATATGTTTGTATGTAGTTGTGGACCTAGTTGTCTCTCTCTCTCTCTCTCTCTCTGCGGCTAAATCCCGCAGTCCACCGTCCAGTGACATTTTTATTTGGACTGCAAAGTTTCACTTACAGTAAGCGATTTAAGCTGATCTGTCTGTACATAGCGTACAATTTACTTATTTGTTGAATTCAGTTAAGATGCTGGTTGCTGTATTGTTGTGGTTCATCAGAATGAGGGGCTCTTTTTGAACACTAAAAATGTTTGGATACCTTTATGTTTGGGAAGGGGTCATATCAGCTTTCTTATGTTGAGGTTATTACATGGTTGGACTTGCGTTATATTTGGACTGACCACCATTCCTTGTGGGGTGCAGCTATTTCAATAATATATGTAGCATGTTCATCTAGATATCCCCCATATCCGTGATATTATTATGTTTAGACTAATTCTTCCTGTTCCATTTGTTGGATTCTGAACTGTATGTGATGTCTTGCATATGCATGTAACTTACCATTGTATTTTGTCTAAAATGCACTAAGTATGAAGTTAAAAAAAAAAAAAAAAGAAATAACACAACATGACATGATGTGTGGTTGTAACCAGCCTCTCTTTTTCCTAGCTTGTTACTAGAGAGCATTTGTTGGGGTAAGCCTGACCCTGAGAGATGTTCTCCAGTGGGCCTCTGCTTGAAGTCTGGGTGTCTGGAGTTTTTACTCTGAGTTTCCCCGACTCAGCTAGAAGCGGGAAACTCAGACTTAAATATTTATGGCCCTGTCCTTTTTCCTTTGCACTATAAGAGGGGAAAGACTTGCTGAGTGGCAGGCAGTCCTTTGCGCAGAAGAGAGCTTCTAGGTTCCAGGATTCCACTGAGAGAAGTCAGATCCAAGACCAACAGATGAGAGGAACCCAGGAGAGGGACTCTGTCTCTCTCTGCCCCTCCAGGAGTGGGGAGAGGCACCTTAGCACCAGCTAGGGAAGGAAGATCAGATAAAAAGTCCTGCCCAAGGGAAGGAGTATCATTGAGACCCAAATGACACCAAGGGAGTAATGGTGGGCTGCTCCTCAAAGGAGGTCACCTTGATCCTTGTAGATATTCTCCCACACATTAGGGGAATGCAAGAGACGGAGCAATATTTGAGTAAACCTTACATGGTAGCGCTCCATAGTAATAAGGAGATCCTCTAGTGTAGCTGACTAGCAGTATGTATTTAGGTAATGCCGGGGTAAGTGCCTGGTAAGTGTTGGGATTGGTAAATCCCTGGCATGGTAGTGTGCTTTGTTTGGGCCACTAGGGCTATCAATGTGGTTTAGTAAGGGAGACACACATGGCCAGACCACTGTTGGTTAAATAATTGCGAGTAGATCATAACGGGAATTGCTTGTCCATTTTGCTATCACTCACTGGCAGTGTAGCCATGTGCTGGCACAGCTGCCCTCAGGGTAGTGCTTGCTCTGCCTGGGAGGGTGCTACAATGCAGCTGGTCTTATGGGTGTGACAAAAAGCCCAGGAAACCCCAAAAGGGAACTAAGGATTGTGGTAATAGCAGAAGCAGCAGCTGCAGCAGAGCCTAGTTATAGCAAAGGGCAGAAATAAAACAGTGACGCTCAGTTTCATGCACAGTTGTCTACACCACATAGAAACTGTCGGCTGATAAGGACCGCTAGGCCCATCCAGTCTGCCCGTAGGCCCTATACATTGTATGTGGCCACTGACCCTATGTGATCAATGGTTTTTCATGACTTTCTTCCCTCTCAAGGTTCCCTTGTGCCTGTCCCATGCAGGTAGTTACAAAAGAGACAGGGTAGCAACACTGCCGATTAGGTGTAGACTATCACTGATAATAAATTCATATTTGTATATAACAGTTTCACACTTTATTAGAAGTAAAATGCCCAGGTTTTTACTCACAGTACAGGAACAGGTAGTGTGTGGTTTTCATTAGGTGCTTCTGGGACAGAAAAAGGAACCATCTGGTGCAGATCCCTGTTGCATTTCATGAAGAGGAAAGAACCTCAGCACAGCATTTCAATTTGTTTAAACAGGTGAAGTTGATAAAGCAAGAACTCTCGAGCTATAATGTTTTCAGCTCCAATTCAGAAAGGCTTTTGTAAAGCCTTAATGCAAATATACAGTTAATAAGGCAGCAAAAACCACAAAAGGTTCAAATTGGAAGCAGTGTTAATAGCAGCAAAAGTTTTTAAAGTGCGTTTAAGTGCGGTAACAAACTGAATTGTAAAGCATGTGCTCCATACTTTGTCCATGCCCACGAAGACCGAACATGTGTGCTGACATTTCAGGGTCGACCCCTTCTTCAGAGTAGTAGTGTGTGGACTCACCAGCAAGCCAGTAGTAAATGGTTTGCTCTTAAAAAGTTAGGCATGCAAAAGCAGTGCTCACCATATTAGTGCACATGTGACAAATAATTATAGCCGGTCCAGTGACACGGAAGGCAGAGGCATTCACATCCTACCGGCTGCCATGCCGGCAACCTGGGTTCGGGAATGAGCCTGGGCCAGTTGGGGGTCGGCCGGGGGGGGGGAGGATTGAGAGTGCTGGTGGATGCTGTCCTTCTCTGGGGAGGGTGGGTAGACTGCTGTGCCGCATCACCTCCACCTAGGTGACCTAGGTAGCAATGCAGCTCAGGCAGCAGTTGTTGGGGGACGCTCACTAATGGTGGATGTTTGGACAATGTGCAAATGTCAGACTCCCGCCTACATGGAGCATCCATGGGTTGGGATCCCTAACAGGGGAAAACACTGCCAGTGGCAGGATGATGCCCCGTGGCACCTCACAGACCCCACACTGTCTATTGGGCATGGGGACTGCCTACTGAGCGTGATTTCCGGAGGGGGGCTTGGAGGACCCCTGACAGTTCCAACACAGGAAAGGCCCCTCAGGTAAGTCCCAGGGATGGCGGGTGATGGGGTTGGGGGACACCTGACAGACCCAACATGAGGGGAGATCTGTGGAAGAATGGGGGCCCCTCAGGTAAGTACCAGGAACGGTGGGTGATGGGGTTGGGGAGCCACAAGGCTGAAGGAGGCCTGTCAGCAAGGAGGGTAATAAAAATGGAAGTTACAAAAATAAATTATGATACCAGGATCATTAAAATACAACATTAGATCAAACAGGGACAAAACAAGACCCAACAGAAACGTGAAGGTGGAGGGAGTGAAGGAAAAGTAGGTGGGAAGGGAGGTGGAGTAAAGGAGGGAGAATGGCTACTGTAGGGAGAGAAGGGGTAGGGAAGGAAGGGAGAAAAGGGAACGGAATTGATGCAAACAATGGAAAAAAAGTCCAGTCTCATTAATAAATACATCTAAGAAAGAATAACAGGGCTTCTGCTTTATTCAGGCCCACTGCCAAGACTCCCGGTCCCAGCCTTTGCATTACACCCAGGCATTAGAGGGACTCTGCACAGCTCAACCTAAAACACTAGAGCACATCCTCCTAAAGGTAGGCCTGAGAGCTCTACTTACCAACTACTCAGCCTGAAAAACAGAGCAATCAGCAAATTGCTCTGTAGCAGAGAGGTTGTTCCTGGGTGGGGTGGAGGAACAGTGGGCTAAATTAAGGGATGGCATAATGAAGACAACAAACTGTGTGAGTGAGCAAAAATGGGAGGAAGAGGAGACCATATAGTTCTCGAGGAATGTGGTTCTTAGGTTTTAAGAAGTAGAAGTGCACCTAATGGCACTTCGAGTGTACCCCCCCCCCCACTACACAGTGGTAATGAATGTACTTTCCCATTTGTTCACATGTATGCCTAGCCTTTTTTTTTTTTTTTTTTTTTAACTTTCGCACTATGGGCATATAATATTCCTCTGGCAGGCTGCTGTTCCATTGGCAAATTACTCTTTGTGTATAACATGCCCCCCTCTTATTAGTTTTGTATGGTCTACCTTCAGTTTGCTGACTATGAATCCTAGTACTATGTTCAGTTTCCCTTTTGTCAAAACCCTTGTCTGCTAATAGATAATTTTTCATTACATTAAACATATTAGGTCCCCTCTGACTCTCCTCCTCTGCAGTGTGTGCAGACCTAGTCTTGTTTTGTAATCTTTATCACCACAGTAGTGCAATAATGGCTTCAAAGATAAAGGCTAAAGGATGGCATTCAGGAGGTACAAGGAGGTGAAGAGTGTGGTGTACCAGGAAAAGCAGAGGGAAGCAGGGAAGGTGTTAAGGGGTGCAAAGGCGCAAACAGAGGAATAGATAGCCATTGGGGTAGCTAAAGGGAATAAGACCTTTTTTTCAGATACATTAGCAAAAAGAGGAAGAGAACATGACAGACTGAGTTTAAGAAGGGCAAGAAGAGGCTGGTGCAGAGGAGGATCAGAAAAAGTAGATATCCTAAACAGATACTTCTGCTCAGTCTTCACAGTGGAGGGAAAGGGGATGGACCATATAGAAGCAGCAGAAACACTGGGCGGAGGGTGGTAGACACAAGTCCATTCACAGAGGAAAGAGTCCTGAGCGGACATACAAATCTGAAGAAGACAAGGCTATGGGGCTGGATGAGGCACACTCTAGGGTGCTGATGGAGCTCAGGGAAGTACTGGCTGCACCTCTAACAGCCCTATTCAACAACTCATTGGAAGCAGGAGTGGTTCCGGAGGACTAGAATAAGGCAGATGTAGTCCCACTTCAAAAAAGCAGCAGTAGGGAGGAGGCTGGCAACTACAGGCCAGTCAGTCTAACATCAGTGGTGGGAAGTTAAATGGAGACACTATTAAAAGAAAGGCTAGTGGAGTATCTAGAATCCAGTGGGTTACAACTCCTGAGGCAGCACAGATTCACAGGGGAGGTGGGAGGTCATGTCAGAGGTACCTGATCGATTTCTTTGACTGGGTGACCAGGGAAATAGATTAGGGTGTGGCGGTGAATTTGGTCTACTTGACTTCCACAAGGTCTGTGACACTGAGCAGTTTGTGTATGGGACACAAGGTGGTAAACTTGGTATGGAACTGGTTGATGGATTGGCGACAGAGAGTGGTGGTAAATGGCACTCATTCTAATGAGGGGAAAGTGACCAGCGGGGTACCTCAGGCTCAGTACTGGGACCAGTCCTCTTCACTGTCTTCATAAGCAACATTACAGAAGTATTGGAAGGAAAGGTATGCCTGTTTTGCAGATGATACCAAAATCTGAAATAGGGTAGATACTCTGGAGGTGGTGAAGAGAATAAGCAGAGATCTGAGGAAACTCGAAGAGTAATCAAGGGTACGGCAGCTGGGTTTCAGTGCAAAAAACTACAAAATCATGTATGTAGAGCACAGAAGTCCAGGGACAGTGTATAACATAGGGGGAGATATATTGATGGTCACTAAATAGGAAAGAAACTGTGGGGTTATCACATCTGATGATTTCAGGCTGGGGAGGCAGTGCCAGTGGGATGCTGGGGTGCATGGGGAGGGGAATAACCAGTAGAAGGAGAGATGTGGTGTTACCACAGTACCGATCGTTGGTGAGACCCCACCTAGAGTACTGTGTGCAGTTCTGAAGACCACACCTCAGGAAAGACATAGACAGGGTGGAGGCTGTCCAAAGGAGGCAACTAAAATGATGCAGGGGCTGTATCATAAGTGCTATGAGGAGAGACTGAGGGATCTCATCATGTACACCCTGGAAGAAAAAAGGGAGAGAGGGGACATGCTAAAGACCTCTAAATACCTTATGAGGGTAAACAAGTTACAGGAGGGGAGTATTTTCCAGAAGAGAAGGTGCACGAGAACAAAGAGGCATGCAGTGAAGCTGGAGAATTGTGAGGAAGTGCTTCTTCACTGAAACAGTGGTGTGTACCTGGAACAGTAGTCCAGCGGAGGTGGTGGGAGTGAAAACAGTGGTGAGTTTCAAGTATACATGGAATGAGCACAAAGGAATCTTGGTAGAAAAGCTTTGGGGGGGGGGGAGCCGGAGATCAGGTAGGATTTGCAGTGACAGTATAGTCTGGAACAAAATGGGCAGACTACGTTTACCAAGCGGTCCTTATCTGCCAACAAATTCTATTTCTGTTTTTTTCCATGTAGCTTTTTCTCCCAGCAGGAGGCTGGTAGGCGAGGTTTCAGCTCTCTCTTGCTTGAGAGAGCTTCGGTCAGACCTGAAGCGTGTCATGAAGCCTGCCAGCATCCCTTTTCCATTTTCTCCCCAATCCGATTGCTAGGGCGCACACATCAGCATGCGCACATGGAGGCATGCGCACGCTGCATAGTCCCACAGCAGTCTCTCCTTGTTGGCGCCCAACAGTCCTGCACTACCACAGGCCTCCACCTGGTGGCAGTCGTTTAGCAGGAAGGACAGCCCACCCTCCCCGGGAGAGGAAAGTAGTCCTATGGATGCTCGATCTTCTCCTTCCCTGGCCGATCCCCGTCGACCTAAGTATGCTTCCAAACCCGGGTCGCCGGCATGGTAGGAGGTGAAACATGCAGCGCCTCAGCCCTCCACATCACTGAGCCAACTCATCTATTTCTGTGTTTACTGTTTTTCTTTATTTTTTTCATGCAAAAAAAATGGCAGCTGATATTGGACACTGCCAACTGCCAGTCTAGAGAGAGACACACTTCAGCCCATTCCACTCCCTCCTATCTGTACTTTACCACCTAGCCACTGGGGTCTGCTGCGTAGATCAACATCACACGCACACTCAATAAAATGCTACATTTCAGTGCTGTCAGTTTGGATATTCCTGCTAAAAAATGTGATGTCTGCAGTTTTCTTTAATGTGACAAGAGTTTTGTCAGGTGCATTCCTTTCAGTCAAAAACCCAGCTAACTAACTGTTCTACTGATCAGCGTGACGCCTGGCGTGTAGGTGAGTTCTTTCATTGCAGCCGAGTGCTGAGCTAACACCAAGATGAGGCTATATACCATGTGACTGCTTCTTTGGTAACTTGGTGATCTAAGTAGTGTGCAAACTGCAGTTCACCTGTCTGCCTGTTCTGCTGGTTCACACAATGCAAACCAGTCCATCTAAAAGTCTGAAACGTTTGCGATAATCAGACACATGAAGTTTGACCTGTGATTCTCTAGCAGAACATTTCCCATGGACAGTGGTTTTCTACTGTAACCCTCATATCCAGTCCATATTTGTGAAATGCATTTTGCTATTCAGAAGATAGTCTGACAGTATTAGATGTGATGTGTTGAACAGTACTCTAGCTGGAAGCTGACATATCTTGTTCTTTTCCCCTTCATACTTCAGCAGCACTGTGACCTCACTTATTGTGACATCATGCTAATGTCACAGTTTTCATTTTAAATGAAGAAAATGAAAATTGTGACATCATGGTCAGTGATGTCACAGTGAGTGAGGTTACTATGCTCATAAGAAATGAAGGGGAAAACCACTGCATATGTCAGCTGCCAGGTAAAATAACCCTCTACACATCTCAGTTTGTATTATTAGGTATAACATCTTCTAATTGGCTACAGGAAAAAAAATACTTTAGAACTAGAAAGCACCTGGTTACTTTAAAAATGACTAGCATTTTCAGTGTGCTCATTTTGGTGCTACCAGTTCTGTAATCTTTTTTAATTCATGGAATAAAAAAAATGGAAAACAGTTTTATGTGATCTTGTTCATTCACATCATGAGGTGATTAGAGAGGCCAGGCCCTGTCCCACCAGCACATGTAACATGCCCTGCCTGACACCAGGGTGACTGGAGAATTCGACAGAGTGAAACTGCAGTATGGTGCAGCAGATGAGCACCAGTGGTTGCCATGGAGATCTCTAATATAGCTGAAACTCAAAGAAAGGGCACTTGCTGAGGCGCACACGCTCAATAGTAAATGAATGAAGAGTAAGAAGAATGAATACGAAGGCCTGTGGTAGCTGTCCCAGATGGAGTACTAACCTTTTTTTATATTAACTAAATTGTTATCAAATAGATTTTATGCATCCATCCTGCAAAAGCAAGCATTATTACTGTGTCTGTGTGTGGGGGAAGGGAGTTTCCTCCATGCAGTACAGCTCAAAGGCAGACAGCTACGTAGTGGTCTTTATTTATCCAGAAGCGTGCCTCGGACTACTGGGGCCAAGTGTGTGCCATGGGATTTGTCTGCAGCATATGCGCTGGTGTTAATGATGGAAAAATTACCACAACAATTAGTCATGGATCATTGAAGGGAGGCCCCCAACACTTGGACAATGTGATTAAACCCATGTATGTGACAATTAACTCTCCTGAAGGTTTATTCACCAAGGAGATTGCTTTGGGGAAAACGATGGGGCAAAATGCAGCAGGCTAGGTCTAGTGCAGCTGGCTCTATCAATTTTAATCTGACACAGAATTAATCACATTCAAATTACACGCTCCCTCTTATTGCACCATTTGTGTCGCCCATTTATTTATTTTTTATGAAGCCTACGGTAGCATGACTAATTTAATTCTTGCTAGCAATAAATTTATGGTACGGCTTCAAGACAGTTGAATGCTCCTGGTGGTCTAGGGTTCAGTTCTTTCCAAATGACAAAAACATAACCAAGCATGCTACCTTGTGAAGACCCTTGTGTTTTACGGCTGAAGTCCCAGAAAAAACATGTGTTACCGTTCGCCTAATGCACCGCCTTCCCAGTTAACCAGAAGACAGCATGGCTCAATAGTTTTTCATTTGGTGACCATGCCTCATACAGAATGAAAAACTCCAGTCTTTGCCCTGTTGGGGAAAGCCTCACAAAAGCAGTTTATTCTTCAAGTAGAATGGGTAAATAAACTTAAAGCATAAAACACAGATTCTGTTGTCTTTGTACATGCTAGACGTTTATTTGTGATGAAGGAATATATTGTGTTTCACTTTTTGCAATTACCTTATTAATCTACAAATTCTTTATCTTGTGGCCAGGGAAGAGAACTGATACCACTCCGAGTGGGGCATATTTTTCTATTTTAATTTTATTTTCAAAGCTATTTATCTGGGGCCAGTGTTTTGTGGATTGATGTTAGTAGCTCATTTATTGAGAGGCCCTCTCCCCACCTGAAGAAATGGAGCTTGTTTGGGAACTTTGATCATCATATTAGTTTTTTACCCTTGAAGCAGCGCAGTTGGAGTTTTCATGTCTGCCTGTAGGAAATTTTATTTATTGTTTGAATATAGAGCCACCAGTTATGCATCACCTCTCAGTTGTCATATGGAAGTGTTGATAGACATGTCACTGGGCCTAACAACTGGGCCATGTGAGCAACGTATTTCTAGCTCAGTAAAGAAATGTGTAGCAAAGCACTGTTTGTCTAGCAGTGCATTACATTACACACTGCCAAAGCAAAGTTTTCCCTGCAGGTTCCTACTCAACTGATGCCTCCTGGTTCCGAAACTGAGTAATTGGAAAAATTAATATTGGATAGGAAAAAGGCAGTATTACCTAAGAACTCCAAATAAAGAAAAATATGATTATTTCAAAAGAGACACACATGAAGCAATACATGGAAGAGATTAAACTGAAGTACCTGCCCAAATGTAGTTATGCTAAAATTGTGTCAAGCAAGGTTTATGTATCCTTTAAGGAGGCAGTATAGCACAGTGGTTTAAGGCTCTGAGCTGCAAACCTGGAGACCTGGGTTTGCATCCCACAGCCCCCACTTGCATACTGTGTGACCCTGAGCAAGTCACTTAACTTCCTTGTGCTCCCAGGTCACACCTGGAAACAAGCTTCGGCTTAGTGTGCCTCTCCTGGTTAAACAATCCGCCCCCCCCTTTAAGCAAGGTAGGGCCTCACTAAAGGGACAGATCGATGGGGATTGCGTTCTCACCCAGTAGGAGATTCTGAGATCAGCCATACTCTGTCTGCAGGCCCAATGTATGGCTTAAACAGTGGTGGTGCTTGAGGGGAGTTGTGCCAGACAAGTTTAGGACAGTTCAGAGCCTGCAACGGTCAAACAAATCTCTGTGTTGTATACCACTGTGAGATCCCTTGATTCCATGGGAAGTATGGGTATGTCCTCATGTCAGATTCCCATCAAAGTGACCAGGATTGAGTCTGTGTGTGAAGATACTGTGAGTCCAGTGTTTACAGTTTCTACAGTGCAGTTTGGGCATGAGCCTACCTGTCTAGGAGTTCTCATCCCACTGAATGGGCATGTTTGTCATGCCTTGAATTTGAGCACAAATGCAATGGGCAATCCACGGGGAAAGGAAGGACAGATGAAGAACATGGCAGCTAAAGGCAGCATTTTTGGAACTGTTAGTAAGAGGAAGTGTAAACTCTCTGGCAGGGATATGCCCCTTATGCTCTCCCTGAAGGAGCTTTGTTTCCTAGAGACTGTTCCAAACCTACTTTGAGAGTGCACATGCATTGCAAACATCCCATGTAGTGAGAGCCACAGAATCCAGGTAAGCAGAAGTTCATGTCTCAGTCTTTAGAGCATAAATCACTCCAAAAATAGCTTACTAAGTAAGGTAATTCTTGGGTCAAAATGTGTTTCTGGAGGTCTGCTGCCAAGATAGGATATTCCAAGCCTACTGCCCACCCAAGGGCAGTGACCAGGGAGGGTGGTAAAGACATACGGTTGCAATAGGGCCCGGCCCGCACTATCAGAGGGCCCCACTGCCTCAGAGATTAGCATTTGTGCATTGACTATCCATTTGAAATTCAGGCTGGCAGCAGTGAGGTCTGTGCTTCAGAGTCAACTCCAGTTTTTTTTTGGGGGGGGGGGTACAGAACAAAGGAGCAATAGGGATCATCACTCAAAACATCTGATCTGGGTGCCAGTGTCCCCAGGAGGAGCAGGGAAGATTACAGTGTTCAGTTCCTTGATCCTGGTAGCACAGACAAACTGTAGATGTTTAGCAGGACTGATACAAGAGAACAAAAGAACTTATGGTTAAAAGAGCCACCGACGCCTCAGGAAGAACTTTGAAAAACGTACTACATTGGACACAAAGCAGTTGATATATCTCATTAGCTCTGTATTTCTTATCCCAATTATTTAGTATTGAGCTCATATGCATGAAAACAGGATAGTTATTCCTTGAGGGTTCATCACCTCCCTATTACTTCTTCCCAACCTGATATCGTAATACTCTGCTCGTGACATCACAGTTATTCTCGTGCCAACAAACTGTGATGTCACAACAGGGCATTATAATCTCAAGTAGGGAATAAGCTGTAGAGGCAGATGAACTGTAAAGCTATGTTTACATTGTGGCAGTGGTTTGAATTCTCCGTCGCTCCTCGCAAGCTGCGCTGTGTGGCAACTTCCGAATTAACTGCTTACACAACTCCCCATGCTGCGCCACAAGTCACACCACAGTAGGGCTGTTCCTATAGTGGGAGCATGTTTTCTGAGACCGTGGATGATGGGAAAAGTGAGTTGCATAGCGGATAGAGTGCAGAAGTGAGTTTACACTGCAGGGAAATCACTCAGTCCGCTGGACGTCCCCTGTCCTGTGTCGATACAGAAACGAGATTCGAATGGCTCCTGAAGCACTCCCGGGAATGTCCACATGACAGTATTTGCAGCACGTCAACCTGTGCGCAAGGGTTGATGCGCTGCAAATAGGCCAGTGTAAACGGGGCTTAAAGGATGAAGATCTTGTTTTTGTCTAAATTTCTTCAGTAATAAGTAACGGAAAGGAGAACTCTACAGGAGATATGTGAAATACAAACGAAACTGCGTCTAAATATTATGTTTTCCAAAAGGTGTCAGCTGCTCTATAAATATTGTATATGCACCAATGACTATTTTATGCTAATTAGTGGGGAGGTAGGCCCCCACAAAATATTCTGCAGTGGGGCCCATACAGTCATTGGTACTGCCCTGCTGCCCTCCCCTTCCCATGCATGCAGGTTCTAAACTGATCAAAACAGCAGCTGGTGGTGGGGGACAGAAGAAAACACAACTAGTGTCCCATTCTTTGGCAACCCTTTTTGTCTCGTATGCAACTAGACCAGTGATTTGACAAATCCCTTTGAAATCATCAACAAAATATGCTCGGCCTCAGAGTCATTGTAAAAGCATAGAAACCATTAGCAGACCAGCCAGTATGGACGCACCATATGGAGGGGGCTGATTGTTATGACCCAGCTCTGCCAGATTTGGTTATTTAGAAATTAGTGACTGGAAAGGGACACTGAGCCAAGGCACATTTCCAGGTATGACCTGGGGGAAGGGAATACAATGGAGAAAATGTATGTAAGCCCCCCACCACCCCAGTATGGGGCTTACCTTTATGGGTTGCATGTCACAAAAATTAAAAGCCATCCTAGCCCCATGGCAGACAGCATGACCAGCACAGGAATAATGCAGCCCTGGTGGGTTAAAATAAAAGCACTAGAGAATGAAACAAAAGAACTGCAGGATGTAAAGTATACTGGGTGATGCCCATGCAGTTCCAAGCCTCTGTCTCCACAAAGATGGCTAGAAAACCAGTCAGGGGTCACAGATCTCCAGCCTGGAAATTTGGGTCAGTCATCTGTTTGCAGCACTACAGACTCTGCATGCAGGCTTTGCATGATGGGGCTGGCATTCCAGAACTCAGCCCGCTGGGGGGTTTTAGACCAATGGGGTGTCAAGTTCCGTAAATATAAGAGGGAATTGAAATAAATAAGCGGGGCCCAGCCAGTTCTGCCAGTGAGACAGAGTGGACCTGTGAGCTGGTGAGCTGCTGATGCCATACACTGCGGGCCCAGCAGACTCAAGAAGTCTAGGATCCCAACAACTGATTCTTTTGTGAAGAAAACAGTTTTTTATCAAAACTAATAGTTTGAAGGCGAGGCTTGGAGCTGTGGTTTTCCTGCCCCACAAGTGACTTTCCCCTCTGGGGACAAGCTTCTTTGCAGATCGACTGATCGAGAAGGCCACTGTCTGCTTCATGGTTGCTGGATCTTCTGCACCTGCAGCCCTAGACTGACCATGTGAGAGAACCTAGACAGGTGAGTGAACACCAGACGACCCCTGGGGAAACCTTCTCTCCAGCTGGAAGCCCATACAGCTGTCTCACCTGTTCTGTCATCTGACATCAAAGGTATCTGTGAAGATACAGAATCGTGAGTAACCAGTGGGGCTTCGGCCTCATACCTGGGGAAAATTACGATTGTACCAGGGACTGGTGGAGAAGCCCTGGATGGGACTCTGCCCCTTTGTTAGGCCCAGGCAGGGGACCTCTGGAGGCCACCTGGTCACTCATTTGTGTGTGGATTACAAACAGGGCCCTTTTTCTACAGTTTACAGTTTCATTGTTCCACAACAGTTTGTATTTTAAAGTGTGTTTGCCTGCAACAGTTTAGAGTGCGCCACTGAGCTCCTACCCTGCTAGCAGCAACTGCATCCCCAATGAGGTATCCACTGCAATGAAAAAAGAGTACTCTCTCCCTTGGCCTTTCAGGGAATTTAAGTTGGGTGCACCCACTTGGGGTTTTCAGGACTGCCAGGGGGGTCAGCAGATTGTGTGTGGCAAATTATTGTTGTTGTCAGTGCATAGAGCAGTTTTGGAAGCAGTATAGTGTAGTGGTTAAGAGCACCGAGAGGTAGACCTGGAGAACTAGGTTTGAATCCCACAGCCACCGCTTGCATACTGTATGACCATAAGCGAGTCACTTAACTGCCCTGTGCTCACAGGGTGCACCTGGAAACAAGCCTCAGCTTAGTGTGTCTTTCCTGGCTAAAAATTGTAAAATAAAAAAAACAAAACAGGGTATAAAATGTTATTGCTACCCCACTGCTTCCATTTTTCCTGCTGCCTCCTTGTTCTTTCCATATCCTTCCCATTTAAATAAATTGTTTGGATTGCATTTCTTGGTTATTGCTGTTGTAGTGTCACTTATTTTGGGTGCGGGACTGTGTGGGCAGGTTACGCAATATTTCTTGGGGAGTAACAGCCTTGTGTCTCAGCATCCAGGTGCCTCACATTGCTACGCCAGGTGGAGGCAGCACACAACTTTTCGGCTTGAGTACTTAGTGTAGCACAACTTTAGGCAACTCAGGCTGGCCCCTATTTAGGGGTTGGAGAGGTGAACCCTGAGGGCCCTGGGTGGTGTGCTACATTCCTGTACAGGTAACACAAAGTGACAACTAAAGGCATAAATTATACATTCCAGTGCAGGTACAGTCAGTACAGGCAAAGGGCAAGTACAAAGGATTACATAGAAACATAGATTTTGTCAGCAGATAAGGACCAATTATCCCACCTGGTGTTTAAGTTAATTTTAGTGTTTAATAATTACAGAGTGCAAACATGAAATAAGCAGTAATAAGAAGTAAAATATATGTGCACAGGTTCTCTTACGGATAGTGCGAAGGAAGGGCAAAACAAGCAGAAAACAATCTGCAGGAAGCACCAACACTGCAACAAGAAAATTGTGCTCAGTTGAGATACGAGACGAGTGAGCAGAGACAGAGAAGAGAGGAGGAGGAGGAGGGCTGGAGTAAGATGATGATGAGGAGGAGGGCTGGAGTAGGATTAGGTGGAGGTAGAGGAAGGAGCAAAGTAAGCCTTTAGGAGCTGTTTAAATGAGGTGTAAGGGGGAGAGGCTCAGCTGAGGGGAGAGGGAGGGGGGAAGGCAGATAGAGAAGGCAAATTCACCAGCAGAGTTTTTTTTGTTTGTTTATCCTCCGATTCTCCCCCAGCAGTCCCACTCTGGCTGCCCCCCCAGCCGCATCACCCGACTTCTCCAGGACTTACCTTCCCTTGGTGTCCTCTGCCACAGGAGCTGTGAGGGTTGCCCAGTTGCCAGTGTGGAGGCTGCAAGGGGTTGGTAATTATCCTGCTGTCGAGAGTTGTTTTCTGCCAGTTTTTGCCCCTTGGGCCCCACGGACTTGCAGTGGGAGTGATGTGTGAGCTGTGCTTCTGCAGAGATGCCCCCAGTGTCCTAAACATGGTCCCTTCTATCAATGTGTAAGTCACATGTGCTGCCACTTTGAAATCTCCAGGTGGCAGACAAGCAGTGAGCCATGGCATGCCCCATCCCCATGGAAGGAGAGCAGTCTTGTGAATGTTCAGTCCTCCCTCCCCTGGCTGGCTCCCATGCGACCCTCATCTGTTTCCAAACCTGAGGCACAGAGCGCCTCAGCCTTCCATGCCACTGGGCCAGCTGACCAGCAGAGGTTTGTGAAGCATGGGAAAGAGAAGGAATGAAAAAACTGAGTATAGAAAATAGGTGGACACGGAGTGGGACAGGAAGGTGGAGAGGTACAGTAGGGAGAGAGGGGTTACTAGTGGGGTACCGCAGGGTTTAGTAATGGGTCCAGTCCTTTTTAATGTCTTCATAAGTGACATTGCAGAGGGACTGGAAGGAAAAGTGTGCCTCTTTGCAGCTGACACAAAGATCTGCAACAGGGTTGATACACAAGGAGACGTGGAAAGGATGAGAAGGGACTTGGCAAGGTTGGAGGAATGGTCAGAAGTATGGCAGCTTGGATTCAATGCAAAGAAGTGCAAAATAATGCACCTGGGAAACAAAACCCAGGGGAAGATTACACAGTGGGGGGGGGGGGTAGTAACAACAACAAAAATGGAAAGGGACCTGGGGTAATCATATCAGATGACCTTAAGGTTGGCAAGCAATGTGAGAAGGCAGTAGGGAGGGCTGGGGGGATACTGGGATGTATAGGGAGAGGCATCACCAGCAGAAAACAGGAAGTTGTTATCCCCTGTACAGACAGTTGGTGAGACCCCATCTGGAGTACTGTGTCCAGTTCTGGAGACCCCATCTCCACAAGGACAGTAGACAGGATAGAGGCAGTCCAGAGGAGGGCAACTAAAATGGTGTAGGGTCTGCAAGAGAAGCCATACGAGGAAAGGCTAAAGGAGCTTAATATGTATACCGCTGAGGAAAGGAGGGAGAGGGGGGACATGATAGAAACGTTTAAGTACCTCAGTGGAATCAACAAAGTCCAAGAGGGTAGTAGCATCTTTCAGAAAAAGAGATGCGCAAGAACAAGGGGACACAATTTGAAGATAGAGGGAGGACGGCTTGGGGGCAATGTGAGAAAGTATTTTTTCACAGAGAGGGTGATGGATGCATGGAACAGCCTTCCTGAGGAGGTTTTGGGGTCTAAAACTGTGGGAGAATTCAAGAATGCATGGGACAGACATAAGGCAATTCTTGTGGGGGGTAGGAAGAAATAGACTGTTGGTTATATACGATTTGCAGTTTATCCTTTAGGTAGGGAAATGGGCAGACTAGGTGGGCCAAGCGGTCCTTATCTGCCGTCAAAGTCTATGTTTCTATGTTCGTATTTAGAAAGAAATGCAGTACAGTGCGAGAGATGACAGGACACAACTAAAGGGGGGAGAGAAGTTAAGGTAGGGGAAGCAGTGATGGGAAAGGGGAGGAGAGTCATGGGTAAAGTGGCAGAGTGGAAAAGAGGGTCCAGTATAGCAAGGGCAGATTTCGGGGCAGCGCCATAAACCATAACAGCATAGTCAAACACATGGAGGATCATCTTAAGGAGGATTACATGGCAGACTTAGAGGTACAAGACTTACTGCAATACAGGTTGTCAGAGTTTAGGCAGAGCTTTCTGTGGATGGCATAGATGTCCAAGGAGAAATCAAGGTGATGATCCAAGCACAGACTGCGTTACTTGCATTGAGAAACTTCTTCAAATGAGCAGGTGCTGTTCTAAATTCAGAATTTTGTTTTGTCCAAAAAAACAGATTTCCAAAAGTTGACTAGAATTGGTTGAACTTTCAGTAGCAGGGAATAGAACCCCTTTTCATCTCCAGAACCGTGGGCTTCAGTGGCTTATTTCTATTTTGCAAATGTAGGCAAAAAGGCAACTAAACTGCATGGTTTTTGTGGATCACTGATCTGTGGCCTCATAGAATACCAAAAAGCCTATAGGGAATCTTTTTTGGGGGTGCTGTGAGGGGTGCACATTTTAAGGCCTATATCTACAAGCTCGGTGCCTGTTGCTGCACTATCCAGATATTATTTCTCTATACTGACAAAACTGAGACTATTCTCAAAATCCAGACTGAAAGGATTAGGGTGTTGGCAGATTGATCAACAGACGTTACAAAGCAGTGTACAGACCACAGGCTCCAGTCTCTGATGTAATGGCCAGGAAAGTCCTCTGGATCAGACTAGGGGTAATGAATTAGTTCCCATGTTCCATCCTTTGAATTCCCTCTCTAGATAATCTGTCTGAGCTGGTGATAGGCAAAACTACTCATATTATCCCTTCTTTCTAGGAAACAGGGTACTTTTCTCGAGTAGAGGAATTTTATTGAAATCAAAATAATTCACAAGCACAGCTCATAAATTATAGACAAAGGGAAAAATATTGCAAAATATTAAACAAAGTCATTAAAGGAATGAAAAAGAATACAAGCTGTACACTATCATCTGAAAAAAAGAAATAGGAGACATTACAAAGTGTTTATGGAATAAATTATTTGGGAAAATTCTAGACTTTTTTTCCCAAAATGATCCCCAGAGTGTTCTGGCTTGTTGGCTCCACTCCCAATTGTATATACTCAGGATATTACCTCTAACCATTTTTTCAGTGTCCACTTCTGATGATAGTTTTTGCTGCAAAACTGACAGTGAGCTTGCCGTATTAAAAAAACTTAAAGGGAACATAAACAGTTCTGTCTGAGAAACAAAAGCAAAACTACAGCACGGTAGGTTAGAGGCTTACCTACTTAATGATACATTCCGTTTGATTCACAAATATTTTTAAATCCATTTTCGGTACGGTTTAATGTCCCAACAAACATAAACAAACCCTGCTTCTTACTGAAGATCACGTCAGTAGGAGCTTAGAATGACTGCAATGTCCTTAAGCGGATGACATAGTTTAGCAAGACCTACCTTGAATATCTCATGCAGTGAGAATGAATTTATGTAGCAATACACAGCAGACGCAATGTAAATAACACCTACCATCTGCATACTTTATTCAAACAGGGCTTCAGTACAATGGAAGTTTTTAGCATATTGGTAACGGAATCAGCAGAGATGTCATGCACAGTAACACACAGTTGAGCGAGCACACCAGAGTGATCATGCAGTCTGTATAGGAGCTCAAACATAAACTGGTAAAATAAGCCTAACAAAGTGCTTGCTTTATTGTGCAGGTAGGAAAAGGTTATCACCCATGCACAGTGAAGCACTTGGAGCAGAAGTGCTTTGTTAGGCTTATTTTGCCAGTTTATGTATGAGGTCCTTGTGCAGACTGCATGATCGCTCTGGAGCCCTCTCGCTCAACTGTGTTACTGTGCATAGCATCTGCACAGTTCCCATTTACTTTATGGTTAAAAAACTACCATTTAACGCTGCAAGACCCCATTTGAATAAAGTTTGCAGATGGCAGGTTATTTGTTTTCCATTTCTTCTACTGTGTATTGCTACATAAAAAGATTCATTTCTCACTGCATGGATGTTCATAGGGCAGGTCTTGCTAAACTGATATCATCATATTAAGGATATTGCAGCCATTCAAGGCTCCTACTGAAGCGTGATATTTGAGTAAGAAGCAGGGTTTGTTTACATTCATTGGGACGTTAAACCGCACAGAAAATGGATTTAAACATATTTGTGAGTCGGAGGAGCTGCGAGAGCTGGTATTTTCGGCTGAGGGACAGATCTGTGACCACACTCGGCGGTATAGGAGGGTCCAGGGCCACGTTGGAGGCAGCAGCAGAATTTGGGGGCCATATCGGCAACCGAGGGAATGGCAGGAAACCACAGTCAGTGGTCAGGATTTTTAAATTAAGGAGGCCTGGCCAAACATCGCACATGGCGCGAAATTTTGGACTGGGGCTGGGCTACTTAAGGAACATAGCCCAGCCACTAGTCAGAGAGTTAGAGGAGCTGTGAGAGCTGGTATTTTTGGTCGAGAGGCAGATTTGTGACCGCAGTCGGCGGTACAGGATGGTCCAGGGCCACATCGGATGCAGCAGCGGAATTTGGGGGCCGCATCAGCGGCTGAGGGAATGGCAGGAAACCGCAGTCGGCGGTTAGGATTTTTAAATTAAGAAGGCCTGACCGATCCGTGCACAAGGTGTAAAATTTTGAACTGGGCTGGGCTACTTAAGGAACGTAGCCCAGTCACTTGTCAGAGAGTCGGAGGAGCTGTGAGAGCTGGTATTTTCATCCCACCCACGCACCCTGACCTCTATTAAATGGTCTGGGGGTGGAGTCTAGGAGGAGGTCAACCAAGGATTGTGGGACAGTGAGCTCCTGTGACTATTGGGACTGTGACTATTGGGACTAATGTGGACACTGGCGGGGGGGGGGGTGGAATCGATTCTTGCTGGCTGGGGCTATAATTGAGAACATTTTTTTTTTCCAAAACAATTTGTATTTAATTTTTCCATAAAAATACATATCAGGAAATGTATCTAATACAAATGAAGCATGACATAACATGTCATACAAGAACAAACACTATACTGTACTTAAAAACAATCATGAGGATATATCCAAGAGACATTTACATTTGCCAGAATACAGATTAAAAGTTAGTTAGCATCTAACTGCCCAGGAGAATAAAGCATAGTAATCATAATGCAACATCAGTGAATATTGTGCAGTAAATAACTCAAACAGCATTTAGCCAATGAAAGAAGGATGCCCATTCTACTTTATATTTAGGTAAGGTCTTATTATTAAGATGGCCGATGCGTTCATTAATGGCTATCCTTGCTATAGATTTAATCCAATCATTCGGGATAGGGTTGTGTGTATCTTTCCAGTGGAACAATATAAGTGTTTTAAAACATAAAGAAGCTACCAAAACCATCTCTTTTCAGGGCCCGACAGAGAGTATACATTCTCAGTATTCCCTAAAATAAAAATCCCAGGGTCAAAAGGAAAGTTAATCTGTAGAATGGCTTCACACGTCTCCCAAATCACTATCCACCCTGGAATTAATGTGGGACAATTCCACAGCATATGCAGAAGATTAGCATTACCATCCCAACATCTCCAGCAACAACTATCAGAGGAGAGGCCCCATGAATGTAACTTATCAGGCGTATAGTACCAGATGTGTAATATTTTAAACTGTATTAAACAACCTTGTAGGTCCATACTGGACTTGTAAGCATTTTTCCACATAAGATTCCAAGATGATTCATGTATGGGGCAAGCGAGACATTCCTCCCATCTTTCCCTGAATTTAATTGTTAAATCATGCCCAGACTTATTTAATAATTGATAAAGTTTCATGCCTCCCCCCTTAGTATTTGCTAATGTTACTGTATTTTCAAAATCCACCGAGGTTGGAGGAACTAAGCTGCCCCCCGCGAAGATATGCAGTGCACTTCTTATCTGCAGATAGGAGTGAAATTGTGTACAAGGTAGGCCATATTTCCCTCTTAGTTCTGAGAAGGACCTTAGAATCCCACTAAGTGTATCCACAATATCACCTAGCAAAAGAATCCCATTATTTTCCCATAAAGAATTAGTTAGCCATTTCCCTTCCCACTTAAAATTTGGGTTTCTCCATATTGGGATGGTATAGAACCTGCAACTGTTTGTTTTACCAAAAGATATGGAATTGGCAGAGTTCCTTAGGAAGGGGTGAGTATTAGTTGATTTAGGATAGGCTCCTACAGTTAGATGATGGACCAAATAGGGAAAAATGCTGTCTTGTTCATATTTTACCCATATGGGTAAATTATCCTTTGGAAGTAACCATTGGCAAGTTTGTTTAAATAAAAAAGCTTGGTGGTAATTTTTAAAATCATGTAGACCCACCCCCCGTTGCCAATGTTTCTTGAGCTTTTCAAGACCAAGTCTTGCCTTCTTCCCTTCCCAGAAGAATGACCGTATCAAACTGTCAGGTTTCTTAAACCTTCAGGGACTGATATGCAAAGGTACCATATTCAGTAGATATAATATTCTTGGAGCTAACATCATTTTTACAGCGTTGACCTTACCCCACAGGGATAAATTAAGTTTGGCCCATTTATCTGATGACAGTTTCATTTCCTCTGCTAAGGGTTTAATGTTTAGGGCTAGTATGTCATCAAGATTATTAGAAATAATAATTCCCAGGTATGAGATGCAATTCCCTTTCCATTTTAAATTATAATTTAAACATAATTCATTAAGTAAATCCTTATTACCATGTAAGGGGAGCATTTCAGATTTGGACCAATTAATTGACAAACCTGAAATAGCTCTAAATTCTTCTAATAACACCATAGTTGATTTTATAGATCTGTGAGGTGAAGAAAGAGGCAGAAGAAGATCATCAGCATAAGCAATAACTTTATGTTCTATCTTATGGAACTTAATCCCAGTAATGTTCTTACTTAATCTAATTGTTCATAGAAGGGGTTCCAAAGCCAGTATGAACAATAAGGGAGAAAATGGGCATCCCTGTCTAGTCCCTCTTTCAAGAGTAAACTTTTCAGATAATATCCTGTTTGTACAAATTCTGGCTGTAGGAGTCGTATATAATGTTTTAACGAGATTTACCAGGAAGGCATACTGACCAACATGCTTGATTCCAGATGCGACCTGGGGGCCGAGGCCCAATACATAGCAGAGAGTTTGTTCATCACAATACAGTATTAGAATACAGAAAAGTGTACTCCTGGCAAACGTTAAGTCAGGAAGTTTACAGACAGGGATAGATATACAATATCAAAATACGACTGTACAACAACATTATAGTAGTGAACTGTTAGATTAGCAGGAGCAGCTGGAGGAGAAATGTGCCTTGAGTAGTAGGGTATGACGATGGGGATTTTGTGCGTGTCTTATGGGGCAGGTAGGGCGTTCCAGATCTGTGGGATTCTGTAGTTAAAAGCTGCCTGGCCTTTGGTAGTGCACATAAATGGGACGTGGAGTAGTCTAGGGTCCGTGCCTGTAAGGGAGTACACAGGAGGAGGTTGCTAGGAGAGGGTAGATGCCAGGGAGGGAGGGAGAGGGACCAATATTTGGCAGCGAACCTAGCGCAGTTTATTAATCTACGATCATGGAGGGATGGCAGGGTTAGGGAGCTGTATAAAGTGCAGTGGTGAGTGGATTGTGGGCAGTCGAGGATGAAACGACAGAAGGAGTGGAACAGGGTGTCTAAGCTGGCCAGAGCGGACGCGGGTGCTATAGTGTATACTGTGTCACCGTAGTTGAGTACGGGAAGTATCATTATTTGGACAATGGCGTGCCTCGTTTGTGTGGGGAGGCAGTTTTTGTTTCGATATAGTGCACCCAGTTTTGGGAGCAGCCTCTTATGTAGGGAGTCAGTGTGAGAGGCAAAATCTAGGTGCTGGTCAAGCCAGATGCCTAGATATCTGTAGCTAGTGCATTGCTCCAGGGGTGACCCATCCAGGGTTTTGAACGGGGGGCAGGGGGTTTGGTGGGAGAGTCTTTGTTGTGAGCCAAACGTAAGTGATACAGTTTTTTTAGGGTTTAGAAATGACTGGTTTGACCTAAACCAGTGTTGCATGGCAGAGAAATCCTCCTGTAGGAGAGATGCCACACTGCTTGTTGAGGGGCCAGAAGCGTACAAGACTGTGTCGTCCACATACATAGATACATAGATACATAGACAGTGTCGGCAGATAAGGGCCTATGGCCCACCCAGTCTGCCCATTTGAGCTTGTAAGTTCAGTTTATGTTTTCCTAGAAGTCTGTTGCCCCTTACCCCTGACCTCCAGAATTCCTTTATGTCTATCCCATGCATTCTTAAATCCCGTGATTGTTTCAGCCCCCACCACTTCCTCTGGCAGGGTGTTCCACTTGTCCACCACCCTTTCTGTGAAGAAATTCTTCCATTTGGATGGAAGAATGGGAGCATGCAGAGGGGAGGTCATTTAGAAAAATGGAGAAGAGTAGTGGTCCTAGGACTGATCCTTGGGGGACACCAGATGTGACTGGTAGGGGGTTTGAGGTGTGTGAGGCAAGTCTGGCCGCTTGTTTCCTGCCCACTAGGTAGTCTTGGAACCACTCTATGGCTGGGTATGAGAGCTCTGCTTCAGTAAGTTTGGAGAGTAGTAGGGAATGAGGGACGGTATCGAAGGCCTTTGCTAGGTCAATAAAAATGGCCGAGGTGATATGACCTTTGTCGATACCAGCGAGAATGTCACCAGTGACTCGTAGTAGGGAGGTGATGGTTGAGTGGGTTTTATGGAAACCGGATTGGAAAGGCGTGAAAAAGGAGGAGGCGTCCAAGTACGGAGTCAGTTGGGACAGGACAAGTCACTCCTGGAGTTTGGCCAGGATAGGGAGTAGGGAGATAGGTCTATAATTGCCTGGGGAGGAGGGGTCACTGCCTTTAGGGAGGGGTATGATGGTGGCCATTTTCCATGCCGTTGGTAACTTGCCCAGTGAAAAAGAGAGGTTGAGAAGGGCGGCTAGAGGGGCAGCTATGGCTGGGGCTGACAGGAATAGCATCTTGGTGTCCAGGGACGGGCATTTGCCTTTGTTTGGGTTCAGTGCCGTAGGAGGCGGAGGACTTCTGCAGGAAACTAGTTGGAATGAGAATGGCAGGACTGGGGGTCGTGTGGGAGTGTGGGGGGCGGTGGAGGGGCGGGGTGTGCTTGTCCTGGAGGGAGGATAGAAGGTTGTCTGCAGCTGGAGAAATGGGTGTTAAAAGCTTCAGCTACACAGATGGGGTCGGAGATGAGGGTGCCCTGAGCTAATAGTGTTGGGGGTGGAGGTTGGGATGGGGGGGAGAGCAGGGATTTGAGTGATTTCCAGAAATACGTAGGATGGTTAAGTTTTTACTAAAGGTTGATAGGAAGTAGCTCTTTTTGGCTTTGTGGATGAGGTTTGTGCAAGCATTATGAAGGGATCTGTAGGTAGTAAGGGAGGCCTGAGTGCCCAGTTTATTATATGTTTTCCAGGCATGGTCCCTGGAGTGGCATTTTCTGATTATGTCAGCCGTGATCCATGGGAGATGAGCTCCTCTAACTCTTTTTGTGCGCAAAGGAGCATGCTTGTCCCATACTTTTAGGAATCTGGTTTTAAACGCATCATAGGCAGTGTCAATGGAGGATGCCTTGGTGATGTAGGACCAGTTTATACATCCCAGGTCCGCCAGGAGATATTCTAGGTCTAGGGAGTTATAGGACCTGGTGCGCAGTGTCTTGGGGGGGGGGCTGAGGGGCTATATACCTTCCTGATCAGGTAAATCATGTGATGATCACTTAAGGAATCTGGAAGCAGAATCCTATGTGGGTGCGAGGTGAGAGCCCAGTCCAGTAGGGAATGTTTTTTTGTCTTATGGTTGAGTCTGGTGGGCTCTTTTGTGAGTTGAGTGAGGTTCAGGGCCTTTATTTTGGTCTTCAGGTGGGCTTTATCGGTACCTAACCAACTGGAGTTATAATCACCGGTGGCATGGAGCTCACCATCTACAGCTAGGGACTGTAAAGTGATTAGATGGGAGAGGATATCATCAGTGGGTGTGCAGGGGGGGCAGTATGAGCCTGCCACGTATACAGGGGTGGTATATGGCAGTGATAGTTTAATGAGTGTCGAGTCAATGTTTGCTGGGAGAGAGGGGATATCCACAATAGTGAACTGACGACTGTTGGAGATGTACATTGCCGTACCTCCACCTCTCTTATTGCCTCGCCTGTCATGCCTGTTGATTGTGTACCCTGGTATGGAGACTTCGGCATCGGTATGATGTGGTTTTAGCCATGTTTCTGAGATGATCCGGATGTCGGGGTGCAGAGTTAGGGCTATTGGTTGTAATAGTGAGATTTTTGATAACAGGCTGCAGGTATTAAGGTGCAGTATATGTAGGCCTTTGGGGAGAGCGGAAGGGGTGTGGGTATGTGTTGAGTTGGGGCCTGGGTTAGCCTCTATGTCCCCTGACAGGAGCAGGAGTAGGGCAAAGAGATGCTTAGTTCTAGTCCTGGGATAGTTTGTGCATGAGGTAGGATTGCAGCTAGGGGAGGAAACAGGTGGGTGACGGAGGGCTGAGGTGTGTAAAACCGAGAGCCCTGGATGAAATGAGGGTGGCAGGATAGTGGCACTGATATACCCATAGTGGACATGAGCCAAGTCTTGCGCAGGTGTGTGTGAGGAGGCAGCATAGTATGGCTGAGGGGCTAACTGAGGGGGCAGGGCTGGCAGGGGTTCCCTATTTGGGAGGTTGGCGGGGGGCAAGGTGGTTTGAGATGCCATAGAGAGGAGAATGAGGGTAGTGAGAAGCAACATCCTGGACAGGTATGTTATTTGGCTGAGATAATAGGTTGGTGCCCTCTGGTGGTGGCAGCTGATAAGCTGCAAATGGAAAAATGGGCTGATAGGTTTTACACAGTCATGTGACATCACCCTATAAAAGGAGGAGCTCACCAAGGGAAGGGCGGTGGAGGGGAGCCGGCGCGGAGCGCCAGCGGGGCAGAAGCACACAAACACTGAAAGGCAGTGGAAGCACTGCTTTGGCTTTTAAAATGCAGTCGGCAGTTTGAAAATGAGATATCACCCATCCCAAACCCACCTAGTACCTCACCCAGATACCCCCACTCAGTAGAATCAAATGCCTTGTGCGCATCCAGTAACAAAAGAACAGAAGTGTCTTGTTTTCTGGATGCCATCCAAATTGCAGCTAGAACTCTTCGAATATTTTCGAATACTGCTCTCCCCTTAATAAAACCCACTTGGTCTCTATGAATAAGATCACCAGTAACCTGTTGTAATCTATTAGCTTGGATCTTAGCCCAGATTTTATAATCAATATTCAACAGGGAAAGTGGATGGTAACTGGCAGGATCCAAGGGATCTTTATCTTTTTTTAAAAGGACAGTAATGACCACCTCAGCCATCGTAGGTGGGAGCCCTTTACTTATTTCAGACTCTGTATAAACATTTTGCAGAACAGGAGCAACCTCATCCTTCAAGATAACATACAATTCGGGAGGCAAATCATCAGAACCCGGGGCTTTAGCACTGGGTAACCCATCTATTGCCTCTTTAATCTCTTGAATAGATACATTTTTATCTAACAACAGATGCTGTGCCTCTGAGATCTTAGGTAGATTGGCACTAGACAGAAACTGATTTATAACTCCCTGTTATTGTCCGTTTTACTCATGTATAAATCCCTGTAAAAGTCTGAAAACACCTTGTTGATATCTATAACTTTACTATGTATCTTCTTAGATGCATCCCTAATGCTATGTATATTATTCCTATTCTGCATTTGTTTTAGCCTGTAAGCTAATAACTTACTGGCCTTTTCTCCCGACTCCCAGTATTTTTGTTGAGTTCTATATAAAGCAAATTCAGCCTTCCCTGTAATTTATTTATTTATTTCATACCTAAGAAGAATGATTTTCCTGAACAGATCATTATTTCCCCCAATACATGTCTTATGAGTCCTTTCCAAATCCAGGAGATCCTTTTCCTTTTGAGCTAAAGTTTTTTCCCTTTGCTTTTTACTGAAGGTGGTATAACTCAAAATTCTGCCCCTGATATGAGCCTTATAAGTAGGCTTGGCAGTTTGCGATTAATATCGATTTACATTGAGACGTGCTATTTTGTCAATTTCGACGAAAATCTTTTTCCGTCGATTTCTACCGAAATGCTATTATTTCGTGCATCATTTGAAAACGTTCTGATTGTAATTGAGACTGCCTGGTGATTTAACGTGAACTGCCCTGCTTTCATAACTTTACTTTAGCTTGTGATTCCCTATTCCAAAAAGGGAATCACAAGCTAAAGTAAAGTACTGAGAGACAGAGCAGTTTACAATCTAAATCACCAGGCAATTAAAACTTTAATCAGAACGTTTTCACTTGCAAATACTTAGACGTATGGCTGAATCCCCATCTAAAGCACCAGGCAATTATGTATTCTATTCCATTAACACCTAATTACTAGTTGCTGCATAGTTCTGTGGTTTCCCATGCCCTCTGAGCTGATAATAAAATTAATAGTGTTTTAATCAGACCTCAGATCTCAGATCAGGCAACACATCCAAACAGCATGGGTCGAAAAAGAAAATGTGCAGATGAGTATTGCTCTGAATTCCCTGAACTGGAATTAAAATCTGTCAAAAAGACTGGTGATGGGGAAAAGTACTGACATTTTACGATGCAAGATTTGTAAAACCGAAGTATCTGGTCAGGCAAATCGCATTTCTGAGCATTTTAACAGCAAGACACACTTGAGGCTAAAGCAATGTCTGGACATTATCTCTCAGCCCTCAATGGAATCATTTGTGGGGCACATGAAGCAGAAAAAAGAAGAAGCTGCCGACTTCCCACATGATCTTGCTAGGGCTTTGTGTTTTGAAGCAATTCCGATGAACGCAGCCTGGGGCTCCAGCTATCTGATGTGTGTTCTAAGAAAATATGCACCAGCTGGGTGAACATGTCCAAAAAGATGTCAGCTGGAGGAGAAATATATTCCAGAGGTCTTCATGCATCACAAATCAAGAATAAATGAGCTGCTATCTGGTGAGCAATTCTCTATTGTTGTCGATGAAACACCTGAGTCGGCAGGTCTACCTGCTGTTAATGTTTTGGGAGTTTTTTTACTCATCTAAAAATAGATCCATAGACTGTCTGCTACTGAAATCTACAGTTGTTATGCAGTGCAATGCGGGTGTAATCTCGAAATTACTCCATGACATGATGAGAGACTATTGCTTGTCTTGGTCTGATTGTGTCTCAGTAAACACTGATTCAGCAATGTACATGCAGAGAATGAATAAAGACCTTTGAGACATTTACCCACATTTGCTGCACATACCCTGCATCGCACATTTTATCGCACGTAGCTATCGACCATGCTATTAAAACAGACGCAATTTTGTGATATTAATGAAATTGTGGTACATTTTCAGCTCTATTTAAGAGTGCAATAAACAGAGAAGAGCTGCTTTAAAGTGTGCAAACAATGGTGTTCCACTAACCAGCACGAAACTCCCCAGAGTTGTCCCATGTCGCTGGTTTTCCTGGTTAGAAGCAGCACAGTACATTCATGCACATTGGGATAGTGTGTGTGACTTTTTAATTAATGAGGAGGCAGAGCATCAGTCTAAAAAAGCCTCCAAATTACGAAGACTTGTAACGGATGATTTGAGTCAGAGATCTTTACTGCAAGCTTACATTTTTGTGCAGTTTTCTTGGAAAAATCCATGTGATACATGTACAGATGGAAACCAAAGCACCACTAATTCACAAAATTGACAGACTACTGAACTTCGATCTGAGTGTGGCAAGCGATGTCAAAAGTTCACTAAAAGATGTTGATTTAAATTCAATGGGATCTAAACGACCGTCTCTGTCTGCAGCAGAGCATTCTTTCTCAAGAAATTTTCATTCAAAGCTAAGCGCAATACTTGCACGAAATGTGCCTGAAGGACTTCATGGTTCTGGATTGTTGTTTGACAATTGCAGGATGTTTGATCCCTTTATAAAGAAACAGCTCTCTGCTGATGTCTCTAAATATGTTTCCATAAGCAACACCTTTCACTGCCAAAAAGAAGACTTTGAGCAGGACTTTAGTTTATAACCTTCCTGTACTTTCCAATGTTGCGTTGAGGGCACTGGCTATGCCAGTTACATCTACTGCTGTAGAGCATTCGTTTAGTCTGTACAGAAAAGTTCAAGATAAACTCCAAATGCGCCTTTCAGAGGAGAGACTGGGGGTGCTAAACATTTTGTACCACAGCAAGGACATAACAGGAAGTTTTGATGCATTTAGCGACACAGATATAAAAAAATTCCACAACTGAATCCAGCATAGATTGCACTTTTTGGGGGGGGGGGGATGTGGTATTGTCTTTGTATAACTCTGTGTGTCTCCGTATGTTGTAGTGTCTCTGTGTATGTTGTAGTGTCTTTGTATAACTCTGTGTCTCTCCATATGTTTTTTACCATAAAGATCGATTTTAATTGAAATAAAGACCTTAAAATAAACATCGATTTTAGCCATCGAATTTTGTTAAAAATAAAAATCGAAAATGGCCAAGCCTACTTATAAGCCTCCCATACTATAGTTTGTGAGGTTTCCCCATTATTATTAATAAGAAAGAATTGCTCTGTCTCTTTAATAACCCAGAGTCTAAAATTGTCATCATTTAGTAAGGAGCAAATGAACTTCCAATGTAAAGGTTTTGTAGCCCAAAATCTAGATTTAAAATAACAGAAACAGGAGCATGGTCAAATATTATAATCGGTCCGATATCAGCTATAATCATGTTATTCAGAAGCCCGCTGGACAATAGAAACATATCAGTTCTACTATAAGAACCATGTCTGTGAGAAAAACATGAGTAGTCTTTTTGAGTGGGGTACATCACCCTCCATGCATCCGAAAGACCTAGGTCCTTCATTCTGTCCCTAATAACCTTACTACTTTTATCATTTTTTTTAGTACTTTTAGGGTTACTTCTATCAATCCAGTGGTCCAAGACAGTATTGAAGTCCCCCCTATCATTATATTCCCATTTGAGATTTGACTGACCATATCAAAAAATTCAAAGAAGAAGGAACAGGATTCTCCGTTAGGAGCATAAATGTTGCAAATGGTAATCTCAGCACCATCTAACCTCCCTTCTAGAATTTGCCATTTACCAGAAGAGTCCACTTGGTGAGAAGTCATTGAGAAATGTAAAGATTTTTTAATAAGAATAGCTAACCCCTTCTGTTTTTTATTAACCAAACTGTGGAACACTTCCCCTACCCACATTCTCTGTAATTTTTCTGCTTCCTCACTTAACAAATGAGTCTCTTGTTGCAGAGCTATGTCTGCCTTCAACCTTTGCAACTGTGTTAAAACCTTTTTCCTTTTAACAGGTGTACCTAACCCTTTCACATTCCAGGAGATACATTTACAGTCAGCATCAATGACCCCATAGTAATTTATCAATAATAACAACAATTCAATTATCTTATTGAGATTCATCCATAGAATGAAACATCCAAGCCCACCCTGACAACTTTATAACCATCCTTGTTTAGATGGAAAAACAACAGGGTCAGTAAATAATTAATACCCCTTAACCATATAAGATCAACTGCGAGCTTAACTGAAAACAGGCCCAAGGCCTTTAGAAGGAAAACTAACTTAATAGGAAATACAAACAAAATAAAAGAATTCCACATCTTACCTGAGTTTGGACTCCACCTATAAATTCTCATACACTGGCTAAAACCAAAGGGGGTAACAACCTCAGACCAAATGACCCAGAAGTAAAACCCATAAGGTCATAATGCGTTTTACAGTAATACATAGCTGTACTCAAACAAAATATTCTTACTAACAACCTTAAATTGTAACAGCTAAGAGAAGATCCTAGTTGAATATTGGCTGTAAAAACAACCCACATAAAAAAGTAAGAAGAAAAAGCTAAATGACTAAGCAAAAGTTCAACATAACCCATGATCCACGTAGCCTGGAAAAAAACAATGGCACTGGTTCAAAGATCAGTCGCGCTGTTCCGACAAGCACTAACTAAGGAGAGGTAAACTCGGCTATGAAGGGGTTTAACCCCTGACAGCTATATTAATACAGACTTGACAATGCAAACTTCTTAGTGCTAAGAGCAAGACATACCATACATATCATGAGAAAAAGGGAATTGGAATATAACTGAGAGGCAATAAAAACCATAAAAGGGTGGTAGAGAGAGTGTGAAATGAAACCAAACAAAATGAAGAAATTGCCTTGCACCCTGTCTAATACCTGTAGCATAGTTCGAGTGCAGAAAAGCCCATTTAACAGGACTGATGAGCCAAAGGAGTGTAGATGCATCACAAGTATCAACCAACACATATCCTAGTTACTGGGCATCCGAGGAACTGTAATAAACAGAACCAGGGAGCTCCTGCATTTTTGGAAAAAGGATCAGCCACACTTCTGCAATGTCCCAACTCCATAATGGCTCACACTCCTGGTCCAGCTCCAGATGCTAACATACAGCATAGATAAATGGTACAAATAAGGCACCTTTCTATAGAACAGCTAACTACAATAGAAAAAGAGAGTCCATAAGATGAAAAGGGCACATGCAATATACTAACATACAAAAATGCCAGCAGAATAGGCCTAACGGTCTCTCGAGTCTGCTCGATTTTCAGCACCCACACTGAGGGGCGATTTTGGTGCCCCCCCCCTCCCCCTTGGGTTATACTGTCCCCAGCCCCAGATGTTCCACCTGTATTGTGCCTGGTCAGATTTACCCTCCCCCTGTACCTGTCCCATCCCCTCTTAAACCCGTCCACAGTGCCATCTCTACCAGCTCCCTGGGCAGTGCATTCCATGGCTGTACCACCCTTTCAGTGAAATAATATCTCCTCCTCTCCCCTCTGAGCCTGCCCCCTTCCAGCTTACACCCGTGACCTCTTGTTGCCCCACCCTCCTTCCTTTGGAGCACCCTGACTGGGCCTCCTTTATTGATCCCTTTCATGTACTTAAAGACCTCTATCATGTCCACCTGTCCTCCAGGGTGTACATGTCAAGCTCCCTGAGTCTCTCCACATAGGTCCTCTCCCCCAAGGCCCCAGATCATTTTGGTTGCCCTCCTTTGGACCCTCTCTAGGAGTGTAATGTCCCTCTTTAAATGTGGTCTCCAAAATTGTACACAATACTCGAGGTGTGGCCTAACCAAGCAGTTGTACAGTGAAAGGATCACTTCCACCTTTCTGGAGGTAATCCGCCTGGCGATGCATCCCAGCATCCTATTTGCCCTTGCCGCTGCCTTCCTACAGGTCTCCGAGTTGTTCATTTTGACATCTACCACTACCCCCAGGTCCCTCTCACCCTCCATGACTTGAATCATGTCTCCTCCCAGGGTATACCCCTGGCCTGGATTTCTGACTCCCAGGTGCAGAACCTTGCACTTCCCCGCATTGAATTTTAGTTTACATTTTCCCAGCCACCTTTCCAGAGCCCCCAGGTCCTCCTACAAGGCCACCCTCCCCTCCTCCCCATCCACCACTGCACCTAGCTTTGAGTCATCTGCAAAGAGACTCATCTCACTTCTGATCCCCCTCCTGATGTCTGAGATATAGGCGTTGAACAGGAGTGGCCCCAGCACTGACCTCTGGGGAACCCCACTAGTAACCCACCTTGGGGATGAGGCTAACCTTCCAACCACCACCTTCTGAGTACACTCAGAGAGACAATTTCCTATCCATCTGAGCAACTGTATCCCTACCCCCATTTCCTTCAGCATAGCCAGCAGGCCACTATGGGGTACCGAATCAAGCGCCTTGCTAAAATCCAGAAAGAGGACATCCACTGACCTACCCTGGTCCAGGGCCCTCGTCACCCAGTCATAGAACTCAACAAGATTTGTCTGGCACGATCTTCCCATGAAAAAGCCATGCTGCCTATTGTCCAAGCCCCCAGTTTGCTCCAGTAACCCCCCTAGCCTTTCCTTGACAATACCTTCCATCACCTTGCCGACCACCGATGTCAGGCTAACAGGCCTGTAATTTCCCACCTCCTCTCTTGAACCCCTCTTGTGGATCGGCACGACATGGGCCACCCTCCAGTCTTGGGGCACCCACCCAGTCCTCAGAGAGATGTTGAAAAGCTCCGCTAGAGGGACTGCCAGGACATCTGCCAGTTCCCTCAGCACCCTGGGATGTATCTCATCTGGCCCAGGTGCTGTCTCCATCCGAAGGGACCTGAGGGCTTCCCTTACTGTCTCTACAGGGATTTTAAGCCTCGTTCTCCCCCTTTTCACCATGCACTGCTGGGCCCCCACCTGTCTGTGGTGGCCACTCCCTTTCCCCAGACGCATCAGGACCCTTGGTCTCTACCGGTCTCACCTCTTGCTCCGGTTTACCCCCGCTTCCCTCGCAAGACCTAGCCCCTCCATCCCCGCTGGTATAAACTGAGGCAAAGTACTCATTTAGGACTTCTGCCTGTTCCCCCGCCTCCTGTGCCCAACCATCCCCTACCCTTATCTCGCTGATCTTCCCCTTTACTTTCCTTTTTTCCCCTATGTATCTAAAGAACTCCTTGTCCCCCCCTCCGGATCCCACTGGCCAAGGACTGCTCCTTTTTTGCCTTAGCTGCTCTCACCACCCTGGTGACTCTCTTGGCTGTCAGCTCATATTCCTCCTGATCCCTTTCACTCCTTGACCACTTGGAAGCGCCTAGGCGCCTTCTTTTCCCTCACCACCTCCTGTACCTCCCGGGTCCACCAGCAGGGTTTTTCTGTCCTCCGAACTTATGCCTTTCCCTTGTGCAGGATCTGGTACACTCCTGTATTCCCCTCCTAATGATCCCCCACCTGCTGTCAGCATCCATATCTGGCCTTATCCTGTCTAGATGATCTTTAAGGATCCTTCCCATCTCCCTGAAGTCTGCACCCCTAAAGTCTGTTACTACCGTCCTTGTTCAGCTCCACCCCCCCCCCCCCCGGTCCAGGAAGAACCAGACTGTGGCGTGATCACTCCCAGCCAATGGATCCCTCACCTCTAGGCCACTAATCTGATCCCTGTCTGCCAGGACCTCCCTAGTTGGCTCACCCACCTGTTGTGTCAGAAACGCATCCTGGAAGACATCAAGCAGCCTCTGCTCTCTGGCCACTGGTGATGTCATAGTCCCCCAGTCTGTTCCTGGCATGTTGAGGTCCCCCATTACTATTACCCTTCCCTTTCCTAATCTACAGTGTCCCTCAAGATTTGCCACCAATCTTTCTTCCAGGACCTCTGCCAGTGCTGGTGGTCTATATAGCACTCCGACCCTTACTCTCTTACCCGCCTGCATCAGCAAGGTGACCTAAATAGCCTCCATATATTCTCCTCTGCTTCCTCTACCCCTCCAATACCCATGCCATTTCTGACTAACAGTGCTACACCACCACCCCTTCCCTTCCTCCTGTCTTTTCTGAACATAGTGTAGCCCTCCAGATTTAGGTCCCATCATTCCCTTGAGGGCCTAGTCTCAGCGACTGCTGCCACATCTACCTCCCTCAATTAGCATTGCCTGGAGCTCAGGCATTTATTTACTAAGCTCCTGGCATTTATCAGGACCACTCCCCACCCTTTCCTCCTCTCCTTTCTTCCCTTGAGCTCCCATTTCTTAGCTCCTGCACCCTACCTGGTGACCCAGTTCCATATCTCCCTAGCCCCTAGAGGAGTGGAGACTATGTCCTCATTTATCGATTGCTTGCACTGTCCTTTTTGATCCGTCTCCTTCACAAGTTTAAACCCACCTTCGTTGATTAACCTAGCTAGTTTGAGCTTTAGAATTTCCTTCCTCTCCAAATTAAGGTGGAGCCTGTCCCCAGCATACGGCCCTTATCCTCCCAGGTCTCCCCAGTCCCCCACCAGGCCATACCCCAATTCCCCACACCACTCCCTAAGCCACTGATTTATCTCCCTAATCTTCATCTTGTTTTCCCCACTAGCTCTTGGCACCGGCATGATTTCCAAAAAGGAGATCTTACAGCTTATGGAAAGGCATACCCTGGCCAACTCCCAGAACCTTGCCTGAATTTCTAGTTCACTGTTACTACTTATGTCATTTGTCCCCAAGTGCACTAGAATGTCCGGGGTCCCCCCGCATTCCCTTGCCAGTGGATACAACTCATGCTTGGCCTTGTGCACTGTCAGGCCTGGGTGGCATTTGGTTCTGATCAGACAGCTTTTACCCTCCTCCTCCTGCCCCTCCCACTGTATGCCTCTGTATGCAGCAGTCAAACCAACAGACCAATAACAGCAGGGTGTGTTCAAACCCCCTAATAGCTAAACAATGAAATTATTAATTTTCCTTCCCCCTTTCTAATCTCTTAAAAAAGAAAAAAAAAATTGCACCTCGGAGGACCAGGGGTTATGTTCAACTACTGATATATGACTCCTTTCGTCCTGGTTACAGCAAACTTCGCTTGTTAGAGGAGCCACATGAGCATTAAAGTAACCCCCCCTTCCCCCTTTCATGGTGATCGAGACAACAAATGTAGGCCCCAAAGAACTGTAAAAAGGAAATATCCCCCTTCCTCCCACAAACGAATAGCCTGCCAGTAGCATTCAATCACAGACATACCATGCATGTGACCCATGAATTAAATGAAATAAAAACCATGAAATAGTAGGTGAAGGATTGTCATTTCTTCTTTTTCCATTCCAGATAAAGGCATTACCATCACGAGTAAACCAAAACAAATGTCAAGGTAGCTTACCAGATCCTTATGTGACCTAAGAAATCGTTCGGAGGTACGATATACAGGATGGCAGAAACCAGACCTTCCACTTAAACAACCCCGCGATGCTAATAAAGCACCATTTTGTGACACTGATTAAGGGAAACTAACTAAATAAAATCAAGTTTGAGGAAAGTTGCAGGGATCGGAGACTTCAGCCGTGGGGGATAAGGAAGCACCAGGGAGTTCTGGGAGACTTGCCACGCCAGTCAGGAAGGAGGGCTCCGATTTGTTGTGAAACAGAATAGTCCCAGTTGGCTGATCTTTACTATTTTCCTCTTCTAGGGAGAGTTTCATGTTTTTTAAGCCAGCATATATGTTAGATAGTAAAAGCCCCATGGATTTCTTTTCCACAGCACCTTTTGGAGAAAAAGTTGTGGATTTCTGTCTTCCTCGCATAAGTCCTTTGCATTTCTTGTTAATTGACTTCCACTCTTGCCTCTGTGTTAAATCCAAAAGATTATCTCTGGACTTGGGGCTGTCCAGGGGAACCAAATTCTGAATTATCCTGTGTTCTAGAAGGGCCTCGGGAGTATTCTTTCGTGGCATTCGATGGTTAGAATCCTGAGGAGATTCAAATTTGTTTGAACCGTTTTGTTTAGGCCTTACTTTGTTTTCGATAAATCTCCAGGCATCAGAAGGTGTTTTAAATGTATATGAAACCCCACTGAAAGTTAAAATAAGTACGGCAGGATAGTTAATTCTGTATGGAATATTGTGATGCCTTAGAACCCCTCTGATCTCTGTATAAGGCTTTCTTTGGGAAACCACCTCTTCAGAGTAATCTTGGACTATGGAGATCCTATTCCCTTTTCGGAATAAAGTTTTCCTTTCCCTAGACAGCCTTAGGATCTCTTCTTTGATGGAAAAATGGAGGAAATATGCCACTATGGGTCTGGGAGGGGTACCAGATTTAGGTTTAGGAGATAGAGACCTATAAGCCCGTTCTGTTTCTAGTGGACATCTCCAGTTGTGGGCTAATAAGTTTGGAAACAATTCTTGTAAAAAAAAAAAAAAAAATTATGTTGGAGTCTTCTGCCCCTTCTGGTACCTGAACTATATGTAAGTTATTTCTTCAACTTCTATTTTCTAGGTCATCAATTTTTTGCCAAACTAGCTGGAACTGATTGTGTATAAATAAAGAGTCCTCTTTCAGATGTGAAGCTGACTCCTATAAAGCCGCCACTCTAGTCTCGGCTTTCACAATTCTTTTGTGGTCTTTTCAGTCATTTTTAATAGAGCCGACTATATGTTTTAAGCTAGCAATATTATGCCTCAATTCCGATTGCCCTAGGGAGATACTTTGGAGCATAGAACAGATGACTGAGAGGTCCATGCTTTGTGGGCAACCATTAGTTGCAGGACCCCCCCTTGTGCCGAGGTGACTGGCCCCAGTGACATTGCGTTACCTCACAGTAATTAAGAAGTGGCCACAAAAAAGTACTCCTCCTTCCGATTTCACTCAGCTTAACTCCCGATGATCTGTGCACTATTAGGATTGATCCGATCATAAAATTACCTTGTTGTCAGTGGTTTTAATTAATTTAGAATGGATTTAAAAAGCCGCTGTTCACTCCATGTAGTACCTACGCGTCCATACACTCAGGCACTCTGGGAACATAACTAATTATTTTTACAGCACGGCAGAGAAATCATCCTGATCAGGAGCTGAATAAGGGGCTATGTGTTTAAATTGTTGTAGCGCTGTAGTACATTGTACTGTTAGGTTCTGGGGAGGTGCTTAGCCTATTAAGCTGTTAGCTACTGATATGTTTATCTAGTTTAGACTGTTAGATCTGTTAGCTGATAACTTGATACCGTAATTAGGAGCTGGTTTATAGGACGGTGGTGTAGCTGCTGAAGCGGATTACCTAGTTAAACTGTTAGAACTGTTAAAAGCTAAAGTCTTTACCTAGATTAGGAGCTGGTTCTAGGGCTGTGGTTTATCTGCTGGAACAGACAGGGGGCAGTAGGATCTGATCTTAGACCACCCCAGTATGGCCACTTGGAGAAGGGCGAGGGATAGTACCCCGGGGGGAGGAGACTGGGCAAAGGGGGATGGTCCCAACAAATGTAGAGAAGGACAGCTAGGGTGGCCTTCAGCTACCATGGCAGGTATCTTTGGTAGGGTTGTAGGTTGCACGGGCTGTGGGGAAGCAATCATACTAAATTGGGTCTGAAGAGAGGGAGGTTACCCACCTGCAGACAGTTATTGCAGATCAGGGGAGAGGTAAACTGGCTAAGGAGACAATTGAAGGAGGCGGGGCGAAGGAAGGAAAATGGGAGGAGGGGTAGGAAGTGAAGGGGCACTGATCAGAAATTAGGGGGGCATGTTTCAAAAACCAGGAGGGGAGAACTTAAGGAATGAGGACCCTTGGCAAGGGAAGCTGATGCCAGAGTGAAACCTTATGGGATCAATGGTCCAGTTTGAAGGAGTGGGAGGGGGTCAGGTCAGGGGAGAGACCGATATGGGGCAGCCTAGATGAGCAGACAGAGGGAAAGTTGACCAAAAGGAGGACAGGTTAGGAGGGGTGGATAAGGGGCATTCTAGAGGGGCATTCAGGGAGAAATCAGTTCAGGAGATGGAGGCTGGCATAGAGTGTTACAATAAATCTGAGCTACTACGCAACCTAGAAAGTGAGGAAGGGGGAGGTGGAAATATGGGGAAGGAAATTGAGGGCAGAGGGAGGAAATTGGAAACCCAGGGGGGTTAGGGACCGGAAATGAGAAGGCTAGAAATAGCTCCAGCGGGAGAGGTGGGAACTTAACTGTTAAGCAAAAGGAGGGGAGGCATCATGTAGTTGGCATGGGGGTTGAGGGCACGAGTGACTGGAAACAGGAAGATAAGGAGGAGAGGGAGGGGGAGCCCCTCAAGGAAGATAGACTGTACCAGAGAAGGGTCTCTAGGTAAGGGGACCCTACAGGGGCCACTGGGGTAGAAATATAAATATGGGGGGCGGATGATGGACTGGAGAAGGAAATGATCAAAACCAGGGGGACAGGTATGGACAGAGAGAGAGAAAGGATACCCAATCGGGGGTCTGAGGAAAATGGGCATACAAGGCGGCAGGAAGGGAGGGTGACATGGGGCTCTCTCATAAGGAGGCGGGAGGACTCCGGGGAGGAGATATTGAATCAATGGGGGAGGGGAGGGTCAGGAACACAAAACAGAGGAAATCAAAAGGTTGAAGGGGTCATTAAGGTTCTACTGCTGGGGGATTCCATGATTAGGGGGATTCACTGGGAAGGATGGAGGGGGACACCCCAGCCAGGTTAAGGTGGTGGGTATCTCTGGGCTGTCAGTGCACAGGGCAAAGTTCCTGGTTTATGAGCTGGCTAGGGATTGTGGAAGGAAACCAGATTTTCTGGTGCATCTGGGGACAAACAATATAGAGGGAAATAGCGTACTGGAAATCCAAGCAAGGTTCCGAGAACTGGACAGAGTATGTCAGGATAATGGATGCAACATTTTCTTCTCGGAAATATTGCCAGTACCGAGGGCCACTGTGGAGAACAAAACGAAGACAGTGGAGGTGAATGACTGGCTTAGGAAGTGGGGTAAAGAAAAGGGATCGGGGGTATTGGGGGACTGGGGGGGTTTGGGAGAACAAGGGACTGTATGCCAGGATAGGTTTCACCTTAACCTGATAGGGAAGGAGGTCCTTAAGCAGGAGTTGAGGACTATATTCAAGCTAAGTGGGGTTTAAACTTGTGAGGGAGGGTTAAGGAGGGCAGACGAGCCCCAACCTCTTGATGAGGGGCCTAGCCTTCCCAGCCTGAGGGGGCAACAGGTCGGGGAGGCTGGCGATACAGTGGGGGCGAAGGAGGTCGGGATGCATATGGTATCCGGGGGAGGCATGGCAAAGGGGAGCAGGGACAAGGATTGGGGGTGGTGCTAGTAAATGCCATGAGCTTGGGAAATAAGGGTTCAGAGTTCCAGGTCATGTTGTTCGAAGGAGGGGTAGATGTGGCGGTGGTAACGGAAACTTGGGCCAACACAAACCACGATTGGGACTGAAATGTAAAGGGTACACTATGCTTAGGAAAGATAGAAAGGAGGGCAGAGGGGGAGGAGTGGCTGTGTACATCAGAGATAGCATAGAAATTTCCATGGTAGAAGTGGGAGAGGGAAATGTGGAGGCCTTATGGGTCACCTTGCGAACCCCTGTAGGAGGAAAGGTCAAATTGGGAGTGGTATATAGGTCCCCAGGAATGGGGGATGTTCTGGAGGATTGTCTGCTGGATAACATTATAGCCCAGTGTGGACCAAAGGGGGAAGGAGTGGTGTTGATGGAGGACCTTAATATGCCAGCTACAAACTGGGAAACCATGACTTCTAAGGTGGCCAAGGAGCAGAGACTGCTGGGTGGCCTTCAGGACATGTTCCTCACTCAACATGTGTTGGAGCCTATGAGAGATGGGCATGTCCTGGACATGGTCCTAGCAGAAGGGGAACTGGTGGGGGATCTGACAGTAGAGGATCCCCTGGCTGGGAGTGACCACAACACTGTCTGGTTTTGAATAAATCTGGGGGCAGGGGGGCTATTTCTATGACTTTGGCTGTGGATTTCAGGGGGGTGGATTTTAAGGGCATGGGAAAGATAGTCAAGGATCATTTGAAGAGGATTACAACTAGGACAGATGTTGAAGGGAGATGGGAGGTCATCAAACGGGGACTGCAGGAAACATAGAAACATAGAATTTGACGACAGATAAGGACCGCTTGGCCCACCTATTCTGCCCATTTCCCTACCTAATGTATAAGCTGCAGATTCTAGTTAATTAGCAGCTTACTTCCTCCTACCCTCCACTAGAATTGCCTTATGCCCGTCCCATGCATTCTTGAATTCTCCCACTGTTCCTGACTCCACAACCTCCTCAGAAAGGCTGTCCCATGCATCCACAACCCTCTCTGTGAAAAAATACTCTGAGCCATCCCCCCCATCTTCAAATTGTGCCCCCTTGTTCTTGCACATCTCTTCTTCTGAAAGATGCCACCCTCTTGTACTTTGTTAATTCCCTTGAGATACTTGAAAGTTTCTATCATGTCCCCCCTCTCCTCCTTTCCTCAAGGGTATACATATTAAGCTAAGGAGGCAGTTAGGAACTGTGCAGAGGTGAAGCGTAAGGGGGCGAGGTCACATAAACCATGCTCGTGGTTCAGGGAGGTTCAGAAGGCGGTCAGGGAAAAGAAGGCTGCCTACAGAGATTACAAAAAATTGAGAGGGGAAAGGGAAATGGAAGCTTAGAGTATTGCAGCCAGACAAGCCACCCGGATAGTAAGGGGGGCTAAGTCCAGTAAGGAGCAGTGGCTGGCACAGGGGATACAGGGACAGGAAAAGGGGTTCTTTAGGTATATTGAGGAGTGGAGAAAGACCAAGGGCCAGATTGAGAACAGAAGGAGTTTGGGTGAAGGAGGTGAGGGACCAGGCGGAGGTCCTAATGAGTACTTTGCCTCTGTGTTCACTAGGGAGGGGGAAGGGAAACTTACAAAGCAGGATTGATTGGAGTTAGAAGGGACAGGTGGTAAGAACGGTGGAGCAACAGACAACAGACAAGGAAATGCCGTGAGGGATGGGTACCCCAGAGGTTTTACATCGGAATAAATCAGCCAGTAGGGAGGAGGGGACAGACAATGAAATCCCCACTGAACGGGTATGGAATGCCCTTAGGGCCCTACAAAAGGAAAAATCTCCAGGGCCGGACGGCATACATCTGAGAGTTCTATGGGAATTGGCGGATGTACTAGCTGCACCCCTGGCAGAAATCTAGTCACTTGAGACAGAGATAGTGCCTAGGGATTGGAGAGAGGCACAAGTGGTGCCAATCCATGAAGGGGGGGTCAGGGGAAGTAACAAGTATCTATAGACCTGTCAGTCTGACATCAGTGGTGGGTAAACTAATGGAGAGTATACTGAAGGAATGTTTGGGGGGCTTCTTGGAGAAGATTGGATGTCAGGATAGTCGCTAACATGGGTTTGTGCCAGGTAGATCATGTCAAACTAACCTTGTGGAGTTCTATGAATGGGTAACATCAGAACTGGACAGGGGAAAGCATGTGGATGTGCTATTCTTGGACTTCAGCAAGGCGTTTGACTCAGTCCCTCACAAAGGCCTACTGGAGAAACTGAGGGGGATAAGAGTAAGCCCATTGATGGACAGATGGGTAGGAAACTGGCTGGCTGAGTGCACCCAGGGTATAGTGGTCGATGGGGAGATCTCAACCCCTAGAGGGGTCATTAGTGGGGTACCACAGGGCTCGGTCATGGGGCCGAGCTTGTTTATTGCATACATCTCAGATATCAGGGAGGGTATAGAGTGTGAAATGAGTCTCTTTGCTGACAACTCCAAACTGGGAGCAGTGGTTGAAGGGGAGGAGGGGAGGGTGGCCCAGCAAGTGGATCTGGAGACCCTGGATAGGTGGACTCGCACCTGGAAATTAAATTTAAACTCCTCCAAGTGCAAGGTGTTGCATCTTGGGAGGGGGAACCCCAAACACGAGTATACCCTGAGTGGGGCAGTACTGGAGGCCAAGGCAGGGGAAAAAGACCTAGCCGTCCTGGTGGATCCAAGTATGAATAACTCCGAGCAGTGCAGGAGGGCGGCGGTCAAAGCAAATAGGATGTTGGGCTGCATCGCAAGAGGGATCACCTCAAGGAGTAGGGAAGTAATTCTGCCACTGTAAATGGTCTGGTTAGACCACACCTTGAGTATTGTGTGCAGTTCTGGAGACTGCACTTAAGGAGGGACATACAGCTCATAGAAAGGGTCCAGAGGAGGGCTACCAAGATGATACAGGGTCTAGGGGATCTGACATATGAGGAGAGACTGGAGGAGGACGGCCTGTTCTCATTGGAGGGGGAGGAGGGACCGGGGCGATATGATTGAGGTCTTCAAGTACCTCAAGGGAATTAATAGGGTAAACAAGGAGGGGATCTTTAGATTAAAGGAGGGAGGTATCACCAGAGGGCATGGTTTGAAGTTGGAAGGAGGAAGGATGACTGGGGGAAAAGAGGAGGAGGAGTTTCACTGAGAGGGTGGTGGAACCTTGGAATGCGCTGCCTGGCGAGCTATTTCTGGCGTCTACGGTGGAGGAGTTCAAGAGAGGGTGGGACAGGTACAGAATGGAGAAGAAGCAGGGGTGGGCCTGGCCCGGGGGGGCGGGATGGACAACAGGAGAAACAGAAAAGCGATGGGGGGGTGAAGGCTTGGGTACCCAACTGGGGTCCTGAGGCACGAGCAGACTCAACAGACCTTAAGGCCTATTCTTCTGGCAATTAGTATGTTAGTAAATGGAGTCTATCATTAAGTCAATGAGCCTCTAACCTACTGTGCTGTGGGTTCTCAGACAAACCTGTTTATGTTCCCTTTATAGACAGCAAATCCTACTATAACAGTGCTCTTATGGTATTTCATTCTTTCTGTAAAACTCCAAAAAAACAGTTCTTCGTACTGAATTGCTGAGAAACAAAAGGTTCCTGCCATAGAATGGCCATCATAGCTCAGAATTTCCTAATACGTGGCTACTCTGTAAAAAGATGCTCCAGAGCTTCAGAATCTACCTCACATCTGAGTCTAGTGCAGTAGCTTTCCTATTGTTCTGAAATCCAAGTCTCCCGTGGCAGTTCGTCTCAAGAGAAGGTGAATTTTAATGAAGCAAGAAACAAAACAGGATCTCTCAAAAATATACTCAACAATAAATCGTAAGGAAATTATATAGCTAAGTGAAAAATAAATTAAATTAAAAGATAGTGAAAATACAATGTTCCTAGAAACAAAACTAACAGAAAAAAAAAAACAGTCCCAGTTTTGCCAGTTCGCACCATAATGTGTTCTAACCCTTCCAATAAAGTTTAAACTTACTGTATGTGATGTCAGAAGTTTAAATTTAGACGTGAACACCACATTCAGTTCATACCAGACTTTAAACAATAAGTAATTTAAAGCAAGTTTTTTTGTTGTAACAAAATTTGACAGCGCATTGTTCCAATACACCATTTAAAGCAGGTAAATATTAGGTCCTGTACGCACTGTATCAAAATAAACTGTCCTGAATATTTCTACCAGGCATTGAACAAAACTGGGATGGAGTTAGTACGTGCTCAGGTACCTGTGCTGGATGATCACCTATGATTTTAGATAAAATATTAATGTCCAAGTTAATTAAACTAACATGTCTCTCATGGTTGAATAACAGGATGAGGAGGCTAGTATTTAAGTTAGTAGAACGTTTTTTGGAGAATAACATGCAACTGTACAAAATGACTATTTCGACCATTATAGTCTCCTAAATATTTATATAGTTCTCCAGGTAATCCATCCTCACCCTGGGCAATATTATAATTTAGAGAAGAGAGTGCAGCCTTAAAGCAGCAGTACTAGATAAAAAAAAATCAGATCTTTTGCAACACTTTGTTTCCTGTGTTCTGTTGAGCACTTAACCTGATCTTTCTTGTTTTCGCCGTACTATCACCCTGTAATTTGCTGTGTTTCTTTATTTTTGCTTATATTTCTCCCACCCGCCATGCTAAAGTGGAACCCTCTGCTGCCGACTGTGCATGCGCATGACTGGCAGCACTACACAGGGACAGCGGAAACGCACATCACAGGGTCTCACAGAAATAAACAAAAGACATGATGCGATGTAAAGGGGGAGCTCAGCTGCAAATTAGGCACCAGACATATTTATTGTGGATCCACAACAATGGGAAAAAAAAAACAACAACTAAAGATCGCTAGAAAAAATATTTACAGATATGGAAACCGGAACGATGACTGCATGCTTTCAGCCCTAGAGCAAGATTTTGATAATCATGTCCTGATTACTGAATACTGTTGCTTTCATTTCTTCTTTAGAAATTCTACTCCTTAAAAAGACACCCATTATTCAGGAATTTGTGAAAACGACATTTTTCCATAAGGGTATGAAGTGAACCTGTCTCCTTTAAAGGTGTCCCCGTGACTTGTTTAAAAAATGTGTTAACAATATTCATAATGGTTGACCCATCTGAGCATACTGAGCCAGTCTCATCTAAAACTAACACATTACTGCTGACCCATTTTTAGACCCTATCTCACAACAATTATTAAAGGGATTGAACCGATGAGATTTACCTTGGGTCCTAAATGTTTGTTCTTTTACAAGGAAGAAATGTGGTTACTATAAAATAGCTATCAGTTGTTGTTTAACCGGGCTAATTTGGCTTGTAAAATCATCTGTTGTTTAGAAAGTAAGGTTAAAAGTGTCAGATTAAGAGCTATGCATTTTTTTAGTTAGTGTGTTCAACAAATGTGGAACTCTTTACCAGCAAAATTCAAAACCAAGAAAGGTAACTGCAGACCCCAGAACAAATAAAAACATGGTTCATGTCATCTCCGCAGTGCTGTGACAAATGCAATGACAGAATAACATAATCTTATTCTTCAGTAATGTACTTTGATTCCTGTCTGTGTTTAATTCTGCATTTTAACTGATTGATGTACCTTACATATGTTTATCATGCATTTTATAACTGTGTGCTGTTGGAGCTTATCAGCTCATGTTTGTAAAATGTAATTTTTTACTGTAATGAATGATTAAAATTATTTTATGTAGGGGCGTCATTGTAAATCAGCCTTTGCTCAGTGACCTTAACCTTAATAAACTAAACATAAAAACTGTTTTTTGAAGGTGGGAATGCAGTTTGATATCGTCCATCTATTAGGAGGCAGTATAGCGTAGTGGTCAAGGGCACTGAGCTGCAAACGTGGAGATCTGGGTTTGAATCCCATCAGCCTCCACTTGCATACTGTGTGACCCTGAGCAAGTCACTGAACTCTGTGGTCCCAGGTTGCACCTGGAAACAAGCTCCAGCTTAGTGTGCCTCTCCTGGTTGAACAGTTTCCCCTTTCCCTTTATTTCTGCTGTTTCAGTTTTTTACCCTGGTACATAAAAAAAATATTTTTAGACCAGTTTTGTGTCTTCCCACAAAGATACTGGGTTATCATATAACAAAAAATTAAAAAAATGAAACAAATGTTCTTGCTAAAATCAGCTGTCCAAGCTCCCTTTGAATAACATGGTTGTCCAGAAGAGACACATTTATACACCAGATGCCAGGGCTTATTTCTGGAGAATCTAATGAGCCATATGTAATACCTATCGAAATTTCTGGCATTCGTTGAAGGAAGGAAGACAAACCAGAAGTATATTCTGGGAGACAGAGTTCCTCTAAAAAAAAGGTATGTTTCCTCTTCCTCTGCAGTGTGACCTGAGCATGTACTAACCCCACTGTTTGGACCAGCGTGGTGGCACTGAGGGTTGATGTCATACCTCGTGCCATGCCGGCAACCTGGGTTCGGGAACGAGCACGGGTTATTGGGGGTCGGTGGGGATGGGGAAGGATAGAGCACCCTAGAGGCTGCTCTCCTTCCCCGGAGAGGGCTGTTTCTCTCGTCCAATGCACTGGTTTCTCCTGGTGGAGGCTGGGGACATTGCAGTGCATGACAGATGCAGGGATAGGAGCAGCGGGATGTCCTCCAGGTGTGCGGGAGTGTCGCGCAGCTGGGCAGGATGTCATTGCGTCCATGCTCTGAGGTGGGAAATCGAGACAGAAATCCCTCTACCGGGTGGGCGGCGTGAACATGGGCAGTGATCCGACCACACGCCCAATGTCGTCCGATTCTCCAGTTCTTCTTGGGGTCTGGGGTCTCTCCATGGGGCTGGGAGAGCCCGGACCTCGCATACCTGATGAAGCACTCAGAGAATGGTTCAGATGGGCAGTTTAGTCCGGCGGCTGCAGATGAGACCTTGAGAGATGCCCCGAAGGTAGGGTGCATAAATAGAAACTACAAAAAAAAAAAAAAAAAGGAAACCACTGTTTGGTACATTTGAGTCAAAAAATTAGAGTCACAATAAAGTTTGGTAATCTGTGTACCTCTATCATTAAGTGTCAGTCCACAAATACTACTCCTTTAGAAGTATAAAGAAAAGGTTTGTTGAGTTTTAATAAATTAGAGCAGATTGTGTCTGTGGAGCATATATGTTAATTAAATGATACGCGTGGCATTTATAAAAAAATATCCAATAGCACAGCTCTGCCAGGAAAAAGATCTAGACGTCTTGTTATTTACTCCATGAAATTTAACACCTTACGGGTCTGGTTAAGGGCCTCATATGGATGTGTGTGTCACCTCACGCATTCTTAGGATGAGAGAACTGCAAACCCAAGGTAAGCTGATCTGGCATCCTAAGGATGCAAGAGGTCACATTCATATCTATGAGAGGCCCTCCAGCGAGGTCCATAAAATTATTATAGACTGCGCCAATGTTTTTTTTTTTTTAAAAAAGACCTTTTTCTTCAAAATATTAATGACGTGAGCAGCCAGCAAGTAGCCCATTACTGTGCCACAGCAGGTGAGACAGTTATGGAATAAGAGTGTCTCACAAGCAACTGAAGGAAGTGCTGTGATTGGTCAGGAGTATCACCTGATGATGCTCTTTAATTTGTAATACCCATAATAAAAGCTACTTTAGATAGTACAATCCTATTAAAACCTGGAAATTAGACTAGTAGTTTCCAGTGAAATGTCATATCTTAGAAACAGAATTTGATTACTTCATTTAAATCAGTGGCCCTAGTCGTGGGATAGATGGCAGTCCCAAGTCAAAATTTTAGCCTTCTATGTCTTTGCCGACTAAGGGGAGAAGTCAGCCCTGAAGGTTATGATTGCTGCTAGGTACAAACAGAAACTGAATTAATGGCAAGGAAATAATTCCCTTTTTTAGTTTTGGGCTAGATTTTTAATTTTATCCTTTGGACCCTGAGACGAGAGTACTGCCTACCAAAAAGCTACCAGCATTCTCATTCAAAAAGGCATGTGAAAGAGGTCCTCCCCCTGTTAAGAGCCTTTGACCCGTGGACACAGGAGAGATGGGAGTTCCACACTCTTCATTAAACTGGACAGATATCTGCTATAATATTCATAGAACCAGCTCCTCAGTGGCATGGAGGGAATATAGATGAAAGAGTCTAGTTAGATACTTCTGTATGCCAATCCAGAAAGTGCATAAAGGTACCCTGCCTACCCCAGCATGTTGGAGAGGATGCAGAGAGGCAAAAGCAGGGCACTGCCATATTTTTTGGTCTTGCCTGGTTCTCCGGGCCTTTTTCCAGGAGCTGGAGCAAGCTCTTCAGTACATATTATTCCTGGTTGTGTAACTTATGCTACATACTGTATGTGACAGCTCTTTTTATTTACCCTTTTCCCTTCAAGGTGGATGGACTTGGCTGCTAAGTACTTACTATGTATTTTTCTGATTGCAGCTAGACTAACGATCACCAAAAAAATGGTTGCTTCCTGATCCCCCCCAATATAAATGAATGGAAGCAGTTATTAATAATATAGAAACATAGACTTTACCGGCAGATAAGGACCACTTGGCCCACCCTGTCTGCCAATTTTTCCCTACCTACTGTATCACTGAAGACCCTACTTGATCTTTGGGTCCCCCCCATTTCTTTCCGCTATGATCCCCTTGTGCTTATCCCATGCAGTCATGAACCCTACCACTGTTTTCACCCTCACTACCTCCAACCAAAGGCTGTTCCAAGAATCCACCACTCTTTCTCTGTAGGAGTACTTCCTCACATCTCTCCTGAATCTTCCCCCCTCCAGCTTCATAGCATGTCCCCTTGTTCTTGTGCATCTTTTTTTTCAGAAAAAAATGCTTTCTTCCTTTACCATATTTACCCCCATAAGGTATGTAAAGGTCTCTATCACATCCCCCCCCTCTCTGTCCTCTGTTACAGGGTGTACATACTGAGTTCTTGTAGTCTCTCCTTGTGGGGCTTTTCATGCAGATCCCTCATCATTTTAGTTGCCCTCTTCTGGACCAGCTCTGCTCTGTCTATGTCCCTCTGGAGATATGGCCTCCAGAACTGTACACAGTATTCTAAGTGAGGTCTTACCAGTGATCTATACAGAAGCAGCACCACCTCCTTCCTTCTGCTGGTAATACCTCTCCGTATGCACCCCAGCTATCAAGTGTATATCAGATGGAGAGGTTAACCTTTTCTGTTCAAGCCTAGGATGAAAAGGGGAGAAATAGATGGTCAAGATGGGTGGTATGTATGGTTAGAGATCCAGACTTAGTCCTTTATGGCTTAGTAGATGAGAATACATATTTGTGGGGGTGAGCGCTGGTTGGAGTGCATTCAGCACATACAAATTGATATGTAGCCACCTCCACCCCCACCTCCAGATCTGATGGCAGTTTCAGGAGAAAATTCCTGATAGCCCATACACTAAGTAGCCCCTGAAGAAAATAAATGTCTTGTGGTTTGATGTAACCTGGTAAAGTGTGGCTTGTCAGTGTTTACCCCTTACCTCGCCTTCCTCCCCCGTTTCTTATTCTGTAACCTCACCCATACTCTTGAATTACCGCTTGGAATTGTACTGCAATATGTTTTTGTCTTCTGTTCTGTCTGCTGGAAAATTCTGTAAAATGTATACATCAAAAGACAGAAAGGCATATGGTGCTCCCGGAACTGTCAGGGGTCCAGCGTGGGGCAGCTTGTCTTGCCAGTTGGCACTGTTCTATTTCTAGTCAGCAAAGACTAGGGAAGGGCCATTGACTGGGCAGAAGAAATGGAACAAAAAAGGGGATAAGATAAGCAGTATAGAGTAGTGGTTAGAATGCAGAACTGAGAACTAGGAGAGCCACGATCACCAGAGCCAGGTACACGCTGTGTGACCTTGAGCAAGCTACTGCTCACCCTGAGCCTCTCAGTCTAGTCAGCTGGAAAATAAAAAGCAAAAAACAAAGGGACTTAAAACAAAGACATGTGTCAGGGATAGTACTAGATAATTGCAGTACTGAGTCAACTTGTGATCTATAGCTCAAATCACAAGGATTAAAAATGGGAAACAGAGGTCTGTTTCTTTCTTTTGTGGTTTATTATATTGCCTGTGAACGTTGTCAGATTGGCAGTATACTTAGAAAGTTAGTCAAATGTCCCCTTCATCAATTATATTTGGTACAGTTCTTGTGGTGGTAGTTTCGGAAGGGATCATGCAGTCAGATGCTAGTAACATGACAGTAATGCAAGATCTGTGCTTCTAGGTAAGGATATGTTTTATGTATTAGGCACTGGCAGAAGTCTTAGGTTTGATATTTTAAAAAAAGGTGTTGATTATGTCGTCTAGTGATTTAACAAGCTGGGAAGGTCAGCCCATTAGTGAGCTTCTGAAATATCCAGCTCTTTCAACAAATAACTAGAATACGCAGATAAACAGCTTCTGCATGCTGTCATGAGAGGAACAATGCCTCTGCAAAATTAAATTATCTTGTCTTGTGGTGTCACCAGAGAAAGGGGCTCATATGTGTTAACCTGTTTACTTGGGCTTGAAATTATAATTTGTGTTGTCATCTGCTTCAGTTTTTCCACTTTCCCAGCAGTCTTCCCTATGAAACACTTACCCAGCTGCATTGTGAGGCACAAAGCCCTTGTTCCGAGTGCCTTAAACCACTGGGAAGTGTGGTATATGAATAGAAACCCACACCCTAAAGTGTCTTATTAAGCTTCTAAAATGGGTAAATAATAAAACATTTAAAGTATTTTTAATTCAGCCAGCCATTTGGTTAAATAAGATTAAATCCAGAATTGAAGCAGACACTACAGCCAACACAAAACCTTTTTCAAAAGTTGCTTCTTTACTTCATAATATGGAGTTCCTCACATCACTGGCCAGTATTTTGATGTGTGTCCACAGCTTTATCAAGGCAGTGGTCCTAAATCAAGAACAAATAACGATTTTAAAATGCACTCATTTTTATAACAGTAATTTCATTACACCTTAATATTTCTTTCATCTAAAAGACTAAATAGCCACACTCACCAGCAATGTTGAAACTGGTTCTGATACATCGTAGCCATGCTGTATTCAGGCTCCATGGTGGGAATCACCTCACTCCCACTGTAATGGGCATGACCACCCTGTTACAGTCAACCCACCAAATAAATGCAAAATAAAGGGACTTACCTGAATGCAGGGTGCCAAGGTGTATTCCTGGGGAGAGGTTATTTACACACATGTAAAGAAAAGGAAGTGGTTTGGGGGAAGGGACTCAGCTAAAACCCCTTTGCCCACAGTGGTGGCCAGTATCTTATTTAGTAGCCATGGCTAGAGGGTGGCTAGTGCCCTTTGTTATGTGACCGGGGGGTGGAGACAGAAACAAGCAAAGAGAGGATGTAAGCAGACAGCGGCAAAAAGCCAAGAGAGGCATAAATATATAAATAAATAAAATATATTTCTAAAAATAAAATGGCTATGGGGGGGGGGGGGCAGGCAGTTCCCCATAGCAAGCTACAAGCAGACTATGTTGTGAGATGTCTGTTGGCTGGACATGATGTCACTAGGACAGCAGGAGGTAAAACCAGCCTGCTAAAAGATTTAGCCAGAGTAAAGGGAGTGGTGTTTGGGGGAAGTGCACAACAGCAGTGAGAAGGACCTTGTTCAAAAAAGTTCCTAATGTAACCCCTAGGTGGCGCTATCCCAAGGGCTACTACCTCTGCCTGCTTGGCTAGTAGCAGGTTAAGGGGCCTGAGTTCTGAAATGGGTGCCTCCACCCGGAGGTCAGGGTTGGTAGTGGTCAAGCTAACCTGGGCACAGCCCTCCGGGATACTGCAACCCCCCCCCTTTCCTTACTAGTGCCGGAACAATACACAACAATCACTTTCACAATACCCTGATACACCACACAAGTACCCACACTTTGCACTTACCACCAGGGCTTTCCTCTGGCTCGAACTGAGGAACCCCTGTAAAACAAGGTTATACACAGCAAATAACAGCAGTACAGTACTCTTGCACAAATTGGAACCACAGTCAGGGTAAATGTAAAAAAGAGTTAGATCTGATTTATTTAAGGGACTTAAACAAGGGAGGGGCGTAATCAGGTAATTTGCTTAAAGGCTGTATCAATCAAACAGTTATGCATGCACTTCAGGGTCCATAAACAGTCACACACTCTGGGTACCCAGATGGAGAATGGCGGGCTAGCCAGGAACGTTGTAGCTGGTTGGGGCCCTGTGAAGGAAGAAAACAACATTCACCACACACACTAATTGTAATCCGGAGCCAGAGGGCTCAGTTCGTGAAAAGAAAACAACAAGACAATCAGATGACACACTTTTAGATTAGGCTGTTGTTGCAGGGAGGTACCCTGATGATTACTCACGATACCCAAGACTGGACACTGGCTGGATGAAAATTGAGACTGCAGGTGGTTGATCTGGAGAGCCAGGAGAAGCAGAGCCCACACGATTCGCTGAGGCGTCATTCCTGTTCAAGCGTGGAGCAGGGGGCTGATCTCCAGGAAGGTCTCTCGTTGATGGCTTTCTCTGTGCAGCAGGTAGTCTGGCAGAACACAGTTCACACAGTGGGGAACCAAATCACGACCCATTAACAACTCACAGCACATTTACATGTAAGGAGTAAGGAAATTCTACTATACCAAGCAAACCACTCTCCAGTCACGATCGCAAAGTCTCTGCATAAACTGGGAATTCAAAAGCAGCTGGAAATCCTGACAGGCCGATCGCATTCAGCAAAATCTTTGGTCTTCTTCAGGTTGATCCTGGTCACAACTCAGTGGCTTACTTCGTTCTCACAAACTTGGATTCAGTCCGCACTGATTCTCTTCTCCCTCTCTGGGGCAGCAGGCAGGCATGTAGACCAAAGCTCAGGCCTTTCCACAGAGACTGTATTGAGCTCTTGCTTCTTCAGCTCCCAACTTAGATCTGCCTCTAACAGCAAGCAGCTTGGGAATTTCCCCAAGATCCACAAGGTTTGGTTGGCTGATCCTCCTGTCAGTCACAATAAAGGCTCCCCCTTCAGGTGCAAAAAGGGGCAAAAAGCCCAAAACTACAATTCCTACAGATTTTGACTCCAAACTGCTCCTGTAGTCCGGCTCCATTTTAGGTCCCACCAGAACTGATTGGTCCAATTCGGCAGTCCAGGACCAAGATAGTGGAGATAAACAAAACAGTCCTTGCTTGCAAAGAAGGCAGGTTAGACAAACTACATTATCATTATCACTCTAACTGATTTTCAGCAAATAGTTACATCTTTCAACAGAGTTCCCTTTCAGATTACTTATGACTGCAATCCAGGCAGCTCTTAAAGAGACAGTACACAGAGGCTATACAGGCACTCTCTGGCAATCACATTTAAACTGCTAAAATGCAGGACACCAGCCTGGCAGTGAGTATTTAGGCAAGCTCGAGGAAGGCTTTTCGAGAACCCCCATTTGTAGGGGGGTTACACTAACTTTGAAAGAGGCTAAAGCTCTTTCCTGATTGGCTGCCAGTGACCTCAGCACAAAATGCTCCAGTCAGGTACAAGAAGGGTGAGCTGGAGTGCTCAGTAGTGTAGCTCAATCTTTTGTTCTCTTACTCTCTGAGCTGGAGTTAGCAGCAGTGTAGTGGCAAGGCTTAGCCACTCACTTCAAGAAAAAATGGAAATTAAGTTTTAAAGTATAGGCTAGTTAGCTAAGGGGCTATCATTGCCAAGGTAAAAGAAAAGTTTTCTAGCAAGGAAAGCCAGCTAGAGTAATTGAGTTCCAGAAGTTTTGGGCCCTGATAGACCAAGCAAGAAGGAGGGGCAGAAGCCAGGTTTGCAAGATAACAGTCAAGACCTGCAAAGAGTTTTATTATTTTCTAGCTAAAGTTTGTAAGGAGGGTTCACCTGTTCAACAGAGGATCGAAGAGAACCAGAGGAACAGCTGAGGAAACCAGGAGCTGAAAGGACTGAGAAGCAGCATAGCCATCATTGGACATCAGCAGAGGACTTCTCATCAATCCCTGGCCAGGGCAGCACAACAAAGGATTTCATTCTTCAGGGCTACACCAATTTGGGTTTTTGAGGTATCAGAGACTGTGACTTTTAAAAGAGACTTGAAATGAATTTGAGACATTTTACCCTTTATCATGGGGGTGGGGGGAAAAATGTGTGATGTAACCAATTCTAGATTTTTTATCAGGGGAAGAAAATGGTGATATTCATCTTTGTGCAAATGTTATTTTACTGGTTAGGCTGCGCAGCCATTTTTCTAGTTACCGATAGAGCCATTGCCGAAGTAAAAAAGTAATAGTTATTCAGTTTGCTAAATAAATTGACTCTAATTTAAAGAGATTTTCTGCCTCTGTGATGAGGCCTGTAGCACTGTTGTTTTAGTTGGAGGGTCATACCCCAAAGTAATATCTGCCAGCCGTGTAACTAACCTTCCTTGCAGCTAGCCAGATTCCATCACCCAGGTAGGTGAAAGCAATGTGCAGGCAGGTGTTATACCACACCATCAGATGTATTTGAATGGCAGCCCTCTTAGTCCGCCTTATCAAGCACCACACAGCGGCATGGTGACATCAGCATGTGGGTCCTGCAATGGGTTGGACCTTCACCATACTGCTAGTCGGAGGTTTGCTACATTCCTTTTACCCCCCCCCCCCACCGTGGGGATGCTGACAGTGGTGTGCACAGGCTCAGATGCACTCTGGGCAAATAGGGGCATGACTTTTCAGAGTCACTTCCCCTACTCTGCCGCTCTGAATGCACTGCCACCTGTGGTCACCCGGGTGCCAGTGTTGCACCGGAGCCGACAGCCCCCCCACCCCGGAGCATGAGAGCCTCCTCTGGAACACTTAGAGCCTGATTCACATATGGTTGTGTCTGCCGCAAGTCCCAGGTGCACCGAACAGAGGGCGCAGGGGGAGTGTGGCAGACATTTGGTTCCAATTGCAATTCTTGATCGGGTGTGCCAGATGCAGCAGGTTAGACCAGCTCCCCCCTGGTCTAACTTTGCGACCAAGGGGGATCCATTTTACAGGGCTTGCACCAAACCTTTGGCGCAAGCTGCCATTAAATGTGGAAATGGTCACAAATAAGCCAGCCTGTCTTGAATTGGGCTGCATTGTGCCAGAGTGCTTTGGCGCAGCTGCGCCAAAATTTACAGATGATGCAGGGACTGGCGCAAGCCCTGCGTCATCCTTCATGAAGTGGGCCCTTAATCTTCCTCCACCAAGCTGGCCCCTGACAACCCAGGCTTGCTTCTGAATCCAGGGCACTGGCAGCTTCACCCACTGGCATCGTGAGAGGCAGTGCTGCAGCTTCACCCACTGGCATCGTGAGAGGCAGTGCTGCAGCTTCACCCACTGGCATCATGAGAGTCAGTGCTGCAGCTTCACCCACTGGCATCGTGAGAGTCAGTGCTGCAGCTTCACCCACTGGCATCGTGAGAGGCAGTGCTGCAGCTTCACCCACTGGCATCGTGAGAGGCAGTGCTGCAGCTTCACCCACTGGCTGGCTACATTTGAAATATTTAAAGCTGTCATTTCCAGTTTAAAAGTGTTGGTTCTCCAGAGGTTAATTTTATCTCACATGTGGGAGAAGGTTGAAAGTGGAGCATGACTTGGAAACACCAGTGCCTGAGACAAAAACAAATCAGTACCAGCCATTTTCAGGCTTTTTTTAAGTAAAACAACCACAGATAAAACAAAGTGGATGTATGATTTTGAATGTTTGTTGTTTGTATCCTGTTGTGTGGCATTGGGGTTGGTGGGTGTTTCTGCAAAGGTTAAAATGTTTTTTTTTTTTATAAACTAATGACAAATGAGAAGGGCTACATTTTTACGTAAAAAAGATGGCTGCCAGAAATTCTTTTTAAAATATTTCTGACACACATGGATTGGCCACTGTAGTGTTCTGCATCCTGGTTACCACAAAAAAAGTATGTAACCAAGGGTTTCTGTTCTAAAACCATATGGTTTCAGAACTATCTTAGCCCGTCAGGATGCAGGAAATTTCCTACCCATTTTATGATATCAGATCCTGCTGATTAGACTTAGTGGTTTACCAGCAAGGAATAACCTGACTAAATGAAACCAGTAGAAACATGTGTAACTCCTTCCCCAGCCTAGGAGTAACAGCAGACTCATTTGTGGGGAGGGTGGCCCATGAAATAATAAATCCAGTTACTTGACTTTCCAGGTCTGAGGTGACCTCCTAGGAACTTGGATGCTCTTCAGAGGCAGCAAACAGGGGTTAGCAAGCAAACCATCCCCCAAAATATCTGAATGTCCATAACTTGATGAAAGTGTAGCCATTTGTTTTATTAAAAGAACAGCCACGAGCATGTTATTAGAGTAAGGTTCTAATCACAGAACAGTGGATCCAACAAATTAAAGGCAAAGACATTTACTCCCAGGGGTACATTCTCCAGGGCTCTTGCCCACATGTATCAAAGTCCAAGTACTTTAGGGGCCGTGTACAACACAGGAGCACATTTGTTTCAGATAAAAGTGGGTGTCATACCCTAACTACTAAACAGATCCAGTGTGAGGTAAACTTACTTGGACTCCATGCTGAGGTTTTGAACAGCACTGACCATATAATATAAATATTATTAGGGGCATTCAGCTTGGAAGCTACTCAGGGATTACAGCCCTCCAACTGTCCCAGAAACTCTGTACCCATTTCACTGCTGCCTCTACAGGGTAGGGTCCACCATAGCCCAACCTGGGTTTTGGTGCTTCCACCTCCCTGCGGAATTATGGAAGCCAACTTGGAGGCCCTGGAGCCTACGTAATCTCCACCTATTCTGGGATTTTGCCTCTTGGGTTAAAGGACCAGTAAGGATTGCCTCATGACTTAGACATGGTTGGAGAGACCATCACCCTCCGGGGGCCCCAGATGCCACAGCAGTGGCCTCTCACCCTCTTGCAAGAATTTGATCTCCATCGTGCAGAGGGGCCTGATACAAATTAATTACTCAATGTCCTGTGGTGTCGATTTGTCACATATTTTGTAAAGGCTAAGAGAGGCAGTCACCCCCTGGGGTCCCAGTTGCAACTGTTCATGGCTCTCACCCTCTCCCAAGAATGAACCCGGTGGTGGAGAGTGTCCATTACCAAATAAACGACTCCTCCCATTCCAGGACAACCCCGTCCCCCCCCGCTACCCAGCAAGAGGGAGGGCACCTTGGTACCTAGCACTTATTTTCTGAAAGTGCAGAGCAATTACATATCTACCACAAAGTCTGCCCATGTAGCTTTGTGAGTATAATAATTTCCCTTGAGGATCTACATATGCTGGGGTATTCACAATTTAGTAAAGGTCCCCACTGAAATAAATGCAACAGTTTAGAAGGGGGAAAGTCCCTGACAAATTATATGCAGCAACTCCTTTCTTGAGGCCTCCTCCTAAGGGACTAGACCAGATGTCATGCTTGGGCCATGTCCCAGCATGTTTAAGCAGATGGGTCCTTTAGGGCTGCAGTTACATATGAACATATGAATCTACCAGCAGAAACAGGCCTTACGGTCTATCAAGTTAGTCTGCTCGAATGCGCAGCTAGCACCCTTATATTGCAACCGCCCCCTCTCTCCCTTCTTCACCTTTACACCCACCCTGTCCCATGCCCTTTTAAAACTGCCCACTGTGCTACAGGGTACCACCTCCTCAGGTAGAGTGTTCAATTTCTCCACCACCCTCTCTGTGAAAAAATGCCTCCTCATCTCTCTCCGATATCTTTCACCCTCCAACCTGAGACCATGCCTTCTGGTGGCCCTTCCTCTCCTCAGGTTCTTTAAATCCCCTTCAAATATTTGAAGGTCTCAATCACTCACTTAGGGGAAATGAGAATAATTTGTCAGCAATTACATACAAGGCTTGAAAGCCAATTGTATAAGGTTCTGCTGCTACCTTGGGAGGGTCTTACACACCCCTCAGGACTCTGTCACTATCCTGAAACATGCTCTCTCACAGCAGTACTATGACAGGCTTAGCATTTCCCCGTTTTTCTCTAATGTTATTCCTCAGCACTGTTCCAAACTCCACCAGCATACCTCAGCACAGCCCCCACACTGCTCCAGTAGTGTACCTCAGCACGGCTTCCACAGTACTCCAGCAGTATACCTCGGCACTGCTCCCCTCACTATACTACAAGTTCCAAGTTCAAATCCTGCGCACTTGAGGTAGAGGTGGTTCGCATTAAACAGGCAGCTAGCCCTACATTTGTAAAGTTCCAAAGGTGAATGCGCTCCAAAATTAACCACAACGACACAAAATTTAACAACAAATTAGTTGCATTTAATATTCCACCAGTGTGAGCCCCTAGCACCTTGGCTACAAGCCTTCAAGGGGGCATATCGCTATACTAGCAGTGTACCTCAGCACTGCCCCACACTTTTGCAGTATTAAAAATTAGCACTACCGGCACTTCTTCCACAGTTCTCCAGTAGTTTGTCTCAGCACTGTCTCACACTACTCCACTAGTGCATCTCAGAAGTATCCCTGCACTGTTCCAGTAGTGTACTGCAGCACTCACCCAAACTACTTCAGTAGTGTACCTAAGCACTGCCCCATACTACTCCAGCAGTGTCTCTCAGCTCTACCCCCACCACTACTCCAGTAGTGAACCTTAGCACTGCGTCCATACTATTCCAGATGTGAGCCTCAGCACTGCCACACACTACTTCAAAAGTGTATACCAGCACTGCCCTCACACTTCTTCAGTAGTATGCCTCAGCTCCAACCCCACACTACTCCAGTAGTTTACTTCAGCACTGTCCCAACACTACTCCAGCACTGTACCCCAGCATTGCCCCCACACTACTTCAGTAGTATACCTCAGCACTGCCCCACACTACTCCAGCACTGTACCCCAGCATTGCCCCCACACTACTTCAGTAGTATACCTCAGCACTGCCCCACACTACTCCAGCACTGTACCCCAGGATTTCCCCCACACTACTTCAGTAGTATACCTCAGCACTGCCCCACACTACTCCAGCAGTGAACCTTAGCACTGTCTAAACTACTCCAGTAATGTGACTTAGCACTTCTTCCACAGTACTCCATTAGTGTACCTCTGCACTGCCCACGCTACTCCAGTAGTGAACCTTAGCACTGCCCTCACTGCTCCAGTAGTGAACCTTACCACTGCCCTCACACTGCTCCAGTAGTGTACCTCAGTGCTGCCTCATACTACTCCAGTAGTAAAGGCTTAGCACTGCCATCACACTACTCCAGTAGTGAACCTTAGCACTGCCCTCACACTATTCCAGTAGTGTACCTCAGCACTGCCCTCACACTATTCTAGTAGTGTACCTCAGAATGAGCTCCACACTACTCCAGTAGTGTATCCAGTGCTCCAGATAAGATTTTGTGGCATGAGTATTATACTCTTCACTTTCAGAGTATGGTGAGTAAAACCAAATTTGGATGAGTAAAAATGACACTTTGCAAGGAGTTGGAGATTACACCAGCAGGCAGGCTTCAGTGTACATGCAACAGCTTGAAAGTGCTTTCTGTGATTCACAGCATGAAGCCCATGCACAAAACACTGATCACACCCACAGACTGCCTAGCCTTGCACCGTCACAACATTTTTAGTTTAAAAGCAGTCTGATTTTATCTTTAAAAAATATCCAACATAGTCCCTGATCACTCTTGCTCAGCTAAATTCCAAAGACCTGTTTAATATGTTCAAACTTCTTAAAAATAAATTCAGGTTATGCTGTGCAGTAAAAGTAACCAACTAAGTACTGAGCAGTTCGTTTTCCACTCCCCAAGTATATTCAGATGTGCTGTAATGTGAATCGGGCAGAGCAGCCTACTGTAATTTTGCTGTATACTGGAGTCCCAGCATTGATTCCCCCCTCACCCAAACTCGGTCTCCAGGAACAAAAAAAAAAAAAAAAACATTATCAGATGTGGCTGGTGTCATAAGCTGATGCTGAACGAACACACACACACTTTAAAAAAAATTAAGTTCTCATTATTTTTAATCATAATTCATTTGATTCATGTAGCAATATTAAGTTAAAGAGCAGGCAGGGGGCACTTTACTGCAGCCTGCTTCTGCTGTCTGGCTTCCTTCCAGCTTGGAGGCTTCCCTTTCCCTACTTGCCAGTCTGGTGTGCAGCTCAGCATCTTGTTTACCGATAGCCATCCTTCCCTTTAACTTTACATACCCCACTGGCTTCCAGTTTGTGGAACTGCACACCCTCAGAACATTTCAACAGGGAATTGACTGCAACCTGAGCCTACTGTGCTGTATTTCCCAAGTTATGCCTTCTTTTATGACTCTGCTACTCCTTCCTTCCTCCCTCCCTACTTCCCCCTCCTACAGACTTTCACTTATTCCACTGATGTTTCCCGCTCCATCCAAATGTATGCCCTCCTGGACTGGTGCTGGCTTTGCCTTGTTGCAAATTGCACCTGCCAATAACATGGAGTGTCCTTCACGCCCTTTACCTTGACTGCCACGCCACTTGCCCCTGCTGCAAAACAAGTTGACAAGTGTGCATGTGTTACACTGCGGGAGCGAGTACCAATTGAAAGCAAAAGGCATCTGGCAAAGTAAGATACATACCTTGTGGGACACAGGACCTGCGGGGGGAGGCAGAGCATCAGTCAGGGAACAAGTCAGCAGAAGGGAAGTGTGGGGGAAGGAATTCTGCAAGGATCCAGGGTGTAATGGGGAGCTAAAACAAGGCAAGAAATTGACATATTTAGTAGATGATGAGGCTGCTACCACATCTGCTAATTGTGTATTTAATACATTAGGGTCAACACAAAAGATGCGTACTTGCTGAATTTTCATTTTTAAATAGGCCTGGTACGCATCTTACCTGGAGCACTGAAACTTCTTTCACATTACTCCAGTAGAGAATTGCAGCAATGCCCTCAAACTACTCCAGTAGTATACCTCAGTACTCTCCCAAACTACTCCAGTAGTATACCTCAGCATTTCTTCCACATTACTCCAGTAGTCTACTGTAGCACTGCCCCATTCTCCAGTAATGTACCTCAGCCTTTCTTCCACATTACTCTAGTAGTGTACTGTAGCACTGCCCCCATACTCCAGTAATGTACCTCAGCATTTATTCCACATTACTCCAGTAGTACCTTTGCCCCATACTCCAGTAATGTACCTCAGCATTTCTTCCACATTACTGCAGTATTGTACTGCAGCACTGCCCCAAACTACACCAGTAATGTACCTCAGCATTTCTTCCACATTACTCAAGTAGCATACTGCAGTAGTGTCCCCAAACTACTCCAATAGTGTACACCAGCACTTCTTCCACATTACTTCAGTAGCATACTGCAGCAGTATCCCCAAGCTACTGCAATTGTGTACCTCAACATTTTTTCTACATTACTGTAGTGGTGTACTGCAGCACTGCCCCCAAACTACTCCAGTAGTGTACCTCAGCACTCACCCAAACTACTCCAGTAGTGTACCTCAGCATTTCTTCCATATTACTGTAGTAGTATACTGCAGCAGTGCCCCCAAACTACTCCAGTAGTTTACCTCAGCATTTCTTCCACAGTACTCAAGTAGCATACTGCAGCAGTGCCCCAAACTACTCCAGCAGTGTACCTCAGTATTTCTTCCACATTACTCTAGTAGTGTACAGCAGCATTGCCTCAAACCTACTTCAGTAGTATACCTCAACACTCACCCAAACTACTGCAGTAGTGTACCCCAGCATTTCTTCCATAATTCTCCAGTAGTATACTACAGCAGTGCCCCCAAACTGCTTCAGTAGTGTACCTCAGCATTTCTTCCACATTACTCGGGTAGCATACTGCAGCAGTGCCCCCAAACTACTCCAGTAGTGTACCTCAGCATTTCTTCCACATTACTGTAGTAGTATACTGCAGCAGTGCCCCCAAACTACTCCAGTAGTTTACCTCAGCATTTCTTCCACAGTACTCAATTAGCATACTGCAGCAGTGCCCCAAACTACTCCAGCAGTGTACCTCAATATTTCTTCCACATTACTCTAGTAGTGTACAGCAGCATTGCCTCAAACCTACTTCAGTAGTATACCTCAGCACTCACCCAAACTACTGCAGTAGTGTACCCCAGCATTTCTTCCATAATTCTCCAGTAGTGTACTACAGTAGTGCCCCCAAACTGCTTCAGTAGTGTACCTCAGCATTTCTTCCACATTACTCGGGTAGCATACTGCAGCAGTGCCCCCAAACTACTCCAGTAGTGTACCTCAGCATTTCTTCCACATTACTCTAGTAGCCTACTGCAGCACTGGCTCCAAACTGCTCCAGTAGTGTACATCAGCATTTCTTCTGCATTACTCCAATAGCATACTGCAGTGGTGTACCTCAGCATTTCTTCAACATTACTCCAGTAGTGTATCGCAGCACTGGCTCCAAACTATTGTAATAGTGTACAGCAGCACTTCTTCCACATTATTCCAGTAGCATCCTGCAGCAGTGCCCCCAAACTACTCCAGTACTGTACCACAACATTTCTTCATTACTCCAGTAGCATACTGCAGCAGTTCACTCAGCGTACTCCAGTAGTGTACCCCAGCATTTCTTCATTGCTCCAGTAGTGTACTGCAGCACTGGCTCCAAACTACTCCAGTAGTGTACCTCAACATTTCTTCAGCGTTACTCCAGTAATGTACTGCAGCACTGGCTCTAAACTACTCCATTAGTATACCTTAGCACATCTTCCACACTACTCCAGTAGTGTACTGCAGCACTGCCCCAAACTACTCCAGTAGTGTACCTCAGCACTTCTTCCACATTACTCTAGTAGTGTATTGCAGCACTGCCCAAAGCTACTCAAGTAGTGTACCTCAGCACTTCTTCCACATTACTCTAGCAGTGTACTGCAGCACTGCCCACAAACTACTCCAGTAGTGTACCTCAGCATTTCTTCCATATAACTCCAGTTACATACTGCAGCAGTGCCCCAAGCTACGCCAGTAGTGTACATCAGCACTTCTTCCACATTACTCTAGCAGTGTACTGCAGCACTGCCCCCAAACTACTCCAGTAGTGTACATCAGCACCTCTTACACATTATTCCAGTAGCATACTGCAGCACTGGCTCCAAACTACTCCAGTAGTGTACCTCAGCATTTCTTCCACATTACACTAGTAGTGTACTGCAGCAATACCCCCAAACTATTCCAGTAGTGTACCTCAGCATTTCTTTTACATTATTCCAGTAGTATACTGCAGCCGTGCCCCCAAACTACTCAACTAATGTACCTCAGCACTTCCTCCACATTACTCCAGTAGCATACTGCAGCACAGGCTCCAAACTACTCCTGTAGTGTACCTCAGCATTTCTTCCACATTACACTAGTAGTGTACTGCAGCAATGCCCCCAAACTATTCCAGTAGTGTACCTCAGCATTTCTTTTACATTACTCCAGTAGTATACTGCAGCCGTGCCCCCAAACTACTCTACTAATGTACCTCAGCACTTCCTCCACATTACTCCAGTAGCATACTGCAGCACAGGCTCCAAACTACTACTGTAGTGTACAGTATATCAGCTCTTCTTCCACATTGCTCCAGTAGCATACTGCAGAACTGGCTCCAAACTACTTCAGTAGTGTACCTCAGCATTTCTTCCACATTACTCCAGTAGCATACTGCAGCAGTGCCCCCAAACTACTCCAGTAGTGTGTCTCAACATTTCTTCAATATTACTCCAGTAGCATACTGCAGCAGTGCACTCAAAGTACTCCAGTAGTGTACCTCAGCATTTCTTCCACATTACTTCAGTAGCATACTGTAGCGGTGCCCCCAAACTACTCAGTAGTGTACCTCAGCACTTCTACATTACTCCAGTAGCATACTGCAGAACTGGCTCCAAACTACTTCAATAGCGTACCTCAGTATTTCTTCCACATTACTCCAGTAGCATACTGCAGCAGTGCCCCCAAACTACTCCAGTAGTGTACCTCAACATTTCTTCAACATTACTCCAGTAGCATACTGCAGTAGTGCACCCAAAGTACTCCAGTAGTGTACCTTAGCACTTTGTCCACATTACTCCAGTAGTGTATTGTACTAGTGCCCCCAAACTATTCCATTAGTGTACCTCAGTACTCAGCCAAACTACTCCAGTAGTATACAGTACCTAAGCACTGCCCCCACAATACTGCAGCAGTGTCCTTGAGCTATAATCCCACACTACTCCAGTAGTGATCCTTAGTACTGCTCCCACACTACTCCAGTAGTGTACCTCAGTGATGTCCACCTACTACTCCAGTAGTGTACCTCAGCCCTTCCCCAACACTGTTCCAGTATTGTTTGTGAGCAGTGCCCCTGCACTACTCCAGTAGTAAACCTCAGTACTGCCTCCACAGTATTCTAGTAGTGTACCTCAGCACCACCCTCACACTACTTCAGTAATGTATCCCAGCACTGCCCTCGCATTACTCCAGTAATGTATCTCAGCACTGCCCCCACACTACTCCAGTAATGTATCTCAGAAGTGTCCCCAGTAATGTATCTCAGCGCTGCCTCCACACTACTCCAGTAATGTATCTTAACAGTGCCCCATACTACTCCACTAATGTATCTCAGCACTCCACCCACACTATTCCAGTAGTGTACCTCAGCATTGCCTCCACACTATTCCAGTAGGGAACCTCTGCACTACCTTCACACTGCTCCAGTAATGTATTTCAGCACTGCCCCATACTACTTCAGTAATGTATCTCAGCACTCCACCCACACTACTCCAGTAATGTAGCTCAGCACTACCCCCACACTACTCCAGTAATGTGTCTCAGCACTTCCTCCTCACTGCTCCAGTAATGTATCTCAGCACTGGCCCCACACTACTCCAGTAATGTATCTCAGCACTGCCCCCACACTAATCCAGTAGTGTATCTCAGCAGTGCCCTGTGACATGGTTGAATAAGACCCTGTCCCATTTGTTATGCAGAAAGAGTTTAAATGCAAGGATCTGCTCTCTCCTCTCCTTTTCTGTCTCTTGTGTGTGGTTGCACAACCAAATTTTCTTGTGAGACCTAGGAACTGATTACTTCGACGGTTTTGCGATTCTCTGCCTCTTGCTATCTCTCTGCCTTCCCTTGCTATTTCTGTCTTTTCTTCCCCCTTGCATATCTATGGGTATAAAAATATATATGAATCTTTATCTGGAAATGTCACTGATACTGGGATCCCTTTGTTTAAAACTGTATATAGTTATACTGTTGAAGTGATTGCAAAAACTGGAATTGAAGGGGTTAACCTGAAATGCAGTTTTAAGCCTTTGCAGAGATGTAAACAGAGGTCAGTTCTGGGGAGTCACGTGATGCGGGCAGCGTGGCGATGCTTTCCTTGAGCTCCAGGTAACCCGCTCCGGTTTAACATTTTAGCCCTTATTGCGAGCGACTAACCGGGCAGTTCGGCAGCAATAGAGGAGAGGATCAGTGGAATAAGCAGCACATGGAGCAGGAAATGAGGAAACCGCCGCAGAAACACACGCCTCCGGCGACCCCGGAGAAGGCCGCCAAGAAAGCTAAGGCCTCGGCCTCTCAGTCGGCGCAGAGCCCCGGTGGGGCGTGCCTGGAGGAAGAACCGCTTACCCTAACTTGATTCTTAGAGGAGTTCAGGCCTTTTAGGGCCAGCGTGGGAGATGGCCAGTGAAATTAAAATATTACCACGGCTTTGGAGGATTTAAGCCGGAAAGCTGCCGACAATGAAGTGAAATTAAGTCTCTGGAGGAACAGGGACGAATGGACTCTGTGCTAATAGCATAAACAGAAAATTAGCAAGATGGAAACAAAATTGGAAGACTTGGAAGGCAGAAGTCGCTGAAACAATGTGGTAGTCATTGGGCTACCAGAAAAAGCAGAGGGCTCGGATGCTGTTAAATTTGCCCAGAAGTTGGTGGAGAAGGTGGCTGGGCCCTCACCATTTGGGCCCACATACATCATAGAAAGGGCACATCGGGCACTGCGTCCTTTACCCCCTCCGAATGGGCCACCAAGAACTTTCATATTCAGATTCCTGAATTACCAGGAATGTCAGCTGTTCGTCACGAAAGCCAAGGATAACAAGGAGCTGTATTGGGAAGGTATAAAGTTAAGAGTGGCTCAGGATCTGCCATTCTCAGTGAGACAAAGAAGGACTGCTTTTCATCCCCTGGTCAGGAAACTGATTGCGGCAGATATTAAATTCCGGATGATTTATCCTGCCAAGCTGCAGGTTTCCATAAAGGATGAATGGAAATCTTTCAAATTTCTGGAATCTGCTACAGAGGCACTGCAAGTGGCCTTTCCTGTATTATTCAAAGTTCCCTGAATGGTCTGGGGAGAAGGAATAGTGTCTGAACTGAACTCCGAGGAAAGCAGTGAACTGTAATTTGGGGACTATGTTCTTTGGGTTGTATAGGGACAAGCTTCCTATTATAGATTGAGGGACTGAGTCTATATTGGACGGTTTGCTGTTGTTATTCCATTATGTTATCTAGGGTAGCTACGTGGCTAGTAAACAGTGCCCTTTGAGCTTTATTTTGTGTTGCAGCTATTGGCTGACCCTTTAGGTGTGTTTTACAGTAAACTATGATAATGGGGGTCATTCAATTACTGTGGATATTGATTGCTGAATAAGACCAAAGGCTGCATATCATATAGTTTTGTGTAGGATTGCGGGCCCTCCTCTTTAATTAAGAGTGGGCATATTAGCAGAGTGCTGTTCTGCTGATGGGGCACTTCTTTAAAGGCACATGATCCTGTGGATTGTACATTTGTATATGGGGCAAGCATCACGAATGTGGTGGGAGATTATTTTCAAAGGTGCTGTGCTCCAGCGTCTTTGAATATAGTTTTTGATATTCCTTTATCCTCTCTTGCTTTTATTAGGTTATCATATATGACATAGAATGTTCTATTGCTTGGAAATGGAGGCAGTATAGACTGACAAGCCAGAATGAATGAACAGATATTTTGTGGGCTTAACTTAGGTAAAATTGGTTTGTTGGTAAATTTGGTGGGGGGCTCTGGGAGCAGGCTGAGTGTCCTGTTGTCGTGGACCATTATGATGGAGAGGGTTGGGGGAGGAAATGGTTGTGCTCTTTTGGGGTAGTGATATAGACATAGGGTTAGGGCTGTGGAGGGTCTTTTCTTTTGAGGCACCGAGGATGCACTTACAGGATGTTAGTTCATGAGAATCTTGTTATTACAGGGTAACAGTCAATATATATCATACTTTGGGACTGTTCATCTAGAATGGGGACAGATATATTCGATAAGTTTCTTACTTGGAATGTCAAAGGGGCGAGCTTAAGGTTAAACAATATAGGATATTGAAACATATTGAAGCTTTAAGGCCAAAATTGTGTTTTGCAGGAAACACATCTGCTCCAACTGGAGGCCAAGGCTAAGGCGGTTACAAATTGGAGAGTTTTCTCCTCTCAGGGCACCACACACAGAGCAGGCGTTATGTTGTTAATACATAGATCAGTACCGTTTACCTTTACAAATAATTCAGGACAATGAGGCAGATACATTTTAGTTAGAGGATATTGCAGTGCACGAAATCCTGATAGGATCGGTATATGGCCCTAATTTGGACACTCAAGATTTCTTGGTGGGCCTTTTAAAGGCTCTCTTACCATATAGCCACCTCCCCATAATCCTGGGTGGAGATTTCAACTAACGTTGGACCCCTTGTTGGATAGATCCGGTGAAACGCATATATATCATACTCCGCCTCTCGGGCTATGGGAGACCTGCTAGACCAGTTGGGACTAGCTGACGTCTGGAGGGTCTTGCACCTGGAAATTAAGGAATATACCTTCAGCTCCCTGTTCATGGAAATTCTTCCCGTCTAGATTATATTTTTCTCTCGTTCCTTCTCAGGGAGTTCTCGATTCAACATTGTAGCAGGTCCTATTTCTGACCATGCAGCTGTATCCACAACTATCTCTTTCCATCTCTCATTAAAAGAGGAGTAGGTGGAAAATAAATAATCAGATTTTAAGAATTGCCTAAACTGGTTAAATATATGTCGGAACAGGTGGATGAATTCATCTTAAATAATTTAGATGGTAATGGCCGTCCGGACTTTTCTGGGGGCACTCAAGGCTTATTTAAGGATTATTAATTGGTGTAGCTGTTAGAAGGAAAGAAAAGGAAAGTAGAATCAATGAATTATTAACTCTATTAGAGTATTAGAATCCAATATTTCCACCCATCCGAGAGAGGAGGACAAGGAAGAATTAGTGAGAGCAAAAGGCGCCTATCTTAAAATTTTTGGGAAAACAGGCGGAACTAGCTTTAATTAAACAAAATCAATTATATTGACCAAGGGGAGAAATCCGGGAGACTCTTGGCCAGGCGTATTGCAAAACTTGAGTCCTCTCGGCTGATTGAGGGAATCCAATCAAAGGAGGACGGCTGTGTCAAGACCTCTCCGGACGAAATTGCTCAGGTCTTTCGTCAATATTTTGAGGGGTTATATGGAGAGATGGAGACCCCACCCACTGAACTTCAGATTTCCTCCTTTCTGGAAGGTTTGGACCTTCCCGTATTGGATGAATCAGACAGGTCAGGTCTTGTAGCAGATATAACTCAGGAAGAAATAGAATTGGCTATCAGGAATCTCCCTACAGATAAGACACCTGGCCCTGATGGGTTCTCGTCCAACTTCTATAAAAGGTTTTCTTCGAAATTGGCGCCCTTGCTCCTTAACCTATTTCGTTATATTCTCTCGGGACAGGAGGTGGATAAATTATTTTCAGAAGCGCTCATAGTTTTAATTTCCAAACCTAATAGACCTCCTGCAGACCCGGCTAGCTATAGGCCTATTTCACTATTGAATTATGATTTAAAAATCTTGGCCAAGTTGTTAGCGGATTGGATCAATAGAGTGTTGCCTAAATTAATAGGTAATGAACAGGTGGGATTTATGAAGGGTAGGTCCTCGGCCGATCACTTTAGGACACTAGCTCATGTCTTCTCTGTGTCCGAGGAGGCCAAATATCCGATGGCGTTGGTCTCCTTGGACGCAGAGAAGGCTTTTGATAGGGTTTATTGGGGGTTTTTATTCGCAACTATGGGAAAGTTTGGTTTCCCGGAGATGTTCTTAAATTGGCTTAGGGCCATGTACTCGAACCTGTCCGCCAGGGTTGTTTGCAGTGGAGCTATCTCCAGCCCGTTTCAGCTTTTTGTGGGTACCAGACAGGGGTGCCCTTTATCTCCTCTTTTGTTTAACTTATATTTAGAACCCCTCATAAGGAGCATAGTTCACACCAGAGAGATAGAGGGTATTAGAATATGGGGGGTTGCAGGTTAAAGTCACTGCATACGCAGATGATCTTTTAGTGTATGTTTCAAAACCTTCTAGGTCCATTCCAAACTTGCTAAAATTAATAGGTAATTTCAGTCGGGTGGCTAATTATAAATTAAATCAGGATAAAACAGTGGTTTATCCTCTTAACAATAAGTTATTCAAACAGGAAATAACAGAATTGGGCTTGGGGTGGAACTCTGAATCCCTTAAATACCTAGGCCTCTACATAACTAGAAATATGGCTCGCATGCGTCAATTGAACTTAGAGTCCCTGGCTCACACCATTGAGTTGGATCTTAAGAGATGGGCTCAACTCCCATTATCACTGTGGGGAGGATAAATATAGTTAAAATGAACATATTTCAGGATCTTTTATCCTCTGAGTAGATTAGATATTTTCCTTCCCATGTCTTGGTTTAAAAAGCTCCATGCCAGGATAGCTGATTTTGTTTGGGGACATAAAAAATCTAGGATGGCCTACCAAAAACTAGCTGCACCTAAACCAGTGGGTGGGTTAAGACTACCTCATTATGGTCTTTACTTTTGGTCTGCGCAGCTGAGTAAGTATGGCAAGTGGGTATTATACAAAGACCCTGCTTTAAGGTTGGGTTATGTACCTTTATGGGTGAACTTGGAAATGAATCTAATTAACAAATGTGCTATGAACCCTGTAGCTCTTTTTTATTCTAATTTCAAGGTACTCCCCCCTTGCTGAAAAAGTCCCCAATAGGGGTTGCAGTGAAAGTTCATGCTCAGCTTTGTGGGCTCATTAAATATGATCATGTTAAGGATTGTGACCAACCAATATGGGGAAACCCACGGTTTTTGATAGGTGACAACACTATTAGAGCAGACTGGTTGCGTCTGCCGGATAATTGTTCCCTCAAAGACCTTCTTACTGAGGAAGGGGACATAATGCCGGCCCTGGGAATAATTAACAGATTCAATTTATCTAACAAGGACATGTTCAAAGTATATCAACTTCGACATGTTTTAATGCAGAAACATACAGTGGGGAGTGCTCACTCCCCACGGTTTTCGTTTCTGACTGAAATACGTCCGTTGATTGGAGTCCCTCAGGCAGTCTCAAAGATTTATCTAACTCTGTTCCAATGGGCCTACCCGGAAAATCTTGCCCCTTGTTCTTACTGGGCGGCAGTCTTTCCCAACGTTAACTTAGACTGGACGGGGATCTGGCAAGCATGTCATAGGTTTATTAGGCATGACCAACTCAGACTTATACAATTTAAAGTATTGCATAATATTTACTATTCTCCCCAGAAATTGGCAGATTTGAACTTGCTAAAAGACACTAAATGTTACAGATGTGAGGCAGATGCAGGGGATCTTCTGCATATTTTCTGGGAGTGCCCTAAAATTGTGCCATTGTGGCTCGAAATTAAGAATAAGTTAGATCCCCTGCTGGGGATAGAGGACATGTTCAGACCGAGGTCTGTCTGTTGGAAATGACTGCTTTCGGTCAAAGCTAGGAAGTACTACATGACCTTGATCTCAATTATAGTTAAAAATGAGTTCTTAGCCATTGGAAAGACAAAATACGTTTCTTATTCGGAATGGCTGGCAGAGCTCCTGCGTTTAAGGGTGGAAAGAATGATTGCTATACTACAGAATCAGTTACCCCTTTTGACAAGATTTGGGCCCTGTTCTATACTGCTTCTCTGTTGATTCTTGAACTCATCCTGTTCGGTGATATATGTACGTGTGCCTCGTGGGGAGGTGGAGAGGGCAGTATGGGGGTAGGGATGGGGTCTAGGGGTTTATAGTTTGGTGAGTGTTAGGGGGGGAAGGCAGAGGAAAGTTTTACTATGTTTGTATTATTGTAACCACAATCTGTTTTTATACTTGGTAATGTCTTGTTTGTGCTGTTGTATCTCTGCCTGAAATAAAGAAAATGTTAATGGAAAAAAAAAAAAGAGGTCAGTTCTGGGTTACTATGTTCTTTTTGCTGCACCTACAAGAACATTGGAAACGTACAAGAACATTGTGTGAGAAGCATGCTGTTTTCTTAATGAGTTTCCCAGACTTATAAAAAGAGCAGCAATGCTTTTGCTAAGGAGACAAGGAGAGATAGAGACTGAGATTTGAAATTGAGAAGAAAAAACTCAGAAGAAGGACTGTGTTTTCTTTGTACTGCTATTGTAAATTGTTATACTGAGAAATTTTTATTTTTTTATTTTGCTGTTATTAATAAAAAAAACACTATTTGAGAATTTTGAAACTGCTCCTGGTTTTCCTATGCTTCCTGATCTGTGCTTCGACGACAGATGGTGTTACAAGTGGGATTTATGTCGTGCATACTCTAAGCCAGGAGTTTTGTGCGTGTGTGTACTGGACCTAGTACCAGGGAAACATAGCAGAAGTTCTGCAGCAGCAAGCTCAGGGGTCATTAGCAGAAGAATGGCAGCCAAACTAGAAGCAGAAACAAAAGTCCAAACTGAGACTGTACAGCCAGCACCAGTCATGGAAAAAAACAAGCAGGCAGTGACAGAACCTGAAAACCTGACTGTCTTTTTCAAATGGTGGGCTATACAACAAACAGATAGAAGATGTAGCAGAGAGAGAGAAAAAGAGATTCAACGTTTAGAGGCACAGAGAAAAGAAGAAATGCAGCAACTTGAGAAGCAGAGGAAAGAAGAGATGGAGCAACAGGAGCAGCAAAGAAGAGAAGAAATGCAGCAATGGATGGATGCCTTGCAAGTTATCAAAGCTGGAGGATCTGGCACTGGTCCAGTGGAGCAACAAGACACAAACAACTTAAAATACATTTAACTTACAAAGTTGTGTCCCTCGGATGATATTGAAGCATACCTGACGACTTTTGAAAGGGTTACCACAGCCTGCCAGTGGCCAAAGCAGCAATGGGCAATCAGAGTGGTACCTTACCTGACAAGGTAAGCCCAACTTGCCTACAGCAATATGGGCACTGCACAGTCAGAAAACTATGTCCTGGTGATTAGCGACATCCTGAAAAGACATGACATCTCAGGAGAGACATACAGGTAAAGATTCCAGTCCCTGAAGCATAACTCAGTCAACAATTCTCGAGAAGCCTACACCAGTCTCAGAGAACTCCTTATGAAATGGCTCCAACCAGAGGTCAAAATACTCCCACAAATCATCGACACACTTGCAATGGAGCAATTCATCAACATCCTGCCTACATACATACAGCTTTGGGTAAAAGAACACTGACCAGGAAGTGGGGAAAAGGCTGTTTTTTTGGCTGAAGACTGCCAAATGGCCAGACAGATGCCACAGCAACGAGGTAACAGCCAAGCACCGGTAAGACACTCTTTTTCCCATTTAAACTTCAAGTCTGACAAGAACTCTGGTGGGGGTAACAAATCTGCACCCAAAGACTTTATTTGCTATAATTGTAGTAAGCCAGGTCATATTTCAAGAAATTGCCATAGTAAGAAGAGTGACACTGGAGCAGATTTGTCCTTAGCAAATTGGTGCAAGTACTTAACAGATGTAGAAGTGGGGGATAAGACTGTAAAGGGACTTAAAGATTTGGGAAGCAGACGGACCCTAGTGCATATTGAAGTGCTGGGAAAACAATGTTCAAAAGGACCAGGTGCTGGTGTCATCTGCATCCACGGGGAGAGTCGATACTATCCCACCACTAAGTGGCTCTGACCATTAAGGTTGTGTTGCATCAAATGAAAGTGGGGGTAGTACCTAAGTTACCTGCACCTGTGATTATTGGAAATGACTTTCCAGGATTTATTGAGTTAATCAAAGAGGGAGTAAATCCTGATGTTTCAGCAGCTATGGTGACAAGAACTTGGGCAAAGAAAATCTCAGATGGTGGGGACTCTTTTCCTTTCACTGATTTTGATTCAGACTTCTTTGAGCACAGCTCCAAGATTCAGAAGTCCAGGAAAGAAAGACGACGCCTGAAGAAACAGTGGCAACAAAAGACTGATGGACATAAGGGGTTAACATATGAAAATGCTGAAACTAAACTGATCACTGATTGTGACTTTCTTTCAGAACAAACTAACAATGCTTCTCTCCAGGGTTATTTTAAGCAGCTGGGGATGAAAACAAAACAAGGTGAACCTATGTTTAAAAAATGTAATGGGCTCCTGTACAGCGTTTGGGTAAAACCTCAGACACAGAACCAAATAGAACTTTTGATTATACCACAAAAGTATAGATCTGAGTTGTTACAGATAACACATGATAGTCCTATGGCTGGTCACTCCGGGAGGGATCACACCCTTGCCAGACTGCTGTACAGATTTTACTGGCCTGGAATTCATGAAGGTGTTGCAACCTATTGCAGTTCCTGTGCTGAGTGTCAGAAAGTAGCCCCAGTGACTGAAAAAGACAAGGTGCCCCTAACCTTGATAGCTGTGCCTTTTGAGAGAATTGCAATGGATGTGGTTGGCCCCTTAGATGAAAGTAAAAAGGGTGATCAATTCATTTTGGTAGTATGTGACTGTGCTATTCGATAGCCAGAGGCAGTTCCTATGCATACTGTCACAGCTCCAAAAGTGGCAGCAGAGCTTGCCAAAATTTTCAGCAGAGTGGGCATACCTACAGAGATTATTACTGATCAGGATAGTAATTTTGGTGCTGCCTTACTGAAGGAGCTGTACTGACTACTGGGCATCACTGCCATAAGAACCTCCCCTTATCACCCTCAGACAGACGGTCTTGTTAAGCATTTTAATCAAACCCTAAAATGCATGTTAAAAAGGTTTTTAAAAGGGGAAGGGAAAGATTGGGACCAATACTTACCTTACCTGCTTTTTGCTTACAGAGAAGTGCCACAGGCATCAACAGGTATTTCACCATTTGAAATGCTGTATGACAGACAACCTAGAGGGCCACTAGATGTAATTAAAGAAACATGGGAAGATATTCCCAGTCAAAAACAATCTATTACATCTTATAGGTGTGCCCTGAGAAAGAAACTAGCAAAAATATGTTGAAATTGCCCATAGTAATCAGGAAGAGGCCCCAAACCAGCAGAAGGTGTATTATGACCGTGGGGTAAAAGAAAACGTTTTTGAGCCATGTGAAAAGATCTTCCTACTGTTACCTGTCACAACCACACTCAGCAGGTCTGATCCTCTGCTCCCACAGTTTCAACCTCCGAGCGCAGTAATGTGAACAGGTAACAGACAGGGTAACCCTCCTGTCTGCTTGTGGGTCTGAATCACTTTTAGCCTCAAGTTCTGGGGGGATTCAAACTGTGAACATTATGCTAGCGTACCCAAATGTACAGGCTCAGATAATATTCTATTCAGGGGATGCAATAAATCTTTTGCCTCAGGGCACCTAACCAGGTATCCAAAATGAACCCTTTAAAACTCTATAAAAGACCTTAGGTATATTCTTACCTTGTCCCAGTTTAGTAACACTATCAAGCTCTCCAGAACAGCTGTCAAACTTAAACCACGTATACATCACATGCAAAAAGAACTTGGACTACACACCCAGGCAGCATCATTCAAATAAAGATGTTACTAAATGATGATAAAAATATGAAAAATGTAAACAGAGAACAATATATTAAAGAGCATACAGTCACTTAAAATAAGGGCAAAATACAAAACAAAAACTCCTACCATAATACAGTTAGACTTTTTCTAATTAATGTATTACCTATTTAAGTGCCTAAGTTAGATCACAGAGCTGAGTCTTTCTACAGTCCCAAGATTGAATATATCTCCCAACAGCTCAGACACATTATAGTTTAAACTGTCTCTCTCCACACCCCTTCTGTGAGTCATATAGCTCCTCCTTTTAGAATATATAAAAAAATACAAACTTGATGTCCTATCAGAAGGTATTTTAAATAAGGTGACATCAGCAAAAACTCATTTCCCAAATTATAAGTCTGTGATTTCCCAGTTCCTTCTCCCCAGGCATTTCAAAGGGGGTTTTATAGCTTTTTAACACCAGTTGATATTAAATGTTCTTCCTGTTAAAATGTCATAAAAGTTTATGATCTCCATCCTCTGGTAGACTCATGAAGTCCCATTTTGTTTCCACTTCAAAGAAGCAACAGGTCATAAAAAAAGGCCATAAAATGCAATGTCTCAAGGAAATTAATTACATTACAGAGATCTCCTGGTTTAATATATCCTGTCATTTTCACTGAAACCTGGGGGGAAGGGGGACCCATGGAAGCACTGTGACAATCTCACACTATATTTTTATATTACAAATATCATCCAACAATCATAACCAGCTGGCCAAGCATCACAATCCTCCCCACCTAGACTGAATTTGGGGGCTCTATCCAGATGCGATAGGCCATTGGCATTCTGATTGGTCGCTTCAGCCCTATGTAAGATTGTCATGTTTCCCTTGCAAGGCAAGACTCCATTTAATAGTCTACCATTATTTTTTCCCATTTGTGTCAGTAAACGGAGGTTGTAGTCCATTTGTACCTCAAAATGCTGCCCATATAAGTATGGCTGTAACTTCTTTAGGGCCCACACTATGGCAAGACACTCTTTTTCCACAGTAGAGTAAGCCTGCTCCCTGGAAAGTAACTTTTACTCAGGTACACTATAGGGTGATCTTTCCCTTGGTTGGATGTTTGACTCAGTACTGCCCCAATACCCATGTCTGAGGCGTCAGTCTGGACTATAAAAGGTCTGCTATAGTCAGGACTTGTCAATACAGGAGCAGTGCACAGTGCCTCCTTCAGTCTAGTAAAGGCTTTTTCACAGGCTGGCTCCCAGGTAATTTTCTTAGGCATCTTTTTTTTACCAGTTCAGATAGGTGAGCAGCCAGGGCACTGTAATTGGGTACAAATTTCCTATAGTACCCTGCTGTCGCTAGAAAGCTCCTGACCTGCTTCTGCGTTTCTGGTCTGGCCATGCCTTGATCACCTCTATTTTTACTTGGTTAGGACAGAGCTGTCCCCAGCCTACAACATACTCGAGGTATGCCACTTCAGCCATGGCCACCTGGCACTTCTCAGCTTTGACAGTGAACGTGGCCCTCTGTATACTGCCCAGCACTTCCCTAAGGTGGGACAGGTGTTCCTCCCAGCTAGCACTAAAGATGGCAGTGTCATGTACTCCTCAGCACCATTTAACACCTGGTTCACCAACCTTTGGAAAGTGGCTGGGGCGTTCTTCATTCTGAAAGGCATTACTTTAAATTCAAATAAGCCTATCAGAGTGATGAAGGCTGACCTCTCCCTAGCTCTGTTAGTTAACTCTACCTGCCAATACCCCTTTGTCAGGTCAGTAGTCGTAAGGCAGGTCGCCCCTCCCAACTTGTCCAGCAGTTCATCCATCCAGGGTGTTGGGTGAGCGTCTGACTTTGTGATTGCATCCAGTCCATGATGGTCAACACAGAAATGAGTAGAGTCATCTGGCTTGGGCACAAGGACTATGGGTGAGGCACAGAGGCTGTGAGATCTATGGATTACCCCTAAATCCAGCATTTCCCCCACCTCCCTCCTAATGTCCTTTTGGACAGCCTCTGACACCCGATATGCTGTCCGCCGTATGGGCGTCTGTGTCCCTCTCTCCACATTGTGCATCGCTAAGGGGGTTAGTCCAGGCTTGGAGCTAAACAGGGGGGCAGAGTCTGCTAAAATCTCCCTTACTTCCTGGATCTTGTCTGGGGCCAGCTCAGGAGAGAATTTAACTGCCTCCACAGAGGACTACTGCTTGCTTTATTCCAGCAAGTCCAGAAGGGGGTCTCCTTCATCCGTCCCCTCCCCAGGAGTGCATACTGCAAACACCATGTCAGCCCTCTTAGCATATGACTTCATCATGTTGACATTCTGTGATGTAGTTCACGTCATTTACCTTCTTAACTACTGTGTACGGTCCTGCCCACTAAGCCTGTAGCTTGTCTTTCCAGACTGGAATAAGGACCATGACTTCCTGACCCACCGTGTACAAGCGAGCTCTGGCTCTGTGGTCGTACCACACTTTTTGTTTCTGTTGGGCAGCTGCCAGGTTGCTCTGGGCTGTCCCCATAGGCTCCTTCAGGCTTTCCCTAAACTTAAGGATGTAATCCACTATGGGAGTTCCCTGGATAGCGTGCTTGCCTTCCCAGTCCTCTCGGATCAAGTCTAGGGGCCCAAGTACCCGGCGTCCATATAAGAGCTCAAAGGGGGAAAATTCTGTTGACTCTTGGGGCACCTCCCTGTATGCAAACAACAGGTGGGGGAAGGTATTTCTCCTAGTCCCTTCCATGCTGTTCAGCAAACGCTTGGAGCATTGACTTCAGGGTACAGTTAAATCTTTCCACAAGCCCATTGGGTTGCGGGTGATAAGGTGTCGTGCATCTCTGCACCACCCCACACTTCTCCCACAAATATTTCATGAGTTCTGACATGAAGGAACCCCCTCGATCGGTGATAACCTCCTGCGGAAACCCAACATGGGAGAAAATTCCGAGTAAGGCATCTGCCACTTTATCTGTCCTCAGTGAGGATAGAGTGACTGCCTCTGGATGTCGGGTGGCATAATCCACCACAGTCAGGATGAATCTCTTCCTGGAGGAGCTGGGGGTATTTAAAGGCCCCACAATATCCATTCCCACCCTCTGGAATGGCTCCTCCACTATGGGCAAAGGAATTAGGGTGGATTGGGTTTTCTTACCTGCCTTCCCCATTTCTTGGCACTGGTGACAAGACCTGCAATACTCTTTCACCTGCTGGGTGAAGTTGGGCCAGTAGAAATTCTGTGCCAACCGCTGCGTAGTGCGCGCGATTCCCAGATGACCAGACAAGGGAATATCGTGTGCAGTCTTGAGCAACTGCTCACGGTACCCCTGGGGCATGACAAGCTGCCTGCCTGTCACCCCTTCCCCTGTCTTCGCAGCCTGAATATACATCAGTCCATTTTCACGATAAACTTTATGTTTACCATCACCTCCCTGTACTCCATCAGAGTCTGCCCAAGCCCTCAGTTTCTTTAGACTAGGGTCACTTTTCTGAGCAGCTGCAAACTGCTTACACATTCCCAAGGCATGGGACAGGTCCCCTTCAGTCTCTAAACTAGGGTCCCTAGCACTGGCATCAGGGCACTCAGGATCATTGTCATCCCTAACCCTCTGACAATGGGTCACCCCTCCTTCTTCGGAGTAACCCTCCATAATTGTGTGGTTAACTGCTACTGGGAAAATGTCTACCCCCTTTTCATTAGTCACCATATCAGGAGACACAGGCTGGGGAACCAGCCTCCCAGTGGTTTCCACAAGGCTTCTGTGGGGTCCAGGGAACTGCTGTTTTCCCTTGCCGCTTAGCTACGGGTAACTGCACACACCATCCCTGTTTGAGATTGTTGCTAAGGATGACATCAACTGCTAAAGTTTTGGCTACAGCCACCTGTTGCACAGTTCCCCCTGTTTCACCCCAGTCTAGGAGAGCACTAGCTAGTGGCAATGTTTTCTCCCCCCAGTGAAGTCTTGTACGGTTACAAATTCATTTGGTATAAGCTGACCAGGCTCTACCAGATCCCCTTTTACCAATGTCAGGGATGCCCCTATGTCCCTTAGCCCTTGTGTCTGTATACCATTCACCGTGACTGGGTGCCTGTGTTCCCTCATGTTTACAGGCATGCTTCCAGGGACACATAAACAACCCACTTCTTTCCTAGCCTCATGTTGCGTATTGCTTGTCCTTTTGGGACACTGTCTAGCAATATGCCCAGTTTCTTTACAAACCCAACATTCGTTTCTTTTCTCAGATAAATCTTTTCTTGGAAACCTGGGGCTAACTGGTTTCAGTGGAGGCAGTGAGGGTTTTAGCTGCCCTGAAGGCGCACTTTCCCTTTCTGCGCTGCCACACCTGCCCCATTCGCTGTCAGAGCAGGTCTGTTCTTGGCATAGCAGTCTGAGAGTTCAGCAGCCTCTTGCACTGTTTTGGGATCTCGGTCCTCCAGCCAAGTTTTCAGCTCTGCTGGGCATGCCCAAAAAAACTGTTCTAACAAAATAGCATTTTCAGTTTTATCTAGAGTTTGCTTCAATTCCCTCCCACCAATGTTTTAAATATTGATGTTGTTTTGTGGCTAGCTCCTCATAGCTCATGTCAGGGTTTCTCCTGAGCTTACAGAATGTAGCTCTAAATGCTTATGCAGTTAAAGCAAACTTTTTTTAAAGTGCAGCTTTAAGTTTGCTGTAATCATTACTGTCTTCATTGTCCAATTGACCCAATGTATCCCGAGCTTTCCCAGTAAGTAGTAGGGATAGCTGGAAGCTCCAGGACCCTCTAGGAATTTTTGCCTGACTACAATTTTTTTTTGAAGGAATTTAAAAAGGCATCCATATCCTCCCCCTCTTTAAATTCAGCTATCAATTTGGAATTCAATTTGTAACCCAGTCCTGTAGTTCCAGTTAAACCCAAGCCACTTACCTGCTCTTGTGCTGGTGGTTGGAGTTGTAACTTCTCCAGTTCATGTCGCCTCTGGCGCGCATGCTCTTCATGGTCTGCCTCTCACTGTTCATGCTTCTCTTCTCTCCTCTCTGGAACTCCAGCTCCATTCTGCGCAACTCAATCTGCAGCTTGATTGCTTCTGGCTCCAGAATGCTGGTGACCTTCCCCTGCTGCTGTGACCCCTCGCTGGCGCTGGCCCTGCTGTCATCCTCACCGGATCTGGACACTGCACTGGCCGCTAGCCCCTCCACGCCCAAGGTTTGGTCCTTTACAGTCACAGTCTGTGACTTGATGCTCTGGGTATCTGCTGCCATCAAGGCATCCATGAGGTTCTGCTTGGTGGCTCTCACCTTGTGCAGGACTTCTCTGTCCTGGCACAACTGCCTCAAGTAGTCTGCAGTGTACCCACTGTAGTTGGAAGCCATCTTCTTCCCTAACTACAGCTACTCTAATTTGCACTTTAGAAAAAAAACAAATCAGGTAGGAACTTAACTGTAAGCAAAATGATATAGTTCTGTTTCCTCTTTAAAAATAAATCACTGCCTTATTTTGCAAGTGAGCTGTACAGTATCAAGCTGACACACTGAACAGTTAAAGCTTGTGTTACCAAATTTTATCGCACTGCTACTAACCAATCTGTCACAATCACACTCAGCAGGTCAGGCTCTCTGCTCCCACAGTGCCAACCTCCGAGCGCAGTAATGTGAATAGGTAACAGACAGGGTAACCCTCCTGTCTGCTTGTGGGTCCGCATCACCTTTAGTCTCAAGTTCTGGGGGAGATTCAAACTGTGAGCCTTATGCTAGTGTACCCAAATGTACAGGCTCAGATAATAATCTCTTCAGGGGAGATGCAATATATCTTTCGCCTCAGGGCACCTAACCGGGTATCCAAAATGAACGGTTTAAAACTCTGTAAAAGACCTTAGGTGTATTCTTACCTTTTCCCAGTTTAGTAACACCATCAAGCTCTCCAGAACAGCTGTCAAACTTAAACCATGTATATATCACATGCAAAAAGAACCTGGACGACACACCCAAGCAGTATCGTTCAAATAAAGATTTTACTAAATGATGATAAAAATATGAAAAATGTAAACGCAGAGCAATATATTAAAGAGCATACAGTCACTTAAAATATCAAGGGCAAAATACAAAACAAAAACTCCTACCATAATACAGTTAGACTTTTTCTATCTAATGTATTACCTTTTTAAGTGCCTAAGTTAGATCACAGAGCTGTGTCTTTCTACAGTCCCAAGATGGAATATATCTCCCAACAGCTCAGATGCAGTATAGTTTAAACTATCTCTCTCTCCACACCCCTACTATGAGTCATCTAGCTCCTCCTGTTAGAATATAAAAAAATACAAACATGATGTCTTATCAGAAGGTATTTTAAATAAGGTGACATCAGCAAAAACTCATTTCCCAAATTATAAGTCTGTGATTTCCCAGTTCCTTCTCCCCAGGCATTTCAAAGGGGGGGGGTTACTGCTTTTTGCTTACAGAGAAGTGCCACAGACATCAACAGATTTTTCACCATTTGAAATGCTGTATGATAGACAACCTAGAGGACCACTAGATGTAATTAAAGAAACATGGGAAGATATCCCCAGTCAAAAACAATCTGTTACATCTTATATGTGTGCCCTGGGAAAGAAACTAGCAAAATGTGTTGAAATCGCCCATAGTAATCATGGAAGAGGCCCCAAACCAGCAGAAAGTGTATTATGACCATGGGGTAAAAGAAAAAGTTTTTGTGCCAGATGAAAAGATCTTGCTACTGTTACCCACTACAGAAAATAAACTGTTAATGAAGTGGTAAGGGCCTTATAAAGTACTTAGACATACTGGCACAGTTAACTATGAGACTGAGACCCCTGACAGGAGAAAGCCTACTGAGATATATTTGTTTATTTGCTTTTATTAACCAGGTAAGCACACTAGACAGCCAAGTGTCTATTTTCAGGTGTGACCTGGGAGATTACAGGTACATACAAGAACATTAGTCAATAGACATTACAACAGGAGTCAAACAGAAAGATACAAGCTTGGACAACAGTCAGTAAGCTTTCAGCATGAGGATGGAACAGCTTACATATGCAAGATCATGCAAACCTCCTCACGAAATGGGTTGAAAAAACACCAAAATCTGTTTTGCTAGTTTTACCAGAAGCTGATAAAGAAGATATTGATTTAGCTTATGATAGACTGGAACAAACTGTAACTGCTTATGATGTAAAGGTGAATGTTTCCTTAACCTCTGAACAAACCACAGAAATTTGTAACTTGCTAAAGATATTTAATAGTACTTTTAACACAGTACCAGGCTGAGCAAAAGGGGTCGAGCACATAATAGTGACAAGGAATGCTCGCCCTATTAGACAAAATACATACAGATTACCAGATCAGTTAAGAGCAGACGTGGTTAAGGAAATATAAAAAAATGAAAGAATTGGGTATCATGGAAGAGTCAAGTGCTTGGTCATCACCAATGGTGATTGTAAACAAAAAAAAGAAGGGGATGTAAGAATCTGCCTTGATTTTAGGAAACTTAATCAAGTGTCAGAATTTGACAGTTATCCTATGCCCAGAATAGATGATTTAGTGGACAGACTGGGGAGTGCCAAGTATATCAGTACCCTCAATCTCACCAAGGGTTACTGGCAAATCCCCCTAGTTAAAGAATCCAGAGACAAAACTGCATTTGCCACTGCTATAGGATTCTGTCAGTTCACCACCATGCCATTTGGTTTACATGGTACACCTGCTACATTCCAGCAGTACAGGGATGTAATTTATCCCCTCACACTGGTTACTGTGCTGCGTACCTGGATGATGTCATGTTGTACAGTCCAGACTGGAAAAGCCACCTGGAACACCTGTGAGCAGTTATCCAATCAATCAAAAAAGCAGGTTTGACAATTAATCCTACGAAGTGTGCATTGGGCATGCAGGAAACCAGATATTTGGGCTTTGTTTTGGGAAATGGAGAAGTCAAGCCAGAGGTTTTCAAGATAGAAGCTGTAGCTAACAGTCCTGTCCCCAAAACCAAGAAACATATCAGGTAATTTTTAGGGCTGGCTGGTCATTGTCAGAGATTTGTTCCAAGCTTTGCTGAGTTAGCTACTCCCCTCACTGAACACACAAAGAAACGGTTCCTGAATAATTTGAAATGGACCCCAGAGTGTGATAAGGTGTTTCAGGCCATTAAGGTTGCATTATGTTCAGCCCCTGTTTTAAGAAGCCTAGACATTGAGAAACTGTTTTTGTTACAGATAGATGCATCAGAGGTAGGCCTAGGTGCAGTCTTGAGTTAGCATATAGATGGGAAATAACATCCTATTCTATACATAAGTAGGAAATTGCACAACAAAGAGAAAAGTTACACCACCATTGAAAAGGAATACCTTGTGGCAAAGTGGGCCATGCAGTCCCTTAAGTTTCACTTACTAGGAGCTGACTTTGTACTTGTAACAGATCACAATCCTCTTTGTTGGCTGAACCAAATGGAGGATACAAATTCTAGAGTCACAGAGTGGTACCTGGCACTACAGCCATTTTAATTTAAACTGATGCACAAATCTGGAAAAGAGAATGTCAATGCTGATTTTCTATCAAGATATGGATCAGGAATTGAGAATTCTGAAGGTTGAAAATATGTGAGTTGAAACTTCTCTGTTTGCTATGCTACATATGCACTGAACTGTACGGGTTATAAGCTAATGCTAGAAGATAAGAGAAAGTTTTGGAAACCTGTTTTTGTAAAACAGTTTCCGTCTTGGGGGTGGGTGACAGGGTTAAATAAGACCCTGTCCCATTTGTTATGCAGAAAGAGTTTTAATGCAAGGGTCTGTCCTTTCCTCTCATTTTCTGTGTCTTGTGTGTGGTTGTGCAACCAAATTTTCTTGTGAGACATAGGAACTGATCACTCTGACAGTTTTGCGATTCTCCGCCTCTCGCTCTCTCTCTCTCTGCCTTCTCTTGCTATTTCTGTCTTTTCTCCCCCTTGCATATCCACGGGTGTAACAACACATGTGAATCTTTATGTGGAAATGTCACTGATACTGGGATCCCTTTGTTTAAAACTGTATATAGTTATACTGGTGAAGTGATTGCAAAAACTGGAATTCAAGTGGTTAACTTGAAATGCAGTTTTTAAGTCTTTTGGAGAGATGTAAATAAGAGGTCAGTTCTGGGTCATTATGTTCTTTTTGCTGCACCTGCAAGAACCGCGGAAATTTACAAGAACATAGTGTGAGAAGCATGCTGTTTTCTTAACGAGTTTCCAAGGCAGACTTATAAAAAGAGCAGCAATGCTTTTGCTAAGGAGACAAGGAGAGACAGACTGAGATTTGAAATTGAGAAGAAAAAACTCAGAAGGACTGTTTCTGTGTTTGTACTGCCATTGTAAATAGTTATACTGAGCAATTTCTATTTTTTTATTTTGCTGTTATTAATAATAAAATGCTGTTTGCGAATTTTAAAACTGCTCCTGGTTTTCCTATGCTTCCTGACCTGTGCTTCAATGACATGCCTCACACTACTCCAGCAATGTATCTCAGCACTGTCCCCACACTTCTCCAGTAATATATCTCAGCACTTCCTCCTCACTACTCCAGTAATGTGTCTCAGCACTGGCCCCACACTACTCCAGTAATGTATCTCAGCACAGCTCCCATGCTATTCCAGTAATGTAACTCTGCAGTGCCCCCACACCACTCCAGTACTGTATCTCAGCACTTCCTCCACACTACTCCAGTAATGTACCTCAGCACTGCCTCCACACTACTCTAGTAATGTACCTCAGCACTGCCTCCACACTACTCTAGTAATGTACCTCAGCACTGCCTCCACACTACTCTAGTAACGTATCTTGGCACTACCTCCTCAGCATTCCAGTAATGTATCTCAGCACTTCCTCCACACTACTCCAGTAATGTACCTCAGCACTGCCTCCACACTACTCTAGTAACGTATCTTGGCACTACCTCCTCAGCATTCCAGTAATGTATCTCAGCACTTCCTCCTCCCTACTTCAGTAATGTATCTCAGCACTTGCTCCTCACTACTCTAGTAATGTATCTCAGCACTGGCCCCACACTACTTCAGTAATGTATCTCAGCACTGGCCCCACACTACTTCAGTAATGTATCTCAGCACTTGCTCCTCACTACTCTAGTAATGTATCTCAGCACTGGCCCCACACTACTTCAGTAATGTATCTCAGCACTGGCCCCACACTACTTCAGTAATGTATCTCAGCACTGGCCCCACACTACTCCAGTAATGTATCTTAGCACTGGCCCCACACTACTCCAGTAATGTATCTCAGCAGTGTCTCACAGCACTCCAGTAGAGTACCTCAGTACTGCCCCAACACTATTCCAGTAATGTATCTCAGCAGTGTCTCACAGCACTCCAGTAGAGTACCTCTGCACTGTTTCCAAATTTCTCCAGTAGTTTGTCTCCCCTACCCAGCCAGTCTGACTTTATTGTCCTCTGCACACAGCTCATTCTTTTGTCTTTTCTGATTGGTGTTTTTGATACTATACCAATTGCCTCCTGATTGAAACGGTCTCCCCTATCCCCCTTATTCCACCAAAAACTGTAATGCACTTTTTGCTAGTTGTACTAAAGGTGCTATTTAAAACAAAAACAGCTTTATAATACATTGTAGCCATTGCATTTTTTTGTGGTGGAGTTTTTTTCTTCCCATGATGCTGGTATGGTCCATTCTGGATTTTACTTCTGTCTGATCTCAGTTGTTCGTTGAAGTTCAGATTATTACTGCAAACTGCTTCAAAGTATATTAGGTTCATTTTGCTGATACTTAACTTGATTTCCAGGGTTTTCATTTCTTATTCCAGTCTTCCTAATGTAGGACTGGTCCCAGTCACGAAGACCGTGATGAGTACTGCAACTTGATAGTTCTTGTTTTTAATAAACATGTTTCAACAATCATGCAATCTGTGTCCTCAGTTTTTTAAAATACTTAATCACTAAGCCTCATTTGCTGTTATTTAAGTGTGATGTAATTTTGTACAGTGCTTTCTTTGATGCCTTCTGAGGAGTTTTATTACAGCTGGATTTGCCTGCTTTGCAATAATTTGCATTGCTGATTTTTTTTCTTTACATCTTGAGCGTAATATATGTACTTTGATTTTTTTTTGTTATTCTTTTTTCTTCTAGCTCCTATTTTTTTCCCATCTGAAGCATGATCCTTGCTGTTTTGTGCTTCTGGTTAATACTAATAATGGGTATATTTTAGCCCCTCTCGGTACATAAGCAGTTATTTGCTGCTATTTGTAAGCTTGGGCTTGTCTATCTTTTACTTATTTAAATAGCTGTGATGGAACTGATGATGGGTCTGCCTCTTGTGTTGTTCTTGAAAACTGAAAAGGATTTAATTACCTTTCAGCCCTGATGGCAGCAAGAGCACCACAGTACATGGCATTTGTATAAGCAAGGAAGATGAGGGAAATAAGGAAAGTGTGTTTTCCATCTTCAGATCTTAGAGTGAGAAACTGACTTCAATGTCCCGAAAATGTCGAGCAGCTCAAGTATGTAGAATCCAGCCCACAGAAAAAAAGCTTCATTAGCATACCTCTGCAACTCAGTTGGTACTTGCTTTCATTGTTTTCATTCAGCGAGTTGTTTTATGTGTTACAGACCTTCCCCTTCTCTTTTTAGATATGAAAACATAATGTAATCCTGAGTGCAGTCTTCATAAATCCTTACTCATTTTGTAATGTTAACAGAGATTTTGAATTTCAGTTTGACTTTCTTGGGTAAATAAATGTAATCACAATGAACAAAATGTCTGAAGTATGAAGAAGAATACTCCTGCCTGAGTGGAGGTGGTGCTGAATCTACAGCCCCGCTAGCGCAACAGTAGAGCTACTGTTTGCGACACTGATGACCCGGGTTCAGATACGAGTCCAGAGCGTCACAAGTCTGGTCGGATGCCAAGGCCCGTGAGACGGGGGGGCTCGAGGCGGTAGCTGACTTCAGCGCACCATGTACCTGGCCCTTTGCCTCTTCTCTCTTTAGTTACTAAGCCACCCCTCCACTCCACCTCAGCACCAACGGAACACAACCAGTACCATTGGCACAATTGGTCCCTGGGGGCCTCTATCCTCCCTCCCTCTTTCCACGCTGAGCAACCTGCCCTATATATCCCACTCTACTCAGACCCCAAGACAAACTTGCTAACTCCCAACCATTCCACTCGACAAGGGTCATCAGCAAAGACCATGCGCTTGTTAAGGCACACCCTGGCTCTCCTTTTCCTTGTAGCTGGGGACGTTGAACGTAACCTGGGACCACCAGCCTCCACAGCTGGCCAACCCCCCGCACCAACTGCGCACCTCCCTAAGGGTTTTAAAATTGTCCACCTAAACATATGCAGCATCCTAAACAAAATAGCAACCCTACAAACCATGGTCCTTGCCCTTCGCCCTGATATTGTAATCATCACTGATTCTTGGCTGAAGCCCCATAACCAGGATGTAGAATTCTGTATACCCGGTTACTCCTTAATCTGCCAGGACAGGCAGGGCAAAAAGAAGGGTGGCGGCACTGCCATGTATATCTCCTCAAATCTCCAGTTTTCCATAATTACACCAACGACACCCATCCAAACCATAGACTCCCTGCTAATCAAAATCCCCACCTCTGGGTAGCATTCTTGACCACCTTGGTAACCTGAGGTCCCTTACGGAAGGCGGTGAACTACACATCCTTGGAGATTTTAATCAGAACTGGCTAGGCAGCGCAGCCTCTAAATCACGATGCCAAATAAATGCCCCTAAACTTGCACCAGCAAATAAAGGAACCCACTCGACTAAACCACAAATCCAATAAACACACACTGCTTGATTGGGCACTTACTACCCACCCTCATCAGATAGTTAAAGCTGGCCTATTACTAGACTCCCTTAGTACCACCATATGACTTATATGGTGCATAAAATCTTCCGTCCAATGGCCCCTTCACCCCTCACGCTTTACATCAGAGTTTATAAATCCCTTGACCTGACAGCTCTCCTAAACGACCTCACCAGCATTGACTGGTCCTTCATCCTCAGGGCCACCTCCATGGACGAGGCTCTGAAATATTTCTCTAATAACTTCCTAGCCATCTGGAACCTCCATGCTCCGCTCAGGAGATCCCGAGTAAGAGGATCCCACTTACCATGGGTAACAACTAACCTCATGGCACACCTAAGAGCCAGAGACCATGCCTGGAAATCCTTCAAGGCCACAAGTGTAAGCAGCTCAGCAACACTACTGGTCGCTAAGAAGCGCCTGTACAGACTCATCGTCGAACCAAATCAAATTACTTTAAAACTAAGCTCAACAATAACTTGACTCACCCAACTCAATTCCTGAAGCAAATAAAATCCCTTCTTTTCCACCGGTAGCCCCCACTCCTACTCTCTCTCAACCTCGGAAAGAATCATCGTGGATCCTTGCTCGGTTGCCACTGAGCTTAATTCATATTCTCCAGCAATGCTTCTTCTCTACTCTCCTTCCATCCCCATCCCCCGCCCTTTGTGCCCCCTAAAATATCCTCCTCGGCCTCCTTCTCGCTCCGCCCAGTTTCACCTGGCCAGGTGCTAAAAATACTGCAGTCACTCAACCCATCTAAAGGTAAATGTCCATCGGGCCTGGATTCCAGAATGCTCCTACTCCCGGCACCGGCTATAGCCCACCCTCTAGCCCTGCTCTTTAACCTGTCTTTCAAACTCGGGGCAGTCCCCAATATATGGAAACAAGCCACAGTCATTCCCCTACCCAAAGGAGGGGACCTCTCCTCCCCATCCAACTACCGGCCCATATCTCTGCTCCCCATCCTAGTCAAAATTCAAGAGCGTCTAGTTCTGTCCCAGCTCCACCACTATCTAGATACCATATCATTTTTCACCCCCTACCAAGCCGGCTTCAGAAAAAATCACTCCACCATCACCTCCCTCCCTCCTTTGCCTCACTAAGTCCATCCTTACGGGGATGGACAAAGGGGAATTAACAGCAGCCATATTTATCGACCTGGCGAAAGCCTTCGACACAGTATCTCATCCCCTGTTGTTGGCCAAACTTGCCCAAGCTGGACTGTCTGTGAACGCAAATAATTGGTTCCAATCGTACCTGTCAGGCAGGTCCCAGTCATTCCGTATTGGCTTGGCGAGATCCACCTCACTCCCTGTCACCTGTGGAGTCCCCCAAGGGTCTGTACTCGGCCCGCTGCTGTTCTCTATCTTTCTCAACGATCTGCCTGCTGCCTGCCCACAAATGGCTATCCATATGTACGCAGACGATACGGTGCTGTTTGCCTCTGGCCCATCTGCAAGCGCCGTGACAGCCTGTCTACAGAAGGACTTCGACTCCATCCAACATTGGTTCCTCTCTAACCAACTATTCTTAAACACAAAAAAAACAGTCTCCCTCACCTTCGGCTCTCGGGCCAAACTAACCCGGCTTAGCGCACCACCCACATTCTACACTCTGGACAGATCCCCACTTGAGGCCTGCACCTCATATCGTTATCTCGGCGTCTGGCTTGATCAGTACCTTGACTTCTCAGCGCATATAGATGCTCTACACAAAAAATTACATCCCATGCTGGGAGCCCTCTACCGGAACAAGAATTGTATTCCTCTACCAACCAGACTAGCTATAGTCCAAAAAATGATCCTCCCGATTATGGATTACGGGGATGTTGTCTACTGTGCCGCCCCCCCAGACGTCCTTAGCTAGGCTTGATCCCCTCTACAACTCCTTTTGATAGTTCTCCTTGGACCACCCTCCCAATACCCATCACTGCAACCTCTACCAGTCTGTGGACCTCCCCTCACTTCATAACCGACGATTGCTTCACTGTGCTAGAACCGCTGCCAAGTTCTGGTCGCAGACGCTCCCCCCTACCTGTCTTCCTCCCTAACCACCCTCGCCCCACCTGCCTACACTCTCAGGAACATAGACTCTAGGCTCCTGCACATTCCACACAGATCCACCCGGTCTGGCCAGGCTGCTTTCAGCTTCAGCTTGCCCAAATTATAGAACTCCCTGGCAGCTGATATCAGACACACCACAAGTACTCCTCAATGGAATGCCCTTCTTAAAATGCACTTCTGTACCACCTGCTCCTCTCCCCCCCCCTTGAACCCCATCTCCTACCTACCAGCTGTTATCACCAGTCTGGTTTTCTATTTTTTCGGTCTGCACCTAATGTTTTAAAATGCAAACGAATATGTACCTGCTCTATTTGTATTATGACTGCCTCATCCATTGTTGTACCAAACACTTGTATGCATGTTTTTGTTTCTTCTGTACTACTATACCATTGTAACTCCCTACCCCCAGGGCGCATCTGGAATCGAGCGGTACGCTGCTCAGCATGCCTTCCTGGTAAATCGCTTAAATAAATAAATAATGTGTAATTGCATGCACTGCAGTGCCCAGCCATCTTTGCACAGGTGTGCTTCCACAGGGGCAACCAAGAAAATCCCTCAGGACTGCTGCAGCATGACAGCCCAGAGAACCACAACCTCGATCTGTCTAAATGATACCAGACCAAATCTCAGCTGGGCCTCCAGGTGAATCTTGGCTCTTGTTCTCTGCATTTAGGAGCCCCACTGCAAGGGGTAAGTCACGGGCCACCTGAGTCAGGTGATGCTGGGTGGATGGGGAAAGTGTGGAGCACCAGGGGCAAGATATAGGGTATATCCCTGCCAAGCCTGAGAGCAGAAAGAGAATTTAAAAAGAAAAAAAAAAGATAGTGCTGAGTCTGATGAAGAAGTAAGCTGCAGCTCTGTTTCCTCCCCACCACAGTTATTTTCCTGGATCTTGCATTCTGCCAAAGATGAGCTGAAGTTGAAACGTAGAAGCATGACCTTTTTGATTGATATATAAGTCATATGGCGAGCCTGCACCTGTATGTCTTAACTTGTCAGATATGATGTGGAGCATTGCCATCTGGAAAAGATACTGCCCTTTTCCATGTGTGTTCTGAGTCTACTCCCTTCTGTGAACTCATGTCAGCAGCCCATTTGTCACCTTGTGTACTCCGGAAACCCTCCTGAACACAAGGTTCCCTTTCAAACACAGAACAGATAGAAAAATCCAGAAACAAAGATAAATAAAAAAAATATTAGACAAAATAAAATCATTTTTTTTCTGCTGGTCCAAATAGCAGTCATCTCACTGAAACTATCTAAGTCTAGGATAACCTGGTTCCCCTTCTGAGTCAATGGGATCTGTACAAGTTGCATTGCTGCAGCAAAAGAATGCTATGGAGCCTGTCTCCACTTTATCCCAACCACTTACAGAGGAAGCTGAGCCTGAGCTCCCTGCTGATGAGTGTAAATCTCTTCTAGGACAAGGTACAGACAGCTTTAATTCTTTTTTCGTTGTTAATCTTTTTCTGACCCTGTCTGACTGGTGCCCTTCTGCTGGTATCCCCAGTCCCATCACCCTGGCATTCTCCAGGAGTTACCTGTCCACATATTCCCCCAGGGCTTGCCCCTGCTGCTGGGGTTGTCAGGGTTCCCCTACCCCCATTGTTGAACAACATCTGGTGTACTGGACAGGACCTGGATAGCCAGGTGCGGAGCCTGCCAGTGACTTGTGTCATCCTGCTGGCCGGGAGATTTCTCTTTCCTCCCCTGAAGGCGAGAAATGTGCAGTGTCATCATGACACACGTCGCATGCTTCTGTATGACATGTGTCAGTGGCCGACACATCTCTACGAACTTCTGTCGGCACCGGATTGCCTTCTCACTAGCCTCTACTAGGAGTCAGATCCACACTAGGCTTCACGTCCCCCTACACTCAGAGGAGGAGAGCAGTTCCTATGGATGTTCAGTCCCTCCCCTGCCTGACCCACCAGTGCACTAAGTTCGCTTCCGAAGCCAGGTTGTCGGTGCCGCAATACAGGTGGTATCACTGCGCTGGTGGGCCAGCCGACGGCTTTAATTCTCTACCATTAAATGAGGCAGTGACAGACTTGTTTTGTGGGAAAGATCAAGATAAAAGAAATAACTGTGTCACTTGTTGCTGGTGATGTAGCAACACAAAATTGCAAGAACTGTATCATGGGACCTTAAAATGCTTGAGTTAGTGGGGTTGGGGGACAGAGTCACTAACATGGGCAATGAAGGGCAGGAAGAAAAAAGTAAAGTCAAAAATTATATGAACCCCTGAGGGGAGAAAGCAAAATAAGATGGAAACTCCATGTTGCTTTGAACATTGTAAAGGCTGCTTATATCAAGAAATGACTAGGAGATGGTCCCAAAAGAGAATCCTTAAATAAGAGAGAAACTGTCAGTGTTAAATGAAAACAGCAACAGCAACAAAAAAAACACAATAGTTTGACAACGGTCAAAAATGGAAAGGAGGAGGCAAATGTAAAAAAAAAAAACAGCCTGTAAATAGCCAGTATAGCTACAGAGAAAAACTTAGACCAATGGCACAATCAAGAAAGCACCCCAATTATGGTTCTGGATTCCCCTGGCCCTCTCCTGGGTACTTGAAATGTTGCAAGAAAACCATACCGCCAAAACTAAAATTTTAAATAACATTGAAAAAATGCTATTGATATTAAAAAGATGAAAATGGTACGTGCTGAAACTAGAAAAGATAATAACGAAATAAGAGATATCACTACAGAAGCTGAAACTGGTATTTCTAATTTAAAGATGAGAAAATTATCTGGAAAAGTGCTGTTCAAGAACAGGAGAACTACAATGATGACCTTACCACTAAGGTTTAAGATTTTGAGTAAAGGGCACGTAGTGTAAGAATGGGAACAGACGTCATCCTTACAAACTACAGTATGGTACAAGAAATCTTCGGAGCCCATCTAGATCAATCTCCTGACATGCTTAGAATGGAAATAGATATGCGTAACCCAGGCTTCTGGGTCCTAAGCTATGGGGAGGGGTAACCCCCAAGAGCAATCATACTGAATTGTTGTAGATCTCATGACAAGGAGTTACATGTGAGGAACGTTTATCAAAAGAAAAGAATACCACACAAAAGAGCTTGTGTACCGTGATCTTTTGAAAGAGGAGGTGGGGGACAGAAGGAAGTTTAATTTCCTGTTAAAAAACAAAAACAAAAAAAAATGTTGCACAGTGGACATAGAGCCATGATGATCTTACTAGCAAGGATGAGACAGCCTCTTAAAGGGCGCATGTAGATGTATTCATTTTTAGAGGAGGCAGAAAAAGATATGAGGCTTGGCCTTCCTCAGATTTTCTTTTGAGAGTTTTGATATAAGCAGAGTCCCATGATTGGCTTTTATCTCTATAGACTTTTCTTGATGAGGAAATGGTGGCGGTGGTGGGTGATGTGGGGGGGGGGCTAGTATGCCTAAATTAACAAAATGGCAATGGTTTAGCCTAGAAACTTTAATAGGAGTAAACAGTATCTTGGATTTAGTTATGGCAGTGCTTTGTAAGATTTTTTAAGAGGAAGGGGAAAAAATGTAACACGTGGGTATTTTCTAAGTAAGAGAGGTTGGGAGCACAGCATGCACCATAGTTCTAATTGCAATAAAGTCTTAACGAGGGATAGAAGGGAATATCAATGTGTAATTTTTTGTTGTTGTTAAAGATTTTATTGAATTTCAAAATAGAACTGCAGCAAACATATATATATTAAAAAAACATGGTTTGTTATAATCGATGTACATTGTAAGCTTGAAAAACAAAATTAAAAGACATAGTGGAAATAGAAAGGGAGTGCTTACATCTTACATGAGACCACGTATAGTTAAGACAGCAAACTAGAGGTACCTACCATGTAACATCCGGAAAGGAAGCAGAACCACACCAAAAACAAACAAAGTGTGATCATCCACCAAGGCATCTGCTATGATCCAGGTTTCTTAACCCCTTGTGATGCCGTACCCATCACCATCTTCAAGAAAAAAGGAAGTACCCATAAAGTAACATAGGAGTGGCAAATGTGTAATAACTATTTACAAAAAGTAAACCACATGTGAAGCACATTGTAAAAGTAATGAGCACCTGTAGACTCGTTGGAATAGGTAACAATACTTTTACCTAACGCACACATAAAGATAAACTATAAAAGGATGCCTATCCTATATCAGTTCTGGGAGCCAGGTATGCCAAGAATGGTCCCCAGCAGTTGTGAAAATGGTCTAATTGCTGCTTAGCAAGGTGTGAATGCCTCTCCATCTCAAAAACGGTTCCCATGGAATTGACAATGTCTTCTGCCTTGGGAACCTACGACGTACGCCAGTAACTGAGAAGTCAATGTTTGGCCTGCATACAAAACGACATAAACTATTTGAATTCAGGGACAGAGAATCTAATAGTCGAGGGTATGATACCCAGTATGATTAAAGATGGAGACACTGGAATAAATTTACCAAGAACATCACTAGTTACTTGGCATACCTTGTTCGACATGGATTGGACTTTCGAGCATGACCATGTTATGTGAAAAAGATCTCCCCCCTAATTGTTGGCATCTGCAGCACTTGTCATCTCCCAGAAGTTTAAATTTATGTACGACCGCTGGGTCCTATACCACCAGCGGAGCAACTCATTGTGTATTAACCTGCTCCTGGCATCAGTATGGAATCTGTGCCCAGTGGCCCAACACCTGGTCCATTGTACTTCTGAAATGGTCATACACAGGGCCTTTTCCCACTTCTGCTTAGAAACCACAGTTTGACTTGGAAGTGTATCCCTTATCTGCCTATACAAGAACTCTGCCTTACCATTCGCAAGAGCTAACCATTTGCTCAAAGGAGAAGGTGAGGGAGAGCCAGTTGCCTGCCTGGTAGAAGCTGATGAGCTGCATCCCACAGTTGCAAATATTTCCAAAAATCTCTCTGTGGGAAATCCCACCTGCCCTGAAGGTTATGGAATGAATCTACTGACTGACGAGTAGGATCCAGAATGTCTGCAATATAGTAAATACCGTTTGCTGCCAAGGACGGTCAGAAAACTGTCTTATTACCAATAGTAATCAGGGGATGATGCCACAATGGGATGTGTAAAAAGGAGGTGGGATCTAGTTGGAGCAGCTGGTGCAGGTGTTTTCATTATTTAAGTGTTGGGGCAATGGTAGGATGATTCTTCAGAGATGACAGAGATGGTGTCCAGAACAAAGATGCCAAAATGGGGATGTTCTCATGCTCCTGCTCCATAAGAAGCCATTTAGGAGAAGAGGGTGACCATGGCTGGAACCAGTGTAAATTTGGGTAGATTGAAAAGCAATTTTATAACCCTCCATCCAAGGGAGATACCAACCACCAGATTTCCAATACGCCCTTAACTTGTTCCAACTGTAACATGGTCTCTGCTGCCCTACAAAAAGGCACCAACCATTTTATCAATTTTATGGTACCAGAATTGTGGCAAATCCAAAGGGATATGAGAAAGCAAATACATTATTTTGGGAGCCATGGACATCTTAAAGGCAGAGATCTTGCTCACCATAGTAGGACTGAGCCGTGATCATCTGTTTAGCTCCTCCCTGCAGTCAGCAAGAAGGGGTCCCAAATTTCTTTCCCAAATATCTTTAAATTTAATGCTAATTTTCACCTCTAAGTAAGTCAAGTCATCTGGAACCCATTTTAGATCGGGAAAAGGTGCCTTTTGAGGACAACAGTGAGAGTTCAGGGGAAGGATTTCAGTTTTAGATTGATTTACCTTAAGCCCGGGGTACGAAATAAACCTATGAAGGACATCCATTAGCAGAACAAGGGAGGTTTGTACATTAGCCAAGGGGATCAGCAAATCATCAGCGTATAATAAAGTGGAGTAATGGGTTCACCCTGTAGGAACTCCAAGAATATCCATATGCTTACAAATGGTAGTGGCCAAGGGTTTTATGGCCAATACAAAAAGAAGCAGTGACAAGAGACAGTCGTGTCTAATGCCTCTTTCTAGTGAAAAGGGGGCAGAAAGTGTGGAATTTGTAAGAACCCTTGCCATAGGGGCTGTGTAAATAGATTTAATCCAAGAGCAAAATCGAGGACCAAATCCAAAATGTTGTAACACTGATGTAAATAGTCCCATTCTATTGAATCAAACGCCTTCTCAAAGTTGACCGCCAGAGCTGCTGCTGGCGTTGAGAGGCTACAAGCGGAGTACATTAGATTCAGAAGGGACCGAATATGGTCAGCACTGTATCAGCCCTGCATGAAGCCAACCTGTGATGGGTGAATCAGATTGGGAAGAAGGGTTTTGAGATGGTTAGAGATGGCTTTGGCCTAAATCTTACTGTCCACTGAGATCAGGGGTATTGGCCTGTAACTACCCACCAGAGTCAGATCTTTCCCTTTTTTGGGGAGAACTGTGATAGTGGCTTCCTGTAAGGTAAGTGGGAGCTGTCCCAAGCCTTCTGCCTCCAAAAATACCTCACATAAAATTTGTGTTACCACAGGGGCTAATGTCTGAAAGTAGTCGGCAGAAAATCTGTCACCTCCAGGAGCTTTACCTTTTTTTAAAGACGTCAAGGCCATCCTGACTTTGGCTTCTGATAGGGGCGCTTTCCAGGAGGTCACGTTGTAAGTGGGTCAGCTTGGGTAAGGAGAGGCTGTCCAGAAACTCTTGCGTATTTTGGGGGGGAGGGGGCGTGCGGGAAGTGGTATACAGTTGTTGATAAAAAATTTGCCATAATTTGGTTTATCTCAGAGGGGATAGTATGGATTTTCTTAGTGAAAGGGTCCTGAAGGCCAGCAGTGTGCCGGCTGGCCTGTTGTTTCCTAAGGTGATATGCCAATACCTTCCCAGATTTATCACCCCCCTTCTCAGTGCACGTTTGACCCTCAGTAAGGCCAGCTCTACTTTCTTAGAAAGGAGTTCATTGACTTCAAAATGTAACCTCATGACCTCCTTCCAAGCCAGGGAGTGAAAAGATGGGCTTTTCAAGTGTTTAAGATGGGTTTTGGCCCTTACTAGCTGATTTTCCAGGGCAGTAAGCTTCTGTTCATGTAGCTTCCATCTATGGGAACCATAGCCAATTATCTTACCACGAATGGTGGCTTTATAAGCTTCCCAGGTATTACCGGCTGAAGTATCACTGACAGGATTCTCCTGAAAGAACAGCCGGGATTCCTCTGTTACCCCGGGTATAAAATCTGAGTCACTTAGCAGGAGAGAGGGTCTAGGTGCCAGGACGGGGAAGTCCATGCCTGATGACCCCAGACAAATACTAACTGAACAGGGGTGTGGTCAGAAATAACTATAGGGAGGATATGGGAATCTACTGCAGCTTGAGAGATTGTAGGAGAGGTTATCCAGTAGTCCAAACAACTAAGTGTACCATGGACACTAGACTGGAAAGTATAATCTTGCTCTTCAGGATGACTCAAATGCCAGATACCTACAAAGCTATGCTCTTGTATTAAATGCTGAATGGCTAAAAATACTTCTGGGGTGGGAATCTTTTCATGGCGCACTTCTGTCTAGCATGGACATAAGGGGCAGGTTCAGCTCTCCCCCTAACAACACAGGAGTGTCACCCCCCATGGCCCTTATTTTATCAGAGATCCTGAAAAAAGGACAGGTTGTCCTCATTGGGGGCATAAACATTCACCAACAAAAGAGGCCCAGTCGGGGTATTCATAAGAGCAAGAACCCACCTCCCCAGGGGATCAGAGCGGCTAGCAGTGACAGTCCAGGGGAGCTGTTTAGGTGTAAGGATAACTACGCCCCTCTTTTTTGAGAGGGCACTAGTATGGATCTCGGCCCCTACCCAGTCCTTAACCAGACAGGCATGAACATTCCTAATTAACTTTGTCTCTTGTAGAAAAGCTACTTGTGCCTTTGCTCTCTTCAGATGAGACAACACTTGTTTACGCTTTATAGAGGTATTAAGTCTCCTAACATTCCATGTATAACAGGATAAGTCAGCCATGATCTAGAATCATCCAGTAAATGAGGTACGTCATTATGAGTCCCAAGGAAGAGTGCAAAGGTACAAAGAAAACAGAGCAAATTCACCATAATAACCTTTTACATGTGCTGGTAGTGAAATGTTGCAAACCGTAATGCTGAGATAAAATAGCCATTATCCCATATCAAGTCAGGTAATCATAAACCTACAACAAAAAAGACTACGCGTCTTAAAATTAACACAACTGTACCAATTATATACAAAGGCACAGAACTGTGCAAAGGAAAGACCAGGTATCCTAGGCTGGGGGGGTATACCCCTATCCACTGCCATATCCATCTTCCACAAAAGGGGGTGGTGGTGGGAATATTCTGGTCAAACCTGGACCAGACCATTAATGCAGAACTAAAAAGAGCAAAGAGTTATGGCTCTAGAAATAGGGCTTGGTTTCATTGTCTGAGGAAAAATAGAACAAGGAAGATGAGAATATCTCCTATTACAGGCGGGCTAGTACATCCAACCTGAGGAATGGAGGGACAATTGACCAGAACAACAAACACCATACTGGAATCCTGCCTCACGAATATCTATATCACTTCAAATAGGGCAGGAAGGAGGTAATTAAGCTGCAGCTTAGATCCATGTCTTTATGAGACAACTGGCCAAGTAAGCTTGGTCCAGAAGCAGCAACCCTATGGACAGAATGAGGGGGTCCCCTCATTTTAATCGCATGGCAGGGAGTATGAAAGCATGTCAACTCCCTGTACTTGGTCACCCTGGAAGCGGGGGGGGGGGACTGGGACCAGAAATCACGTTTGGACAAAACACTGTCGAAAGGGCTGACCAAGTGGATAACTGACCGGGTACCCAACAGTAAACAGGATACGTCACATCACATACCTGTGTATATATGGCAGAACTCCTACAGCTGCAGGCAGTCCTGAACCAGCAGGGAAGAAAGCAGGCTGCACCTACCAGGAGTGCTATGCAGTGTCTGACCACCTTGAGTAATAGAGTGCAGGGATAAGCTGTGCACACATATAGTAGGGAGGAGCAGGAACCTAGTACAGGTATTCACTGTCTTTAATGAGAAGTATTCCTGATCCTCCAACATAAAACCAAAACAGTACTCCTGTTAAGTGGAAAGGTTTGTAGGGAGGGGGTCATGAATCAAACATACATGAAACTACAAAACAAAAAAAAGAGCAACCTGGACATCAGATCCCACCTCCCACAGATACTCCGTCAACCCAAAAAATAACACAAAGACAAGATTATCAGATGTGGAGGTATTAACTTTGTCCCAAGGGTACAAGGGAGTTGGCGGAAGAGTAGAAGGGAAATAGTAGGGTGACCCACCAATAATGACCAGCCATATGAGAAGTCTTGAACAGCGTGTTTGGGTAGCAAGTAAGTCATCCCCCCACCACCCACTATCAACCTCACAGGCTCCCAGCACCAAAGAGATAAAGCAAATCAGCTTATCTGAACAGTAATAAGTAAGTCAGCCCAGTCCTTGAGATTGAGATTGAGATAATCCCTCAGCAGAAGAATCCAGCTGGGCCTGCTTTAGAAGTCTAGTCCCAGTCGCCTGCAAAGAAAGATCCAAGGAAATGTCTATGAGATCATGTGCAACAATTTCTTCTGGTGTCCTAGTCTCAGTCCAAGTAGATCCAACTGGGGAAAAGGCAGGTGAGCCGGAGCCCAAAACGGTGACTGGTAAGGAGGGTCCTCTCTCCATGCAGTGAAGGTCCTCAGTTGATGCCGCCAAGGGGGCATATCTATTGCTGCTGAAATATGGTCTGACAATCAAATCCTGCTCCAGAGATGGGTCTGCTCCACTACTGTGGCTTCGTGATTGGGCCTTGTCCATAGGGTGGTCTCTTTTATCATGCAGACTACATTGTTGCCTTTTGAGGCTCCTAGCAGAAAGAGATGATGCCTCAGACATCCCCCAATGAGGACTTTCGGTGTCTATATCTTTGTTCTGTAGATGAAGTAGATCTGTCAGCTCGGGACATACCAAAGCTTCGTGTGGGAGATTGAGAATTTGCAGGCATAGACGACATGGTTCTACTTTTTAGGTCGTGTTCTGTAAATATAGTCCTGCAGGGCCTCCGGGGTAGAGAAAAGTAAGGGAGTGCCGTCGACCACCACCCGCATTGTGGCCAGGTAACGTAAAGAAAATGGAACCCCCAAGGCATGGAGCCGGCGTTGGATGTCTGAATATTCTTTCCTGCGATTAGCTAATTCACGGGAGTAGTCTTGAAAAATTAAAATACGATGTCCGTTCCAAGACAATGATTTTAACTCCCAGTCCCCATTAAGGATCCAGTCATTGTCTGTGGAATTAAGAATACAGGCAAAAAGGGTCCGGGGCCGTTCTCCAGGTTTGGGGGTAGTGCTCAATGTCCTGTGTGCCCTCTTGATAGTGAAGCCAAGGGGGAGCTCTTGTTTTAGGAGCCGTGGAACCACATAAAGAAAATCTATCGGCTGTCTATGCTCAGAGCCTTCAGGGAATACAAGAAAACGTAAGTTGTTTCAACAACTTCTATTTTCGAGGTCATCCACTTTAACTTGTAGTGCATACCTCTCAACCTTTTGTCCTCCAAATGTGGAACATTGTATCTCAAAATGTGGAACAAATGAGCAAAATGTGGAACACTTAATCAAATCTTTACCTAAGAATCTCAGAACACTGTTAACATGTTTGCATTTATGTTCCGAAAGTCTGTTATTAATTGAATGATATATTTGTTGCATCATTTACTAAAGATTTTTGCTTTCAATTGTTGACACTGAATGTGGGACAAGTCCTCACAATGTGGAACAGGGAGCTTTTGTGAAGTAAAATGAGGAACGTTCCTCGCAATGAGGTACAGTTGAGAGGTATGTTGTAGTGTGTGTGTGTTTGTGTATGGTAGTATTTTGCTCACGCAAGAGAGAATACAGTTCAGTGATAGAGGCCGAGGTTGCCGCAGCTCGGCGTTCAGATTGCAATATAGGGACATCTAGCTGTTGAATCACCAAGGTGGTAGTGTTAGATGCTGTAGTGACCTCAGACATTTGCTGAACCAGCATGTTGAATAATTCCATAATCTTTTTGGAGTCCAAGGCCTCCCCGACCACAGGCACCAGTGCAGAAGCTTCGGCCATTGTTACTGTGTAGTACGACTTCCGACATGGTTTTGGGATACAGTGCGATCCTTGTGTGGTGTTCAGGAAAGAAAAAAATATAATTCTATGGAACTGATAAATAGTAATGTCCACCCTCAAAATTCCAGCATAAAAGCAGGGGTGATGCAGGAGATATACGGGTAAAAACGCCCAGACTTGATGGAGCAAAGCGCTCACGCTGCTATCAGGGTTAAAGTCAAGCCACGCCCCCCTCAATGTATAATTTTGATTATTCAGCACTTTCTGTGGTACTGGGGTCCTGGAATGCCAATAGAATTCATTCCATCAATTAATGTAATATAATTGTTTTCCCCACAAAGCTGTTTATCTCCTTCAGCACCTGACTGGCTCCCAACTTGACCACTTTCCCAGCCTCGTCACTTGACTCTTCCAGGACTTACCTTCTCTGGTGGTCCTGCCACAGGACTCTGGATCAGAAACACCCAGTCATCAGTGCAAGGCCTGCAAGAGTCCAGGCTGTCACCGTGCTATGGTTGGAGGGGTTTTGCTAGTATTTTGTCCCCATTGGGCCCCCACACATGCAGTGACATGTGTGTATTCCACTTCTGCGGAGATGCCTCCGGTGTGCAGGCATGGGATTCCTCATGTGCTATCCCATGGTGCTGTCTCCTAGATTCCTCTTGGTGGCAGGCAAGCCAAGGGACATGCATTCCCCCCTCCTCGAGGGAGGAGAGCTGTCCTATGGAGATTCAGTCCTCCCTCCCAGGCCAGCACCTGAGTGACCCAGGTCATTTCCCAAACCTGGATCACTGGTGTGGTAGGAGATAAGTTGCCCAGCGCCTCAGCACTTGGCGCCACTGGGCTACCTTACATAATAAAATGGTTACTTGGCCAAAGTAAATAACATTGATATCCTAATGTTCCAGGAGATGCAGCTCACAGTGGAGGAATCTTTAAAATTAAAATGAAATGGGTTTTCTAAATATTCTCCTCCTCTGGCAGTAACAAAAGTCCAACACTTGTGTCTTAAATAATGGATAGATTAGGCCATCCTGATGGCCCAGCGGCAGCACATCATGTTGCTGTGCAGGTGACCTAACTTCAGGAGTGAGCTTGGGTTGCTGCACCAGGAGGTAGGCCAGGCTGAGGTAGCTGCCGCGCGACTGTGTACCTCAGTTGGGGAGGGTTTGTGGTGGTTTCTTGCACCACAGCAACTTCCTGCAGCTGGGCCAGTGAGCTTACTCTTGCTGCAGGGACACTGTGTGAGTGCGAGACCAACAGAGGCATGACCCATGTCATGGTGTCATGGGGTGGAGGGGGTGACTTAGGGGAAACTGTGGAAGGATACCTCCCCGGCCATCGCAGGGATGGGAGACCACCTAAACAGGGTACATCCTTGATTGCAGAGTATACCCCCGAGGGAACGGCTGGGGGAGAGAACGAAAACCTATATAAAAAAAGGATAGATTATAAAGATGAACAAACTTTTCAAGATTATGAAGGGAGGACAGTGCTTACCAAAGGTAAACTGTGTGGGGGAAAAATCTTTTTGAGAGTGCTAGTAATGCTGTCTTTCTGATGTACACTGTAACATAAAGAATAATGCATGGTTGATTGTTATGTCTTTTTTTACACCACCAAGGTGTATGCTGTCCTATAAACATCAAGAGCAAGACTTGAGAGGTTTATGTGGACATCACACACCAAGGGTGTGCAAAAGTCTTCATAATCACAGAACTTTTTATGTTTCATTTTTTTATATTAAATGGTACAGGGACATAAGCAGAAAAAAGAAATCAACCAGGAAGATCCATGTGAGTGAGAATTCCTGCTGTTGAACTGTAGAAAGGGAAAGTGAAGTGTGAGCACTCCAAATGCCGTAATAACTGGGCATGATGTCAGTACCTGGTTATTATAGCGTTTGATCACACTGAAAATCAGCGTGATAAAGTGGGTCACCAGTTTGTGTGATCTTAATGCCTTAATTATTCAGAGAATGATAAAACTTTCACTTTTCATTTGGACGATAATACAGACTTTCATGTCATTACATAATTTTCTAAATTAACTAAATCTAGTTGGAATATAGCATATTTAAAATCCCTAGGAAATGCAGTGTACTTACTTCTCAAAGCAATTGCATAGCTTTTTTTATTTTGGATTATTTTACTAACATACTAAAATGCCAGCAGAACAGGCCTAACGGTCTTTCATGTCTGCTCGTTTGGTCAGCCCCCACCCTGGGAGCTGAGCTTGCTGCCCCCCCTCGCCTTCTCTGGCTTCTCCCTTCCCAGTTCCGGATATTGTCGCTGCACTGGATTTTGCTTCCAGAACCCTTCCCCTGTACCTGTCCCACCCCCGCTTGAACCCCTTCACCAGCCCCCTGGGCAGCGCATTTCATAGCTCCACCACCCTCTCAGTGAAGTAGCACCTCCTCCTTTCTCCCCTGAATCTTCCCCCCTCCAGCTTCCACCCATGCCCTCTAGTTGCCCCTCCTCCTTCCTTGAAGCACCCTGACTGCTCCTCCCCTGTTTACCCCTTTCATGTACCTGAAGACCTCTATCATGTCCCCCAGTCCCTTCTCTCTTCAATGTGTACATATCTAGCTCTTGACTCTCCCATAGATCCTGTTCCCCAAGCCTCAAATCATTTTGGTTGCCCTCCTCTGGACCCTCTCCAGGAGTTTAATATCCTCTTTAAGTGTGGCTCCAAAACTGCACGCAGTACTCGAGGTGTGGCCTCACCAAGCAGTTATACAGAGGGAGTATCACTTCCCTCCTTCTGGGGGTGATCCCCCTAGCGATGCATCCCAGCATCCTGTTGGCCTTGGCTGCTGCCCTCCTACAAGTCTCTGAGTTGTTCATCTTGACATCCACCACCACCCCAATGTCCCTCTCAGCCATCGAGACTTGTAGCATCCCCCCCCCCATATCACCAGGTCAGTGGTTCTGAGGTCATATAGCATATCACTTTCAGATCATGCCTTGATACAGTTCACTGTCATTCCTGGTAGAGAAAGGAAATATTGTAGATAATGACAATTTAATAACATCTGATTGTGCAGATAGGATTTTGAACAAAAACAAATTGACATTAAGGAATTCTGGAATACTAATTATAATACACAATATTCTGTTGCTAGAATCTGGGATGCGTTTAAAGTAGTGGCTCTATGATTTTTTACTAACAGATACAACAGAATATGATAGCAAGAAAAATCAAATTAGATGAAAAAATTAAGAAAATGGAAAATTAAATGCCCAAGGAGATAATATGGATTACAGTATGTACGTGAAGATCTAATTATGAATAAGAAACATAATTTGGCTATGGAAACCAAAAATAACTTGTCAAAAAAAATAAGGCTTATCATAGAAACATAGAAAGTGACAGCAGATAAGGACCGCAAGGCCCATCCAGTCTGCCCATTTCTTTTTCTACCTTATGAATGTGCCATCGGCCTTTGCTCTGCCAATGGCCTATCTATTCATACTCATCTGTATTGCTCCCTTGTGCCTATCCCATGCCTGTTTGAAGCCCTGCAGTGTATTCATATCCACCACTTCCCGAGGTAGGCCGTCCCATGCATCCACCACCCTTTATGTGAAAAAGAACTTCCTCACATTACCCCTTAATCGGCCTTCCTCTGATCTCATGCTGTGTCCTATTGTCCTGCTATTTTTCTTAAATTGAAACATGTTAGACTCTTTCACCTTGTTAATGCCCTTAAGGTGTCTGAATGTTTCGATCATATCACCTCTCTCCCTCCTTTGCTCTAGGGTATACATATAGAGCTCTGTTAATCTGTCCTCATATGTTTTCTGATGCAGCCCCTGCACCATTTTGGTTGCCCTTCTCTGGACTGCCTCAGTTTGGTTAATATCCTTGTGAAGGTGCGGCCTCCAGTAGTGCACGCAGTACTCCAGATGGGGCCTAACCAGTGTCTTGTAAAGAGGGATTATTACCTCCCTCTTATGACTTGTGATACCCCTACTTATACACCCCAACATCCTCCTAGCCTTACCTACTACTTTAGTGGTCTGCTTGGATGATTTCAGGTCATCTGTGATGATGCCCAAGTCTCTTTCTTCCCTTGTAATTGCCATCAACTCCCCTCCCTACCTATAGGTAGCTTCAGGGTTTCTCTTCCCTATGTGCATGATCTTGCACGTCTTTTCATTAAATCCCAGTTGCCACTCTTCCAACCATTTTACCAGTTTTTCCAGATCTCTTCTCATTCTGCCCACCCCATCTGGATCATCTACTCTGTTGCAGATCTTGGTGTCATCTGCAAACAGACAAACCCTACCCTCCAGTCCATCTACAATGTCACTGATGAAGATACTGAAGAGGACTGGCCCCAGGACTGATCCCAGAGGTACCTCACTTGTGACTTGCATCTCTTCTGACTGTATACCATTTACCACCACTCTCTGTTTTCTGCCCATCGACCAGTTTGCCACCCAGTTGACCAACTTCTGACCCACCCCGAGCCTACCGAGCTTATTAATCAATCTTTTGTGTGGAACTGTATCGAAAGCTTTGCTGAAGTCAAGATAGGCAACATCAACTGCTTCCTCTTGGTCCACTGCTCTGGTTACCCAGTCAAAGAAATCTATGAGATTAGTTTGACAGGACCTTCCTGTTGTAAACCCATGCTGTCTTGGGTCCTGTTGTCCTGTGGATTCCATGTGTTGCACTATCCTTTCGTTAAGGAGTGCCTCCATAATCTTGCCCACTACTGAGGTAAGACTGACTGGTCTGTAGTTCCCTGCCTCCTCCCTGCTACCACTCTTGTGGAGCGGGATCATATGAGCCGTTCTCCAGTTTTCGGACCTCCTGTGCTCAGAGACTCACTAAACAGTTCTGATAATGGCTCTGCTAGTTCCACCCTTAGCTCCTTTAGTACTCTGGGATGTATGCCATCAGGTCCCATTACCTTGTCCACCCTGAGCTTATTGAGCTCTTGTAGGACCCTTTCTTTTGTGAAGGGACTAGTGCACACCTCCCTCCCTCCTCCCTGTGTCTGTGGTGCTGAGCTGTGGGCCCTGCCCTACCTTCTCTTCAGTAAATACTGAGCAGAAGTATCTATTTAGGATAGATGCTTTTACATGGTCCTCCTCCTCACACGTCCCCTTATCATAATGGGTATAAATCAGGGAGACTTTTGCATATACTGTATATTTAAAAAAAACAAAAGGAATAAAATGTCATCACTCACATTATCTCATCAGATGGACAGACAATGGAATTTTATTATAAATTTATCGAAAAGAAAATGGAACTGAAATTATACATATAAAGAACTTTCTGAGCACGGTGCCATTAATGATACTGCAGATTTTAGAGGACGATATCTCAGAACAAGAAAAACTTAAAGGGGAAGTCTCCCATAGTTCCACACCAATATTTTCCCAACTCCTTATGTGTAACTGTTGTGTGCCTCCTCCAGTTGCCAGCAGTCCTATTGCTGTCCAAATCTAGATTATAAATAAAAATATACAGCCCTCAAAAGTTATCAATGTGTTTGTCCTCCATTTTACCATCAATGTTGCTGGAGGATGATGTCATCAGAGCAACAGATAATGGTGCTGCACTAAATGCAGTTCCACCAGTAAACCAAACCCACAATGTTTGGTTCCCCACTTGAGTAATGGAGGAACCCTTTAAGTGTTGTGCACATCCTGAAGTGCAGGTCTAATAGGGACTAGAACCATGTAAGTGTGATGCAGCACTGATTTGAGGTATATACAGTATTCATATAAGGAAGTGCCTGTATGTGTTGTGTTACTGTTTCTGTTAGCAAAAACAGTTTACCCAACAAATGACTCTGTGTACAACAAAAGTTTTAAGTGGTACTATACAGCTGTTATATTTTGCTGTGTGTGTGTTAACAGTCTCTGTTTTGATTGACACCAGCAGTGAGAAACAATCTTGCAAATAGGCCCGTTTCCCTTTGTAACTAGGCAGTCAGTGATTGGATGGCTGATGTAAGGCAATAAAGAATTCAGCTCTAACAAGGAATAGGTTACCAGGAAAACATAAGCTTCAACATATGGAAGAAGGGTAATCTAGTGGTTAAAGCTCAGGCACAAGCACTGGGGGGGGCTCTGGTTCAAATCCTACTAGAGTCCCTTACTCTCAAACCCTTAAGAAGTTCTCCTAACCTCCTAGGAAACTGCGATGGCCCCTCAGGTCCATGACTTTAAAAGTGCCCCAATTCCCATTATAAATCATTAGCAGTGACGTGAGAGCTGCAGCACTTTACTTTCAAGGTACTAAGGATAAGCTGTGGCAGCCCCCCCCACACTTTGTAATGCCAGCATTTAAAGCAGGATGTCCCTTACAAATCAGATTCTACACCTCAGCTGTTGTAGGTAAAGAAACTAATCAGTCTCAGTGTTTGTAGTGCTCTGTATTTGCTTAGCTCACTCCTCCCATGTCCTATGCATTCTGTGTCTTGGTATTTCCAGTCAGAAACTCAGATTTAAGGGGCATTTGAAATGTAAAACAATACACTTTATAAAGTAAATGATCTAGCTCTCCACTTTCAGGCTGCTGAAAGGGGATATGTATAAGTAAGTCTTGTGTGATCCTTTGGTAAACTGCCCAGGCTCACCTTGTATTCTCAAGGGTGTTCACCTGGTTCAATGCAGAGTGACTGACTGACTGCTCGATTGATTGATTGGTTGGTTGATTGACTGATTCAGTCTACTGCTTTCCACAACATGCTACACGTCTCACAGAGAGAAATGAGTAGTGCAAAGAAACAGCTTTTGTTTCCTGTGAATATAATACTATTAGATGTATTATTTGTTCTACACATACAGTATTAAGGCTACAGATACTACTCCCTGTGTGAGTTGCATGACATAACTGCCTTAAGCAATTGCAAACTTAAACTAAAATCAGGATAGACAGCATTGATACCCTTAAGTTTTGTTCTGCAGTGACATCAATGAATGGGAGGGGCTGTATTACAAGTGACTCATTTGCATGTAAATGGAGGCTTGCTTGACATTTTGCTACCTTGTGTCAGAGCCTCAAGCTCTAGATATGTGTTGCAACAGCAGAAATGGCTGATCTCTTATTGACATATGTACAGTACTTGATGTAATGTGTAATAAATACATCAGACATATCCAAATCATAAATATACAGGAGTCTTCTCCTTTAATACTGCAGAAAATTTAAAGAAAGGGGAAAACTCTAGCATCAGATAGTTTTACTCCAGAGTTCTTCATTGTCTTTGCTAATCAGATTGTACCTCATTTTAAAATGCTTCTTGTAGATTATTCCTAGCTCCTCTATCGACGTTATGGTCATTTTGATTCTTAAAGAAAGTAATGACACAACTAACAACGAAATTTACTGACCAGTTTCTGCCCTCAACACTGACTACAAGGTTATTATTGCCAAGCTTATTGTACTGAGGGTTGAGGAGAACCTCTCTAAGGTGATCCATGAGGTTCAAAAAAGGCTTCATTAAGGGCCGTTAAATGTTTAATGCTTTGAAACAAGTTCAGATGGTGATCAATGTAGCTCATTTCACTCAAGAGAAGACTATTGCACTGTCACTTGATGCTACCAAAGCTTTTGATTTGTTGGACTGGTCCTTTATGTTTGCTTGTTTTGTAAACTGGGGCTTTCCTCTGTTTATTCTGACCCTAATAAACCAACTTTATACCACCCCAACATCTATGTGTAGACTGTTTTGTTTTTGAATCACGGCCCTTACACGTGAAAAACAGGGTTAGTTAGGCGTGGATGCTCATCATCCCTCATTTTATTTATTTTATCAGTTTAGCCTTTGCTATGTAGAATTAGTCAGAACCAACAGATTAGGGATCTTATATATGAAGATTAGAAATTAAAGTTAAGTGTATGTGTTAATGATATTTTGGTTATTTTACAAAACCTTGGATATACCCCATCAGGTCTGCAGCCCCCCGGCTTCCCCCAGAACTTGGTAACCCACCGGTTACTCCCATGGCTTACCCTCCATGGCAGGGGCTCCAAACGGAGGGCCATCCTTTCCCTTGAGGCAGTCGACTATGAGGACTAGGATCCAGTGCCCACAAGCACCAGCACCCGGGGAGCCACTGAGGCCCAGACCGTCATATAGACAGAAGTGTTTCTTGCCATTTGTTGGTCCTCTCCCAACTCCTCCAACATGAGCGTAGCATATGGCCTTGCATGCTCACAGCAGACCCTGCGGCGGGAGCAGACTCCCTGGCACAGCCACAGGGGTCGCTGTGGAGCTGCAGCTTGCAGCCAACCCTCCTCGGCCAAGGTGCACCACGCAAAATCACCTTTCTGGTGGGATTTGACAATTTTCAGATACTGGTTCATGAGATGGGATCATAAGAAGGATATGTTGAAAATTTGGGGTCAAAATAATAAAAAAACAAAGGTATGAAAGTATGTTATAATTTTTCTATACACGCTCATAACTTTGGTAATTTTCAGTATTTTTACCCCAGATTTTCAACATAGACATTTTTTTACACCACCTCATGAATGTGACAGCTGTCATTTTTCAGATCCTGGTCAAAACATGTTTTCACACCTATGGTGTGAAATGACATTTTGGATGGGATTTTAAAGTTGTCACCGACTGAGTTCATGAAGAGGGGTCATAAGAAGACTGTGCTGAAAATATGGGTCCAAATATGAAAAAATCTATAAAGTTATGAAGGTATGTTGTAATGTTTCTACACACGCTTATAACTGTGGTAATGTTCAATATTGTAAGCCCAGATTTTCAACATAGCCATTTTTTCACACCACCTTGTGAACGTGATAGCTGTCATTTTTCAAATTTTGGCTAAAATATGATTTTGTACTTTTAGCGCGAAATTACATTTTGTCTAGTATTTTGTTAAATGACACCTGTCATGTTCAGAATGAGGGGTCATGAAAGGACTCTGTTGAAATTTTGGGGTAAAAAATGCTGGGGAAAAAAATTATGAAGTAATGTTTGCAGGGACATCCGTTGGTCCAGTGGGGACCATGTTGCCTTCCTGAGCCAGTGTTCAGGTGTAAGCTCAGTGAGCTGGCTTGATTGATCAAGGGTGGGGGGGAGGCGCCGCAGTGTGCAACATCAGCTCCAGCCTGGGGAGGGACGGAGCAATGTTCTGGCACACACACAACACACTGTGTTGGACTGGAGAGCCTTCCCTCACAAGGTGCTGATGTATATCGAGGCCTTATGAGCCCATGCACTGTGTCAGGACTATCTCCAGTATTCTGTTTAATTATGCGTGGTGAATGAGGATACAGTTCCACCATCAGACAAAGAAGGGAAATTAATTGCAAAACAATCTGTTAATGCAGATATTAGGGTTGAAGAATGCAAAGTGTACAAACAAGGGAAATGAAAAACATTAGGGTTTTGGGTCTCTGCAATATTGGTGAATCAGTGGTGGGACATTCCTTGGGGTTGTCAACCTTAATTCCCATCCCCTCCCCTGAGTAAACAAGGTCAGATGTGATCTCTTTTTGTGAAGAAAGATATGACAAATTCTATTGGCAACATGTGGCAAACCATACTTCTCTACTTTTGAAAAGTGTGTCACTGTGAGAAACTGGCTTGGAGCTGTTCCTTGTGCTTCGGACAGGAGGCTGTGGGCTGGGGAGAGGGGGTGGGCATTAGGGTAGACAACCCCAAGGAAGACCTCACTACTGACTCGACAATACTCTGAAAATCAAACCCTAATATTTTTTTTCTTACTTCGTGTGCTTTGCATTCTTCAATTCTGATGTCTGTATTAATTTAGTTTTTTTGCAATATATATATATATATATGTATTGTTTTTATTTTAAGAACAAAAACAAGGTGCTGCGTCTTCAAGTGGTCTGAAAACAAAACAAAATGGTAATATTAAATGCATGCTGAAAATAGAAAATAGAGTTAAAGTCGACATTTCAACCTCGGGTCTTCTTCAGGAAATGTCTAAAAGAGAAATAGGCAATGTTAGTGTAGAGGGGAAGGAAAATAAGGGATATGTATGTGGGGAAAGAAAAAGGGGGAGGTTCTGGGAGAAGAAGAAGTGATAAATGGCAAGATAAAAAGAGAATCTGAAAGACAAAAAGGTGATGATGGGAATGACAAGGCATAATAGCAGCTCATTCACTGCTCAATAAGGCCATGTCTCTGGTGCTTCTAGGAATTATCAAAGTCTCATTGACTTAAGGTAGTATCCATTACCTTAGTACAAAACACAGCATAAAACCACTTCCCAAGTAGTAATCAGCGAGCCGCAACTTCCGATTTCCACTGTTGGAAGCCACCATCTCACAAGCAGCCGCGTGCTTCCCTCACTTACTTTAAGCTAATATGCCCAGCTGATCAATGGCTGAGGTTGACAGGGCATAGAAACATAGACTTTGACGGCAGATAAGGACTGCTTGGCCCACCTAGTCTGCCCATTTCCCTACCTACAGGATAAGCTGCAGATCCTATTTAACCAACAGCCTATTTCTTCCTACCCCCCCAAAAAATTGCCTTATGTCTGTCCCATGCATTCTTGAATTCTCCCACATTTTTAGACCCCACAACCTCCTCAGGAAGGCTGTTCTATGCGTTCACCACCGTCTCTGTGAAAAAATACTTCCTCACATTGCCCCTGAGCCGTCCCCCCTCTATCTTCAAATTGTGTGCCCTTGTTCTTGCACAACTCTTTTTCTGAAAGATGCTACCCTCTTGGACTTTGTTGATTCCACTGAGGTACTTGAAAGTTTCTATCATGTCCCCCCTCTCCCTCCTTTCCTCAAGGGTATACATATTAAGCTCCTTTAGTCTCTCCTTGTATGGCTTCCTTTAAAGACCCTGCACCATTTTAGTTGCCCTCCTCTGGACTGCCTTCATCCTGTCTATGTCCTTGTGGAGATGGGGTCTCCAGAACTGGACACAATACTCCAGATGTGGTCTCACCAACTGTCTGTACAGAGGGATAACAACTTCCTGTTTTTTACTGGTGATGCCTCTCCCTATACATCCCAGTATTCCCCCAGCCCTCCCTACTGCCTTCTCACATTGCTTGCTTACCTTAAGGTCATCTGATATGATTACCCCCAGGTCCCTTTCCATTTTTGTTGTTGTTACTACTGCCCCCATTGTGTAATCTTCCCCTGGGTTTTTGTTTCCCAGGTGCATTATTTTGCACTTCTTTGCATTGAATCCAAGCTGCCATACTTCTGACCATTCCTCCAACCTTACCAAGTCCCTTCTCATCCTTTCCATGCCTCCTTGTGTATCAACCCTATTGCAGATCTTTGTGTCATCTGCAAAGAGGCATACTTTTCCTTCCAGTCCCTCTGCAATGTCACTTATAAAGACATTAAAAAGGACTGGACCCAGTACTGAACCCTGCGGTACCCCACTAGTAACCCCTCTTTCTTCAGAGTGGACTCCATTTACAGTTACCTTCATATTAGTATAAAGTAAGTGAAGGAAGCGCATGGCTGCTTGTGAGATGGTGGCGTCCAGCAATGGAAATCGGATGTTGTGGCGCGCTGTTTCGCTGATTAAAAAAATATGTACAGGTACTTAAGAAAATTCCCTTAATATCTAAAAGTGCTAATCAGGCATTTCGGCACCAGCTGGTGAAAGCTGGTAGTTTTCCTTTGTTTTCCTTGAAGCTGGCTCACAATGCTGCTGTTAGGGCACATTCTCATGCAGGCCTTTTTTGGCCATATCGCACAGATTTTGTAGGATCTGAATGGACTGTCACTTGAGTGGTTAATTTCAAGGCATTGCTTTTAGTACTTAAAGAGCAGGTATGTACTTTAGTAGGTACTTTCATGTATGTTATACTTCAACTATTGCGACTGACCACACTTTACAGTTTTTTTTAATTTCTGTCTTCCTTTTCAGGATTCAGAACATATCTCAGTAGCCTATCCAATATGGCTATATGCAAAGCACTGACCTGTCCATCATAGTACTTACCAGGGCAACAGTTTATGATGTCACAGGGAATTTGTATTTAATTGGGCTCATTCAGAAGCTTTTTGAAAGAGTCCGACACTGTGAAATAAGTTACTTAAACCTGTGTATTACTATGTGCTGTACATATGCCTACTACCTCTGAGGTATTCTACCATGTTTCTGTGTCTGATTGGCTAAGGTTGTACCTGAAAATGGGCCTCTGATTCAGTGCACTCTGACAGTTATCAAATAAATAAATTAACTTAAATATTTAGAAGATCAATAACAGGAGAAATGAACAAACCCAGTAAAACCTAAAACTAAACATGCTGTAAATATTAAATATAACAGATAAAAAAACTTTATTTTTAGGAGATCCCTGCACTTTAAAGACCGATGGCGTGGGACCATATTACCTCAAAGATCTCCTGATAATATGCATTCCTGTGCGTTCCCTTAGGTCAGCTGGGGAAGTACTGGTGAAGGTACCACCACCCAGTCTGTGGTCAGTGGTAGAGCTTTCATATTACATGGTTGACCCCTATTACCCACCAAAATTCAGTGGTTGAGAAATGACATTATCCGATAGCAGTAAATAGTGTGAATAAGGGAGTGTGAATAACATCATACAGCCTAACCAAAGACTTCATTACTTACTGCTAGAAGCAGATAAAACGTGCTTGCAAAAAATTGCAATTGCTTTGCATGTATGTATTTTCCCTGTACATTTTTGCTCCAAATTTACACATATTGTACCAATGCTATTTTGCCACTCTCTTGATATGTTTTTTTCTCTATATGTCAGCCAAGATATGCTTGAGGACATTTACTTACACCTTATATTTGATGAATGTTTTGTCTGTACTTGATGAAGTGTGTTGTACACTACCACTTCCTACTCCCTTTCTGCAAGGATGCATCTGGAAATTAGCTGTTTCCAGCTCAGTCCGTCTTTCCTGGTAACATTTTTAAAATACTGTAACTAAATAAATAAGGAAAATACCCATACCGCTACACTTTACAGACACTAGTGAACACCTCATTCACACTCACGTAACACACTCAAACATGTTCTCACATAGAAAAGCTATATAACTACAAGCCCAGTTCTTTACCATGTAATCTAAGACGTTACACATACATATCTTTGAAGAACTCTGTAATTTTATCTCATGAAGCTGGGGGGCAGTAGAAGCCACTTGCCCTTCGGGCTCGTGGCTTATCCTGCCCACAACTTCACTTGATGATATTACCAGCATGTTCTTTACAGGCACTTGTGTGTAATTCTCAACTTTAAACTGCACCTTCATTTTTTTTTTATTTTAAAGTGATTTTTCAGTATCCAGGAAAATGTTTTAAACCATAATTATCAGACACTGTTCAGCTTATATTTTATTTATTTTCTGTATTTAGTTTCCCTAATTCTTTATTAGCGAGTAAATTTTCCTGAAAACAGAATTGTTGTCCCCGACACTTTATCTGTTCCTCCTGCTGTAACTCCAGTGAAGTTGGACTCTGTATTTATGATATCACGATGAGTTGTTTTGTAAATGTTTATGGTGCCACAAACAGAGGATTGTGAATTTACTGAAGGATAAAGTGGGAGGACCAAGAAACAAAGATCCTGTTTTAATGCAGGTATCTTCAGTAATGAAGCATGTCGGAAGATGCAGTACATGCTGATAATTAAATATAAGCAGAATTGTATCTAACTATATATTTTTTTTAACTTTTAAGGCTTTGTTCAGACCAAATTTATGTGCCACACAGACTTGTAGATCACAAACTGATAGTACAAAATGTATTACATTTCTTGTGATGAACACTGAAATACCCCCAGAAGGGTTTAAAGTTTTTTCTCAAGATAAACTTTAGTAAGTGTCTGTTTTTTGAAATGTCAATCTTTGGTACAGTTTATTTGGCAACATTTCTATTTTTGTGTTTGTCTGTTAGGTGGGGCAGACTGTCCAGCAGGTGGATTATCTCTGCGTTTTTATCTGCCTCCCAGTCCCCCTTGCTTGCTTGTTCCACCCCACACCCCCTGCTTTTGCAGAAGGAATACGGCTTTCTAAAGTATAGATTTTATCATTCGTTTTCTTGTGAGGAGCTGCAGTATTATTTTCTTATCCCCCTACCGCTCTAGAGTAATGACTGTCCACACCTCCCATTACAGGAGGTATGGTATAGAAAATGTGGCTTGTGTGTGTGTTTTTGTTGTGTTTTTTAGTTGAACAGTCAACAGTTCTGTGATTGGGAGCAGAGCAAAGTGGAGCTGCAGTCGCAGTGATTGGGAATGGAGCGGGCAGGTGCTGAAGCCGCTAACTGAAAGAGACAGCCACGTGCTTTCCCATTGAAGCACCACTCGGTGTGGTGGTGCATGGAGTTGTGGCTTCTTGTTTTAAAATTGAAAAAAGGAATGTGAGCAGTTTCTTGAGTGAGTAGTATCAGAAATGGACAGCCACGCGTTGTCCTTGTCAAGAACCACTCACTCGCTCAGTTGGTCATATTGTCAACAGAACAAATAAAAAAAATTCATAACAAAGTAAAACAAAAAACTGATTTTGTGTGTTTTTTGTGCGGGGGCACACTGTGATATGGTGGGAGGGAGGTTTTTCATTGCAAAGATTACAGTGCAGTCTCTGATAATTGAAAAAGTGAGAAGGTCGTGTGGCAGCTGGACCTTGATATCACTGTTCTAGGTGACCACTGAACAGTCAGAGGGCAGGGCTTTTTTCTTGCCATTGTAAACTGCAAAATATTTGTTGAAACCCTCTGCGATTAATTATGGATCATTTGTGTCTTACCGTCTATGGTTACCGAATCTGGCCCCTTACAGTTAGATTTTTTTGAGTTCACATACGCAGAAAACTCCTTAATATAGATTTTATAATGAAGTCTGACTTCAGTTGTTGAATTTAGAGCATGGTTTAAAGGGAAACAATGGAAAAGACAAAGCTTTCCTCAGACACTGCAGAAACTCTCAATTAGTGCTTTCAGACAATAACAACTTTTTGTAATGATTTAGAACATCTACCCACAACTTCCACTTCCTGTTGCTGGCAGCAGCCATTTCATAAGCAGCAGTGAGCTTCCTGAGCTCACTGTATGCTAATATGCCTGTTTGACCTCAGCTATTGGTTGGCAGGACATATTAGCATAAAGTGAGCTCAGGAAGCTCTCTGCTACTCATGAAATGGTGGCTGCCAGCAATAGAAAGTGAAAGTTGAAGGCCACAGTTTAAATCACTAAAAAATTAATTAGTTATTTGTTAAAAAAATTTTACTATCTAAAAGCACTAATCAGGCATTTTTGTAGTGCCTGAGTAAAGCTGTGCCTTTTCCACTGTTTCCCTTTAATGTTGTCATGATTAAGGCTACATTAATTACCTAAGGCAGGAGTATTAATTACCTAAGGCAGGAGTATTAATTACCTAAGGAAGGAGTATCACCAACATGATGGCTCTGTACCATGACTTAAGAATCATAATTAAGAGTTTGTGTTTGAATAATATACTGATTGGCTCTGTTTTTTATTAAATTAATTTTTTATTGAAGAAGAGATAACAGCAACAATACATTAGATGCATACATGAATATAAACAGAGGCCAGTCTTCTTTTATATAAGAGAAAAACCAAAAACGGATACAGTATTAACATTACCATTGTAAGGTGCAAAAACTAAATAAACAAACAGCAAAACTACAATCACTGTATAGAACAGAGAGTTCCATTATGAAATTGTAGCTACCAAAAAGTACAGGGTAGGTGGGCTGGGGGAAAAAACCAGTGCTGCCTTTAGGAAGGGACCCCAGATGTTATGAAATCATGCAGTATTGCAGCTGGCTTGGTGGGATATGCTCTTCAAGCCTGGAAAGGACTGACAGCCATTCGGGGAGGGTGTCAGATCTCCATTTTAGAAGGATTTGTCCCTTAGCTTCAAGGGCTGTGGGGATAAGCCAGAGCTTAGATATCTGAGGCATGCTGGTCCTCGTGAGGGGGCTGTCCAGTAGCCAAAAGAATGGGTCTGGAAGGTCTGACACCCCTACGATCAAGCTACAGAAGGCAAGAGCCTGCGCTCAGAGATGCATAAGGGCTGGACAAATCCAAAGAATATGGGCCAGACTTCAGTCCTGTGATGACATCTCCAGCTGGAGTTTGAGGGCATGAGGCCCATCTTGCGTAGGACTTGCAGGGTACGATGCCACCTGTGCACCATCTTCTTTTCAATCAGTTGGTATCGCACATCTCTAAAAGCCTTGTATGCTTTATGGAGTACTGAAACCCAGTTTTCCGCCAGGATTTCCTTCGGGATGACTACCTGAAGGTTGGCCTCCCAAGCCCTCCACTGTTTCTGCAAGGTAGGGCACTGTGGCTCCAGTAAATAACCATATATACTCCCTGTTAGTCTGGGTGGGTTCTTTATCCACTGAGAGATGGTGGCTGGGAGGGGTCTGTTATGGCCCACAGCATGCTTGAGATCTGTGCAGTAGTCGGAACAAGGAGGATTAAATCTGGAGGTAAGGTTCTGGAAAGAGTCCAGCTCCATGGAGATAGGGTCAAGGAGGTGTCCAACAGTGGTTATGCCTATAGCAGCCCAAGAGGTCCAGAAACTGACCTGTTTTCAATGGAGAAAACGGGGTTAAATCAAACGGGCTCCTATTTACTGAAGGGAGTTGTTCTCAAGTTGTGGCCCTTGACCACTGTTCCCATGCTTGCCTGGCAAAGACCTGCATCAGGAGGGGGAGGCATGTGAGGGTTGTTGCACTCATGGCACACTGGAGTTTTGGGGGGCAATCAAGGGCCAGATTCCAATGGAAGCCAGACAGGAGATGGGGCCTGAGGAGAGGAGAGCCAAAACAGGCTCTGATTCCTGAGGCTTGATGGTAAGCCCCCAAACCAGGGCAAGGTCCAACCCCCTAGCCTACCTGGAGCTCTTAGTTTTTGGAGACTGAAGCTGGGTTTAGTTTCTTCACAAAGAAAGGACAGGAAAAGCTTTTCAAGCTTCTGAAGTTTCATTTGCAGGATAGGAATGGGAAGGCTATTAAAGGCAGAATAAAATGTTTGGGAAAGCCACCATCTTATAGGCAGCAATTTTGCCAAAAAGATCAATCTTAAGCTTTTTTCATCTGCAGAAATCAGTCTCTAGAGCCAAGAGTAGAGGCTTGAGGTCTGCTATTCTGCCCAGGTCAGCTGATAGGACAAGTTCCAAGTAGGGTATTTGCCTTGTTGTCCACTGCAGACCCACATGGCAGATATGATCCTTGCCTGTGTATTTGTTCAGTGGAAGGACCTCCATGTTCTCCCAATTTACCTTGAGTCCGGCTATCTGCCTGAAGTTATTACATTTTAATAACACATTGGGTAAAGTTGAAGCCGGGTTTGAGACTGCCACCACCAGTGGGTCATCAGCATATGCCAGCGTCTTAATCTGGGAAGTGCCACAGTGAATATCTTCCACCTATCGGGTGTGTTGGATCTTGCAAAGCAGGGGTTCAGTTGCTGTGAGAAATGGCATAGGGGAAGGGGGCAGCCCTGCCGAGTCCCCTCATTAAATGCACCGTAGGGGAAATTCTACCATTAGAATCCTTGCTGAAGGACCGAGTAAAGAGATGTACCCAGTCGGCAAAGTTTGGGATAATTCCCATGGCATGCATGACCTGGTATAGGTATTCCCACTCAACAGAATTAACTTCCGTATCTATACTTTTCAACAGCACAAGTATCTTCTGTCTGGAACTGCATATATCATATCCATGGCCTCTCTGATGTTGTCCATGACCGTCTTGCCTTTCACAAACCCCTTTTGCTGACCATCAGTTTGGGGGGTTGACCTTCTTGAGTCTCAGAGCCAGTATCTTATCCAGAATTTTGGCATTCACATTCAGCAAGGATATGGAGCTGTAGTTCGAGATAATCTTTGGACCCTTGCCTTGTTTAGGGAGAAGGATGATTAGATCCTCTTTCATTGGGGGGAGACTCCTAGTTGCATAGGTCTCTGAGAGGGTGGACATGACCTAGTGATGTACCTTACTTAGGAAGGTTTGATAAAACCCAGCCGGGAAGCCAACCAAACTGGTTTTTTTCCCTTTATGAAGAGCGCTCACACTGCCATGTGGATAACATGAAGGACAGAGGGTTGGGCATCAGATATTCTAGGGAAAAGATTGCCTTCTAGAAAATCCTTTAGGTGTGGCAGGCCTCCACTGAGATTTGCATAGGTTGAAGTACAAAGCCTCGAAGGCAGCACCTATTTCCCCAGGGAGTTCATCACCTGCTCCAAGGGGTGCCTGATGCAGCCTATGTGTCTGGCCACTTGCTGCACCTTCATATGACCTGTAATCAGCTTACCAGCTTTGTCCCCTGACTCCCAATATTAGAGTCGGTCTGCTGGATGGCTTTTTGAGCAGCGGTGGAAGAGTGCGACTTGATTTTGAACTCGTGTTGAATCATTTACCAGTACAGCTGAGAGGAGTGGGGGATCAGGGTATTGTACTCCATCTCCTTTTGCCTGATTGCTTGCTTGAGGTCATTGTCTTCTGTCATGTGTTGTTTTTTAGGTATGTGTCACATAACTGAAGATTCTCCCTCTGAAATTGGCTTTGAAAGTACTTCAGATTACAACCTTTGTGACTTGGAGGGTATCATTCAGGTAAAAGAATATAACTATCTGTTTGGAGAGCCAGTACTTAAAAGTCTTCACTGTTTAGCAAAAAGGCATTGGGGGTTGGAGCCTAGACCCACCGTGAACTGACTACAGGCATGGTCAGAAATTACAATAAAGCCTATTAAGGTGAGCAGCACCTTGGACAGAGAGCAGGAGTGAAGGAGAAAGAAGTCTATTCTACTACTGTTGTTATGTGGGGCAGACTGGAAGGAGAAATCATGTCCAGTGGGGTGCATTTCCCTCCATGTGCTGACAAGTTGGAACTCCTTTGCCAGTGCCAGAAGGGTCCTTCTGAATTTGAAAGAGGAAGTGGAGCTGGCTTGAAGCCTATCCATGATAGGGTCCAAGAGTTCATTGAAGTCCCATCCGAGGAGCAACTTGTCCCACTTTGTAGAGGGCTGAGATTTCCTGAGCCAGTTCTGGGAAAAATTAATCTGAGTCTGTATTTGGGCTATAGACATTGCCCAGTAATACCGGTTGTGAGTTCATGGATTTTCTTTGAGGATATATCTTGCAGTAGGTCACACCTTTTAACTATTGACATCAGGCACAAGGACCACACAGAAGCTTTTTCACTAGTAGTCTGTCTGGGACCGCCCACGGCGATGTCACCATGTCGGCATCACCCTATATAGGCGTGGATGGCCCCATGCCCTCCTCAATTCTTTTCCCGCCGTCAACCATCGCGCCTCAGACTCTGCAGAACACCGTTGCTTCAGTCAACCACCATTTTTCTCAAACTTTGCAATTTTTATTTCTCACCCTAGTTTTTAATCACTTTATTCCCCAAAGTGATTTTCGCTTTTTCCCTTCATTTATGCCTGGATTCTGATCTTTCCCTTCTTTTCCTTGCTGCAGCTGCAGACAGAAGATCTTTGATAAAAGACAAAAGAGTGAACAGGGAGGAGAGGAGGCACTGTGGGTCACCTCAGAGACTGGAAATGGCACCACAATCCGCACAGGGGTTATATACAGACCCCCATGTCAGGGAGAGGGAATGGACAAGGATATGATAGAAGGCATCCTTAGGATGGCAGAGAAGGGGAGATGCTGTTGATGGGGGACCTGAATATGCCATATGTTAACTGGAGCACCTTTGCTGCAGCCACATCCAAGAGCAGGTCCATTCTCGATGGCCCTACAGGTGGCTTGCCTCAGACAGCTAGTTTTGCAACCCACTCGTGAGGAAGCAATCTTAGACCTCGTACTCTCAAATGGGGAGAGGGAGAGAGGATCTCAGATCTAGAAGTGGGCAGCCATCTGGGAACAAGTGACAACCAAACAGTGTGGTTCACGATAAACTCATCAACAGAGTCAAGCCATACAAAAGTGAGGGTACTGAACTTAAGGAGGGCTGACTTTGGCAAGATGGGAGAGTGCCTTAGAAAAGCACTAGCAAACAGGCTAGAAGGAGGGGTGGAACAACAATAGGGAAACATCAAAACTGCCATCACAGAGGCAACAAGCCTTTGTGTGAAGCAAATAAACAAATCAAAATGAAAGAAAATGCCACTATGGTTCTCAAAAGAGGTGGCGGGGAAGGTTAGTGAGAAAAACATAGCATGTAGGAAGTATAAGGAAACACAGAAGGAGCAGGACAGAGAACTGTACCAGTTAAGGCAGAAGGAAGCAGGGAGGGAAGTCAGAATAGCAAAGGCCCAAACAGAGGAAAAGATAGCCAACTCGGTTAAGAAGGGGGGATGAAACCTTTTATAGGTACATCAGGGAGTGTTGAAAGACAAAGGGAGGGATAGTGAGGCTGAATAGAAAGGACAGTGGGTGCGCAGAGAGGGACAGTGAAAAAGCAGGAATACTGAACGAATACTTCTGCTCAGTATTCACAAAAGAGGAGGAGGGGGAGTTACCTAATCCAATTAACAGAAGTACTGTGGATGGGGGGGGGGTTGATCCCAGTCCTTTCACAGAAGAAAGGGTTCTGAAAGAACTCCTAAAAATGAAGGTGGACAAAGCAATGGGGCCTGACGGAATTCACCCTAGAATCCTAAAAGAATTAAGGGGAGAACTAGTGACGCCACTGACTACCCTTTTTTAACAAATCATGGGAGGATGGTGTGGTACCAGAGGACTGGAGGAAGGCGGATGTGATTCCCCTTCACAAAAGTGGGAGCCAGACAGAGGCAGGAAACTACAGACCAGTCAGTTTGACCTCTGTGGTAGGGAAAGTGATGGAATCACTTCTGAAGGAAAGAATTGTTGAGTACCTAGAGGCCAGTGGGGCACAGAAACCAAGGCAGCATGGGTTCACAGCTGGAAGGTCATGTCAGACGAATCTAACTGATGTCTTTGACTGGGTGACCAAAGTAGTAGACCAGTGAGGGGCTGTGGACATGGCCTACCTAGACTTTAGCAAGGCATTTGACAGTCCTACACAAAAGATTAATAATCAAATTAACTAGCCTGGGAGTGGGTCCCAGGGTGGTAGCCTGGGTAAAACATTGGCTGGACAACAGGACACAGAAGGTAATCGTAAATGGACTCCACTCTGAAGAAAGAGGGGTTACTAGTGGGGTACCGCAGGGTTCAGTACTGGGTCCAGTCCTTTTTAATGTCTTTATAAGTGACAATGCAGAGGGACTGAAAGGAAGAGTATGCCTCTTTGCAGATGACACAAAGATCTGCAACAGGGTTGATACACAAAGCGGCATGGAAAGGATGAGAAGGGACTTGGCAAGGTTGGAGGAATGGTCAGAAGTATGGCAGCTTGGATTCAATGCAAAGAAGTGCAAAATGATGCACCTGGGAAACAACAACCCAGGGAAGATTACACAATGGGGGTAGTAACAACAACAAAAAAGGAAAGGGACCTGGGGGTAATCATATCAGATGATCTTAAGGTTAGCAAGCAATGTGAGAAGGCAGTAGGGAGGGCTGGGGGGATACTGGGATGTATAGGGAGAGGCATCACCAGCAGGAAACAGGAAGTTGTTATTCCTCTGTACAGACAGTTGGTGAGACCCCATCTGGGATACTGATGCCAGTTCTGGAGACCCCATCTCCACAAGGGCATAGGCAGGATGGAGGCAGTCCAGAGGAGGGCAACTAAAATGGTGCAGGGTCTGCAGGAGAAGCCATATGAGGAGAGACTAAAGGAACTTAATATGTATACCCTTGAGGAAAGGAGGGAGAGGGGGACATGATAGAAACGTTAAGTACCTCAGTGGAATCAACAAAGTCCAAGAGGGTAGCATCTTTCAGAAAAAGAGATGTGCAAGAACAAGGGGACACAATTTGAAGATAGAGGGGGGACGGCTCAGGGGCAATGTGAGGAAGTATTTTTTCACAGAGAGGGTGGTGGATGCATGGAACAGCCTTCCTGAGGAGGTTGTGGGGTCTAAAACTGTGGGAGAATTCAAGAATGCATGGGACAGACATAAGGCAATTCTTGTGGGGGGTAGGAAGAAATAGGCTTTTGGTTAACTAGGATCTGCAGCTTATCCTGTAGGTAGGGAAATGGGTAGACTAGGTGGGCCAAGCGGTCCTTGTCTGCCGTCAAAGTCTGTGTTTCTATAAGGATTTCCATGATGCCCGTGTCCGTTGCCTTGGTGCCAACCATGACATCCAGGCCTGCGAGATCTGCCGTGGCTTCAATCAAGCTGTCCGGCAGTGGCACCTGAAAGAGCTGAAAGCTTTCCTCATGGAACAGAAGGGCCCTGGAGAAGGAGTTTCAGGTGAGGAGCTCTAACACTTCCCCAACCCTGCCCTCAGGCTTCCATTCTGCTAAGGCCCAGGACAATTCATCAGGAAGCATTGCCATCAGGAGAAGGACCGATCCTCCTGGGAGTGTTTTCGGTTGCCACTCCCAGCCTGACCATTTTGGATTGTCGACCAAGCTGTTGGCCACTCCCACTGTCACGCACACCTTCTCGCCTACAGGGTCGGCCTTGGCAGCCCTCTCAGCCAGAGCTTCTCAGCCTGGTGGAAGGGAAGGGCCCACTGATGATTCCCACTGCCTCCCTCACTGTATCTGCTACAGGGGGGACATTGGCAGTGTGGGCCGTCTGCTCCGCAGATGTTGGCCGTTCGTCACTAGGGTTTCCTTCTCTACTCAAGCCAACATGCCTGCTCCTGCTGGAATGCCTCCACCACCTCGGGAGGGCAACAGTCAGGGAGTGATGCTGGTCTGCTGGTGGCCAGTGACAGTCATGCCTCTTCCGGTGTCAGGCCTCTTCCGTCGATGCCTCTGATGTGCCGATGACGCTGGGGATGTAGGTCCCCCAGTTGCTCCCTCAACCTGGCCCCATCTCGTCACTGTTTCAGCCATCCCTCTCTATGCCGGGGCCTCAGTACTTCCCTGTCATTGTCACAGAGCATTCTGCTGGTGCCAGTAACCATTGATGTCCAGGCTCTGTTCTTCTCAGTCCTGGACCTGATACAGAAGGTTGTCCTGTACCAGGCCTCATTGCCAGCAGAACTTTCTTAGCTAGCTTCAGCGCCGTCGCACCAGACATCGTCAAAACCTGCACCTTCTCACTTGTTGATGTCCTCGGTGCCCCACTTTGAGCCAGAGGATGATGACGATTATCACCCTGACTTCCTTCTCCTGGATGAGGAGGATGAGGAAGATGAGGGTGCCAGTGCAGAACTCCCTCTAGCACCTCCACAGTCTCCTCAGTAAAGGAGGACTCCTCCAAACATACCCTGCGGTCTCCCCCAGATGACCCCTCCTTTGTTGCTGTGATGCGGCAACTGCAGGCCACCATGGGGTTTGATTCTGCTGAGCAGGACATTACCAGATGGAACCTGGCTCACTACCTAGGCTTGCCAGATTTCCCTCCTCTTATTATCCCTCCTATGATTGATGCATATGAGGATGCCACTATGGCCGCTTGGTACAGGTCTAACCTGATCCCGCCTATGCCTAGGAAGGTGGACAAACTGTACCAGGCCCCCTCTGGGAAGCCAGTTTTTACGGGGCCAACCCAGGTGGATTCTGTGGTTACAACATGACCCATGATTGGTCCAAGAGACCCCAACACTTCAGCTCTCTCCCTCCAGACAAGGAGTCCAGAAAGCTGGAAGTTATGAGCAAGAGGGTATTCGCCTTTTCCACTCTGGCTATAAGGGTCCTGAATTATGTTGGCCATATACTCAAGTACCAGAATGACCACTGGGAAACAGCCAGGTGTGTGGCTCTGTCCCTTTCTGAGGGTCCCTAAAAGCAGAATCTGCTCAAGGCCCTCCAGTCTGGGGCTGACATGGGCTGGCATCTATTGAGGGCCACCTCTGATGCTTTGGATGCCTCAGCCAGGGCCTTCTTTTTCCCAGGCAGGAATCAACTGTCTCTTCTCTGGATGTCATTCTGACAACTGGCAGCAAAACCAGAACTTCTCTCAGTCTGCTTTTTAAAGGTGCAGTCAGAGGTCACAAAGATGGTGGCTTTCCTTGGAGCAGAGGAGCTCTGACTCCCATGCTGATTTATTTGGGGCTTCTGCCCTTATTTCATTACTTTAGCCACCCTGGTGATGTTTTGCTCTGTGTGCTGTATGCTCCAGTGATCCATGAAGCATGTAAGGGGAATCCCTGCCAAGCACTGGGTGCTGGTTACATTTTCTTTCCAGGCAGTGGGTGGGCCCTTTGGTATGCCGCCTTGAGCCACACCGAGGTTAGCCTTACTGAGCACCACAGAGAAAGATGTCGTCTCACCCTATCAGCATTCCTTTAGGCTCCCACAGCAGCACTTAAGTCCCTAGGGCTGGAGAACTCCAGAGAGTAAGCTAGCAGCGGCTGCAGTAGGCGGTGAATGGGAAAGGTACACATAGCACCAAATTCAACAGCCTCTTGGCTTTGGTTCCCCATGCAGTGAAGGAAGTCCTCTGAATCTGGAGAGAGCTGGAAAGGGTGGCAGTGTTTGTGCTCTGGCTTCAGAGACCCAGTTCAGGTAAGCCCCTTACTTTTTTGGGGGGAAGGGGTTACAGCTATATATGGCAGCGGTTTGTCCTCCTCTGGAGTACTGTTTGCAGTTTTGGAGACCACATCTTAAAAAGGACAGGGACAGAGTAGATGTACTGTAGTGCAGAGGAGGGTAACCAAGATGCTGCAGGGACAGTAAGAGAGGATGTATGTGCAGAGGTAGACAGATCTGAACATGTACATGCTTAAGGCAAGAAGACAGAGAGGGAGAATGATTCAAACATGCAAATATCTCCACAGGATGTATAGCAGGGAATAGTGGGAAAACAAACACCAGGTGCAGCTCCATGAACCTGATGGGGGACAAGTTTAAGAGAGATACCAGAAAGTATTTTTTCACAGAAAGTGTTGTGGAGGGATAGAATAAGCTATTGGAGGAGGTGGTCTGCGCACAATCAGTGGGGGATTCATATGAGGGTGGGACAGATGAGAGCTTGGTGAAGACCACACCAGAAAGCAGTGATGTGCTGGCAAATGTTTAACAACCATCCCCCCTTCCGGCATTGGTCCCTCCCCTAGCATTGGCCCCTCCCATGACATTGGCCCTCCTCTGGCTCTACTAACAAGTCATAATTTAAAGATATACACAGTTTCACATGTTTTCTGCCGACCATATAAACACAATGCTTGCATGTTTGAACTATCATCAATGACATGACAGAATCTATGGTGATAACTTCCTTAATGAACAGGGCAGACTTTACCATGCATGGCTTGTAGGTTCTCAGATGACTGCCTCACATTTCTGTTTGGATCCAGTTAGCACTCACATAAACATACACAATGAAATACAGTCTTCTAGGAGCGTGGATATGTTGTTCATCCACACTATTTAGCATGTTTCTTTTCCCTTTAAATCTTGCCGGAAGTCTTCAAACTGGCTCCTCCCACCCACCCGGGTGGTATAAACCTCTGCTCCGCCCCATGATGCCAGATCTTCCTTTCCGCTGGAAGATACGGGTTCCTTCGTGCTTCACAGCAAATTCGTAGGCCCTGGATTTAACATGTCGGTTTTTACCACAGCTTACCTTAAAACTCATTTGAGTTGTCGATTCTGATAGTAGTACATCAGACATGGAGGATAAATCTGCTCCTGGATTTCGCTGGTGCTCCTGCGACCAGAAGATGTCGTACACCGATCTCCACCTAACGTGCGTCTACTGCCTTGGTGTCGGACATAACACCTCCACCTGCACGTTCTGCCTGGCCTTCCATCCCAACGTCCTGGACGACCGCTTGGCGTGCCTAAAATTGGAGAGACTGGAGGAAAGGAATCTGCCAGTGAAATCGAAGGAGGTGAGGTGGGCGGTTTCCGAGGCTGTGGGATCCGCCGAACAGTTGGAGCAAATGAAGGCTTTTGAGGAGGAAGTGGCTCAAGCTTCAGCCACTCAGAGCTTTTTTGTTCCTTTGAACCTCGGTTCCGCCTTTTCGGGCTCCTTCAAGGAGTTGTGCCAGTCTCTCCCCACCAGGGATGAGGCGCCCTCAGGATTGCACTCCTCCTGCCCTCGGAAGAGGGAGAAGGACCCTAAGTCTTCGTCAAAACTGAGATGTTCTTGGGACCGAGAAAGGTCCGAGTCCCAGGAACTCGCAGTCTTGACCTCAGTCGAGATCGCATCCTCAGCTGCCAGCTTCACGGATCTTCCGTCTGGCCAAAAGATCGAGGAAGTGGCCGATGAAGTTGAGATGTCTCTCAACTTGATCAACCCTATTTCGCCGACTCTGGTCAACGATTCTTTAGAAAGGACTCCGGTCCTTGTCTTTCCCGATGAAGGAACCCAGCCCGCCGGTGTCACCATCGAGGAAATAGTTCCGGATCCTCGGTTTTCACCGACCCCAGTGTCTCCCGATCGACCAAGTTGGCCAGCCCGATCTCGATCGAGGTCCAGAACCCCCTCGGTTGAACGACCAAAAAAGAGTCACGAGCACTCTAAAAAGAGGCAGCGCCGAAGATCCTCATCCTCCTCGGACGAGGAGAGGCTTAGACGGAAACTCTGTCGACGCTATGAGGATCTTATGTGGCAACAGCTGATCTTGATCGGGCAGAAGCCGGCTCCACTGTCCACCCCGGCCATCACTTGGCTACCGCCTCCTGGGCCGACGCTGACCCCTCCGGAACCGAAGCTTTCGGTTCCCCGCCAAGGCGGACCGTGCCCATATCCTGGCTCGGCCCATCTCAGTCTCTCCACCAATTCTGGTGGAACCACTGCCTAAGCAGCCCCAGGGAGGCCCTCAAAGGACCATACAGACGCCGGGCTTTCCCGACGTCTGTCCATCACAGTTACCCCTGACCGCCCCCAGCGGATCGAAGGGGACGTAGGCAGGAGACCGTTGTACCACGACTACTCGGACTCAGATGTCACAGGACTACATTTCCATCCTGGGGATGATGAGTCCTCCGTGGCAGGTTTAGAGGAGGGTCCTTCCTCCTTTCAAGGCATTCTCTGCCTGATCTCCGAATGCACCGGAATGCCCCTGGAGTCTATCCAGAAAAAGGCGGAGTACCCCCCCACGGACATCCTTAAAAGGGGGGATACCCTGGCGGAGGCCTTTCCAGTGGCCAAAGCCATCACTGGCCCGGCCCTTGAGCTCTGGCAGCGCCCAGCTTCCTGCCCAGCACCATCTGCCCGCATGGCCCGCAAGTATGCAGTGCCCATTGGGTCCCTGCTGGGATTCACAGAACATCCTTCATCCAAGAGCTTGGTGACCACTTCTGTGTTTAGATGTACTGGTAGCTCGGCCAACACAGACCGACCCCCGGACAAGGAGTCCCAAAAATATGGACCACTCTGCCCACAAGGTCTACCCGGTCTCTTCCTTAGGCCTTCGTCAGGCCAGTTCGGCTATCATTATGGCACACTTCTCTCATGCCCTCCTCGGGTCATTAGACAAAGTCCTCCCTTATCTCCCGGCAGACATGCAGACCATGGTCAAACAAGTCCGTGATCAGGGCCATGCTGTTGCAAAACAGCAGCTCCAGATGGCCCTAGACGTCTGGGATTCTTGTGCCTGCTCTTTAGCAGTCACAGTGGCCACTCGCCGCAGGGCCTGGCTGAGGCTATCCTCCTTCCTAGCGGATACCCAGCACAAGTTAGCTGATGTTCCCTTCCTTGGTACCGACTTGTTCGGTCCAGGAGTTGCCGGTCACCTTCAGCGTATCGAGGAGTCCAATGCCATCTTGGATGCTACCTCTGCAAAAGGTTCTTCGGGCAAGAACCAGCAGAAAAGAAAGAAGAAGCCATTTCGGCATTCCTCCCCTGTAGTCAGGCAGCCCTCCTATCATGGAGGGCAGCAGCAACAGCAGCAGGAGGAGCAGCAGGCTCAAGCTTGGCACCCACGGCCAAAGCAGGGTCCTCAACAGCCCTGTAAAGGAGGCCGAGGTGCAGGTCCTGGTTCCTTCTTCTCCTCCTCTAAGCCTGCTCGGTGACGTGTTGGGGGTTGCCACCCCTACACCTGTCACGCCAGCTCTGGGTCCTCCCATGGGGGGCCGTCTCCACCACTTTCATTCCGCCTGGTCCAATATCACTTCGTGCAGGTGGGTTCTCAAAGTGGTCAGTCAGGGACTGCCTCTAGAGTTTGAGCAGTACCCTCCCAGCTGAGCCCGCGCTCCTTAGGAGGAAAGGATCTCAGCTTGCACTCAGTTGGCTCTTCAAGATGAAATAGCTCAGCTCCTCCACAAGAAGGCGGTAGCTCCAGTGCCAGATCCTCCTTCAGACCCAGGCTTCATGTCCAGGTACTTCCTGGTGCCCAAGCGGTTGGGAGGTTGGCACCCCATCCTAGATCTCCACGACCTGAATCAATATGTCAGGTATCGCACCTTCCGGATGATAACTCTGAACCAGATCATACCATCCCTGGAGCGAAACATGTGATTCTGTTCACTGGATCTACAGGATGCGTTCTTTTACATCCCAATCCGTCTGTCCCATCAGTGGTTCCTCTGCTTCAGGGTCGAAGGGACCCTGTACGTGTTCCGAGCCATGCCGTTTGGCCTGTCATCGGCCCCTTGGGTCTTCTCCAAGTGCATTGCAGTGGTGGCAGCCCATCTTCGGCGTCGAGGAGTATGTATCTATCCTTACCTTGATGACTGGCTCTTGGCAGGATCCTCCCTTCAGGAGGTGAAGAGGTCCAGGGATCTGGCTGTTCAAACCTGCTCCCAACTCGGCCTCCTGATCAACGAGGCCAAGTCAGAACTTGTGCCTGCTCAGGTGATGGCTTTCACTGGGGCAGAGCTCGACTCTTGTCAAGTCAGAGCTCGGCTCCCGGCGGACAGGGTGGAGGCTCTCTCCGCCTGTGCCCGATCATTTCTGGTTGAGCACTTGCTCCCAGCTCGGGACTTTCTGCGCCTTCTGGGTTACATGGCGGCGTGCACCTCAGTGGTCCGTTGGGCCAGGTGGCACATGCACCCTCTCCAATGGGAGCTGGCTGCCCAGTGGACTCAGCGCCATGGTCATTTCGACCAGCTGATCACTGTAACCCAGAAGATTTTGGATGCTCTCCAATGGTGGACCACCCCAGAACAGTTGCAGGAAGGGATCCTGCTTGTCCGCCCCAAGCCGACGGTCGTCCTTATGACCAGTGCCTTTCTTATGGGCTGGGGAGCCCACATGGGGGACAACAGGGCCCATGGGTTCTGGACCCCCGAGGAGTCCCGATGCCACAACAACCTGTTGGAGCTCAGAGCAGTCAGACTGGCACCGTCAGCTTTCGCTCCTCAGCTCCTGGGTCAAGTGGTTCAAGTCCAGATGGACAATACCATGACCATGTGCTACCTCAACAAACAGGGTGGCACGCACTCCCCATCTGCTGTGCAAGGAGGCAGTCCACATCTGGACCCTCGTAAGTCGACTGGAAGCAGATCTCCTAGCCATTCATGTGGTAGGAGTCTCGAACCAGCTGGTGGAAGCTCTCAGCCGCATAGGCCAGACATCCCACGGAGTGGCCTCTCCATCCAGAGGTAACTTACAGTCTTTTCTCCCACTGAGGCAAACCATTGGTGGACCTGTTTGCCTCCAGGGAAAACAACAAGCTGAGGCTGTATCATGCCCGCTCCCCTCAGCAGGGCTTGCTGCAGGAGGATGCCTTCTCGAGGCTGTGGACCTCAGGCCTCCTCTATGCCTTCCCTCCATTTCCCTTGATCCACAAGGTGCTACTCAAGGTGAGGAGGGACAAGATGAAGGTGATCCTGGTAGCCCCAGATTTGCTGCGCCAGTTCTGGTATCTAGATCTCCTCAGTCTCAGCTGCAGGCCCCCAGAGCGGCTTTGTACACACCCGGAACTGATATCACTGAACCAGGGGAAGGTATTCCATCCGGACCTTCAATCCCTGCACCTCACAGCCTGGTACCTGAGTGGCTAGAGTTCCAGGCTCTGGGTCTTTCCGAGGATGTCGACACCGTGGTGGAGGCATCTCATAAGGAATCGACCAGGAAATGTTATGCCTTCAAATGGAAGAGATTTTCCATTTGGTGTCAGGGTAAGAGTCTGGACCCCTTATCCTGCTTTGTGGCTAACATTGTCGACTACATTTGGTCTCTCTCCAAAGGGGGTCTGCGGGTCATTGACCCTTAGGGTGCACCTGGCAGCCATTTCTGCTTACCGGGCGTGGGCCATTCAGCCGACATTGGTGCAGGAGACAGTGGTCGGGCACTTCTTCAAAGGACTGGATCACATATCCCCTCCGGTGCGTGAACCTCCACCTCTGTGGGATCTGTTGCTGGTTTTGACAAAGCTCATTGGAAAGCCATTCGAACCTATGCACAAGTGTGCACTCCCACACTTGTGGAAGACAGGCTTCCTGGTGGCTATCACGTCAGCCAGAAGGACAGGGGAGCTCCAGGCGCTGTTGGTGGACTCCCCTTATCTGGTCTTTCACAGGGACAAAGTTGTCCTGTGCCCCCACCCAAAATTCCTTCCGAAGGTGGTATCAGGGTTTCACCGTAACCAGGTATTGACTCTGCCGGTATACTACCCTAATTACACCTCAGACGCCGAGTACAGGCTCCATACCTTGGACCTGAGACATGCTCTCTCCTATTACAAGGAGCAAATGGCGGAAATTTGTGGAGAGGTTCGCCAGCAGTTTGTCACCTACGCTGAAGCCACGTCTGGCAGACCTGCAGCCAAACAGACCATTGCAAGGTGGATTACATCATGCATAGATCTGTGCTATGAGTTGGCGGGCAAGGAGCCTCCCAGAAGGATAAGAGCTCATTCTACCCGCCATACTGCTGCATCGGTGGCTGCTTCCAGGGACATCCCTATCCAGGATATCTGTCGGGCTGCTACCTGGAAGTCAGCAAACACCTTCATTGCCCACTACCACATCGACCTTGAGTCACGCCGGGATGCTGGTTTTGGGGCCTCGGTTCTCCAGTCTCTCTTTCCTAAGTAGGGGGTGTGTGCCTTGCCTCCCTGCTCCCAGAGAACTGCTTGGAGTCTGCCAAATAGTGTGGATGAACAACATATCCACGCTCCTAGAAGAACAGGTTACTCACCTGTAACTGTAGTTCTAGGAGGGGTATATGTTGTTCATCCACACACACCCACCTGACCTCCCTGGCTTTAGGCACACAACCTGGCTTCCAGTGGGCTGAGATCTGGCGTCATGGGGCGGAGCCGAGGTTTATACAACCCGGGTGGGTGGGAGGAGCCAGCTTGAAGACTTCCGGCAAGATTTAAAGGGGAAAAGGACATGCCAAATAGTGTGGATGAACAACATATACCACTCCTAGAACTACTGTTATGGGTGAGTAACCTGTTCTTATTTGTAAGTATCAATACACCAGTACATGTTTGTGCATTCAGACTAAGTGAGGTACATAACTTTTTCTGTAGACCAGCTCTTGTGCAAAGCTGACAAAAAGAAGTTCCATTTACATCAGCATCATGACCAGCATGAGCCCAACTGCGATATAGGTTTAGCTCAGCAAAACAAAAAAACAACTTACCTCACAGATACCAGTGTGGCTTTCAACTTGGAATCCAGCTGGCTAGGACTGGCTGTCAGGGGAGCTGCAGCCGGGGGGGGGGACAGGAGAGGCTTGGTCTTCACTTCCCCTCTTCCTTACCAAGCTGTGTCTGCTCTTGTTGATGCAAACTGTCAGAGTGGGACACCTCGAGGTTGGGGAAAATGCTGAACTTTGATGTGCTGCTGCCGTGACTGCTGCTCCCTCCGAACCATTATCCCTCCCCTTTTACTTCAGGCAGCATCCCCCATAGCACCTGTCCTGCCTGCCTCCTCAGCTTTCAGCTGAATCTCCATTCTCCTCAAGGATGGAAAGGAGATCACATTCAGAGTCAGCCCCTATAAGGTGTGCAGTTCATTGGTGTATGAATGCTAGTGGAGTTAAAAGTTTAGCAGGAAGCAATGCTGCATTTTACACAGAAAATCTTGTGGTACAAAGGGTGGACAGGGAAAATTAAAGACATACCTCTCACTGTCAGACACAGATTCCCATCCACTCTTCCTAACCGACAGGGCTCCTCACTCTGAATTCTGCGAAGTCTGACTCAACCGGCATGTCACGTAACCATATCCCCTACCACACCTGGAGGACTGACGACCCATTCAACTGGCTAACAAAATGGCACCAGGCTGCTAGTTTGACTCCTGCTTTTGTACACCAGTTCATACTTGAGATCGGATGCCATTTCAGTCTTTTGGGGGATCTCATTGGTGGGTGGTGGGAGTAGCTCTGTGTCTGTATGGATGTCAATTGGCCAAAGACTGGCAGCAAAGGCCAGAATTTACAGAGACTCAGTAGAGAGAAGTTTGGAAAGGGGGAGGTCAGGTAGAAAGCAGCCTGGGGCATCAGTGGCTGAGCAGCAACAAACAGTAGCAACAGGGGATGATGATCCATTAGCAGTCTGCATGGACACGGCATGCGTCTTCAAGTCCCGCACCCCAGCACCATCTGATCCGAGACATTAAGGGAAGGAGAAGGGAGAACCCAAAATAGAACTTTTTTTTTTTAAGAGATGGCTTCTTGAAACAGAGCTGCTCACTACCTGTGCACACACGTTTTTAAAACAATTTCAGAGAAAGAACTACTTGCTCTAGAGGGCCGTAACCAGCACATCACTGCCAGAAAGGGAGAGGGGAAGGGGGGGAAGAGGACCCTTGAGGGCTTTTATCATTTAACATTAGTTATGGAGAAATTGGCAGGCACAATGGGCCAACAAATTTTATTTTTCTATGTTTGTTTACCAGTTGTTAAGCTGGCATGGGCATTATGTAGCGACAAAGCCTGTTTGAGCAGTGATTATTGCTTAACCCTGTTCATTACATCATAGATATAATGACAGCAAAACTGTGGTTCCAAGAGTTTTGCAGTGCTATTTTATAGACAGTGACATGGAGTTAACCCATCAGTGCAGCAGCAGCACTGCCGCTTATGACGCTGGTGCCTCAGGAATGAGTTTGGGCTGCCAGAGCGCTGCCAACTGGGAGCAGAGGATTGAGCATCCCAGCACACACTCGCCTCCACTAGACTAGGTGGATGTCTGTAGTTCACTGTGCGAGCACTTCCTAGTGGCCCTAGGGGGCCCAGTGTGACACCGACAGGGGAGAGGGAAGAGCAGCCTGCCTTTGAGCATGCCTGTTGCTTGCATGCTACAGACACGTTGTGCTGCCATCCCAGGGGAGGGAAGAAAATGGAAGAGACGATGTTGGCGCCTTGCCGGATGGCACACAAGGACCTCAGGCCTGGCTTCATGACTGGGCCCTTCATGGGATTTGATCTCCAGAGGGGCTTTGTCCCTCCCTCAATGGCCCTGCCATGGGGGGGGGGGGCAATCCATAGGAGACAGGTAGTAAATGAGGATGGAGCTGGAGGAGTGGGACTGAGGGGAGCATTAGGCATGCTGAAAGAAGAATAGAAAAAAAAAGGGCCATAAAATTCATTAGACTGGGACAGCACATTTATACTATGCCATTTGCACGAATAGAGCCCTTGAGGTGCAAGATGCATGCAGTTCTAAATAATGCAACATTTAATTTGAAGTCAGTCAGTAAGTATGTTAATTTGTGTTATGACATTAGAGCTTACTCCCCCAGCGGTGCCCTCTTTTATGTAGTTGTCTGCTCTGATTTTAATTTGCCTTCCTTGTGTGGAGCCATCCATTTTCTGTATGCACAGTAGCTTGCCATCAGCTGATCGAAATTAAAAAGGTGTCAATTAATTTTGAGTAATGCTTTAATAAGTGACTATATTTCACCCCTGTTCTCGTGATTCAAGTGCTCTGAGAATGCCTTTAACATATTTAAGCCAGTAAAAGACGTTTAATATACACCTATTAGACATCCTTTACTGTACATCATCTAGATTTCGGCTCGTGGTTCATGATTTAGCATTTAGCCATTTTTAATTGTCAGTAAGTGAAACCTGAGACAGAGGAAGCAAACTGCTATTTTTAGACTTGCAGGGCTATTTTTAGGATCAAGAGCAAAGTGGTTTTATTGCTGGATCAGTTGGAAAAAAAATAGCAGCATGATGTGGATAAATAGGTCAGGATATAAGAAAAAGGAAGATTCTGTTTCAAGAAAAAAAAAATGCCTGAATTAGTATGGTGTTTTTGCTATGAAAAACTGGAGCATTGCTAATTAATACTAGCGCTGAAAATAACCCCGTATACATTTATACAGAATAATTAGCAAAATCTCAGCATTCAGTAGTCAAGTTCAAAGACATTTGGTACACGATGCAAGAATGATTATGAATCAACTTTTTGATTTGAAGTTGAAAGCATTCCCTAGGTTTAGTACTGTTTTTTCTGTTTACTTATACTAAAATACCCAGCATACCTCTTAACCTTCTGTCCTAGCTAACCTATGTGGAACAAGGGAAAGGAAAGGAACTGGGTTTTATATAGTGCATTACTGCATTGCATTAACGCTGGCTGGGATGTTCAAAGATCCTGATTTACACTCGCGAAAAGTTTGCTCCAAGAGCAACTTAGTGCCTGAAGCAATCAGCTGCTACATTAGAATGTGCCTGAAGCTCATAACGAGCACTAAAGGCAGGTTTCCATATATGGGCTGAAGGAGGCAGGCACTAACCTATTTGCTCTCACATACCCCAACCTCCTACTGGCCACATGAGCTATATGGTTGTAACCCCTAGGTGGCACTATCCCAAGGGCTACTACCCCTGCCTGCTTGGCTAGTTGCAGGTTAAGGGGCCTAGGTTCTGATACGGGTGCCTCCACCCGAAGGTCAGGGTTGGTAGTGGACAAGCTGACCTGGGCACAGCCCTCCGGGACACTGTAACCCCCTCTTTTCTCCTTCTAGTGGCCTGAACAGTACACAATAATCACTTTCACAATGACCCTTATTCACCAGGCAATTACCCACATGGTTTGCACTTAACCACCAAGGCTGGTTCCTCTAGCTTGACCCTGGGGACCCCCTGTAAAACAAGGTTAAGTACAGCAAATAACAACAGTACAATACTCTTGGCACAAACGGGAACCACAGTCAGGTTAAATGCAAACAAAGTTAAATCTGATTTATTCAGGGGACTTGAACAAGGGAAGGGCATAATCAGGTTGATTTGCTTAAAAGCTATATTAATCAGACAGTTATGCATGCAGTTCAGAGTCCCTACACAGTCACACACTCTGGGTACCCAGGTAGGAAACAGTGGGCTAGCCAGGAACATTGCAGCTGGTTGGGACCCTGTGGTGGAAGAAAGCAACATGCACAACACACACTAATTGTGATTTGGAGCTGGAGGGCTCAGTTCGTGAAAGAAAAGGCAACAAGACAATCAGATGACAACACTTTTAGATTTAGCTGTTGTTGCAGGGAGCTACCCTGATGTTTACTCACTATACCCAATACTGGACACAGGCAGGATGAAATCGAGACTGCAAGCTGTTGAGCTGGAGTGCCCGGAGAAGCAGGGCCCACACGAATCATGGGGCGTCGTTTCTGTTCAAGGTGTTGAGCAGGGGGTGGAAGTATACTTTCTCGGGTTCTTTGACAGCCCCTTTCTTGTATTTACGGTTGGTAGGGGGGTAACCCTGGGTGAGATTCAGGAGTGGGCGAATCAGCCTGGAATAGTCTTTTATGAACCTGCAATAGTAGCCACAGAACCCCAGGAAACATTGTAGTTCTTTCAAGTTATGGGGCTGGGGCCAAGTAGTCAGTGAATCGACCTTACTGAGATCGGTCTCTATCCCTTCTGCAGATACTATGTGCCCCACATACTTCACAGAGGTTTGAAAAACTGGCACTTGTCAATGGACAGCTTGAGGCCGAAGTCTTCCAATCGGTCTAGGACTTTAAACAGTTGGGTCTCAAGCTCCTCTAATGTGCGTCCGAACACAATGACATCATCTAGGTACACTAGACATTCCAGCAAGTTCATATCTCCCACCATACGTTCCATCAGTTGCTGAAAGGTGGCCGGGGCACCCGAAATCCCCTGTGGCATTCTCAGGAATTTGTAGAACCCCAAAAGACGATGAAGGCGGTTTTCTAACGGTCCTCCGTGGCCATCGGAATCTGGTAATATCCGCTCCGAAGATCCAATACTGAGAACCATTTGCTCCCATTCAAGCAATCCAGAGCATCTTGTGTACGGGGCATGGTGTATTGATCTGGGATGGTCCGCCGGCTCAGGGTTCAATAATCAACACACATCCTCACCGACCCATTCTTCTTATGCACAACCACAAAGGGAGAGGCATTTGGGCTCCTTGATTCCTGTATCAAGCCAGCAGTGAGCATTTCCTGCAGGTGTCTCCTCACATCATCTATGTCCGCTGGGGCAAGACGTCAGGATCTCTCTCGAAATGGGCGGTCATCATGCAGGCGTATATGATGCTCTGCACCCTGGACACACCTCACGTCCCAGTCTTTTAACGAAAACACTTGGTCTCTCTGGGCGAGTTTCTTGCTAATCCTAGCCTTCCATTCAGCTGGCAGTGGGGAATCACCAAAGTCAAATAAGTCTGGGATCACTCTCTCCTTTTGGCCAGAATACTTGTTATTGGGTAATACTGCAGTGTCTGTGCAGTGTAATGTAGCTAGAGTGCACCCTCTGTTCACCCGGACCTCCTGATCTGACACATTTCGAATCTGGACTGTCATTTGTCGTGCATGGGCACGGGCAGGCAAGATGCTGGGTTTAACCAATAATCCTTCTGGCAACTTTCCATCACTTGGTGCATCCAACATTAATATTTTGTTCTTAACGTTTCTCTTTAGGCGGACTTCTCCATGGATTGTGCACTGGGCGTTGCAGGCCAATACCAAGGAGTTAGGTTCCTTTCTCCACACTATCCCCACTGGCTCATCTGGGTCCTCTTCATTGGGTTTCTGTTGTAAGTCATATGCCCTTTTTACTAAAGCTGGAATTCTTAGGGGCCCGTCCAGTCAGTTGCCCTTGTTTCTCATGGCAGAGTTGTGTTAGTCTCCCAAACATGTGGGCGTTTGTTAAAATTAACAGGGAAACCCCATCATACAGTCCTGTGGGGGCACACACTAGGGCCAGTGTCTCTACGTGCTCCTCTACACCAGTTACAGTTGCAGGAAAGGACAACCAGAGGCGGACATATCCTAGGTAGGGATAAGACTTGTCGCTCAGCCCCCACACATGTAGGCCTTCCAGTGATTGTAATGGCACATCAGATAAGTGTTTGTCATACCAGTCCTGAAATACAGTGGTCACTTGTGACCCACTGTCAAGCACAGCCTGAGTAGGAATACCACTCACAGCCACAGTAGTCTTCATTGAAGGTCCCACTATTTTGGACCAGTCCGGAGGGACAACAGCAGGGGCCTGGACAGACGATTTAACCACAGAGGGATTTGAGTTAGGATGGTCGAAGCCTTCACTGTGGTCATTTCGTGCACCCCTTGACCACTGACTCATTTTCCAAAGCTCCCCTTGAAGCCGGTTCACCACTTTCTCTAAGTCCTTCTGAGACCGGTATTCCCTCTTCATATGGCCATCCTTGCCGCAGTTGTGACAAATGACAGGCTCTCGGGGTATCCTTGGGGAGAACATAGCAGGAGATGCTGGAGCATCGACGGGAGATTGTGATCTGACTTCTGCTGGTAGTGTACCATGTCTCAAAAGTTCCTTTAGGGTGGCAGTCAATTCCTTGAGCTCAGTCGAGAAGCCACCCTTAGTAGAGGATGTCTGAGGGTGCACCCCCACCCCCATAACATTCACATCCTGACAGGGGCCAGGGTCTCTGTCAGCAGGGGATACCTCAGCGAATGCACACGGTTGTACTTTTCTGACTTCCTTCAGCAACTCCCCTTCCCCACCACCACCACCGTTTAGCCCACGGCAGGACACTCGTAGTGGTCTCCATTTCGTAAGGGCCTTCCGGTGCCATGATCACTTGGGCTGCACTCACCCCATAATTACAATCTCCCTCTTCACCTTCTACCTCTCAGAGTTCTTTTATCAAGTCACAGTAGTCAGGTGGGTTACCTCTCCAATCCTGGAGCCTTAACTGGATGATCTGCAGTTTAGAATGCTTGGCATGTTGCAGTATGTGCCTCAATCTCACACAGTTCAAATCACTGGCGGCTACCCCACCTTTCTGGTAAGCTTTCTGCAGTGCTCTTTCTAGGCGAGTAACATACACAGACAAACTTCCCCCCTTCCATTGTTTGGTACCTTGGAATTTCCACAGCAAAGTCTCCCCTGACTCAATGCTCCCAAAATTGCCTTCAAGTACAGATAGGTACTTCTGAGCAGATGCATCAGGGTTCGTGGACCTCAAAAATTTAATGGCTTCAAGGGCGGGGCTCCTCAAACTTTCTATGATTCTTTTCTGCTTCTCAGCCTCTGCACACTGCCACTCAAGTACCAAGGTGGCAACATAGTCGATCCAGGTCTCCCAGTCATCCTCCCCCAGGGGAGTGGGGAGGGTGCCCAAGAATATTCTCAGCCTTCGATAGGAGTCGAGACTAATGGCGGGTACAGATATAGGGGCCAGCATTGGCATGGGCACAGAAGGTGGAGCAGTAACAGGTGCTGGAGTGGGAGGGAGTGTTGGGGAAGGAACACCCCCAGGTGGCAGGAATAGTTTCTTAAAGTCCTCTACGATTTTCCCTTCCTCCAGCAACAACTTAGCAAATTTCTCCTCAAAAGTCTCAGATAATGGTGGGAGCTCATCCTCCCCAGGGTCTTTACTGTCTTTTGTTTTCACTCTCCAGGCAGCTAGGACCCCTTCCGAGGCAGTAGTCTGTGGCACCTTAGAGCTGTCCATGAGGTCACTACACTGTACCAAGGCTATAAAAGTTTGGGCAATCAAATGAGCCTGTCGACCCACCACCACAGGGTTTTTTAAACATTCAACTTTAGAGAGTGCTCCCTCTACAGTGTCCTTACTGGTAAGCAGAGCATTTTGGGGGTCGATCTCCTGCCCAGTACACCACCCCACCAACTGGTGTACAGTCATTTCTACTGGGGTAGCCATTAATCTTTAATAATAATTCGTAATTTTTGGCCACTAGAAGGCACAAAATCCCAGCGGTGAGCCTCCAAGGTGTAACCCCTAGGTGGCACTATCCCAAGGGCTACTACCCCTGTGTGCTTGGCTAGCTGCAGGTTAAGTGGCCTAGGTTCTGATATGGGTGCCTCCACCCAGAGGTCAGGGTTGGTAGTGGTCAAGCTGACCTGGGCACAGCCCTCCGGGAAACTGTAACCACCCTTTTCTCCTTCTGGTGGCCTGAACAGTACACAGTAATCACTTTCACAATGACCCTCATTCACCAGGCAATTACCCACACGGTTTGCACTTACCACCAGGGCTGGTTCCTCTAGCTTGACCCTGGGGACCCCCTGTAAAACAAGGTTAAGCACAGCAAATAACAACAGTACAATACTCTTGGCACAAACTGGAACCACAGTCAGGTTAAATGCAAACAAAGTTAAATCTGATTTATTCAGGGGACTTGAACAAGGGAGGGGCATAATCAGGTTGATTTGCTTAAAAGCTATATTAATCAGACAGTTATGCATGCAGTTCAGAGTCCCTACACAGTTACACACTTGGGTACCCAGATAGGAAAATGGTGGGCTAGCCAGGAACATTGCAGCTGGTTGGGGCCCCTGATGGAAGACAGCAACATGCACAACACACACTATTTGCAATCCGAGCCAGAGGGCTCAGTTCGAGAAAGAAAAGGCAACAAGACAATCAGATGACAACACTTTTAGATTTAGCTGTTGTTGCAGGGAGCTACCCTGATGTTTACTCATGATACCCAATACTGGACACAGGCAGGATGAAATCGAGACTGCAGGCTGTTGAGCTGGAGTGCCCGGAGAAGCAGGGTCCACACGAATCACGAGGCATCGTTCCTGTTCAAGACGTTGAGCAGAGGGCTGATCCCTAGGCCGGTCTCTCGTCGATGACTTTCTCTGCGTAGCAGTTATTGTGGCTGGGCCAGTGTAGCAGGGCCCAGACAAATGGAAATGGATACGGATTCAGTCTGTGGAGCTGGATACAGCCTCCAGCAAGCAAAACACGGTTCAGACACACAGTGGGGAATCAAATCACGACCCACTATAAGCACACAGCACATTCACATGTAAGGAAATTCCACTGTACCTGGCAAATGGCTCTCCGGTCGCAATTACAGAGTCTCTGCACAATCCGGGAGTTCAGAGGTAGCTGGAAGTCCTGACAGGCCGATCGCATTCAGCAAATCTTCTGTCTTCTTCAGGTTAAAGCGTGATCACAATTCAGTGGCTTAATTCGCTCTCCAAGTTTGGATTCAGTCTGAAAGAAACCGCAAGTTCCCTCTCAGGAACAGCAGGCAGGCATGCAGGCCAAACTCAGGCCTTTCCACAGTTCTCCCGCATGAATCCACTATGGATTTCTGTTCGAACTATCTCGAGCTGTTACTTCTTCACTTCCCCACTTAGATCTAACTGAAACTTCAAGCAGTGTGGGACTTTCCCCAAGATCCAAAAGGTTTGGTTGGCTGGTCTGTCTGTCAGTCACACCAAGGGCTCCCTCTCCAGGTTATTTTAGGTGCCAAAAGCCCAAAACTGCAGTTCCTACAAGTTTTGGCCCCACCAAGCCCCTGTAGGTAGGCTCCATTTTAGAGTCCCAAATGTACTGATTGGCCCATTCTGCAGTCCAGGACCAAGATGATGGAAACAAACAGAACTGTCCATGCTGCAAAGAAGGCAGGTTAGAACAAACTGCAATATTATTACTACTCTAACAAATGATCAGCAAACAAGTACATCTTCTAACAGAGATCCCTCTCAGATTAATTATGACTGTAATCCAGGCTCCTCTTAAAGAGACAGTACACAGAGGCTATACAGGCACTCTCTGGCAATCACATTTAAACTGCTAAAACGCAGGACCCCAGCCTGGCAGTGAGCATTTAGGCAAGCTCATGGAAGACTTTTCGGGAACCCCCATTTGTAGGGGGGTTACATGGTCAATAGGAAACTTTAGGGATGACACGAGTAAAAGAGCTTTTAGTGCTCACAAATGGCACTTTGCTCTTCAGAAACAATCTGCCATTTGCAACCTTCACCATGCAAAGGACACCCTAGCACAGGCAAGGTGCTATTTGATCATTTTCATCTCATTATGGCCTCATTACATACCAGGAGCAAACAGAGATTGCATCCTCTATCACCATACTGCCTGTCTGAAATGATGCCCCTGGTAATCTAGTATCCCCCTCCTTGATTGCCTGTCCATGATGTTACATTTTTTCTCTGCTAGTGTATTGGTCCCCTCCGATCATCACATTGCCAGTCTTATAATAACCCCCAGTGGTCCAGTAGTCCCCACCCCCCCATCTCTGGTCCCAGTAGTGTACAGCATATAATTGGTAGTTAAGTGGAGCCCCCCTACTCCCTAGTTGCCACAAAAATAATACAAGATCACAGATGGGGGGGTGGGGGGCCTACCCGACTACTAGGGCAGTAATACAATATCATGGTCGGTTATCAGAAGGGTGGGGGGAAACACTAGACTACTGAGGGATGGTTTTAACACTCATACCAGTGATCGGAGGGGTGGGGAGAGGCATAGTACAGTGTTGGAAGGAACAGGTTTGTGGAAGCATTAAACAGCATGGCACTAAGAGCTGTTTAACGCCTCCACAAACCTTTGATTATACCAGTGCGCCTATATGCAGGCAGAGTCAGGTGATTTGTATAGACAACTCTGGCATAGTTTAGTATCACGCTGTAAAAGGTTAGTGCCTCGCTAACTGTGTCTTTCAGTATAGCACATTTATCAAATTCCCTGCTTCAGGGGGCTGGATGGGACAGGCTGACACCAGGGGCATTTATCTCTGCCTGATGCCCAGGTATGAAGAAGTACCAGTGTCAGCCTGCCCCATAACCCAAAAAATCAATGTGCTAGTTCAGACTCGAAAACGTTTTATATCTGCCATGTTTTTTACTCATTTAGCAAGCAAGTGGGAACCCAGGACTGGTCAGCCTGTGGTATATGCACAACAGGGAGAGAGTCCCATGAGTAACTGAGGGAGGATGGGGTGCACAATCTCATGGTCCTCAGAGCAGGAAGTGGGGACCGTGAAACGCCCGTGAAGAATGGCCAGAAGCCACAATGAGGGACACTTAAGAAGTTAAAAAAAGAGGTCACATGATGGCACTCGCATGAGAAGCAGCTAGCTCCCTTCGCTCTGTCTCCCTCCCGATTAGACTGCTGGAATCCTTCCATTAACATTACTTTCTTCTTTTGAAAACGAGTTCTACTTTACCTTCTCAACTCACCGAACAGGATTCTCTAGTTCAGAATGGAGGTTTTCATGCGGAAGGCGCCGCCGCGCCACTCGCCTCCGCCCACACCAGAAAAAGACAAGGCCCCTAAGAGGCCCAGAGAACAGCCCGCTGTTGGCAGTAAATCTGCATCGGGATCAGCTGAGCTTACAGAAGACTGACTCCTGGAGATCATGCAGCCACTGCAGAACTCGATCGCTGACATTTCAGAGGAATTGCATCAGGTACACTCCTCGCTAGACTCCTTAAACATCCATGTTTCAGATTCAGAAGTACGCCTCGCTTCTTTGGAAAAAAGGAGTGACAAATTTGAGATAGATCGCAGCATTGTGGGGAAAAGAATAAGAAAAATGGAAGAAAAGCTAGAGGATCCAAGGGCAGAAGTCGCCGAAACAATCTGCTGATTCTCAAGATCCCCAAAAAAGAAGAGGGCGTTGCATCGATCCTATTCATCCAAAAGTTGTGTGAAAAAAATAGCTGGTCCCTCACTCAACGGATCCACCTATAATATTGAAAGAGCGCATAGGGCTCTTCGCCCGCTACTACCTCCAGGATCACCTCCTAGGCCATTAATTTTCAAGCTCTTAAACCTTTTGGACAAACAGCACATATTGGCATAAGTTAAAGGTCTTCAGGAAGTCCAGTGGGAGGGAAAAAGAATACGGATCACTCAGGACTTGCCGCAATCTGTTAGGACCAAAAGACAAGAACTGCATCCCACCATATCCAAATTGATCGCGGCTGGTAAACAATTTTAAATCCGATACCCACCCATACTACAAGTAAAACTGGCAGACCAATGGCATACCTTTGATACATTAGAGCAAGCACAAATGGAGCTTACACGATTATTACCAGATCTGTTTAAATGAGAGGATTCGAGTCATTCAGCCAGAAAGACACTTTTTTTTGGAATTCTGGGGTCTCGCTCTAGGCTGGGAATTGGATCGTTGTGTGAATCCTTCAGGCATCAGCGTATGACAAGATCCTGATGTGTTAATCCTGCCCTTAGTTTGGCACTTTGTCTGTTAGAACCCCCATGAAGCAGCGAAGAAGATATTATCCCAGATTAATCTCCACATCATCTCTTTGTTTTATTAATATTTAATAATTATATTAACTCATTACAATCTTCGGAAATTAGATATTTCTGGTAGGACAGCAATACTTTCTTTTTTCCCTTTTTTTTTTCTTTTTGGCAAGAACACAGCTACATCAGACAAATCCGTGTGACTATTACCTAACATGGTTGGACCTTCTTTTTATCTGCCTTTGTCTCTCTAACAGATAACCAAAATAAAGGACAGCTTATTTAGTTTTATGTTCACTAGCTATCCTGCAATGGGTGGATTATAACCCAACAGAGTTGACAATTTATTTCCGGTAGGATTTATTAACTGTTATAGTCTTTAGTATGATAGCAGAGGGGAGGGAATTTGTCGGGGTTGGGGAGTGGAGAATGTGTTCTTATACGTCTGCATAATTAACATCGCCTGCCAATATATTTGGTCAGCACGTTTGATAGAAGCGGGGAGAGTTTATTATAATTGGAGGTAGTTATAGATAATGTTGGGGAAACTCGTAGAATTGAAGGGGGGGGGGATGTGCCCAGGTTCTTATTATTAGGTAGTGGTGGATCAAAAACGATGAGGGAGAATTTTTCTAGCATGTTCACTAAACTCCAGTCAGCACTTCCAGTGCTATAATAGGTGGTCCATATAACTTTGTTGCATGGAACATACGAGGGGTCAGAGATAGATGCAAGTGACAAATTGTCCTTAGGCACTTATCTCATCTCCAAGTTGGAATCGCATGCTTGCAGGAAACACACTTAAAAAGAGAAGATACCCTCCTTCTGCATAGATACTGGGTGGGTCAAGCATATGGAACTGGAACCTCCACTAACCACTGTGGGGTGGCTGTCTTAATCGCTAAGAACGTACCATTTAAGCTGATACAAAAAATATGAGACACGAAAGGCAGATATATCCTGCTTATAGGAGAATTGCAAACGAAACCAGTTTTGATAGGATCCATATATGGCCCCAATGTTGATTCACCTTTATTTTTCGCACATCTCCTTAGTCTGATTGCCCCTTTTGCCCACACTTCAGCTGTTTTGGGTGGTGATTGGAACATAACCCCAGATATCCATTTAGATAGATCGGACAATAGGAGAACTGGACTTTCACCTGCTCAAAGAGCCTTGCGAGACCTTATAAATGGGGCAGGATTGGTGGATATATGGCGAATACTACATCCCACTGAAAAATCATATACCTTTTTTTCCTCACCCCATCATACTTGCTCAAGGATTGATTATATTTTATTGAGCATGTTCCTCCTGCCAGGTATAATTACCACTCAGATACATGCCTGAGTGATCTCAGACCATTCACTGGTCTCTGTTCTCTGTCTGCTTGGACCCGGTATATACAGGGATTATCTTTGGCATATGAATAACTTTTTACTTAAGTCACAACCCACTGCACTACGTATCAAAGAATTTGTCTCGCAGTTCTTCCAAGTAAACATGGGCTCGGTGACTAGACCAGACATCAGATGGGCAGCCTAAATGCACCACGTAGAGTGTATTCATTGCTTACCACTAGATCCTGCAGTTTAAAACCAAAAAATGTACGCTTTTGAGTGATATTCAGATGATTGAAAGGAATATTAGCCGTCACTCTCCTGACGAAGACTGGGTCAAACTCCATACTTTGCAAGCTCAATTTTATGCTCGTATGGCACAACAAGTGGAACTTGCAATACATAGAACTAGATTAAAGTACCTGGAGTCTGGAGAATGGGCAGGCAAACTCCTTGCGATCCGTCTCAAACAGGCTGACATGAGTTGTCGTATTCCTAGCTTAAGACCAGATAATGAAGAACCTGTGATTACCCACCCACAAAAAATTGTTGACATTTTCAAATTACACTTCCAGACCTTATACTCTGTTCCTATTGAGGAAGTTGCTTGCCAGAAGGAAATAGATAATTGTTTGGATGATATTATTCTTCCCAAATTGCCTTCGGACATTGCAGCTTCTCTGGGAATTCCAATTAATACGATGGAAGTGGAGTTTGCAATACGTCATTTAACCCTAGATAAATCACCAGGCCCCGATGGACTTACAAGTAATTTGTAAAAGTCCTGCTTGGCAGACCTCGTCCCCTTTTTGGCTGAAGTATATAATTTCTGGTTTTCTGAGGGCTTTTCGGAACAACATTTTCAGGAAGCACTGATTACCCTTATAACCAAACCTGATAGGGATCTCCAACACCCAGAGAATTACCGTCCAATATCACTTTTAAACACCGACATCAAAATATTAGCAAAGGTACTAGCCAGTACACTAGGTCCCCTTATGAACCACTTGATTGGCCCTGAACAATTAGGGTTTATGGCTGGCAGAAATTCCAGTGACCATATCCGTCGCTTACTTCACTTGTTATCCCAGTCGCAATACTCAATCACTCCAGCTGTTTTAGTCTCAATTGATGCAGAGAAAGCACCTGACTGTGTTTCCTGGGATTTCCTGTTAATGGTATTACATAGATTTGGTATTCCAAGTAACTTTTGTCAGCTGGATTCACCTTCTATATACTACACCTACAGCCAGAATTTGGTGCAGTGGTCACCTATCTGCTTCCTTCCCTTTGTGTGGAGGCACAAGGCAAGGTTGTCCCTTTCCCCTCTGCTCTTTAATTTCTATTTAAAACCCCTTATTAAAAAATTGCTCTGTACCCCTAATCTACAAGTACCACTCGTCATCTTATTTCTACTTATGCAGATGATTTGTTATTACACTTAGAAAATCCGGTACAGGGTGTACCCATTCTACTCAGGGAGATAGATATGTTCTCAAAGGTATCATATTGTAATTGAATCCCTCTAAAACGAAAGTATTTCATATGAATAGGAAGACTTTTCCAGATGATATAGCTGGCCTTAACTTGACTTGGGAACCAAAATCTATAAGATACCTAGGGTTGAAGATTTTTAGGAATACTTCACAGATAATAAAAGAAAACATTTTGGATTTAATTACAGTTCTCAAGGCTGATTTGACAAGGTGGGGTTCCCTACCAATTTCACTTTGTGGCAGAATTGCCACTATTAAAATGAATGTTTTACCCCGTATTCTTTACCCTCTAAACATGCTGGGTATTTTCCTTCCAAAAGTATGGTTTGCTAAATTGCAAACCTTAACCAATCACTACATATGGAAGGGCAAGAGGGTCGGATGAGCGTACTTTAAACTCACAGCACCTAAACTTTCTGGTGGCCTTGCTCTCCCTGCCTTTTTTACATATTATTGTGCTATTCATAGAACTAAATTAGTCCAGTGGATATTGACTCCAACACAACGACCACCGGGTTCCTTCAAGCCTTTGTGGCTAGACATTGAAAGTGTGGTAGCTGATACTTGTCATTGCTCTCTACCCATGTTACTTTATTCTCCCCCTTGGGCCTTACCTAAAATTCTGAAAAATACCCCAATTAGTTGGTCCTTAAAGGCTTTGTTTCAAATACAAAAACACTGGAAGTTCAGTTGGTACAATTCTTTAGATCAGCCTCTAATTGGGAACCCAAATTTCCAAATTGACCACAACCCCATTTCCACCCACTTCTGGTCCCCAGTGCAGAACCTGACATTTGGTGACTTGATGAGTGGAAATACACCATATCCCCTTACATAATTTTGCCAGGCCTACAGTATTGCAAACCCAAATCCTTTTAAATTCTGGCAAATTCGGCAGGTTCTTTTGTCCTATACTTGAAAAACAGCACATCTCCCCACTTCTGTGGCTGGTCCACATTCAGTACTCTTAACAGCGAATCAGCCCCATTCAATATCTAAGGTATATAAAGAATTACAAACTAGAGATCAATGTCTGCCGAAAGGGGTATGTTATTATTGGGTGAATAAATTATCATTGCTTACAGAAATCCCATATTGGAAGGGTCTTTGGGGTAATCTATATCAGTTTATCAAACAAGATAGACTTCGATTAGTACAGTATAATGTGATGCACAATTTATATTTCTCCCCTGAACAACTACATAAAATGGGAAAGCTTCCATCTCCCTTATGCCACAGATGTAATGAATGCCCAGGCGACCTTTATCATATGCTTTGGTCTTGTGTTAAATTATCAACTCTTTGGCATAATATTAGGAACTCTCTGGACCCATTTCTTGGGCTACAGACACTATTTAGCCCCGAAGTTTGTCATCTTAATAATTTTCCTTCAGGAATTATCAAGCGTCGAAAGGCACATATTGCCTTGATTTCAGCTGTGGCTAAGTTAGTTATTATGAGGCATTGGATAGATAAAGATCTACCTGTAACAATAGGATGGCACAAAGAAATGGTACTGGCACTCCAATTGGAAAAGCACATTGCCTCGTTATCTAACAGAAATCAGAATTACTTATTAGATGGGGCCCGCTGGAAGCTTCACTCATAGTATGGAAACCATAGATTATCTTTGTCTACCATAGTTAGTTGGACAATTTTTAGCCTACCTAGGCTTTATAGAACTTGGCACGGAGTTAGATTTTAGTGGGTGGTTTGAATGGGAATGATACAGTAGATTAAGGGTGCTACAGTGTAAGTTTATCGTAATATTGTAGCTTTGTAGTATGGTAATTACATTGACTTATTGTTTGCCTAGAATGAAGCTCTAACCCTGCTTATTGTGATGTTGTTTTTATATACTGGCTTCTTTGTGATTATATGACACCTTTGGTTGTCCTGTATTCGGAATAAAGCATATTGAATAAAAAACAAAAAAGAAGTTAAAAAAAAAATGTCTCACTGCGTTACAGTTACTCCCAGTCCTCAGAGCAGGCAGTGAGGACTGGGAATCAGCAAAAAGAAATGACCAGGAGCCGCAATGAGGAACAAACTTAATTAAAAAAATAAATAAAACAGTCAAACTATGCTGCAGTTACTACTGGTCCTCAGGGCAGGCAGTGAGGACTGAGAATCAGCAACAAGAAACATCCAGAAGCCGCAATGAGGGACAAATGTAATAAAAAAAATTAAAAAGCAAATCATGCTGCAGATAATCCTGGTCCTCGCAGCAGACAGCGAGGACCAGGAATCAGCAACAGGAAACAGTCAGAAGCTGCGACAAGGGACGAACTTAATAAAAGAAAATCAATGAGACAAAGTCCCTCACTCCTGGTCCTCAGAGCAGGTAGCGGGACCGGGAGACTGCGTAGCAAATATGTACATAACAGCTGCCCCTAGTGATGGCTAGCGGAGGAACTATTTTACTTATAAAAGCAAATTGTTTTTATTTTCTTGAATTTTTTTCAATTAGCTTATTTTCTTTAAAGAGCCCCTGACACCGTTAGAAAAATGTGGAAGAAATGTAAGATTTAGAAAGTTCAGTTTATATTTCATGTATTTTCTATAATTATTTACCTTTTTTCGTTATTACTGAGGACAGGTGAATGAAAGAGGCTTACTGTCCCTTAGACCTTATCTTCTCTTTCTGCTATCCTACATGTGACATCATCATCCAGGCTGCACCTAGAAACAAGCTTCTGGTCATGGCACATTTTCTGGTTACCAACTTTTACATAAAGAAATAAATAAAATAAATAATCCCCCGTTTATGGCATCATAATTATCCCCACAGCAACAGACAGTGCTGTCATAAACAGAATTCTGATGTCATATGTAGGCAAGCAGCCAGAACAGATAGGGCAATGATCCTGTTACCATGCAAATGTCCTTAGTAATAAAGAAGAATGAGAAATACAGAAACGATATTAAAATATAAGCTCACTTGTGCTAAACATTACTTTTTCTCAAAGTTGTCTCAATGGTGTCAGGGGCTCTTTTAATGGCACTACCTAATACTCATTTTATAAGGGCAGTAAGATGCTCCTGGGTCGGCCTTATGCTGGGATAATTACACTTCCAGGGGCTGTAAGGCCCTCCGCCTGTGGCATCAGGCCTCACTACGCCCGTGGGCGGTTATCTCAGTATAAGAGCCACCCTGTTGTGTCTTATTGCTTGCTTAGTGAGGCATTAACCCTCAACAACAGTTATTTTTGGTCAGTATTTAGTAAGGAGAAGAATTGGCCCCTGCCATATTGTGGGGCTAGGAAGGGAGGGAACAGAGGCGCTGGAGCAAAGGCTTGGATAACGAAGAAAAGTGTGTTGGAAAGCCTAGCAGGGTTGAAAGTAAATAAATCTATGGGACCTGATGGCTTACACCCCAGGATACCAGGTGAGGTAGAGAGGGGCTATAGCAGGGCCACTAGCAGACATTTTCAGTAACTCGCTAGCCACAGGGGTGGTCCCTAGGGACTGGAGGACAGTGGATGTGGTTGTGCTACACAAGAGTGGGAAGGAGAATGACCAAGGGAACTATAGGCCAGTCAGCTTGATGTCTGTAGTTGGGAAGATTCTGGAGTCTCTGTGGAGGGAGGACCTGATGGACGTCCTAGAAGGGGAACAGGCTGCAAGACCCCAGAAAGCATGGGTTCACGAGGGGAAGGTCTTGCCAGAGGAATCTGGTAGAGTTCTTCAACTGAGTTACCACTGCAGCAGACAATGAGCAGGCAGTTGATAACGCATACCTTGACATCAGCAAGGCCTTTGACTCAGTCCCTCAAAGGAGGCATGTCAAAAAGATTAAGGACTTTGGGGTAGAGGAAAAGATGGCAAAATAGTTATAGAGTTAACTGGGGGGTAGAACACAGAGGGTGGTAATCAGTGGCAAATTTTCAGTGGTGAGGGGAAGTGACCAGCAGGGTACCCCAGGGGCGGTACTAGGATTGGTCTGCTCAATATTTTCATCTGTGACATAGGTGTAGGTATCAAGGGTAAAATCTGCCTCTGCAGATGACACAAAGATCTGCACAGGGGTAGACACGGAGAAGGTAGAAGGGAACTAAGGGAGGATTTGGGCAGGTTGGAGAGCTGGTCCAGGATTTGCCAAAACTGAACTTTAACACTAAAATATATAAAGTAATGCACATTGAGAAAAGGAAGCCAAGGGTGCAACATGAAATGGGGGTGGGCGTGATTCTGGGTAGCACTCCAGAAGAAAAGAACATAGGAATGATGATAATCAGAGACTCTAAAAACATCTGCACGCTGCAACAGGGCAGTGGGAAAAGCAAACAGAATGCTGGAATGCATTGGGAGGGGGATAAGCAGTAGAAGGCGGGACATGATCCTCCCTCTGTACAGGTGACTGGTGCAGCTACGTCTGCAATACTGCACAAGGTACTGAAGCCCACACCTGAGGAAAGACTGCAGCAAGGCTGAGGCAGTACAGCCCAAGTCAACCAAGCTGGTCCGTGGCCTCGGGGATTTGACATACAAGGACTTAAACAAGTACACCCTGGAGAAAAGGAGGGGGAAGGGATGGCATGATAGAGATATACAAGTACCTGCACAGGATAAATAGAGTAGAGGCCAAGGAACTATTCTGCTTGAGTTCAAACACAGGGACAAGAGGGAATTTACTAAAGCCTGATAGGAGGGAGATTCAGAATGGATGTCCGTCGGCACTTCTTCACGGAAAGGGTGGTGGATAAGTACAATAAGCTACCAGAAGAAGAGGCCACGTCCAAGTCAATCAGCAGCTTCAAACAGGGACAGGCAGGCAGGCTTATTTAGAAAAAGTGGGGGCAGTAAAAAGGGGAGGATTGCCACTAGGGCAAGGCAGAATAGTGAGCTAGGGTTGTCAGACTGAATGGCCAAAACCTTTTTTCTGCCCTCGGTGTCTATATAGTTCGCTATTTGCCTTCCAATATCCTGGCCACTGTATCTGTATCCCAATGGGCAACATGTGGAACAGTTGTTTTGAATGTGTAGTGTTACTGGGTTTATTTTTGCTCTCTTATCTCTGAATTTGTCACAGGCTGTTATAGACATAGGAAATATGCAGTAGGCTGACTCAGAATATGCAGTTTATCTTCGTGTATCAGGGGCAGGACCATAACTCAAAAGTGGCAGTGCTATGAGTGAGATATGAAAGTTCTGCTCCCTCACAAGGGATGGTAACCTGTGTCTATTGAGTCAGATAATTGCATATTCAATTTATACAACATCAGTTTACATGTGTAACCTCTACATGGCACTACTCCGAGGGTTACTACCCCTGCCTGCACAGTAGCCTGCAGGTTGAGGGGCCTGGGCTCTCGAAATGTGTGCCTCCAGCTGGAGGACAGGGTTGTTGGCAATGTGACTGCCTTGGGTACAGCCCTCCAGGACACTGATACCCCCCTCTTTACCCCTAGTGGCCTGGCTAAGCTTGCAGCTACCCCACACCAGCACACTTTTGCAACATACAGTGAATCCCTCCTTGTAACTACTTACCACCAGGGCTATGATCAGCTGGAATGCCCTGGATGACCCCCTGGAAAAACAAGACCTGTAAAAATTAAGTAATGTTGATGCAGTACTTTTTATACAGAGGTACATCACACCCAGTTTAACTGCAAAAAGATCCAGATCTGATTTATTGGGGGATGTGAACAAGGGAGGGGCAGTAATCTGGTGATTGATTTTAGATCTGATTGATTCAGGCTATAAGGCATGCACTCAAAGGTCCCTGAAACACAGTCACACACACTCTGGGTACCCAGTTGGAACTACAGGCTAGCCTGAAGCATTGCCTGGGGTAGGTCGGCGTTGCAGCTGGTTGGGGCCCTGTGATGGAAAGAAACATACATGCACTGTAACCCACGATTTGTAATCCGGAGCCGGATGGCTCAGTGCACAAAAGCTTAACAACAATTAAATCAGATGACACTGTGATTGTTAGCTGGGTTGCAGGGAGCTACCCTGGTTTTACTCATGCTACCCAAAATTGGATGCAGGATGGATGGATGAATTGGAGACCTCAAGATGAAGAGCTGAATGGCCAGGAGAAGCAGGGCCCACATGATGCGACGTGGCACTCGATCATGTTCGGTGTTGTTGATCAGGGAGCTGAATCTCCGGGCTGGTCTCTCATCGGATCTTTCTCTGCAGTGTGAGTGGGTGTCTGGACTAGGATGGCAGGGCCCAGACTGGGAGAACAATTCAGATGCAGTCCGGTAAGGTTGCTGGATGCAACTTCCAGCAAGTGTGACACATTCAGCAAAGTGGGGAACCAAATTGCGACCCACTGTCCACATTCAGCACACTTATAGTAAAGACAGACAAATACCGCAGCTCGTATGACAGTCCAGTTGCAATTCACAGTGTCCCTGTGCAAACCGTATGCTCTGCGGTCATGATGAAAGTCCTGGTAGGCCGATCGCACAAAAGCAAGTCTTCGGTCCTCTTCAGGTGAAATTAGTCACAATTCGGAATGAAGGTCACAAATTTGGATAAAGTCCGATGGTCGGATTAAGTCTCTTCACTTTAGGAAGATGGTAGCAAGCAGGCCAGACACAGCCTTCCTGCCGATTTTTCCTGCGCACTACGCAGGAGCCGCTGCTCGAACTCCTCGAGCTCCTCCTCGCTCAACTCTTACTCCACTCTGACTTCTGCTGTAGGCAGCACCGGAGCTTCCTAGTAATCCAAAAGATTCAGTTTGTCAATCCATCCATCCATCTGTCACAGCTTGAGCTACCCTTCCAGGTTCATTTAGGTGCCAAAGGGTGAACACCACAATTCCTACAGAAATTTACTCCCACAAGACCCCTGGGGGCAGGCTCCATTTTAGAGCCCCCAAAGGTACTGATTGGTGCAGATTGGCAGTCCAGAACCAAGATGGTGGTACATAGCAGAAATGTCCATGCTGCAAAGGAAGGCAGGTTAAACAAACTGCATTATCATTATTATTAAAACAGCTAATCAGCAAACAATCACTGAGTCCAGTAGGGTTCCCTCTGTGCAATTGGCAATGGCAGAATGAAGTGGCTATACTGCAGCCCTGGTGGGACTCGAGCCTAGAAACACTCTGCCCCCACCCAGATTAATTATAAACTACAAGATAGGCAGTTCTTAAAGAGACAGGCATGGAGGCTAACTGGGCGCTCACATGCAAACACTTTTAAGCCTGCTAAAACACAGGACACCAGCCTGGCAGTGGGTATTTAGACACACCCAAGGAAGACTTTTGGGAAACCCCATTTGTAGGGGGGGTTACACATGTTACAGCATAACCTTTTATTCTGATCAGTTAACTGTTTTTATAAAATGGTCCTTTAACATAAACATTCATAAATCAGATTGACTAAATAAGATCATGTGGGCATTGATTAATGCCCACTGAAACCCATTCATAACATGCCGAACTTAACAGAACCCACACACAGAAATAAATAAAAACCATCTGACTGACATACCTGATGTTACTGAGTTTGACAGCTTGTCAGAACATTTTCGGCGTCATATTCAAAACATACTTGAGTGAGAGCGATCGAGAAAAAAAAAATGTCTCAAAAATTATTCTCACAATGTGAAATGCTAAATGGGCTGTCTGCAGATACGTGGATAGGCACACAAAAAAGTTCTGTTTATATTTGGGTTACAATACAGATAATAGTACGAAGTGCCTTTCACTTCCTGTTGTTGCTGTGACAGCTCGTTCCGTCCTGGTACTATAGAGATCAGAAAAAAAAAAATCAGCAGTTTGAATGATGGCTGAAGTCATCATGTCAAAACATGTTATCTTGAAAAATATTAATTTAATTCATACAAGAAGTACATATTCGTAAAGAAAAGCAAACAGATAAAAAAATGAGTCATACAAAACAGTGACTATCACAATGTTTTAGTTGGGAGCTTATTTCTTCGGTGGAAGAATAAACTAAAATCATTCATTAAAAGTGTTTCTGAATATTTTTTTGTATTAAAAAGCAGTTCATTTTATAAGTGCAATAACCCACTCCAGGGCCATGGGTATACTGGGCATTAATGCACTTCCCAGGTGGTTGGAGGTCACTTGGGCTGCGCCCTCGTGCCTCACAATGCATCTGGGGCGTGCATTAATGCCCAGTGTACCCATGCCCTGTGATGGGCTATAGCTTACTTTGTTGATTTCAGCTGCTGGCTTCAGTGCTGCACATGACTGCATATTGTGATGTAATCAGTAATGTGAATGCCGCTCTCATATTAGTTCAGTATTTTATTTGTTTTTATTTTACAATTTTCGGCCAGGAAAGCCACACTAAACTGAGTATTCTATTATGATGTACGCCATTGGACAAGATAGCATCTGTGTCGTACCCAGCTATCAAAATTCTATTATATCTTGTAAGTTGAGTATAACATATTTTTTCATATTGTCATTTTTATCTCCACTGGTGTTGTATAAATAGGCAGGTATATCCATAGGGCTGCACACTGCTAACCGTATTAGTATACACTCATTATATGGTGAGTTTACATTTACGTGTCTGCACCAATGAGAGTGGTACACTGTGGCTGTCTTTTTGCTGTTTTCAGTGTAGGGGTGCATTCAGCAGCAGCTTGGCGTCCACATCTACTGTTGGTATTTTGAGCCACGGTGGTGGTGGGGAATTGAAACACTGCCGGCATTTTCTGTCCATAGGTGGGTACTCCTCAGCACCTGCAGAGTTGCTGGGACTGGGACGCTGATTTATTTTTTAAAAAAAGTTACATTTACAGCCATCCTGTTGGTGCAGCGGCAGATCTGTTTTTCGCAACACCGGCAACCCAGGTTCAGAAAGGGGCTAGGGTCGCTGTTGGGCTATGTTGGGGGGGGGAGGCTGCACATCCCATCAGACACTCTCCTTTTCCAGGGAAGGTAGATACCTGTCTTTTCTGCAGTCCTGCTACTTGGCTGCTAAGAAGTGGAAATGCAGGCTGGAGAGTTGGGAGGGCAGCCTTGAGCTGACTCTGCATGTTGGCATGCAGCTGCAAGCACTCATGTTCATGCGATGGCACCCTTGCCATTGATGTGCTGGGGAGAAAATGGAGGAGAAAGGTACACTGGCAGACTGGGTGGTGCCCATGCCTACAGGACCTGCACACCCTCCTGTACTCATCTACTCCTGGCTGCTCTGGAGAAGGGGTAACCTGTTTCCTTTCCGCTCTGCCTTTGGGGGGGGTAGGGAGGGCAAGCCGGGAAGCTGGATGGAGTGCTGCAGGTGGAGTGCAGGCTGGAGTGATTGAGCTGTGTGGTTGCCTGGGGCAGATGGGGACATGGTTAGGGAGGGGGGACTGTACAAATAAATAAAAATAAAGGTTGCTTTCTGCACTTTGTAAGTCCAAACAATGAGCTATTGTTCTGAATTGTATTATTAAAAGTAATAATTCATGGAAGAGCCGAGAAGAATTTAGGAAGGAACATCAGTTGAGGGCTGAGTTTTAGGAAATTATGCTGTATTATTGTAATTGGTTTCCTTAATACTTGAGCCCCCGTAAGTCAGATCGATGCAGATAGTAGCTGAGAAATTCACTAAACAGCAGCTGTAAGTCAGCTCAGTTACAAGTGAGCGATAGGGAGGAATATGGTGAATAAAAAAGAAATACCAATGGATTAAAATAAAAATGAAAAAGATGTACTGGGATCAAGTTAGAGGAGGGAGCCAGTCCACCTGCAGTACTACATTTCTGCTGTGTGTGGATATGCTGAAAGTGGCTGCAGTGCAACTTGCCACACAGAAGACAAAATGCTGTGAAAACAGCTGCTGTGTAAACTTGCCTGTAGTAGCACAGGGAGCTATCACTCCCAGTTAAACAATGTGCAACTGTCTCATTTTAGGGGTGCTGAAATATGGAAAGTTCCATATAGTGTCCTTGGAGCATTTGAGAGGTAATATGCTGAATAAAAGAAAGTAAGTTCCTTTCCCCGGGGCATTAACTCTTTACCATGTACCAATTTAATGGGTTCCGGTGTCAGCCCAGTGGTGCCTTGCCTGTCACCATCCTGGCAGTCTGGGTTTGGTAGTTAGTCTGGCTTATCAGATGCCATGTGGGGAGAGGAGGACTGAGCATCTCACGGGAAGTTGTCTTCCTGTGGGGATGGAGAGGGGGTCTGTTTCGCCATGCGACTGCCACCTAGGTGACCAGGGGTGGCAGTACAGACTGGAATATGTGCAGGTTGGGGGAGAGACACGAATTGCTAGGGTGGTCGCTGATGCACTGTGTCACTCCGCTCACAGTCAACATCTCTACGGGGAGGGGATGAAAAATGGAAACAACCCAGCCGCGGCAGTATGACAACCGCCACCCTGCACACAGACCCTGCACCCACCGACTTAGGCAGTCTCCTGGTACTGAGCAGAACCTCAGAGCCCAAGCACTTGCTTCCCACCCCCTTTGCCCTAGCACTTGTCTCCCACCCCCTACCCCTTGGCTCTTTCCTTTCCCTCTGCCCTCCCTGTCCCAGCTTCCACTGCCCCTCCCTACCTCATCCTAACAGTCTGCCTCTGCCTCTCTCTCTCTCTCTTCCGCAGGATGCTGGCATACTATGTACAATGCCTTAGCACAATTTGTGAACAGCTTGTCATTGCAACCTGTGTACTGTTGAATTTTTTGTACTCTGTATGTATAATTTACTGTAATTATATTGTGCCTTCTTGCGTTAATGTATCTGACGTGGAACCTCTCAATGAGCATCCGCTCACAGGTGTCATCCAAGATTTCAATAAATAAAAAAAAATAAATAAGATTTCGGCAGGGATTTGGGTCACCCCATTTGACCTCCACCATTTTTGGGGGGGGGGGATATCATGGGTGACTGCCGGGAGGTGAGAAAGTCCTAGGAGAAGGTGAGGTGATGGGGTTGGTGCAGCAGCAGTAAGCCTGAGCAGGGCCTGGGGGCAGGTTGGAGATCCAGGAGCATAAAGTGTATGTAACCCCCTTGCAAATGGGGGTTCCCAAAAGACTTCCAGGAGCTTGCTTGAATGCTCCAAGCCTGAATGGTGTTTGGCATTTAAGCCATTTATCAGTGAGTGTTTTTAGAGCCTCTGGTACTGTCTCTTTAAGAGCTGTCTGCTTGCAGACATAATTAGTTTATATGGGGGGACTGTGTGCTTCTCTGAGTACCACTCGAGCTGCTGCCAATTCACTTCATTTTGCAGTCACTAGGAGTGCAAAGGAACCTATCTGAAAGATGTAACTGTTTGCCAGAAATTATTTAGAGTAATAATGAAATTACAGTTTGTCTAACCTGCTTTCTTTGCAGTCAGAACTGTGTCTGCTAGTTCCCCATTCTAGTTTTGAACTGCTGAACTGGACCAATCAGTGTGGGGTAAGCTAGCTCTAAAATGGTGCCTTGGACGAATCAGAACTTGGACTCATAATCTGAGCCAGCCACAAGAGGATTGTATGGGCAGTGACTCTGGGAGATGTAGTTTAGACTTCAGTGCCTTTTGGACCAACAGCAGCAGTCTATTGTGAGTGACAGCCAATCCAGTCAAGAACTGGGAGGAACTCAAGGAAGTGCCGGTTTTGTCGGTTGGAGTTTCAGTTGAGCTTTGGCAGTGAAGAAGGAAGGAGCCCTGTGCTTTTCAGTGTGCAGTTTTAGTCAAAAAAGCGTGTGTAGGCCCAGAGTTCGGTCTGCAGCTTGTGTAACAGCTTGTTAGGACTGAATCCGTCCTGTGAAAAGAATCAAAGGATCTCTGAAGAGTAGAAACCAGGCTCACCCTGTAGAAGACTGGAGGAATTGCTGAAAATTGCATTCGGTCTGTCAGGAACTGAATCTGCTGTGTGTTCTCCGGGTATTGTGCAGTAATTGCGATGGGATACAGATGCAGCCTGCCTGGTATAGTGCTTTCTTTTATATGGATGTGTGAAGAGGTTTGTGTACCTCAAGTGAGCCCTGCTGACATTGAAGGACCCTATCTTATTTGGAGGTCGTGAGTACTAATTCAGGTCGCTCCCTGTTGAATTGCCACATTAAATCCAAATGGAATTACTGTACTGCTGACTGTTTAATTCTCCTTTTCTCTGTGAAAGGGCCCCTACCAGCTGCCACGGTTTGGACTAGCCACTGGGGCTTGGGTGCCCAGGGACAGTAACTGATAGGGATAGGCCTGTGCACAGAGCCATAATGTAGATTATTAGAGTGATAAGCTAATTAACCTGATTTCCCCTGTCCTTGTTATATCCCCTAAATAAATCAGAGCTGCTTGTTTCAGCAAAGTTATACTGCCTGAGGTATTTGTCTATGTTAAAGTACTGTACTGTGATTGTTGCACTGTATCTCATTTCCAGGAGGTCCCAGTGCGGGAACCAGACCTGGGGGTAAGTGTATACTGTGAAGGTAATTCTGATATATTGTGTGGGCCACTAGTGGGAAGAAAGGGGGGTTGCAGTGTCCCAGAGGGCTGTGACCAAGTTAGTTTAACTATTGCAAACCCTGACCTCTGGGTGGAGGCATCCGCCATTGGATCCAGGCCCCTCAACCTGTTAGTGGCAAATCAGGCAGGGGTAGTAGCCCCTGGGATAGCGCCATCTAGGGGTTACATGTAAATTAAAACAAACAAATAAGGGTTCCTGAACTTATTTAGGGCTAGGAGTCAGCTTGGGAACATTTAAAAAGTTATACATTTATTGTATTTATAACCCTCCCAAAAATAATAATCTGGGGTTTCAGGACTTTATCGAATTAGCGACTACCTATGGCAAAAGGGAATTATTGGTAGTAGGTGAATTTAACTTGAACTGGCTGGGCAAAGACAGCTCTAAATATAAGACTGTGCTCCTGGATTCAGGTTTTCAGCAATTAAATAGAGAATAATGGATAGGCAAGTGTGTATTATGGATTTTTTTTCCACACTCGAGGTGTGTGATGACCCATAAACCTTGAGAGCGAAGCTCAGGAGGTTTATGAGGTCATCACACACTGAGGGTATGAAAAAAAAATCCATGAACACACTCTTGCCTATACATTATTTTTTATAATTTTCGGTGCAAGTACTCCTTGTAGTTGTTTAAGTTAAATGGACCAAAAAAGCTTCTTTTAAAGTACTGTATGCTGTCTGTTCCATGTATTCACACACACACACACACACACACACACACATATATACACACACACTTGCAATCACAGACACACACACACTCTCTTTCTTTCTCTTACACACACACACTCTCTCTCTCTTACTCCCGGTTAGACGCACTCTCAGACAGCCTTCTTTTTTTTTATTCTACCCTTTTTACCCGTCAGCTACAGCTGGTGGTAAAATCAGAGCTGGCATCTTCTGATCGGGAGACACGGTGGGATCAACCAGATATTCCTTTTGCATTAAAAAGGCAGGATCAACCAGATAAAAAAATTAAAAAAGTAGAATAAATATCGTCAGGGTAGTAATGAACAGCGGCCTGTCGGTAAGTGGAAAACCAAGCTGCCATTTTGACAATACTGTTTAGCCCGCCCACACAAAGAGCACAAGCCAATGAAGTTGTGCGTTTCAATTGAGTGACACTGGAGGTGAAAGAAAGTTTTGTGAACACCGTAATAACTAGTTTTTGGGTTATTACGGCGTTTTATAGACACTTATAAATGAGATGATAAAGGGGGTCACCAGTAGTTATTAACTAATCCCACTCATCTTAACTTAAAATCTAACAGGCACACTTTACACTGGTTTTTAACCAATATAAAGGAACATATTGTTGTCAGTGGTCTAATACCAGATTCTATTAGCGACCACCATCCAACTTTTGGAATCTAGAAAGGAGGACGAATGCAAAAGCCATCTCCTAGATATATTGAAATTAGGAATTACAACAAACTAGATGTTCCCAAATTTTTAAATAGGTTATCTAACGTAGATTAGTCTTATCTGAAAGCTATTCCGGACATAGACTGTGCACTGGACTACTTCATTAAAATTTTCATGGAGATAGTAGATAAATATTTACCAATGATTAGCAAGAGAGTCAGTGGGAGGAAAACCAAGTGGCTAAACAAAAATCTTTTTAAGTTGATGAAAGATAGGGATTCTGCCTGGCAAAAAAAAAAAAAAATGTAATACAGCTTTTGACTTAAACGAATACAGGAAAAAAAGGAACAATTGTAAAAAGGAAATTAGAACAGGTAAAATTAATTTCTTTAAGCAACGACAACTGGAAAATTTGTCTAGCTCAAAAAAATTCTGGGGTTCTATCAGATCCCTATTAACCCCACCTAATGATGTCAGCACTAGTATGCTAAAAGACGGGGTTGTGTTGACTGACCCTATCTTAATTGCCGGTGAATTTAACTCACAATTCACAAATCTGGATAAATATCGGAAAGGGCAGCAGGAACAAACCACTGCTGATCAGGAAGATAAAGTAATTAGGCCGAGTTTTCACTTAAAAATGGTTAAAAGCATTGAAGTACTAAAACTGCTTAAAAAGTTACAAATTGATAAGGCACCTGGCTGTGATGAACTTCTGCCCCACCTTTTGGTACTTGCATCATCTAAAATTGCTTACCCCCTTAGTTTAATATTCAACTTATCATTTCAGACAGGACAAATACCCAATCTGTGGAAAAAGTCTTATATAATACCCATTCGCAAAACAGGGTCTCAGTCAGAATTCAGTAACTTTAAGTAACTTTCCACTTATATCCGTTTTGTCAGCACTTTCAAAAATACAGGAAAAAATAGTGTACTCACAGTTAAATGATTATATCAGGACCCATGACTTAATCTCCCATAACAAACATGGCTTTAGGGGGGCACTGAGATTGCCTTGGTTTGGTTCACGGGCACTGTCCACAGGGCTACTGAAACCAGTAGCCTAACAGACAGTATTTGTGGACCTAACCAAGGCATTTGAATTAGTAGATCATACCATCTTATTCAAATGTCTTGACACATGGGACTTGGAACTCACGCTATCAGTTGGTTCGGGGATTACCTTGACAATAGGTTCTAGTGTGTTAAATTTAGTGTTTTTTCCTACATTCTGCAGGATCCAGTGTGGGGTCCCTCAGGGCTCCATGCTGGGCCTTTTACTTTATAATCTCTTTATTGACCTTATCTCACAAGTACCGCACAACTGCGACTTAATACCCTATGCAGACGACGCAGCATTGGTGTCTCATAGTACACCTGTTCTTGGAGTCAATTCTACACTAAGCAGTGAGTTTACTAAAATTTAAGATTGGTTTTGTCAGAACAATCTGGTTTTAAATAAAATAAAAATGAAAGCCATCTTTTTTGGATCTGATGTTAAAATAAAAAAATACTCAAGTGACTTTACAGTTTGTTCACAGGGGAAGTCCATTTGAGTCTGTAGATTTGTTTAAATATCTAGGTATTACTTTGGAATCATCCCTAAAATTCAGTGTTCATATGGACAAAGTCACTTCCAAGTTACATGCAAAGATAGGAACATTATACCGATTACGAAATTTCTTAACAAAAGAAACACGTCTTGCTATTGCTCAACAAAATCTTCTCCCAATATTGAACTATGTGTCGTTGGTTATTGATACTGCTCCTGCTTGTACTGTATCTAGAAAAGAAACATTACTACAAAACACGGGGCAAGTTTGCACTCTTGGCTCCCCATCGCATACACCACTGCCAAATATTAAAGCAACTCAATTGGTTTTATGTACAGAATAATTACCGGTTTACAGTGTCACGTTTTACATTTAAAATAATAAATACTGGAATTCTAGTCACTTTACGAAATTCATTTACCAAGTATTCTTCCATTTACAAATCACGATCATCTACAAAGTCTCAATTGGTCTTGCCCCTCGTACGATCAAATACGGGCAATAGAACTGTTGTCTGTTGTGCTGCTTTTGTCTGGAACACTTTATCTCTCAATGTTAAGCAATCTACATCTGTTAATACCTTCAACATGGCAACTTTCAATCATTTTAAAAGTCTGAACAAATGTGTATGTAAATTAATGTATTGTATTACTGTTATTTCTGTATTTTTTATGTTAAAATATGTATGCAGTATTTGTATGTTGTACCTTTACTTGACTTCAGGTCATACTTGAAAACGGAATATAAATTCCAGAGTACTTACCTGCAATTTCGAAATAAACGTGCAACCCCCCCTCTGGGGGCTTACCATCTGTTGTCCTGATTTCTCCCCATGCTTCCTGAGCCCCACGTCCTTTGGTCCTCCAGAGTGTATTCTCTGCCCTTTCAGGGCATAATTCCTCCATCGCAAGCTGCCGGCATGCTGAATTTAGCTGGCACTCGCGTATGCGCCTGGGCACTTTGATGTTGTCAACCGCCGTTGTGGTCTGGAAATGGGGAGATGGTCCGTGGTCCTGGTGCCCTTCCTGGTGTTCTTGGGGACCGGAGATCTGAAGGGGATCGGGAAGAAGCCTGTGACGTTAATGAAATGGTAGTTTGAACAACGGGGCTACTCGGGAGGGGGGGGTCTATGAACATTAATGAGTGGCCCCATAAATAGTGATGAGTGCTGCCTGCCACCTGGGGGGACAGAGTTTCGGCATCAGTGCCAGTTAAACTGCTGGGAGCAACATAATAAGAGTGGGCTCATTTGACATGGGGCAGTGGGGGCTACAATCCGCTGGGGTGATTGTGCAAGTGAGGGGTTGTGTGGGGCTGCATCAGCCTCTGGATAAGGAGAGGCTGTATAAAATTGAATGGGACTCCATGTAAACAAATGGGAGCTGACATATTTGTGACACTTAACCTCAGTACTGCAGCGAGTCCGAGATCTAGGTGCCCCAACTGGACTGAAAGGGACTCCTTGGAGAAGAAGCAGACTAATTCAGGTGCCTAGAGCATGTCCCAATAAATAAGCAGGAAATATTGATCACTTTGGTTATTGATTATTGAAAGGCTTCAACAGCCAATCAGAACTCTGGATTTTCGACTGGTACTGTGTGGACCTTCTGGGATTTCTTCAGTTTGTTCCCGGGCTCTGGATGAGTCAGTACTGTTCTGTGAGAGTGGACCTTGAGCTTCAGGGGCTTTTTCAGGCCCCCATTTGGAGATTTGCCTGTTAGCAGAAGTGGATTGGAAAGGGGAAAGAAGGAAGAGAGACAGAGCTGGGATTCTGATTCCTCAGGTACTTGCTGCTGGACTGATTGAGAAGGAGAAAGACAGCAAGTAACTGAACTGTGATTCCCCAGGTATGGAGAAGTTGCTTGCTATTAGTGGGAGAGACTGAACGCTGCAGAAACTCTGCACTGGGAAGTTGGACTAGCTGAGAAGACTGTGTGAATTATCAGAGTGCTGCAGTCAGGGCTGAGAAGTCGTTTGCTTGTGTGGGACTGTAATAGAAATTCTGAAGTGGCAGAGCATCTCTGGTCATCAGGGTACTAGCTGAAGCTGTGTGTGTCCTGTGTGAACTGGCTAAAGTGGATGAGAGCTGAGGCCTAGCTGCAGCCGAAGAAAAAGTTGTGGACACTGTCAACTGGAAAGTGTGGACTGGTGTGCAGGGGGCTGTTGTTGCTAAGTTTCCCCCTGCTGAATTGCACTTATTGAAATAGAGGCTAGCACCCACTCAAACTGACACTGGACATTATTGGAGTGACTGTCCGAAAACCTTGCATTTAAAACTTTGTGCAGCAACTGCAGGAGGGCCCCCAGCATTTGGGAGTCCTCACCTGAAGCCAATGAGGGAACTTGCTAACCCCTCCCAAGTGGGACTCACTGTCTCAGGAAGTCACTGGCGCTTGCTGGGGTGCTAGGGCACCTGCAACCCATCGGGGGAGCTGGGCTGCAGAGCCACTCCCAGGTCTGGGCTCTCTGGGGCTGGTGTTGTCCTGCTACAGTGCTCTGCCACGGGCCAGAAGTGGCTGAAGGTGACAAGCGGCCAGAACTACAATCAAGGTGACCAGCTGCAAGATTCAGAGCAAGTTCCACCCAGTCAGAGGGATCCTGGACAGCCTGTGTTTGTTGCTGCACTAACTCAAGGAGCTCTATTTTCCCCAGTGCTGAGACTGACAAACTGCGAGTACCCAGGACCTGGTTCCTGGAAGGGGAAAGGGGAATTTGTCTGTTTTTAAAACCAAAATTTCTACAATTTCAGGGCCCCAACAGCCTGCCAACCCGTGGCACCGATCAGGCCTGCGCCTAGTGGGTACCCCTGGGGACAGAACAGGGGCACTGGTACCAGTGGGGGAGTGCTTGGCCTGTGGGCCCACATGCTGAAGTTGTATATTTCACTAACCTTTCTTTTGCCTTCACAGCTACATTATGTCCCGGTATCCCTTTCCCTATTCCTTACCCCCTGAATAAAGCTGTGAATTCGTTCGTTGAAACTGTGGTGTTAGTGAAATTCATTGCATGTGCTTACTGCTGAGATATATGGTTTATGGTGGAACAGGGTATTGGGGGACACAGTGTGTGCAGAGTAGTTGGTTGGGGAGGTGGGTAGGCACAGTATCCCAGGAGGCTGTACCAAGCAGATACCTGGCCCACTAATACTTTACTCTGGGTGGAGGCACAGCACTATTATAAGTATTTCTGGGAACAAACCCCCAGTTGTCACCGTAGTAGGACCCAGGCCCCTTGCCTGGTATCAGAGACAGCTGGCAAGGGAGGGAGGAGTAGCTCACTGGCATACAGCGCTGGGGCTACAAATGAAAATGAAATGAGATGAAACAAACAAAAAATCAGGCATTCACCACTGATGAGGGATGCCAACTGTACAGGTAACCCTACCTTTAAAAAAAGCATTATGGGATGCAAACCACATTAGGCGTTGAACTCAAGGGTCATTTTTAACTTGACCTGTGGTCACATAATCTAAGTAAGAAAGCTTTTTCAATCAGAACCTCAAGCAGTTGGCAGCTTTCTTTCTTTTATCCTTTATATGTGCCCCTTTGTTGCCACCATCTGTTATTTATTTTAGCCCTGTCACCCGCTGTTGCGGGGCATACCTGCTTCAGTCCAGTATCTGGTAAGTGGTACGGAACCTTCGGCAGGGTGGCAGTATCATTCTAGCCGGTGGGTTTTCTGCCTTGTTTTCACCCTGTTCCCCAAAGTCAGTATACATGTCATGGTGCAGATGTGCGGCGCAAAGACGCTGCATGTACTTGGTGCCTGCACCCAGCCCCTGAGAAGCAGCCACTGCTCTACCACCTAGCCTCCACTAGGTGGTAACCAAGCAGCAGCACCCACTGTCCTTCCTCCCTAAAACAGTGAGAGAGCTGTCTGTGGATGCTCAATCCTGCTTCTTTCTATGATTCTCTCCAGTCTGGATTCAGGAAGAGGCATAGTACCGAGAGGGTGCTTATGCAGGTACCTAATGATCTCCTGATGGCGAGAGATCGGAAGAGCCATTCGATCTTGGTTCTCCTTGATCTCTCTGCAGAATTTGACACAGTGGACCATGGAGTATTACTGTAGCACCTGTGGTTGATCTGTGGACTGTCTGGTATGGTCCTCAGTTGGTTCCATTCTTTTCTCACAGGCAGGACGCAGAGAGTGGTGTCGGAGATGTTTTCCTTGGCCCTTTTCCCCCCTGACCTTTGGGGTGCTGCAGGGCTCCGTATTATCTCCCATGTTGTTCGCGGTGTATATGCTGCCATTGGGAGACATTATAAGGCAGTATGGGCTGAGTTTTCACTGCTATGCAGATGATACTCAGCTATATATGTCCTTTGTGCCCAAGCAGGATGATGCCGTCTCGGTCTTTAACAACTGCCTTGCCGAGATTCAGGACTGGGTGAGTGCCAGCTGGTTAAGGTTGAACCCGGATAAGACTGAGGTTTTGGTTGTGGACCCTGGTCATCGGGTAGAGGGGTCCTCAGCTGCTCAGCCCTCTGGGCTTGTTCTGGGGGACAAGCAACTGAGGTCCTCTGAATGGGTGTGGAATCTGGGCATTATCTTTGATGGCGAGCTGGCGCTTAAATCACTGGTATCAGCCGTCGTCATGTTCTCACTTTACCATTTGAGGAATATTGCCTGAATATAACACCTCATTCCGCCTGACGACCTTCCTACCCTGGTCCATGCCTCTGTGACCTCCTGCCTCGACTATGACAATGCTCTATACCTTGGACTTCCGGGGTGGACATCCGCCGCCTGCAGCTGGAGCGGAATGTGGGAGCCAGGCTATTAACAGGCTTATCTCGATCTAGCCACATAATGCCTGAGCTCCGCAAACTGCACTGGCTGCCAGTGCAGTGGAGGATCACCTTCAAGGTCCATTTGCTGATGTACAAGGCCATACACGGACAGAGACAACATTATTTGCAAGACCTCCTGCATCCCTACCGCCCCCTCTGCCCACTCCATTCCACTAACGAGGGATTGCTAGAGGTTCCCAGGGTCTGTTTAAAGACCTCGTGGGCAAGTTCTTTTGCATTTATGGCCCGACCCTGTGGAACTCTCCACCTTATCAGATGAAAGAGTGCCTGCCCATCGAGACCTTTAAGGCTGCCCTAAAAACTTATTATTTGACTCAGCCTTCTCAGATGCTTTTTAATTGGAATGTTGTTGATTTTAATCTGATTACTGTTTTTATCATTTATTTTAGTCTGTTTTATTCTTGTGTACAAGCACTTTGATTTTTCGAAAAGTGCTTTTTATAAATAAAAATGACTTTGACTTTCTCCCGGCTGCTCCCAGAATTACTCTGTCTGTTCCCAAATCCAGGATGCCACTGTGGCAGGTGGTGTGACAACCAGTTTCTCACCCATCACACCACTGGGCCAGCTGTTAGCAGTTGGCATCTTTCATCAGTGGTCAATGCCCGATTCTTTGTTTTCTTGCATTCATATCAGTATTGTGGTACCTGTTTCCTGGTGCAACTTTTGCTTATTTGCTGGGTTCCTGGACGTGCAAAAATTACACTCTTTTTTTTTTTTTAATCTATCTAGTAAGAATATACTCAACAGAGATACATCTCTTTTCAGTGGGGTCCTGCTTTCATTCAGTTGTCCAGCTGGGATGCCTTAAGCATAGTGAGCTCAGGGGCCCAATTTTAGAACGTTGCACAGGGCTTGTGTCAAGCCCTGCATCAGTCACAGTGTTTGGCGCAGCAGCGCCAAACCCCGTTGACGCAGTGCAGCCCAGTTTTACAAGGGTTGGCGCAGTTGCGACATTTTCCTCACTTTACGGCAGCTTTGGTACAAGCCCAGTAACATCAGTCCTCCAGTGGCACAAAGTCAGACCAGAAGGAGCTGGTCTGTTGAGCTGCATTTAGCGCAAGGGACTTGCATCAAAGGTTTGCAGCAAGCGTTGTTGCAGAATCGCACTTGCCGTGAAGTTTGATGTAAGTCACCCCTTGCGTCAAACCTGTAGCTGCAAGTCCCTTGCATCGCTCCAAGTCGCTTAGAAAATCGGGTGCCAGGTATCTTGCCCAGCGTCACATTTAGCAGTGTATCAGTGTGCATTCTGGGACTTGAACACGGGTGTCCTGGCTTACATTTCTCTTCAGAAACTAGTACACTTTAGAGCATCCTCAAGGAAAAACTGTGCTGAACCTACCGTATAAGTTGTTTTTCTCTGTGGAAGCTGTTTTTAAGTACCGGTTCCAGTTCTACTATTCTATCTTGACTGGCCTTTTAGATATCACAGATGTGTCTGAGTTACACACAGATGGTGAGTACCATTTTAGAACTGTCTGATGTAGCTTAGCCACGGAGTTCTGTATAGTGCTGCCAGTATCATTATTTCACCAAAATTGTAGGGGTTGCAAAGACCCATTGCAGCAGAATAATAGGGTGGCAAAACTCCTCCAAACACCAAATATTGCACAAATAATGCTAAGGAAATCTTTTTTTTTATGGTGCAGTGGTCATCATAGGGGTTGCTAAGAAATCATTGGGGTCTCAACTGCAGTCCCTGGCTACCCCTAAATGATGCCCCTGAGTAGAACAGTGATGGATTTGGACAATAGAAGGACTTAACACAGACATAAAATACATTACTGCAGGCCTCAAATGGTCCTCCTTGCCATCAAAAACACCTACTGAACTTAAAAAAAGGTCAGTAAATGTGGAACTGTGTCAGACTTGGATTCAGCAGCTTCTACCACACAAAAGCATGACTATGGGTTCAGCACAGTTACAAGGAAACCCATTTACAAGGCCGTTGTTAATCTCAGGCCTTGTTGTTTTGTTCCGGTACATATGATGAAGCCCTGCTTTCCTGCAGTGGTCATTTCTCTTCAGAACCTCAGGAACCCTGTAGTCTTTGAAGTCCTGGTGCCTCATTCTGCTGTGTGTTATGGCAACATTTTCTGTACGGATTGTTTGACGTTACTTGTTTTAACGCATCTGTTGCTGCAGCTGTTGAAAGGCAGGCAAAGAGCTAATAAATGTCAGCCAGTCTTTTGATATTTCTGGGTATAAAAGCAGCTGACTTAAAGGGGGCATGTCACGCTGTAGAAGAAAGCTAACTTTTCTTCAGCATCCCACTGTTAAACCTATTTGTCGTTTTTTCTCATTTGTTCACTCACTGATCAGTAGAAGTGAGTGCCTGCCTATACCGCTCGAAATTGAGACTACCATTAATCTTATTTTTGCCCTGTGACATTATAATACTGGTATTAGCTGTCTTCTACTAATGCATTTGATTCCATCATGTTGATTACATAGGAGGAGGAAGCTAGAAGGTAATGGTAGCCATATGGTGTAGGAGTACTTAAAGCAAACCATCTCCACAACTGACCAGCATGTAATATGGAAAACATGGTAAAGAACATTACATCTGATGATCTGTACATGTTCCTGGCATCACTTTAAGATTCCTTAACTACACTGTAGTTACAGTGTAACTACATTGCAGTTGCAATGTAGTTACATGCAACAAACATGCAGCTATAGTGTAATTACCCCTGTTGCTTGTAATTAATGATTACCTGCACTGTAGGTACATTGAAACTGACACTTAAAGTGTGACCATGTTCCCCTCTTAAGTGCAATAAGAAAGCTTTTTGGGCCTAATTCTCAGTTGCAGATTGTGGAGTCGCAAAAATGGGGTGCAGACAGTCTCCTCATTGTACCATCACTCTTTGTGGCTACACACAAAACTCAGCTGTAGACATTGGCGGAGGAGGGGGGCGTTCCACTTGTGTTTGTTGAAATGCAAATAAGGCTGCACCAGATGTTATTATGTACAGATGCAGTTTATACCCACTAACACCTGAAGTTCACCCCCCACTGAAATCTACAGTATGTGTGACAGAGCACCAGTGGCATGGGCCCCCTGAGACCTAATGCTTTTGTTGTGTCTGTCCCTTCATCCAATAGATCTGACTCTAAGCCTGCTTCTGTGATGTTGAAGCAGTCACTTCTGTCCCTTACTTTGAGCCACCTCTGGTGGTTCAGTGCCCCCCAGTAGTTCCTGGTGTCCGGTGGAGCCCCCAGTCCTGTTCCCCTGCATGTTGCTACCGGTCCCATGAGGATCTCCACCACCACCCCCTGCCTCCAATTGTGGTGTGCAGAAATTTCTAACACCCTATTGCCTGTGCCTGGGTTCTAAAGGGGGGGGGGGGGTCATCATAAAATTCTGTGTTGACAAATGTGACAGTTGCCATGCTTTATGAGTGACCACTCCTTCCCCACATGTTCGCAGAGTGAAGTATGAGTTTGCATAAGAGCTGTGTGACCTCCTTTGAGCATAGCTCTAGGGGTCACAGACAAGGAAGTGTTGCAGAAGTGTCCTTCAGGTAATTTTGCACCAGTCCCTTGTGACTGAGAACCCAACCCTGTGCTTCGTAGCTGAGTGGTGTGCAGAAAGTAACCACGAGCTAGAAATGGATCAGTCTCTTGGGAGTAGCTCTGACTGCGGAGGGAACTGATGCACTAAACATTTCTGAATGTGTGAGAGTTAAACCAACAATGGGCAGAGCCTGCTAGCCTGACTCTGATAGTGGGCAGACTCACCAGTATTCTGTGCTTTAGGGTGGAACACAGAAAACCCCCTGGATGGGATTTAAGTCACAGAACTCTGCATCCCAAAGGCAGCAGCTGAAATGAGATTTTTGCCTTCCCTTGATTTCAACATGCTACATCTAGGTGGCGCCTTGGTTTTAACTTCTCAACACTAGAGGACTGTTCTGTTGCAGATTCTAGCATACCACATTGTACGTGTGCAACCAAGCCTACTCTCAGCTCTTTTTCATTCAGTCACAGGTGAACTGTTTTTAGACTTGTTATCAGAAATGCCATAAATCTCTGATTCTGTCGAATGTCATTAGATGCCTACAGTTTATTGTGTATTAGGGCTAAGTAGGCAGTTTAATGTTAAACCCTGATTTGTGCACCATAATAACTCAGCTGTTCCTGAATGGAATAGCCTGAAATGTGGCATGCACATAGGTAGTGCCAGGATCTTTGGCTCTTCAAAGTGTGGTAGTGGTCGAGTCAGGGGTTTAAAAGTTCGGGAAGGTTGAAAGCCCCTACACATAATGTTAAGACCTTTTTTGCTCACTGGTAGCACAAAAATGGCTAGAAATTGAAATCCGAAATGTTCCAGTTCAGCAGTGTTTAGTCCAAGGGTCATGCTTTACTAGATGGCATTGTACAGAGGTTTGTAGATTTTAAATTTAAAAGAAACTAAAATTGGCAGCTTGCACATGTGCAGAATGTTTTTCAATATTCTAAGGATAACTGGATTCCCTCCACAGAACCCCTCCGGTGCAAGCTAGGAGGTCGCGAGGGCTACAGCAGCTCTCCCCCACCCCACGGAAACCGGAGCGCCGAATTACTATTGCCAGAACCCTCCAGTGCAAGCTAGGAGTCGCATGAGGGCTATAGCTAGCTCTCCCTCACTCCACGGAAACTGAGCACCGAATTACTATTGTGAACCTCCGGGTAAGTAGGAGGTCATGAGGGCTACAGCAGCTCTCCCCACCCCACGGAAACCAGAGCGCCGAATTACTATTGCCAGGTACTTACAAACGCAGCAGGAGCAGCTTCCCTGATCGCGACTGTGTCCAGGAACTGCTGGCTCTGCCCCGCCAAACGCTACACGTTCGGCTCCCCACCGCCCCCACCTCCACCCTTGGTCGGCATTCCCATATATAGATAGGTTATTTCGTGATCATGTGATCAGAAATCTATCAGTCAACTTTCCTACCTGCAGCTTATTTTCTCCCACCACTAGAGGCCCCCTTACTTTCATACTCCAAACCTGACCCTTACATCAAACTCTCTAGCCCAACCATGCTCCCACTTACCCTCATCACTCTCCTCTTACTACTCCCTCAAACACCTCAACTTCCCACCCATAACGTGGCAAAGGGGAGCAAAACTGCCACATCCTATCCTCATGCAGTCTGGCACTCCCAACCTTACCCTTCCCAACACTACACATGAGCTACCAGCCTTTACAAGCCCAGACGGAAAAACAGTCGACAGCACCCCTCCCACTACACCACATACACAGACAGATACTTCAACATTTCCACCCTCACCCCTAGATGCCATCTCCCATGGCTAGTAACCCTCTGGGGCCCCTCCTTCTCTTGCCAACCTCCTTCCACATCCTCACCACAGCGAATCCCCCCCTTTCCCCATTTACTCCTCCTATCTGCCCCCCTTACCCTGAAACTTCCAATACCCACCATGGGACACACACAGCGTAAATGCTATAGACCAACTACTCGAGCGAGCTGCTATCGCCTCAGGTCACTCATACTTCTTCTGCTTCTGACAGGAAATGTCCATCCCAACCCTGGCTCACTTAATTCCCTGCCATCCCACCCATCTCCAGGAAATGGGCTATGCATTGCCTCACTAAATATCTGCAGCCTTCAAAACAAATGGGGCTCCTTTCAGGGGTGGGTACTCCAACATCACCCTGATATCATTACACTGAGTGAAACCTGGCTCTCCCCCTCTGTCCCCGACTCGGCAGTTAACCTCCCTGGATACCGCCTCTATCGCTCCGACCGAGTGGGCAAGCGAAGGGGAGGCTGCGCTCTTTACCTCAAGGACTCGCTCTCTGGCCACCTACTTCCCCTGCCTCAACTAACTTCCAGGGCTCAGGCCCTCACCCTAAAATTATTGCTAGGTAAGTCAACCTCCCCTCTCCTCCTCACCACTGCCTATGTCCCTCCCCAAGACCAGAAGCTAGCCTTCCAAGCCATCATGTCCTACCTTGCTACACTACCCTCAAAGCATGAAAAAATACTACTGGGGGATTTCAACATAAATTGGCTGGCCAAAACAGCCACCCCGTACATCAGTGAGGCTGCTACCCTCGATCTCTCACAGGTCATCAAAACCCAACCCAGTTACACACCCGCACGGGGACATCCTCTTTACTAGACCTAGTATTCACCAACCGCCCCCACAAAATAACCAGCACCCTAGTCCTCCCTGACGCCCTAAGTGACCACTCACCAGTACTCTGCAACTGGTCTGGTACTCCCCTCAAAACCCCTCCTAAAATTGTTACACAATACAAACTAGGGCCTGGTAAACTAGCCCAACTCAAGGCCCACCTTGGAGACTGGGATTGGACACCCCTAACAAACACCCTCTAACCAGACCACGCCCTTGAACTATTTATCACCACTTTCAACGCAGCCTGTGACAAGTTTGCCCCCCTCACCAAAACTATGTCCAAGAGAAATCATGCCCCTTGGTTCTCGGACCACCTCCAAGGCCTACTACGACAGCGTGACGCCCTATGGCACCTTGCCGATGAGACTCAATGGCCTCTGGACAGGCAACGATATAGGGAGGCCCATAACAAGTGTACCTGGGCCATACGCAGCGCCAAAGCAAACTATTACAAAGCTACCTTAACTTCCACTTGGGGCACTGGACGCAAGTTCTGGGAAAACATTAAGGAGCTCTGCGGCAAAGCCCCAAATCTGCCACCTGACCAAATGCAAATTGATGGAAGCCTCTCCACCGACACCCTCAGTATAGCCTCTGCCCTAAACTCCACTTTCACTGATCTCTCCCATGTGCTCCTCCCTAACTTCTTCGATCCCCCACCAGCCCAAATCGCCCCCATCCTCCCCTTGCTCCACCTTTCTACCTACGAGTACTCACCCCGGAGGCAGCAAAGCCCTACCTAACCAAAGCCATTAGCCACTATCACTATAGTCACGATTCCCTGGACTTCAGACTTCTCCGCCTCACCCTCCTGGAAGTCCTGGCCCCACTCACCCACATTCTCAACTGCTCCCTCTGTCAAGGGAAATTTCCCACCTGCTGGAAATCGGCCTACATCACACCCATCCATAAAAGTGGGTACCGCACATCCACAAACAACTACCGCCCCATCTCTAGTCTACCTCCCCTTTCTAAAGCACTATAACGCATAGTCACCGACCAACTTACTGACCACCTTAATAAATATAACCTTCTATCCAGACAGCAGCACGGCTTCCGAAAGGGTCATAGTACCACCACCGCCCTCCTTGAATTTACCTCCCATGTCCACTCAGCCTTGGAGCATGGCCACCTCACAGGTGCCATCTTCGTGGACCTATCTAAGGCATTTGATACCGTAAACCATGCCCTCTTACTGAACACCCTGGCTTACACTGGCTTCTCCAATGATGCCATAAACTGGTTCACCAACTATCTCTCTGATAGAACACAGACTGTCAAGGTTGGCCCTGTCCTGTCCCCCCGCCTCCCCATCTACTCCGGTGTCCCACAGGGCTCCATACTTGGCCCCCTTACTTTTCAGCCTATACCTTAACTCCCTCCCATCGGCCTGCCCCAGGAACCTGATCCTGTACGCGGATGATGCGGTCCTGTTCACCTCTGACCCTGCACCCCTCAAACTCCACCAAACTCTCCAACACTCCGTGAAATCGAACACTGGCTCACCACCCAGCATCTTATAATTAACTACAATAAGGCCAAAGTTATGATTTTCTCCCATCCCCAGAACCCACTCAAAAACGTCTGCCCCCAATTTCTCACTGCTAATCATACCCCCCCTCGAACAAGTTAGCAACTTTAAATATCTAGGGATCACGCTAGACCCTGCCCTCAACTTTAATCACCATATCTTGTACCTATCAACAGCCCTTAGCTCCAGGCTAGGCATACTCTAACGGTACAAACACTGCCTCACCCCTAAAGCTTTACAACTTACCATAAACTCCTCTATCCTCTCCCTGCTAGACTACGGCATTCTAGTCTACAGTGCCGCGCCCTCCACAGCCCTAAACAGACTCCGGCTTGTGCTCAACAAAGCCTGCCATCTCATCCTTGGTTGTGATCGCTTCACACAAACCTGCTCCCTCTACAGCGCCACAAACTGGCTAAACTTGGATAACAGAATCAGGTATCACACCTGCATAATGACCAAAAAGGTAATCCTAGGCCTCCCCGCCCTGGACCAAATTATCAGCCCAACACCACCTGGCAAAACAACCCGTAGCTCGAACAAACTGCTGCTATGTGTACCCCATGGCCGGACATCCCAATTCCAGCGAACTTTCAGTTACAGAGCCCCTTCCTGGACTAACGCGCTTCCCTGCCTAATAACTGATGAAGCTAGGCTGGGCCCTTTCAAAACCAGGCTAAGAAATCACCTACTGGCCTCCAGCCTTTGTGACTGCAATTGACCCAGAGCATCTCTGAGTCTTCCATGCCAATGGCATCTACGAGCTAACCTTTTCCTGGACAAGCAGCCCCGTTAGTACCTCTCTGCTACCTTATGGCTGTGCTAATCTCTTGTAAATCATGTTATCCTGGACTAGTAGTGCACCCACTGAACAAATGGGTATACCATGTTAGCGAATTGTAATATAATGTTATGTACAGCACACTGTAAAATATTGTCCCTGTCTCTGTCCTATGTATGACACGGAACCTTTGTAAATGAGTCTTTGACTTAAAGGTCTTTTTGAATATCTCAATAAATAAAATAAAAAAATAATAAAAAAATGATGTATGAGTTTTGTCGGGGGGGGGGGTTCCATTTTGTGACTTGAAGTTGCTATTTTCATGCTATTGTGAGCCACAGAAACAGTCCTCACTTTCTTTAAAGATTGCAGGTGGTCAGAAAGCAATCCCCACCACTGGTACTGGACTGTCCCCCCTGAAGTTTGGCAGATGGTCAGGAGCCCATCCCCACTGTTGGTACCCCCCCCGGCCTCATCAACTTTTAAATAACCGACATTGGGTGCCCAACCCTGCTGCTGGTATCCCCGCTCCCACCCCAACTCTTAACTGGCAGTGGCTGCCCAACCTACTACTGGTGCCTTCCTCCTGCCTGTCAACACCAACTCTTAAACAGCTGGTAGTGGATGCCCAACCCTGCCAGTGGTATTCCCTGTCCACACTGACTGTTAAACAACTGGCAACAGGCGCCCTACCCCACTCCTGCCCACCCCAACTTTTGAACAGCCAGCAGCCATGCCTAGCCCTGACGCCTATATGCTCAGCCTACCCAAACTGTTAAACAACTGACAACAGGTGCCCAACCCTCCTCCTGCCTGCCCCAACTCTTAAACAGCTGGCAGTGGATGCCAAACTCTGCCGCCGGTATGCCACCCCCAGCCTCCACCAACTTGAAAACCCTTCACCCCACCCACTAGCTAAGTTACCCTCCCCACACTCTTCCACCACCTATCCCATATAAGTAAAAAAAAACACCCTTGCCTACCCTCTGACTCTCACACCACCCTCCCCTCCACCATGCCCACACTGAGTGGTCCTGTATTGTGATTCTTCAATGTCCCTCATCATGATTTCTCAGTGTCCCACAATGTGATCTTCAGCTGTCCCATGATGCACACCTCTTACTGCATGTAAGAAAACAAAAGGGGAAAGAAAACCTAAGTCCCAAAATAAAGACCTGTGGTTTTTTTATGGGAAAAAAGGGGTGCCTGAAAACAGACTTAGGCACAATTTGGAAACAGTTTGGAAAGTTACCAATTTGGGTGATCATGTGGGTGGGGGTGGGGTGGTTGCAAGAATGCCAACCCTCAAATTGATAAAACAAATATTAAAAAAATAAAAAGGTTATAGATATTAGTAAAAATGACCCCATTCCCAGAAAAAAAATAAGTTCTATGAAAAACTTACTCCACATGCACAAGGACTTAGTCTTTTTCTGACTTAGTTTTTTTTTAACCCGGGTGTCTTTTTTTTAACACTTACAACTTTTTTGGTTTTAATATTTTTATTTTTTTACCACATTTGAGGAAGGGGTACTAAGTACTCTTCCCTATGGAAACACAGTTGGCAAGTTTCACCTCTGCACATTGGCTTTGCTGCTTTGTGTAAGACCCATAGATTCCAATGTGAAGCAAGCTGCAGGTCTGGGGCATGTCCTGTTAGTGCGCTGCTGTACATAAGGGGTGGGATATTCAAAGGGTTGCATGGCGTGCAACCCATTGATCGCCTTGACACAGTATTCAAAGGGGATGTTGCGTGCGCGGTTCACCAGTCTTGAAGCTGTACCAATGTATGTGGCACAAGTGCGGGTGCCCATGCATATGCGGCATATCCCGATATTCAACCGGGATGTGCGGTGCATATGCAGGCACAAACCCGCCTGCGCCGCACAGGGGTGCAAAGATCCGCCCCTGAAAAGCAGGAGCAAGTCCTGGCCACCCACAGGTGAGCTGCCGTATTGCAGGGCGCAACACGGCAGCCTCCAGCTGTGGGTGGACACCCGACCACCCCAGACACAGTTCGGGAATCGTGCCCTTCCCATGTGAATGCAGGCGTAATGAATCAATATCCCTGGTGGTCCAGTGGACCCTACCTCCGAGCCCAATCGTGGGCAAAGAAAGAAGCTAATTCCCTGGTGGTCCAGTGGACCTGCTCCCCTGCCCGATCATGGGCAAATAAAGATATGTACTCCCTGGTGGTCCAGTGGACCTGCCTCCCTGCCCGATAGCAGACTTCAGTAAAAGAATATATTCCCTGGTGGTCCAGTGGACCCACTCCCCAGCCTGATCGTGGGCTTAAATAAAATAAACTAATCCCTGACGGTCCAGTGGACCCGCTCCCCAGCCTGATCGTGGGCTTAAATAAAATAAACTAATCCCTGGTGGTCCAGTCGACCCGATCACCAGGCCGATCGCGGGCTTTAGATGTGAATATCGCCCTGGTGGGCCAGCGGTACCCCTCCCCACCCAGACTCATACCCGCTCCGCCCTGGTCAGCGGCGGGTGGCAGCTCCCCACCAAAGCCGCCCGCCGACTGGCAGCATGAATGCGTCTGTACACCCATTGGCCCCTGTGGCGGGCCAATGGGCATGCAGACCGTGACTGTACTATCAGATCCCAAAATATTCCCATCTAAAGCCCACGATTGGGCTGGGGATCGGGTCCACTGGACCACCAGGGAATATTTATATTTTACTTAAGCCCGCAATTGGGCTGGGGAGTGGGTTCACTGGACCACCAGGGAATATTTATATTTTACTTAAGCCCGCGATCGGGCTGGGGAGCGGGTCCACTGGACCACCAGGGATTAGTTTATTTTATTTAAGCCCCCGATCGGGCGTTGGAGCATGTTGCCCGCCGAGGGGCAGGGGGCTTCGGTCCCTGTCGGCTGCAGCCTGGCAGGGAGCCAGGTGCAAGTCACCAGGGATCGGTGCACCTGCATGCAAATGGGTCCATAATGACATGCAAATGGCCCCATTTGCGCCGTGCATTCATAATGGCCCCATTTGCATGCTCACGTCTTAATATCGCTCTTGCTGCACCTAGCACAGCTGCACTTGCACTGGTGCAGTGCCACTGCGCCGTGTGCAGTGCAGGCACTCCCAGTGCCATATTAAATGGTGCTGAGCCATGGCGCAGCACCGTTGAATATCACCTGGTCCATGCCCTGGCGCAGCCCAGTTGCGCTGCGCCAGGCTTGTGCCCATGCCTGGCACATTTCTGAATATCCCATCTTAGGTCTGCAAGGCCCTGAGAGAAGTAAGCTACAGGTCCAGAGCACGGCTGACTGGTGTGCTGCTCAGTGTAGGATCCGCAAAGCCCTGCACAAAGAAAGCTCCAGGTCCAGGGACGTGCCTGATGGGTGTACAGCCTTGCATAGGGCCTGGAGGGCCTCTGCATGAAGGAAGCCATAGGTCTGATGTCATGCACGAGAGGTGTTATGCTTTTAGGACCCTGGGTGAAGCAAACTACATGTCCAGGGCTGTGACCAGTGGGTGTGCTACAAACTTCAGGTCCTGTACCTTTGTCTAATAGGTGTACTGCTTTGCATGTTGCCCGCTGGGCTCTGCGGGAAGCAAGCTACAGGTTCAGTGCTGTACGTAACAGATGTGCTGCTTCATGTAGGGCTCACAGGGTCGTGTGTGAAGTAAGCAGCATGCCATGCCCCTTCATACCTTATGGGACCACTGCTTTGGGTACAAGGCATTGCCCTAATATCAGTACTGTTTATTACACAAAATAAATGACACAGCAGTGCTGCATAGTGAGTGCCAGTATTAATGTTACACCAACCCTGCATCACACATGGTTGTTTTAAACCCTGAGGAACACCATACCGCCGATGTGATAAAGTTCCAGGGACTTTGAAGCCTGGCATTTTTTATTTCTCTGTTTTGTGCACTTTGCGCTTCAATCTTAATAGATTAATATACATTATACAGGAATAGTGCATGGGGGGCTGTATGTAACGAGACTTTAATGTACACCTGAGGAGTGGGATGCTAGATAAACCCTGAGAGCGAAGCTCAAGGGGTTTATAAAAGCATCCCACACCAAGGGTGTGCATTAAATTCAAGTAATCACACCACCCCATGCCTTATTTTATATAATTGCTGGTCGGCAGTTTCTTCCTCCCCCATCTAACTGTGGCACTGGCACCTGTTTGTCATGAGAAACTGCTAAAATGGTCAAGGTCAAAATGAGTTTTTAGTGTGCTAGATTTTCCTGCTGCTCAATAGAAGATGGTGTGCTGACTATGCCCTGAACCTGAATCGCACTCCCATTAGTTTTTTTTTTTTGTTTGTTTTCTGTTACTTTTGTCATAAGGACATCTGGCAGACAGCCTGAATTCATACTGAGTTTTCATTTTCAAGAGCACCGGATCTGCTGATTTTATGCAGAGGATGAGTGTCTTGTCAGAATTCATAACATTGGTTGCAGTTTTAAAAAAACTGAGGATAGTTTTATTATCATTATTATTTTGTAGTGCTAAGTATGCATTTTACTTCCTCTTTACAGCAATGGCGTTTTGAAGTCTACAACCGCCATTAGAGCGAATGCTGCATTCAGGAGTGTGTCGAACTGGTGAACTGACAACTTGTTTGTTTTTTCATTCTTTCAGGTATAGAATTTTTTTTTTTTTTTTTAGTGAAGGTTTTCCTTTTGAAGTCATTTTGAAGTGTAGGTTTTATATTGCAGTTTGTGAGCAGCGAGACAGTTTTCTCAGTGTGAAGATTTTAAAGTAAATAGAGATGCGTGTTTGAGAGAATTTGTCTTGTGTTTGAGACTGAGCGCGTGTTTGCCATAATAACTGGCCGGTTGTATGGCAAATAATAACAGGTCTGGCCCATAGAAAAAAATTGATGGACAGTAATTATATCTGTATTACAGTATGTATTATATTGCAATGGATCACCCACAGCCAATCAGCGAGGAGCAAGGCTGTACCTCTTATCCTGCATACAGCCCATCTCTTGGTTGTCCAATGTACTCGCCACACGGGGAGCTCACAAAACAGAAAAAGTAGAAATCCAGAAACAAGAGACATTTAAATTAAACCTATAATCATATTAGGGAAATCCATTGCCATATGATATGATTATGAGTATAGCAACTGTTGTTTCTTACTGTTTAACAAGTGTCTCTCGCACTGGTTGGGCAGACAGAACCACTCAGCTTCACTTTGCTGTCTTCTTGCCCCCGACCAGCATGAGAGACACTTGTTAAACGTAAGAGACAACAGCTACTCTACTCATATTTGTATAGTATACAGTAATTACAGTCCATATTATACTTGTAGCATAATAACAAGGTAATTTAGATTCGGACGGGACTTAGGGTCCATCATGTCTGCTTCCTTGTGCTTCACAAGCAGGGATGAAATAAGTATGCTTTGCAAACATGTATCGCACCATTAATTTTGTAATAATGAAATGTTTTCGCACCCAGAACACAAGCTGGCTTATGTCAGTACTGTACAGTAGACATGTGTTCTGGACCTGTCAAAGTTAACTGTGTTTGGCATCTGACTACACTGTTCACAAGCCATGTAGGAGAGGCGAATTGTACCATATAAGAAGTGGCAAGCGTGAACAAGTTTGTGTGCTGAGATTTAGTTACTACCAATAATCAGTGTCAGTGGCTCAGTGGGTTTCACACTTGCTTGTGGGGCCAGAAGATTGGAAAGTTGTTGGTTCTAGTTCCACATCAGGAACTCGGGCTGACACTGTAATGCAACAGTTGGGTAGTGCTCCACTGTTGAGGTGCAGTCCTTTGGATGAGAAATTGAGGTCTCTTCTGTTCATTGCTGGTGGCTGTCCAGGTGGATATTAAAGATCCCAGGTGTGTATAGGATTGTTGCAGCATTACATCAGTGTCAGTGGCTGGCACATAGCAGGCTCGCTTCTGGGCCCAGAAGATCAAAATGTCATGGGTTCTAGCCCCATACCAGGTACTTGGGAGCAATAAGTGACTGTAATGCAGCAGTATGGGGGGTGCTGCACTGCTGAGGTACTGCTGTTTGAATGAAATGTTAAACCAAGGTCCATTCTATCTAGTCACACACTGTCCACGTGGATATTAAAGATCCCAGGCATATATAGAGTTCATCAGTGTCAGTGGCTGGTATGTAGCATGCTCGCTTCAGGGACCAGAAGGTCGGAAGGTAATGGGTTCTAACCCCCACACCAGGTGCTTGAGAGTAATACCCATAAGTGATACCGTAGTGCAGCAGTACCTGAGGGGGAAGGGGTGTGCTGCACTGTTGAAGTACCACTATTTGAATGAAATGTTAAACTGAGGTCCCTTCTGTCCGTATCTAGTCACTTTCCAGGTGAAAATTAAAGATCCCATGGCACTTATTGCAAGAGTTGTTTTTTTTCCAACATTCCCTTTGTCAGTAAAGCAGCCCTGTAACCCACCCCCACCAGGATGCAACGTGGAAATGAGTTGTCACTGTTTAGTGTGCCTTTTCTCGTCAAAAATGACAAACAAATAAAATATAGAGCTGGGTAAGATGGGGGATTCACAATCTTATTAAATCTGCTTTGTGACAGCTTTCACTGAGCAATGTACTCTCCAGCCTCATTAGTTTACCCGATTTTATGCCTATTGATTCTGTCAATGAGGACTGCTGTTTTCTAAAGCAAATCCTGCTCTTCATTCACTCTGTACTCGAACCGACGTATGGATATTTAGCAGCAGTGCCCACTCCCATACCTGCGTTTGTTATGAGTTGAGGGAAAAGTCTGTAAAATGTGACTTATGGTAAGTTTGTCACATTAACCATCTGCCTGCTTTGTTGTTACTGTGTCATTCCCACAGCCAAGAGTTTTGTGATTTGTTTTATGAAAAATACAAAATAAAATACAATTTTATGGCCATGTTTTACATTAACCATCTGCCTAATTCTCTGTTTCCCTGTGATTTAAGAGCATTTAACAATGTACGATGATTTGTTTTAGCATCTTTAGTTTCAAGGGACCTGGTATTTGTAGACGGAAATGACAAGGCAGAAGTACAGCAATGGGTGTCAAGTCATCAGCAGTATACAGTATAGGACACTGCATGGCTTATGTCACAAAATTAGAATTCTTGGGTCAGCTCATCAGCACAGCTGGTGATCTGGGTTTGGGAATAAGCCAGAGTTGTCGGGGCCAGCTTTGAGGGGGTGGGGTTGAGCATCCTAGTGAACACTCTCTTCCTTTTGGGAGTGGGTGGTGTTAGATGCTGCTGTATGAACCCCACCTGGGTGATGAAGTGTCACCTAAACCAGCCCCTTCTGTGGATCCCCAGGAAATGTCTGGAATGCACCTGTGCAAGGGCGATCATGTGATAGGGTACAGTGAGGGCTAGTAGTATCTGCACTGACTGTTTTCTACAAAGACTAAAACATTATATAATAACTGGGTTTCCTTTTTTCCCCTAGGAGAAACCCGGTTTGTAATTTGCCATTGTAAAGAAGTGTTTATAATGGCAAACATGCGCTGGGTTTCCCCTTTCACTGCACATGCGCAAGCTGCAGCTCTTCCCTTCTTCAGTGCCGCCGCCACTCCTTACTGAAGACTTCACCACCACTCAGACTCGGCAGTAAGTTCTTTAAAAAAAAAAATCACTGGGCTGATATAACTGGGCTCCTTTTAAAAAATTATAAAAAAAAACAAAAACTTAACATCTCTCACAGCAGGTGCTGTGGATCACACTGACACCCGACGGACCATGGCCGCACACGGATGTCTTTTATTTTATATAATTGCTGTGGCGAAAAAACGATACCCCGCAATTCTATAAAATAAAACATGAGGTTGTGTGTAAAACTAGAATTTTACACACACACTCAGATTTGGATGCATGCATAAACCCCTCGAGCTTCACTCTCAGGATTTATGTAGCATCCAACACCTTGAGTGTGTGTAAAATTCTCATTACACACACCACCCCATGCGTTATTCTATATGTTACCTACTATCTCCTTAAGCATAATGTGCAAAAATATGTGGTTTGTTATGCAAGTTAGTATTATGTGAATGTAACCTTGTACTATACATGTTTTGACAGGTGTTTTTTATGTAATAGTACAATGTTATGATCAAAATACGATGTTATGATCAAATCCGTGTAAATGGCTCTTACATCATCAAGGAGGGGGTATAAAGCACTTGTCTGTCTGCTTTGTTTCCATCCCCTGACGAAGCCTCTGTGGCAAAATGCTGGGGTTACTGCCCTTTAGGAGAATGTTGCACTGTTTCTAGCATTTAATATTTGTATGCTGCCTTTGCTGAATTTATTTTGAACTGCCAACTTGCAGTAAGATGCCACATATGTGAAGCGTGCTGACTGCTTATTTCCTATGTTGGGGGTGTAGCTGAGTTTGGAAGGAACTATGGATTGTTTGGGGACAGCCAACCCTTGCAGCAGCACCCCCGGATTATCACAGGAGCGTGGTTGCTCCCTTGCACAGAACTGACCACAGGTGGAACTGCACAGCAGAGTTGCTGGGAGGGTGGGGCATCAGCTGATGCTGCACACCTGCATACGTGCACTTGTGCACCCTCACTGCGGGCATCTCTGGAACTAGGAAAAGAAAACGCAAAAAAGCCCCGATCAGAGCAGGATGGCACTGGGCCCCCCACAGGCCACACACTGTTGACTTTGGATCCCCCTCCACCTGGATTTGGTCTCTGTCAGGGGAGGGGTGAGTTTGGCCCTTCCCTGGTGAGCCCACCATGGAGGGCAACCCACAGAGGAAAGGGGTAATCTGGGAAAAGGGGGATGGGGCTGGGAAGGCCAGTATAAGAGGGCGGGTCAAAGAGTAAGGGGCAGAAACATTAATTAAAAAAAAAAAAAAAAAACAGACTTCTTACACAATGTGCTAAATGGAGTCAATATTTGCCAACCCTGGTATAAAACATAATTTTGATTGCAATGCTGTTTTAAAGGAACTACAAGGGGTTGTTCCTTTACAGGCCATGACACATTGTCTGGATAATCACACATGGCAGTTAGCTCACCATAGTTCAGTGTATTTGCTGTCATTTAAAACAGGTTTGTGTGTAGTGTTAGCCAGTATCTTATGGTGTGTTACCCGGTATCTTATGGTATATGGGTATCTTCCAGCAAGTCATTTCCACGGCAAAGCGGCTCATCTTCACAGGTATCATGTGGGTTTTTCTCATCTAAGGAACGTGGTAGAATACACTGATAACTAGGGAGGAACAAACTGCAAAATGTCATAAATTACAAACCATAATGAAATTTTTTTTCCAAAAAATATATGTTCAGGTTTGCCCCCCAGTTACCCTAATAAGCTACAATTCTCCCTATCCCTCTATAGTCAAAGACCCCTGCTACAAAAGCTTTAAGCCCCTTCCCCTAATACTACCACTGATCTGCTCATCCCACCTTCCCAAGCAAAAGAATAATTTGTGGGGCACCAGATAATCCCCCTTATCTTCAGCAGCTCCAGGCTTGGTGGTACTGCACATGCAGTCTAACCTGTTGTGCTTTTCACAGCTTAATGGAGTACTGGATTGTTTGCAGGAAGGGATTACGATGGTGTAGGGTTACTGTAAATATGCCCCTTCCAGTTGGATGCACTTATAACTCCACCTCCACCTACACAAAACATTCTTTTTGCGCTAGGGTACAGTACTTGGGATGAGCAGATGGGTGGGAGTATACAGGGAGGGAGCTTAAAGTTTTTGCCAATTGCCATGGGGACGTTAACTAAAGAGATGGTAAGTGCAGAGGGGTAGATTAGTGGTTTAAAAACAATAATTTGAACCAAACCTTTAAGGTTTGCCCACTCCATTTATAATTATTGGGGCCCAGTAACAGTGCTTTAAACATGTGACCTATTATAGATCACAAAAACGAGTGAGTCCTGTAGCCGATAAGAAATGTTATTAGCCGAAGTATAAAATTTGCAGCCATTTTGCAATCCCCTCCAAAAATAAGAAAGCATCTGCTGTCTGTAATAATGGACCTCAGTAGCCAATATAGAACAGGTAGGGCTTGCACTGTTGCTGGCTGAGACTGGCGATTGTTTAAACACATTCTGAAGGCTTGTGCCTTCGCAGTATGTGTTGGAACAGTGATCAGAATTCTAGAATGCCATGGTATGGCATTAAAAAAAAAATCTCAACCCAGAGTGGGCCCTGATAATCTTGCTTTTGGCCAGTTGGCAAGATGTTAGTGACTGCATAGTAAAAGTTTTTTTTTTTTTCCTAATGTAGGTGGTTTTAATTACAGCTCTGTGTGCTCTGTTTATCTAGCCTGTACCCATTTGCTTTTCTTAGAGAAATGCATGCTAGAGAGGAGGCAGAGCTCATTCACGTATGGGCCCAGTGGTGTGGTGGTAAAGTTATTCTAAAGCCAGCAAAAAAACAATCATTTGAATGTGAATGAGCTTGGTACATCCAGCAGATAGACGTGGGTTTGATTCTGACATCCTCCACTTGCAAATACTGTGCGACTCTGAGCAAGTCACAACCTTCCCAGTGCTCCGGGTCGCCCCTGAAAACAGGCCCCTGTGCCTAGTGGGCCTTATCCGGTTCCCAAAGGAATACATTGTACCAGCAGCCATATTTGTGTACAGCTACAGGTCTAGAAATGTAATTTTGCATGCGGTGTCTAGGATGAAATACCAACATTTTAATTTAGCTAATCCATCCAAAAGTCTGGTATGCTGGCTCAGCCTAAACACAGTTCCATTGTACACTTGTATACATCGTATTTATAAATAAAAACAATTGGTATTCCACTGTGAAGTGCTGGTGTGCTTGGAACACCAAACAAATGTAACACTGAGCCTGAAGATACAGTCCACAGAATGCCTGTGCATGTCAGCATTGAAAAGGTTAAGCAGAAAACAACCCGTCATCTCATTTTCTTAACCTCTTTGCTACTGAAGTAATAATCAGAGCTGCAGCATTTTTGTTAAGAATTCATTCAGATGTGAAGCACCTTGCTGCCGGCTCTGAATGTGCTCTATTATCATTTACAAGGATAACCATATTAAAACACTTTATTATGAATGTAATAATACTGCAGGAACATTATGAAACAAACAGGAGCAGTTAATCACATGTATCTTTTACGTCCTTGCCAAGATGCTTCTCCTGTGAATGAATTTGTAATGAAAAAAAAAAAAATTAAGATTGTACCCTGATGAAACCTTGTCAGCAAAATAGACAATCATGTCATGGCTGTCGGCGTCTGTGTGGTCATCCAGTCAACTCAGATAATTTATTTGTTTTTGATACCAGATATGGTACACTAGGCACAATCTGGGAGAGTTGTGGTTACAGTCAGAGACAAAAATTACAATTACAGTGTCATCAGCAGTGCAAGTAACATTCAGAAACAACAGTGGGATCCAGAAATAAGTTTCAAAAGTGCACAAGACAATAGCAGCAAGAACATCACTGGAAATGAAATAGAACAACAGTATAAGTGACAACATGACGCCAGTCAGTACCTGAGTGAAAAAAGACTGTTGAGAACATGAGAGAGATAATAACCATGGGTACTAGGCTATTAAAAAAAATTAAAATTCGATTAGCCTATTCGAAACTGCGGAGGTCGTTGACCTGAGTGAATTAGCATCCGCTTTAGCAAATTATTAAAGAGAAATGTGCACAGTTCTAGGCTGAGCTAAGCCCTGCTAGGGACAGGAGCAAGGACCTGCGAGGCGTAATGAGTCCTTTAGAGCCCTGGAGAACAGTGATTGACTGGAAGAGCAGCACATATTCCCAGGGGCCCTGTTTTCAAAAGGGTTTCTCCCATTCTGTGCATATAGCAAAGAACTTTTGGGCAGGGGTCCCCAGGGCTCTGTGGAAATAGTAGTGGCTTTAGAGCAGCTGTGCGCTCCCGTTAATGAGTTAAAAGAAAATTTGGCACATTCTCCCCGAGTCTTGTTCCATTAGCTGCCATGATTTATTAATTGATTGACTTATTTAGTTAACCTCATGACCTGACTGAACAGAAGCTAATATCCAGCAAGGCCCCTGCTGCATCAACACATTTTAAAAACTCAATGGGCCATGGCGCACAGAGTCCAGTATTAAGCTTTATTACTGTTAGAAATGGGCCCCTAACACAGAAGCCAGGTCTACAAGGGTTCACCCCGCTTGTAAGATGTAGGTCTGAGTTCACTGTGCCGCCGGCAGGTTGAGATTTGAAGTTACTGCCTCGGATTAGTTTCCAGGCATTAACATGAGGGAGGGGTAAAGGGGGATTGCCTGGGGTGGTTGTTCCTTGGAGGTGACATTTGTCTTTGGACACTGGAGCTGGCTAACACATCTGTAAGTCACAGTTACAGCAGCACTGGCAGTGCACTGCTGTGTAGGAGCCTGCCGAAGTGTCCCAGCTGTCTTGCTCCCAGCATCTCTTAGCTATAGCATGTCATAAATCACGTCTTTATCTTTTATTCTTCTTTTTTTTTTTTTTTTGCATCACAAACAGGTGTCAGTTAAATTATTTTTTCTATTCATAATTTAAGCATAAATGACAGAAAATGTTACTGTGAAATAAAAATTGATTACAGTTGATTAGGTAAGGGATTTTTTTTATGGACTGTGCATTGTCTTAGTGATATGGTGTGTTTTCTCTCTCTCCCATGGCTCATAACTGCATTTTGTGATGGTCGCTGAACACCAGATGGATTTGGCTGCTAGTACCGAAGTAATCAAGCCCCACTCTCCCTTTGACAGATGCTATTTAGCAAATGGAGTGATAGCAGTGTCCTGTCGCTTTCCGTGATGGAAATCCATGTTCGGAGGTAACTGCTGAAGCTCGCTGGCACCTCCACCAATGGCTGGGGATTCCTGGGGGAGAATTCTGTCTACGTTTTTTAACACTTCTATATTGACGTTGTTCTCCAAACATCCAGGCAGGGGCCATTTCATCTAAACTTCATGTGCGGTGTTTCAGTGGGAAAATGTGTTAGACTGGTGACTAGAAAACTGCACTTCACCTGTCAGTGAGAACACGTCTTCCAGCCTTACTTGTACAAAGATAATATATTTTCCTGTGATGTCTCATGAATCCTGTCTTAAAAAAAGTGTTGCTCAGCTGGCTGGAGTGCGGGTCTGTATAGATGGCTGATTGTACGATCTAGGCATTTTTATGCTTGGGGCGCTGCTTTTAAGAATGGTGAAAGCACTGCTTGTGTGTGCCATATGTTACTTGTGGGCTTTTTTCTCACATGACATCTTATGATGTGAAGTACATTGTTGTGCAGCCTGCATTACTATTTCTATTACCACCCAATCGATTTATGATTTGCTTGTAAAAGACCGAGGGCTAGATATTCCAAGTATGTACAAGTGCAGTTTGGCTGCTAGTGCAAATTTTAAAGCACTCTACAGGCAGCGCAATGCCTGCCCAGAGTTTCTAGCAAAAGCACCAGAATTTGCAGCAGCTAAAAAATTCTGGTGTTTTGAACTTTGTTGCTCCCGTCACAATGATGGCTCACCTGTGATTGACACACAAAGCACTGCTGCTGAAAGCTTTCTCACAGTGGTGCCCTGACAGATTGTACTACTTTGATCTGGATGTGTGAATGTACCAACAGAATTAAGAAATAAGGCATGATCAGGGGTTAGATTAACAACCTGTTAATTGCATCCTAGGGGTGTGATGTGGTACGAGGTGCAGCCGAGTGCCATATTGCCCCTTGGGGGTGATTGACTGTTAATCTAACTCCTAGGAGTGCCTTTTTGCTATTATAAAAAATGTATTCCAAAAGAAAAGTGTAAGAAGTGTACTGTAGAATGGGTTATTTTTCTTACACTTTTATTTTCTCCATATTCATGGGACACTAGTTTCCTGTGAAAATAAAATTACAGTGAACATAACCTGGTATGCTAAGCTCTGAATGCTGCACTAGGCGTCCTACATATCTCCCCTAGACTTTCACTAGACATCCCCCCCACCCAAACTCTGGTTATGCTGCCATGCTTTTAAAACAAACTGAGAAAAGGAGACTAGTAAAACACCAACTACAGCTCTGAGATGCATAAATATGAGATGCAGTACTAGATGGCATGCTGGCATTTTCAGCGTTAGAGTGATCAGTGTTCTATCCTCACTGACCCTAATGTTCGTTAATGCAGGCACACTTAAACCAAACTCCAAGCAAATCAAAAATAAAATAGAATAAAAATATGAAGTAGCATCCCAGTAGAGTTCAATAAGGCAGATCCAAGGTGCCGACCAACTCGCTGCTTGCTGCTTCCGCTTTGCAAGTGGCTGGCATGTTGACATCTGAGCAGTGTCACTACACTGCAGATTGCCCTCAAACACAACCACCCTCCTCTCACAATTAAAGCCACAAAACTTAGAATATCATTTTATATTTAAGGTACAGAGGAATCTAGACCTCAGATTTCAGTTTACATTGTCACTCTCTGCATACCTATGTAAATTGGAGTTAAATCAATCAATCAGAATCTTTATTTTACTAGGTGAAACACTTTTGCGAAAACTCATTTTCGAGGTAGACCTGGGCAGTATACATAGTCAATACACAGAATAATGTTACACAATCGAAAATGTGCAAAAGAAACAGGATACAATTGGGAATTGTCACAATATGCAATACAGTATATATGAACAAAATAGAAAAGGCAGATACCCAATGCAATATATACATGGAGCTTGCAGGCAGTCAATATACAATATATACAGACAAAATAAAAGGCAGATACCTTATGCAATATATACATGGAGCTTGCAGGCAGTCATAAGTGAAAAGACCTTAAAATAAGCAGGAAGGAGAAGGTCAATAAACAAGTTTATGAGGAGAAACTCACAGTGGTGGTGGTGGTGGGGGGCAGGAGGGTACAAAGCGTTTTGAAGGAGCCAGAGGACACCAGGTGAGGAGCCTCTGTTGGCTGCGGCCATTTGGCAACAATTAGGGAAACAGGATTCCTTGACAGAACGTACATATAGCGTTTGAGAGAGGAGGAAGGAAGTGGGTATAAGGTGTCAGAAGGTGCTGGGTTGACCCTGTGTGCAGGGCCTCTGTTGACTGATGACATAAGGCAATAATCAGGGAAAGCAGTTGCAAGACTCATTGTCATCAACATAATGATTGACTGATTTTCTCACTGCCATTTGTCTGGTCTATCAATAAAGTACATACTACGGAGGTAAAAAACAAGCATTTGTCAATGATGAATGTTTGCTTGCTGGTATTAGCATTGGAAGTGCAGGAGTTAGATGCAGAATAGGAATGGCAGTGAAGTATTGAAGTGACGACAACCCCAACCCCACTTTACAGAGATGGGCAGGTATTTGGGTGTGCCTTTGGGTCGTCGCCCATAACGCTCACACCATTTCACCTCACCCTACCCAGCAGACACCAGCAGGTGTTGAGGTGTGCCTTGGTGTGTTCGGCTTTACAGTCACCCCATTCCATAAGGAAATATTCTGAAATGGGTGCAGTATAGGAGAATGGGGTGAGCTTTGGGGCCGATGAGTTCAAGGCACACCTCGATGCCTGTCACTAGCTGCAAGATTAGGGTGGGGGTGGAATGGCGTGAGCATTACTGTCGACAATCCCAAGTCACATCCCTGACGCCTGTCAGTACCTGCAGGGCAGGGCGTTATGGTCAGAAACTCTAATGCCCTGGGCATTTCTTGTATTTTCACTCCAAGTTTTCAACATGGGCTTTTTGTGACCCCACCGCATGAATAGTGACACTGTCAGTTTGTTAGCTGAAAGGTGGTTTTGCACAGGTACTGTGCCATTTAGCGCCACAGGTGCGAAAACACATTTCAAATGGGATGTAAAAAATTACAGCTGTACTGTTCATGAGGAGGTGTAAAAAAATGGTAATGTTGAAAATCTGGAGTGAAAATATAAAAAAATTGGTGAAGCCACTAGCGTACGTAGAAACTGCACAATACACACCCGTAATGCAATTATTTTGGGGATTTTTTTACAGCAGATTTTCAACATAGGCATTTTGGGTCTTCTGCTCATGAACAGTGGCACTTTGATTTTCTTAATCTGTCCTGCACATTGATTTTGCACAGCGACCGCGCCCATTGTTCGCCAGATGTGCGAAACCACATTTTTGGCAGGATGCGAAAAATGACAGCTGTACTGTTCATAAGGAGATGTGCAAAAATGGCAATGTTGAAAATCTGGACTGAAAATATTAAAAATTCTGGAAGTTACGAGTGTGCGTGGAAACTATGAAACGCACGCTCTTAACATAGTCATTTTGTGGAATTTTGTCACCAGATTTTCAACATAGGCATTTTGGGACCTCTGCTCATGAACTGTGTCATTGTGATTTTCTTAATCTGTCCTGAACATTGATTTCCCACAGCGACCACACCATTGTGTGCCGTATGTGTGAAAACACATTTTGGGCAAGATATGAAAAATGACAGCTATACTGTTCATAAGGAAGTGTAAAAAAATGGCAATATTGAAAATGTGGAGTGAAAATATTAAAAATTCTCAAAGTTATGAGCGTGCATGGAAACTGCGCAACACACACTCGTAACACAGTAATTTTTCAGACATTTTCCACCAAATTTGTAACATAGGCTTTTTGGGAGCCCACTCCATGAACAGTGACACTGTCGTTTCGTTAATCAATCCCAAAAGGTGATTCTTAGCAGTGACTGAAAAATCACCTTTTGGGACCGAATAACGACATGCCAATGACTGAATTCATGAGGTGGGGTCCCAAGAACCCCATGTTAAAAATTTGGTGCCAAAAATCACAAAATGGCCCAGATATCCACAAAGTTGAAAAAAACATTTATGCCATTATACAGCTCACCGGCATTTCTTCAGTTCGCGGTTGGCTTTGAAGAGTGCAGACATGTTCCCTCCACGAAGATCATTGCGCCAGACTCCAGAGGTAAGTATGGGGTGAGGGGTGTGGGAGGTGGAGTGTGCAGAGGGTGGGTCTGAGTTGGGGAGGGCCACAAACAACGAGGATCATTTTTCTTTACAGGTAAAAAAATAAAAAACACATCGCGGAAGGCTTACTTAATCAGGGACATTTGGCACGCTGGGTGTGCTCCCGCGTGCAACCTGGGTGTTTTTTTTGGGGGGGGGACTGGAGCTGACGGAGATTGGGCTCCCCGTTGGTAAAAAAAGAAAACTTGACCAGCCAGAGGGTGAGCGGAGGAATGAAGGAGCGGGGAGGACAGCATCAGAGGAAAGAAGTAGGAGGGATTTCTTTGCAGCTGGAGGGTGAGCCAGGGAATGAGGGAGTGGGGAGGACAACAGCAGAGGGAGGAAGCATGAGGGATTTCGTTGGTAGCGATGTGCAGGAGGGCCGGAGAAGCTGCGTGATGTCAATATGCTAAATACACATGTTACCACCGCTGATTGCAGTGGTGGTTTTCTTTGAACTGAAGACCACTGCAGCTGAACTGCTGTCAGATCTACATTAGTTGATGACACACTTGTTCTTCAGTCACCGACGCCTGCACCAGCTGTATATTGTGTGCACTTAGCAACATTCTTCCAGCTGCAGAGGTGGCACATAAAACAGAAGCAAGTGCTGTAAGTATACATTCATGAATAAAGTAGATCTGGATGGAGTAAGGGGAGAGGAAGTGGGATGGGGGCATAAACAGACATAGAAAAGCAGGGATCTCATGCACAACAATAAGGTGATGAAACTTCACTGTAGAAGTAGAAGGTAATATATGTCCGTTCCTGTTCCTCTCTGCCCTGCTACCTCTCCTGACTTTATGTCCATGGCAACGGCAATCAGGATGGGGGAACTAGTTCACAAAAAACACACACTTTTAGAAATTTTTTTTTTTTTTAAAAAGCAAAAAAAAAAAAAAAAATATTGATCACTTAATGTCCTATCCTATTGCATAAATGAAATACACAGAGGGGACCTTATGTGATAAATAACATCTTCCTTCGAGAGGGCTCTTGCAGTAGGTACTCACATATAGGACTAGGCTGCCAGGCGCTAGGACCACACGGAAAACTTCTAGCTAGCAGTGTCTGGTGGGGGACTGCCCCCAGCAATGTCACGTAACCGACGTCAGCGTGGCACCATAAAGGGAGCAGTCCCCATGCCCGCCCTCCAGTTCTTTCCCACCATCGATCTGCACACGTCAGACCTTGCAGAAGATCATTGCTACTGTCGACACCATCTTTGGATGAGTATAGTGTTTGAATTAAACTGTTTCTTATAGTTTTCTTCTTGTTAAAAAAGTATATATTGTCGATCATGCATGTCATCTCCAGCACCTTCAGACTCTCATAAGAACAAGTGCAACTCCTGTGGCACTCAGCTCCCTCACAAGGATGGCCATTCCCTCTGTCTTTTTTGCCTGGGCCGAGGCCATAAGATTGAGGGGTGTGAGCATTGCCAGAAATTCAGTCAGGCCACATGTAAATGCCATCAGCAGTCCCTGGAAGCTCATCTTTTGAAAGAAAAGATGGCCAACATGGAAAAGGAGCTGAAGAAACACAGACACTCTTGTTCCTCTCTGGAGGGCTATCATAAGAAGAAAAAGGACAAGGAGAGACATAGGGACTGGGAAGGGAACCCATTAAACCCGCCTCCTCTGGTTGGAGTCACAGCCCTGAAGGTAACTTCGTCTCCGGGGGATCTGTCTTCGATGATCATTTTGGTAGCTACCAAACGGCTGTCAGCGCCCTGCATCTGGCCCGGGCTCGGGCCCGACTGGAGCCTCCGAGGATCAGGAGGCACCCACCTCCTCCAAAGCCTCAAAGATTCAGGGGCCTAGTGGTACGAGCGGGACTGGTAAGTCGAGTTCCCGCTCCAACGGGTCTCGCATGGCTATAGCTGCTAAGTCATCTGCTAGCTCCTCCGATGGTCACACGGCCCCAGGTCCTCTGCCAGGCCCCGATAACAGGCCTGATGATGGGGTGACAGACTAGCTGATGATAGATATGCAGCTGATGATGGAGATTACTCTAACTTCTCCTTTACCAGCAATTGAGATGGTACCTCCAGCTCCTCCTGCAGGGGAACCAGAGTTCGGAGATCACCCGCCATCGGGGACCTCACCACCCCCTACGCTGGAGCCTCAAACGCCTGAGCCACCATCGAACCAGACAAAGGTCCCTCTGACTCCCTCAGCCCAGGCGGTTCTTCAGGAACCACTGTCAGGCCCAACACCTGAACCATTGGGACCCTCAGGGTTTACTATCCCACTCCTGGATCCCCCGTCGGGGCCCTCTGCACCCCCATCAAGGAGTTTTCTGGAACCTGCAGTCCCACCATCAGGACAGACACCGGGCCCCTCACCCCTCCATCAGGCCCTACGCTGGGACCATCTGGCAACCCCTTTGAGCTCCCAACACCGGGTCATCCAGTGCTGCACTACCCCATGCCAGGGTACCCGATGCCGCAATACCTGACACCAGATTTTCAGACACACGGTTATCTTCCATCTGGCTTTAATTACCCATATTATGGGTACCCGAGTTATGGATTCCATAACCCTCCACCCCCACCACTACTGGCAGTCCCTGTGCCGGACCGAGTGTGCCTGCCATTAGGGTGCCATTGTCCAGGGTTCGCCACCCCTTCCCCGAGGTCCTCCCCCCCGAGTTGATATCTTTAGTTGGGGGTGCGGGGCCACCTCACATTACAACGGGATTTCGCCAGAATTCCTGAGCCCTGATGGCGAGCACACTCAGGCTGGCGCGATTCCCACCCAGAACCCCGCCCCACAACTGCAGGTGGATTTGCAAGCAATCCTTAAGTTGTAGTGGACAGAAGCAAAGTCACAGCTCATGTCAGAGCTCGAGAAACACCAGCCGATGACGACCTCTTCGCCGGCCCCTAGGCCTCTTTCTCTGTCTCCACCTCCAATGTTTGAACCTTGGATCCCAACATTGGACAGACGAAAGGAATCATTGTCGTCTAATCTGTGGCCTATGAACATTTCCTGGCCATCTGAATTCTCAAGGCCGATGGACATTGCACCTCCGATGATCAGCTCACCTCACATTGGCTTATCATCAGACTCTGACAATGATTTGGTTCCCTCGGACTCTGACTTTGAGTCCCCTACACCGGAAGACCATGGACCAAAAGAATCTACCAAATCCCCATCCAAGGACCCTTCCTTTTTGGAGCTCCTCTGGGAGATCCATGTGGCATACGACTAGCGTACGGTTGCTCAGGATCCACTGAGAAAGAGACTGGCTGATCACCTGGATTTGGCAGATACCTCACCAACCATCATTCCACCCTGGACAGAGCCACATGAGGATTTGGTCACAACAGTTTGGAAACAGCCTTCCTCCCTGTCTCCAGTGTCCAGGAAGGCAGACAGACTTTACCATATCCCAGAGGGTAAGGACCACCTTAGCCTCCATCCCAAGGCTGACTCAGTGGTCACCAGCATGGCCCATGATAGGTCCACAAAACCTAAACACCTTAGTGCTTCTCTTCCCAACAAGGAATCTAAGGTTCTCTACCAGTACGGGAAAAAGTTCTATTCTTCTTCCACACTGGGGATTAGGGTGTTAAATTGTGTTGCCCACATGGGGGATTACTAAAAATCAATCTTAGGACAGCTGGAGTCTAAAATAGACTCCCTCCAAGACTCAACCTTGAAAGAAGAAATGGCAGATCTAGTCAGGTCGGCTAGATCTGTATGTAGACATATGCTAAGAGCTACCTATGATGCAGTTGATGTTGCTGGTAGAGGCTTGGTGTCTGCCATCAGCCTCTGGCGCCGCGCGTGGCTTAGGATCTCAGGTCTGGCACCTGAAGTATAGACAGCCATACAGGATGCCCCCTTTAGAGGTTCAGTTCTATTTGGGGGAGATGTCAAGGACATCATAACTGATTTACAGGATAAGGGCAAAGCCTTGCACTCTGTACAATTTATGTACAAGCCACCCCAAAAACAAAAGAAGCCATTTTGGAGACAACAACTCCATCAGCAAAGACAGCCACAAAACCAATGCCAAAACAAACATCGGGCGCCTTTGACTGGTAGAGCCCCCATGGACAAATCCCAAAAGGCCTTGGGCACTGCAGCCTCCTCCCTGCCCAGTGCCTCCTGACTCTCTAATCCTTCCACCTCCACTGGATCACTTTCCAGAGGAACCGGTAGGGGGGAGGTTCTCCCTCCACCTTTTGGAGTGGGAGAAAATCACAACAGATTCATGGGTGCTACAATTGGTGGCAAAAGGTCACACAATAGAATTCACAGAGAGATAACCAAAAATCCCCACAGTCACTCATTCTATCCACCTCATCACATACCCTTGGTAAGAGAGGAAATAAACTCCCTGTTGACACAGGCAGCAATAGCGCCGGTTCCAAAACAACATCAAGGGAACGGGTACTATTCACACTTCTTCCTGGTACCCAAGAAGACTGGTGATCCCAGACCCATTCTCAATCTGAGCTCCCTGAACCTCTTTGTGGAATACAAAAGGTTCAGAATGTTGTCTCTTCCCAGCCTACTTCCTCTATTACAGAAGGGTCACTGGATCTGTGCTTTGGACATGCAGGATGCCTACCTGCATATCCCGAGTTTTCAGCCGCACCTCAGATTCCTCCTGTTTTCCTTTCAGAGAGAGCATTTTCAGTTCAAAGCTCTTCCCTTTGGCCTTTCGTGGGCACCAAGAATGTTCTTGAAGTGCCTTGCAGTGGTGGCAGCCTTTCTGCGCAGACAGGGGGTATAAGTATTCCCATACCTCGACAATTGGCTGATTTCAGCTCCATCAAGAGATACTCTGGCCAACACTTTGACTCTTACCCTGCATGTTTTTCAGCAGGTGGGCATTACAGTCAATCATCCCAAATCCCACCTCTTTCCTAGCCAACAGCTCCAGTGTATTAGAGCAGTATTGGACACAGTTCAGGGCAAGCCCTTCCTGTCACAGGACAGGATGGCAACATTACAATAGGCATGCCTGGTAGCATCACAGAGGACACCAGCCAGGTCAATCCTTCGACTGCTCGGGCTCATGGCTGCGGCTATCCCTTCGGTCCCCTTTGCCAGACTACACATGAGAGTCTCTCAATGGACCCTCAGAGTGCAGTGGGACCAAAGATCAGATGATCTAAAGCACAAGATCCTGGTTCAGGACCTCTCTTGGTGGCAAAACCTGGACAACCTCTACAAGGGTGTCCCATTCTGCTCAGACATTCCCACCCAAACCCTGACGATGGATGCCTCAGGTCTGGGATGGGGAGCACTCCTGGGAAAAACCACAGGACACAGGGTCTTTGGTCCCACAACGAACTGTCCCTTCATATCAATGTACTCGAGATGAGGGCAGTGTTGAACGTCCTAAAGGCTTCCCAACACCTTATCCAAACATTTCAGGTCATGATTCAGATAGACAACATGTGCGTAATCTGGTACACGAACAAACAGTGTGGAACCCGCTCTTATCCCCACTTCACATGCCAGGTGTTCAAAACATCCTGGCAGATGCACTCAGACGCACACAAGCTAGTGCGTATGAGTGGGAGCTCAGACAGTCGGTGGTAGACTACATCTTCGGAAGGTGGGGAAGGCCACAGATAGACCTGTTCACCTCACCACTCAATGCAAAACTACCAACCTTCTACATGCTCACTCCAGGACGTGGTGTTTTCTGGCGAGATGCGCTATCTCTATGCTGGAAGGGAAGGTTCATGTACGCCTTCGCTCCACTTCCATTGATTCACAGAGTACTGATGAAGCTCCAGACAGAAGGAGCACAAATGATTCTCATTGCCCACTTCTGGCAGAGACAAATATGGTTCTCTCTTCTGCAACAGCTGTCAGTGGAACCTCCATTTCCACTGCCAGTCTCTCAAGATCTCTTGACACAGGAACAGGGGAACCTGGTACATCCAGATCTCGGGGCCCTTCATCTGCATGCATGGCACCTACTGACATAGCTGCTACATGTTTTGGGATCTCCCTGAGAGTAGCACGAATTCTGATGAAGGCCAGAAAGCCTTCCACTAGAGCCACTTAGCTATGAAATGGAAAAGGTTTTCCATGTGGGCAGACTCGAAGGGGCTAGAACCTTTCTCCTGTTCAGTCACACAGATCTTAGATTACATGCTCCATCTCTACGATCTGGGTCTCAGTTACTCGACTTTGAAAGTCCATTTATTTGCCATTTCTGCCTACCACATCCCTGTGGGAAGCAAGACTATGTCCCAGCTGGAGGTATCCAAAACCTTCTTAAAAGGGATCCTCCATTTAAACTACCAGTACGGAGCTCTGCTCCACCCTGGAACTTAATGTATGCACGTTTTTCTCCATGACATTATGACCCCATGTCTTTATATGCAATCCATAACACAGTTTTTAAAAAAAAAAAAATTCCCTTTTTGTATCTGTGAAATTGTATCCTCATTCATACAGGTCCCTTTGGAAGTGGAATAAACAGAATAGAGGAGATATTGCAAGACTCATTTTTCATGCCAAGCCACTTCTCCTGAAACACTATGTAACTCCATCAGGCCATGACATGCACATGAATCCCTTGTGAGAGAAGGCTCCCCAGCCTGTCACAAGGTGCTACCCATGTGACTAAACACTGCGCCATACCTTCCTAGACTCAGAGCGGTGGTGTGCGACAGGGTTGCACCCCCCAATCCTTGTGCTGTCCAGCCAGCTCCCAGAGCTTGTCCCCGAACCCAAGTCGCTGTCACAGCAACACAACATGCTACCCACTGGCCCAATGGCTGGTGCTGCACACAACATTTCTCCATAACTTTTAGGTAATTCTATCGACCCGTGATAACATGTAATCAGTAACCCTGGCAAAAATGTGTACAGTGCAATTATTCATTGAGTAGATCTGTTCTTTCAACAGGTCCACACATTATTATTCCACCTTTCCGGGCATAATTACTTTATTTTTCTAAAAAATGACAGATTAATTCATTTGGCCAGTTAGTCATTTCAGATGGCATCCCTATACCTTAAAGGCACATATAAATCTGTAAAAGGTAAGGTATGGAGTTAACAGGTCTATGCTATGGTGAAGTATTTGTTTAAGCTGGCCGTAGTGTAAGAAAACTTGAGACTGAAAATTTTATTAGGCTGCAGCACAGATTGAGCAACTCTCACAGTACCTGGTGTGTTGTGCCACTTTCTCTGGGAGTGGGAGCTGTGGTAGATAAATGACTATTCATTTCTGTGGCAGAATGCAGCCCTGTCATTAGCTCATGTATGATGTGATAGCACTGATAACATCACATGTTGAGCATTGAGGGCTTGGAATATAAAAGGAGGGAAAGGAACCAGGTGCTGCAGATAAAATGGAAATATTAAAGAATCACCAAGAACAAGGAATTCTGCAGCATTGCAGATATTCTGTGGTAGGTTACGAGTTCTGCGCAAAATTCTGCAGCTGCAGAATGCTAGGGGCCTTGAAAATATGAGGTCCCCCTTTTGGGTTCCTGTAGCAGCTGCAGTTCTGAGGTGGCTCATCAGTGTTTGCTACCATCCCTGGGAGCAGCCAGGGAGTGCAACCTGTACTTTGTTACAGACTTTTTATCCTCCACCCCTTGGCCTCAGCAAGTGTCATCCACCAACTCCATTGTCTGGCCCTGAACCTCAAGAGATCCCCTTACCTGCCCCACAGTGGGACACCTTTTTCCTCCCCAAGGTCTAACATTGGTAGCAGGGAACCCCCTTGCACTAGACAGACAGGTGACTCGGAGCCCAAGCCTGCTGTGGCTTCATCCAGCTGGTCTAAGGGATAACATTTTGCCCTGCTTGCTCCCTCCTGCTGCGTTGCTGGCTCAACATTCTACACCAGCATGGAATGGGCTTGCGCATAGGTTGGATGAGTGTCGGTCCTTCCATCCATCATGTCGCATTGCCTGTTCCTCCTGCGGGCCCTCAGGATGCCTGGCCTAGCGGCATATGGGCAACCACCCACCCTGATAGGTGAACATCCTCTCCAGCATAGGCAGACTTGTTCCTGAACCAGGGTCACTAGTCTCATGAACAGCAGCAGCCCTGCCTCTGTGCAGCTGGACTGGCCTCAGGAGTCCAGCCTGTACTATGTATACCCCTACTGACAGACTGGATGTGCATGTGTAGACAGTGAGTTACTGTGTTTGGTGTTTCAACTGTCTGAGGAGTCCCCCTCTACTTCAGTGCACCAGAAACACAGTAAGAATCTTGTCTGGCTCCTTCCCATGGTTGAGAGCCATGTGGAACCAAATGGTGGTTGGAGAGGTCACCTACTTTATGTTAGGAAACGAGTATGCTTACTTGCTTACAATCTAAAATTCAATCTGATAGATACATACATACGTATGTACATACAGATATACAGTTAGCCTAAAAGAAAAAGAAGGAAGACCATTGGTTCAAGTGGTTTGCCCCCCACCAGCTCAGTGGGACTACTCTGTCATCCTTTTTGTCATCAAAATATTTGTCTCGCCTACGTTCACAGGTAGTAACCACATAAACAGATACCACCTGCTCCAGGAGTCTGTTCCAAGCATCCACGATTCGTTTTGTGAAATATTTCTTGGTATTTCTCTTGGATTTTCCTCTTTACAGTGATATTTTGTATTTGTTTTCTCATCCCCCTACATGTTGAAGAACTATATGTGGTCTTCTAATATTATTTCCTTCACGTATTTCAAGACTGTGATCATATTTCCCCTTGTCTTCTGTTTTCCATGGAAAATAACCCCAGATCTGATGTTGTGGGTATCTCTTGCAGCAGGCCACACCTATGAAACTATAGCCGCCAGGCACACTTAGTGCCTGGCGGCTATAGTTTCATAGGTGTGACCTGCTGTGAGAGGACCCTCACAGATCACTGTTATGGTAAGTTCTTACGTAACTGTACTTTCTGGCAGGTGGAACTCTTGTTTTCCAAGCCTTTAATCACCTTGGTCCCACTCTTCTGCACCTTTTTGATCCTACCAGTATCCTTCTTGAGATGTGAAGACCCTGACTATACACTATACTCAAGACAGGTGTTATACAAGGATTTAAGTAACCGCATTATGATATCACCTTTGCTCTGCAGATTATCTTTTTCTTGATGCATGCCATGTTTGTGTTGTTGTTCCCTTTAAAACTGGCTGTCAGTCACTATACCCAGTTTTTTTTCCCTCTTGGGATTTGGTACTCTCTGTACCTTTTGTAATAGTTCAGAAATCACATGGAGATACAATTGCACACATGCAGTAACTATATAATTAAAATAAAATAAAACTGGGGTGGCGCCAACAGCTGCCAAGGGAAGCTGCTCTTCCCATTGACTCTCCCTCGAGGAACCCTTTAAACTTGAAATTTTGTGGTTTAAAGTTATTTATTGTAGCCAAAAGTGTTTGTATTAATAGTAGTTGCAGTTTGTTATAGGTGCAGCGAATCGGGTTTGCTTAGAGAATGGGAGACCCGAGAAAATCGATGAATGAAGGATGCAGGAGATGTGGGCAGCAGACTGCAAGGCACAGCAGCACAGGCAGAGCTGCTGCAGAGAGTGAGATACAAAATGCGGACTTTACAGTAAACAGTGTTACGCAGGGTATACCCCAAGTATGTATGCATTTGTAATCTACTCTTTGATTATGCTGCTGGTATCAACATTAGAAAAGAACTGACTAAAATTAGAATGTAGCAGGCAAAATGAGGATGTTCAAAATAGTAAAAGGTTGTCACGCACGAAGTAATGGAGGTGGTACTGAGTAGGGCAGCCAGCCTGCTATCTAACTACTTGTCAAGGAAGCTCAGCATTCAGTAACCAAAACGCCTAATGTCCAAGCCAAAAAAATATATTTCAAGTACTTTAATGTGGCAGAATGTAGAAAACACACGACTAGAGTCCTGAGCCCTGGCGCTTCAACTCTATCCAGGTCTTCGTCACGGGGCGTCTCTCATACCCCAATGAAGGCCCAGACAGTGCTGAAGCCGTGGAACTCAGGACTCCAGTCAGTGTGTTTCTACTATCACATTAAATATATCTGACCCTGGCTTGGATTGACATAGGCCAGATATTCAAACTGCGCCATTCTGAGGCAAGCCCCTGCACTGCTCAAAATAGTTGCGCGGGGGGTGTGGCGAGCGATATTCAAAGAGTTGCGCTGTTGAGCAACTCGCTTTGAATATCACCCAACCACAACATGCGCGAGTGGAACTTGCGCCACCGCAAGTTGCCAGAGTTGAGCATTAAACTTGCGGTGGCGCAAGTACCATTGCGCCATGCCCAAATTTCCGATATTCAAAAGGTGACATGCAAATGGGGCCATAATTTATGCAAGGCACAGGGGGCCATTTGCATCTATTTATGGCCCCATTTGCAAGCCATTAGCATGTAGGTGCGCCGATCCCCGAGGACTTGCGCCTGGCCGCCCTGCCAGGCAGCAGCCGTCGGGGACCGACGCACCCTGCAGACCGATCGCGGGCAGTATCTCTGTGTATACATTCCCCCACACACAGATCCGAAGCCGATCGCGGGAAATAAATAACATAGAACCCCGCCCACATCTCGAAGTCAATCGCGGGCAATAAAATAACATGACCCCCGCCCACATCTCCGAAGTCCGATCGCGGGCAATAAAGTAACATGAACCCCCGCCCACATATCTCCCGAAGTCCGATCGCGGGCAATAAAGTAACATGAACCCGCCCCCGCCACACATCTCCGAAGTCGATCGCGGGCAATAAAAGTAACATGAACCCCCGGCCCACATCTCCGAAGCCCGATCGCGGGCAGAGCGGTATCAACCCCCAGTGCCCGATCGCGGGCAGAATGTAAAGCCCCCAACCGAATATCTCCCTGGTGGTCCAGTGGACCGTAATGCCCGATCGCGTGCAGAATGTCAAGTTACAACCCCCAAACATCTCCCTGGTGTCTAGTGTCCCTCCACCCACCCACGAAGCCCCTCCACCGCTCCCTCCCGGCGGCGGCAGGCGGCAGCATCCACCGCCTACAGCCCGCCGCTCCGCCGACTGACTGTCCGGTAGGGCTGCATGCCCATTGGTGCAGAGCTACAGCCAATGGGCATACCGTACGACAGTCCAGATTTGTGAATGATGTTCATTCACAAATCTGAACTGTCATGTCTGTATGAAGCTACGCCCATTGGCTGTAGCTCTGCACCAATGGCGTGCAGCCCTACCGGACAGTCAGTCGGCGGGCGGGGCAGCAGGCAGGTGGGATGCTGCCGGGGGGAGCGGTGGAGGGGCTTCGTGGGTGGGTGGGGGACACTAGACACCAGGGAGATGTTTTGGGGGTTTGTAACTTGACATTCTGCCCGCTGATCGGGTATTACGGTCCACTGACCACCAGGGAGATATTCGGGTTGGGGGCTTTTACATTCTGCCCACGATCGGGCACTGGGGTTGATACACGCCTGCTCCGCCGATCGGCATCGAGATGTGGGCGGGGTCGTTACTTTATGCCCGCGATTGGGCTTCTGGGAGACGTGGAAGGGGGTTCATGTTACTTTATGCCCGCGATCGGGCTTCGGGAGATATGTGTGGGGGTCATGTATTTATGCTCGCGATCGGGCTGGTGGGGGCACAGGGACCGAGTTGGGGCCAGCCAGGTGGCAGCTGCTGTGTTGCGCCCTGCAATACAGCAGCTCACCTGTGGGTGGCCCTCAACTTGATCCTTTTTGGCTCAAGGTTGTGCAGGCGAGGTTGGGGGGTTGCGCATGCACAACTCTGCACAACCCGACTGAATATCGGGTTGCGCAGTTTATACATGGTTCCTCCCCCTCCTGTTGAGCATGCATTCATTTGCATTGCGCTGTTGCACAACCTGTTGTCAGTGGCGTAACTGCCTCCTGCTGAATATCGCAGAATGGCGCAATGTAGGACTTGCGCATGCGCAACCCTGTTGCGCATGGCGCAACCCTTTTGAATATCTGGGCCTAGGTGTTTTGGTTACTGAGTGCTGAGCTTCTTTGACAAAAATTGAGGATTTTCTCTAGCTATACTGGGCATAGCTGTATTTTAAGAAGGCACAGACTGCATGGCTGGTTACTTGTTACCCCCAATGCCGCTCTGTTCGCTGCCTCAGTAAACTGCGAGGGACTAAATTTGGAACACTGCCGTACTGATGGCCTTTATGAAATTATATGGGCCTATTGAAGCAATAAGGCTTGACAGGGCATTGGTTATACTAGGTTTACCCCATGATCAGGGGCATAGTGAGGCACAAGGTGAAGCTGAGTGCCTTCATCCCCTAACCGTGGGGTAAAAATACTGCAGGAAAAGGTTAAGTAGTTCCTCCGCCTTTTGGGTGCCACTAGGGGTCAATATATTTACTATATTTATAAATGTGCAGGTATGGATAACACACTCACAAAAATCTCTATTTATTTACTAATTATATTGGAAACATCAGTTTTACAAAGACTTGAAGACCTGTGTGTCTTTTTTAATGAGTGAGGCTGTTTTTTTTTGTTGTTTTTTTTTAGTGCACTTCAGTATTTCTTTATCTGAACCTGTATTTGCAATTGGTAATATAGCAGACTATGATGTGACTAAGTAGCAAACAGGATTGAGGGAGTGTGGAACAAATAAAAAAAAAGGGGAGAGATTACTAGTGCCAAAGTGTGATCTGGCTGACAGCTTGTGTAAGTCCTTTGCTTACCTCTGATCATGGTTTTTGTGGGCGGTATGAGTGAGTGTGCAACTGAAACAGCAAGCAGTGACTGCCAGGAGCAGTTAGGTTAGAAAAATGTTCTCATGCCTTTGTCTTCAAGATTATGGTGGTGGAACTGAAGCAGTCTGCCAGTGGGAGGTAGAACTGTACTCGGGCATCTGGATGAGGCCTGTGGTACTTTCATCATTGCTGCTCCTGCAGATGGAGACTGCTGCCAGCTTGAGTCTGTATAGAAAGTGGACAGTCGTACATTGCGAGCTGGAGTGGAAGCGGACAGTTGAAAAATCAGTGCTCAGCAGACTAAGCACAAGCAGAAAAATAAAGTTGTAACAAATAAGGACTGTACATTTTAAACAATAAGTGGATAGGATGTGAACTTGAAACTACATGACTGTTTCAGTTTTTTGTGGGTGTAGCCAAAGAGATGTTTAAAAAAACAAAAGACTGCTTTTCAGAAAATTCTAGGTTGGCACATGGATACAGAACACTCTTTGCCCAGTTTGGCAGGGACTTGTTTTTAGCCATTGGTAGTATTGTCTTAATAAAATGGCTAGAAACAGGTCTTGGCCAATCAGAATGCAGTGATTTAGTTGCCCATTTTATTTTGCTTAATGATATACATACATAGATACATAGACAGTGTCGGCAGATAAGGGCCTATGGCCCACCCAGTCTGCCCATTTGAGCTTGTAAGTTCAGTTTATGTTTTCCTAGAAGTCTGTTGCTCCTTACCCCTGACCTCCAGAATTCCTTTATGTCTATCCCATGCATTCTTAAATCCCGTGATTGTTTCAGCCCCCACCACTTCCTCTGGCAGGGTGTTCCACTTGTCCACCACCCGTTCTGTGAAGAAATTCTTCTTCACGTTTCCTCTGAATCATCCTCCCTCCAGCTTCATCCCATGCCCTCTAGTCCTGAAACATCTTTTTCACTTAAAAATAGTGTATTGCTGCACCCTGTTCCTCCCTGTAAGATACTTGTATGTCTCTATCATATCCCTCTCTCCCTCCTCTCCTCCAGGGAGTACATGTTCAGTTCCTTCAACCTGTCCTCATAGGACTTGTGATGCAATCCATGCACCATCTTCGTTGCCCTCCTCTGAACCTTCTCTACCCTGTCTATGTCCTTACGTAGGTAAGGTCTCCAGAACTGTACAGTGTACTCCAGGTGGGGCCTCACTAGTGTCTTGTATAGTGGAATTATGACCTCCCTTTTCCTGCTGGTGATGCCCCTGTCTATGCATCCCAGCATCCTATTTGCTTTACCTGCTGCCTTGTCACACTGTTTCCCTGCCTTGAGGTCATGAGAGATGATAACCCCAAGATCCCTTTCCTGCTTGGTGCATGCTATATCCTCACCCTCCAACTGATATATCGTGCCAGGGTTTTTGTGCCCCATATGCATTATCTTGCACTTCCTTGCATTGAATTTCAACTGCCAAACCCCTGACCATTCTTCAAGTTTCTGCAGGTCCCTTCTCATTCTATCTACACCCTCTGGTGTGTCTACTCTGTTACAGAGCTTTGTGTCATCAGCGAACAGTGAAATTCTGCCTTCTAGGTCCTCATGAATGTCACTGATGAAGATATTGAATAGAACCGGTCCCAGCACTGATCCCTGTGGTACCCCACTGGTCACTCTTCCCTCTATGGAGTGACAGCCATTTACCACCACCCTCTGTGTCCTGCCGCCCAGTCAGTTACCTACCCACCACACTACTGTCCTCCCCACACCAATATTCCCCAGTTTGTGCAATAGTCTTCTATGTGGCACCGTGTCAAAGGCCTTGCTGAAGTCCAGATAGGCCATGTCCACTGCCCTCCCCTGATCCACCTCCCTAGTCACCCAGTCAAAAAATTCAATGAGGTTGGTCTGACATGACCTCCCCCTGGTGAAACCATGCTGCCTTGGGTCCTGTAGTCCATTGACAACCAGATGTTCCACCAATCTCTCCTTCAGTAGTGCTTCCATGATCTTCCCCACTACCGAGGTGAGGCTGACTGGTCTGTAGTTCCCTGCTTCCTCTTTGTTCCCACTTTTGTATAAGGGACTACATCTGCTATCCTCCAGTCTTTGGGTACCTCCCTGTTTCCAGTGATCGGCTAAACAGGATAGCCAGAGGTTCAGCCACCACCTCTCTTAGTTCTTCTGAGACCCTGGGGTGCACCCCATCTGGCCCCATTGCTTTTCAACTCTTTTACTTCCAGTTCCTTCAGGACCCTTTTTCGTGTAAAGGGACTTGTGTCCATTTCTGCACCATTCTCACCCCTTGTACTCCCTTCAGACCCATTACCCTCCTCTTCCTCAGTAAAGACTGAGCAGGAATACCTGTTCAATATGTCAGCTTTACTGTTATCATCCTCCACACAGCCGCCATCCTCCCCCTTCAGTCTCACTATCCCTCCCTTTGCCTTTCTTTTTCACTTATGTACCTGTAAAAGGTTTTGTCCCCTCTACCCACTGATTTTGCAATGTGTTCTTCTGTCTGAGCTTTGGCTTCCCTTACTGACCTCCCTGCCTCCCTTTGCTTCTCCTGGTACTTCTCCCTATCCCCTTCTGCCTGTGTCTTTTTGTACTGCCTGAATGCAATCTTTTTGGCTTTCACTTTCTTTGCTACCTCTTTGGAAAACCATAATGGTCTCCTCTTCCTACATAGTTCTAGTTTCAGGTTGGACTTAACACTTCTGAGAGCACTGAGTTTCATAAGGCTCTTATGCTGAACATTTTCTCTTTCTAAATGTTTATTAGTTAATGGCCATGACTGTAAGAGTTGTGAGGGTTCTTTGAGGGAGGGGATAGGAGAGGCACCACAATATATGTTGCATTGCCCTGAAGTTTTTTATTAAACCAGTAGCTGTTAGAGTTCAGCTGACGCTTTGAGGTGTTTAACCATTTTAATCACATGGTCTGCTCAACTGCGACAATATGGTGCTCATGTGAACAACTTTATATATGTATTATTTTTTCAGTAAACAACTTGTGTGTGATGTAACAACCTGGGTGATACTGTTAGGTATCATAGGATAAGTATGTTTCGTGTGTGTATAAATATTTGTATGTACTCACCATGGACAGTATTTTAAAGTTTGCATTTTTTTCAAACCAATAAAAAGACAATTTAAATAAAATTGAAAAGCAAATGATGCAGGGCCACCTGATGGTCTCTTAGGTAGGGCTGTACATTCCCTTGGTGGTGACCTGACTTTGGAAGTGAGCCCAGGAAGCTGGTCAGGTGGTCCTGAAGGCTGGGGAGGTACTGCTGCATAGCAGCACTCCCAGCTGGGAAGGGAGGGTGTCTGGTTCTGCTGCTCTAGTACCCCCTGTGGTGGGCCAGGGAACTTGCCTGTGCTGCAGGGGTATACTAGTAGTGTACAAGGCTGCATCAGGTCATAGCTGGACATCAGAGAGGTAGGCAGTGCAAGGGAAGAAAAGGCAGAAAATCCCAGCCGGATGCCACAGGTCCCTTACCAGTGATTGGGCCCTGAGCTCTGATCACGATTTGGGCACTGGTGATGGGGAGGACAGCCTTCCTTCCCTTCCCTCCCTTCCCTGGCTCTGTCATGTGGTGCATTCTGTGAAGGATCACTGGAGCCAGTTAAGATCTGGGAATAGTGGATAATGGGACTGGGCGGGTCGGCACAGTAAGGGGACATAAATATCTATATAAAAAAAGGAAGATGATGGAGAACTTAGAAAGTAGGATGTGCTAGGAAGCAGAGCCACCAAGGAGAAAGTAGAAGAACAGATGCTGGAGACACAAGAACACTACTGGGGTGCCAGCGAGTTTCAGCAATATTTATAAGTAGTTGGAACAGTAACCCCCATCCTCCACCTTCTCCTTAGAAACATAGACATAGATGATGATGGGAAAAAAGACAAATAGCCCATCCAGTCTCCCCATATCGCACCCAAGGGTCTGTTGTCTCTGTAGTGTCCTTGCTTATACTGTTCCCCGTGTCTTTGCCTCTGTCTTCCTGCTGAGGAGCAACTATACCCTTGATTCTATCCCAGCTGCATTTGAAGTCGTTTATGATTTTGGCACCCACGACCTCTTCCGACAGACCATTTCATGGTTCTACCACTCTTTCTGTAAAATAATACTTCCTTACATCCTTTTTAAATCTTCCCCCTATTAACCTCCACTCGTGACCCTCTGTCCTAGCTTTTCTGTTCTGGGTAAATAGCTCATCAGAGTTCACCTTGTTAATTCCCATCAGGAACTTGAAGGTCTCTATCATCTCCCCACTCTCTTGTCTGGTTTCAAGTGAATACATGTTAAGTACCCTTAGCTGATCATCATAGGATCTGCCATCTTGGTCACTCTGTGTTGTGTATCTTCTCTAGCCTGTCCCTATCTTTTTTAGGTGGGGACTTTAGAACGGAGCACAGTATTCCAGGTGTGGCCTCACCAGTGAGCTATACAATGGTAGCATTACCTTCTGCTTTCTACTGTTGAACCCTCTCTCGATGCACCCTAGCATCCTGTTAGCCTTGCTGAAGGCTGTGTTACATAGAATTTGAAACATAGAATTTGATGGCAGATAAGGACCGCTTGGCCCACCTAGTCTGCCAATTTCCATACCTAACGGATAAGCTGTAGATCCTAGTAGCGAATAGCTTACTTCCTTCTGCCCACCACTAGAATTGCCTTATGTCTGTCCCATGCATTCTTGAATTCCCCCACTGTTTTTGACTCTACGACCTCCTCAGGAAGGCCGTTTCATAAATCTACAACCCTGTCTGTGAAGAAATACTTCCACACATTACCTCTGAGCCATGCCCCCTCTATCTTCAAATTGTGCCCCCTTGTTCTTGCACATCTCTTTTTCTGAAAGATGATACCCTCTTGGACTATGTTAATTCCCTTGAGGTATTTGAAAGTTTCTATCATGTCCCCCCTCTTCCTCCTTTCCTCGAGGCTATACATCTTAAGCTCCTTTAGTCTTTCTTCATATATCTTCGGGTGCAGACCCTGCACCATTTTGTTGCCCTCTTCTGGACAACCTCCACCCTGTCTATGTCTTTGTGGAGATGGGGTCTCCAGAACTGTACACAGTACTCCAGATGTGGTCCTACCAACTGTCTGTACAGAGGACCAACAACTTGTTTTCTACTGGTGATGCCTCTCCCTACGCATCCCAGTATCCCCCCAGCCCTCCTTACTGCCTTCTCACATTGCTGGCCCACCTTTAGGTCATCTGATATGACTACCCCCAGGTCCCTTTCCATTTTTGTTGTTGTCAGTATCTCACCCCCTATTGTGTACTCTTCCCCTGGGTTTTTGTTTCCCAGGTGCATTACCTTGCACTTCTTTGCATTGAATCTAAGCTGCCATACATTTGACCATTCCTCCAACCTTGCCAAGTCCCTTTTCATCCTTTCCACCCCACCTTGTGTATCAACCCTGTTGCAGATCTTTGTGTCATCTGCAGAGAGACATACTTTCCCTTCCAGTCCCTCTGCAATGTCACTTACAAAGATATTACAAAAGACCAGCCCCAATATTGAACCCTGCGGTACCCGACTAATAACCCCCCTTTCTTCACTGTGGACTCCATTTACTATTACCCACCGTGTCCTGTTGTCCAGCCAGTGTTTTACACAGGCTACCACCCTGGGACCCACTCCCAGGCTGGTTAATTTGTTTATTAATCTTTTGTATGGGACTTTGTCAAATGCTTTGCTAAGGTCGAGGTAGGCCATGTCCATAGCGCCTCCCTGGTCTACTACTTTGGTCACCCAGTCAAATAAATCAATTAGATTTGTCTGACATGACCTTCCTGCTGTGAATCCTTGCTGCCTTTGGTCCTGTGCCCCACTGGCCTCTAGGTACTCAACAGTTCTTTCCTTCTGTAGTGATTCCATCATTTTCCCTACCACTGAGGTCAAACTGACAGGTCTGTAGTTTCCTGCCTCTGTCTTGCTCCCACTTTTGTGAAGGTGAATCACATCCGCCTTCCTCCAGTCCTCAGGTACCACACCATCCTCCCATGAGTTATTAAAAAGGGTAGTCAGTGGTGTCACTAGTTCTTCCCTTAGTTCTTTTAGAATTCTGGGGTGAATCCCATCAGGCCCCACTGCTTTATCCACCTTCAGTTTTAAGAGTTCTTTCAGAACCTTTTCTTCTGTGAAATGACTCAATATCAACTCCCCTATCCAGAGTGCTTCTGTTGACTGGGTTAGGTACCTCCCCCTGCTTTTCCATTGTGAATACTGCGCAGAAGTATTTGTTCAGTATCCCTGCTTTTCACTGTCGCTTTCTGCCCAACCACCTTCCTCTTTATTCAGCCTCAGTATCCCTGCTTTAGTCTTTCTTTGCTCCCTAATGTACCTATAAAAGGTTTTATCCCTCTTCTTAACTGAGTTGACTATCTTTTCCTTGGTTTGCGCCTTTGCTAGTCTGACTGCCTTCCCCGCTTCCTTCTGCTTTAACTGGTACAGTTCTCTGTCCTGCTCCCTTTGTGTTTCCTTATACTTCCTGAATGCTATCTTTTTCTCCCTTACCTTCCCCGCCACTTCTTTTGAGAACTATAGTGTTTTTTTTCTTTCATTTTGATTTGTTTATTTGCTTCACACAAAGACTTGTTGCATCTGTGATGGCAGTTTTGATGTTTCCCCATTGTTGCTCCACCCCACCTTCTTGCCTGTTTGCTAGTGCTTTTCTGAGGCACTCTCCCATTTTGACAAAATCAGCCCTCCTGAAGTCCAGTACCTTCACTTTTGTATGGCTTGACTCTACAGCTGAGTTTATTGTGAACCACACTGTTTGGTGGTCACTTGTTCCCACCAAACATTGGCTGGTTTGTTTAAGGACATCACTAAAGATGACTCCTAAGTCCCTTTCCTCTGATATCGTGTCCAGCTTATGCACATCTTGGCGCTGAATTTCAGCTGCCAGACATTGAAACAGTTTTTAACCTTTGCAGGTCTCCCTACAATTCCCTTATCCCCTCCACGTTGTCAAGCCTACCACATAGTTTGGTATAATCTGTGAGTAGACACAGCCTGCCCATGATTCCCTGTCCTGTGATGCTGCAGAACATATTGAAGAGGACTGGTCCAAGAACAGATCCCACTGATGTGATCCCATTCACCACAACCCTCTGATGCCTCCCCTCTAACCAACTTCCTGCCCACCTTACTATTTCTTTATCTGTTTCCCAGACCCACCGTCTTCTTCAGCAGCCTTTGGTGTGGCAGTGAGTCAAATGTTTAGCTAAAGTCGAAACAGAGTAAATCTGCTGCATGTCCGTAATAAACTACCCTTGTTACCCAGTTAAGGAATACTATCTGGTTGGTCTGACAAGGTCTCCCTGCCATGAACCGTCCTACTTACTGTTCTGAAGCCCATTTTTCTCTATGTATTCCACAGTTTGTTCTTTGACTAGTGTCTCCATCAGTTTCCCTACAATGGAGGTAAGACAGACGGATCTGTTGTTTCCTGGCTGATCCTTGTCCCTTCCCTTGTGCAGTGGAACTGTGTCTGCCATCCTCCATTTCTTGGGACTCACCCCTTGCTGCTGCATAGAGCTATTGAATTGCTCCACCAGAGGTTCCTCTAACACCAATTCCAGTTCTGTTAGTATTTTTGAATGCATGCCGTTCAGCCCCAGGGCCTTGTTTACCTTCAGGGCTGCTAACCCTATACTGACTTTTATGCTAGTTGATTACTGCAGCCTCATTTCTGGGATTCTTCTATCAGCTGCCTGTATGCCACTCTCTGGCAAGGGGCCGCTGTCTCCCTAGTGAAGACCAAGTTAAAGTAGTCATTCAGCACGGCTGCTTTCTGCCCTTCCTCCTCCATTACCCTGGCCTCCCCCCCCATAGCCTGACAGTTTCTCCTTCCCATCTTTCTTTTTTCCCTTCTGCATCTAAAAAACTGTTTTTACCCTGCCTTGACCCCCTCTGAAGTGCACAGTTCTGTGTCTGCCTTTGCAGTCCTGACTGTCCTCTTGGCCTGTCTCTAGTTTTTTCTTGATACTCGTCCCATTCTTTTTTTCATTTAAACTTTGTTTATTACATACATGGTATAAAGACATTCTCTGAATAAAGAATGATACAGGATACGTATTTCACTTAACTGAGAATTCAGTACAGGCATTTCTCACACATAATGATTCAATCTCACTCAGCAATAGAGTCAAGCCATACAAAGGCAAAAGTTCTGGACTTTAGGAGGGCTGACTTTGCCAAAATGGGTGTGCCTAAGGAATGCACTAGCAAATGGGCAGGAAGGAGGGGTGGCAGAACAATGGGGAATAATAAAAACTGCCATCACAGAGGTAACGAGCCTTTGTGTGAAGCAAATAAACAAAACAAAACGATGTAAGAAACCACTATGGTTCTCAAAGGAAGTGGCAGTGAAGGTTCAAGAGAAAAGAAAGCATTCAGGAAGTACAAGGAATCCAGAAGGAGCAGGACAGAGAACTTTATCAGTTAAAGCAAAGGAGGCTGGGAAGGCAGTCAGAACAGCAAAGGCACAAACCGAGGAAAAGATAGCCAACTCAGTTAAGAAGGGGATAAAACCTTTTATAGGTACATCAGAGCTAAGGAAGACCAAGGGAGGGATAGTGAGGCTTAATAAAAGGGAGGGAGGGTGGGCAGAGAGAGACTGAAAAGGCAGAGATACTAAACAAATATTTTGCTCAGTATTTACAAATGAAGAGGAGGTACATAAAACAAACAGTAGAAACACTCTGGATACAGAAGTTGATACCAGCCCATTTACAGAAGAAAGGGTTCTAAAAGAACTCTTAAAACTGAAGGTGGACAAAGCAATGGGGCCTGATGGAATTCATCCCAGAATTTAAAAGAACTAGGTAGAACTAGTGACACCACTGACTACCCTTTTAACAAATCATGGGAGGATGGGGTGGTACCTGAGGACTGGAAGAGGGCAGATGTGATTCCCTTCACAAAAGTGGGAGCAAGGCAGAAGCAGGAAACTACAGACCTGTTAGTTTAACCTCAGTGATAGGGAAAATGATGGAATCACTTGCTGAAGGAAAGAATTGTCGAGTATCTAGAGGCCAGAGGGCACAGGACCCTAGGCAGCATGGATTCACAGCGGAAGGTCATGCCAGACCGAATCTGATAGATTTCTTTGACTGGGTGACCAAAGTAGTAGATCAGGGAGGGCTGTGGACATGGCCTACCTAGACTTAGCAAGGTATTTGACACAGTCCCACACAAAAGATTAATACACAAGTTAGCAAGCCTGGGAGTGGGTCCCAAGATGACAGCCTGGGTAAATAATTGGCTGGAGAATAGGACATAGAGAGTAATAGTAAATGGAGTCCACTCAGAAGAAAGGAGGTTACTAGTGGGTACCGTGAGGTTCAGTATTAGACTGGTCCTCTTCAATGTCTTTATAAGCTTACATTGCAGAGGGACTGAAGGAAAAGTATGTCTCTTTGCAGATGACACAAATATCTGCAACAGAGTTGATGCACAGGGTGGGGTGGAAAGGATGAGAAGGGACTTGGCAAGGTTAGAGGAATGGTCAAATGTATGGCAGCTTAGATTCAATGCTAAGAAGTGCAAGGTAATGCACCTGGGAAACAAAAACCCAGGGTAAGAGTACACAATGGGGGGTGAGATACTAACAACAACAAAAATGGAAAGGGACCTGGGGGTAGTCATATCAGATGACCTAAACGTGGGCAAGCAATGTAAGAGGGCAGCAAGGAGGGTTGGGGGATACTGGTATGCATAGGGAGAGGCATCACCAGTAGAAAACAGGAAGTTATTATCCTCTGTACAGACAGCTGGTGAGACCCCATCTGAGTACTGTGCAGTTCTGGAGACCCAATCTCCACAAAGACATAGACAGGATGGAAGCTGTCCAGAGAGGGCAATTAAATGGTGCAGGGTCTGCACCGGAAAGACATGAAGAGAGACAGAAGGAGCTTATATGTATAGCCTCGAGGAAAGGAGGGAGAGGGGGGACATGATAGAAACGTTTCAAGTACCTCAAGGGAATCAACAAAGTCCAAGAGGGTAGCATCTTTCAAAAAAAGAGGTGTGCAAGAACAAGAGGGCACAATTTGAAGATAGAAGGGGCGCTCAGAGGTAATTTAAGTAAGTATTTTTTCACAGAGAGGGTTGTGGATGCATGGAACGGCCTTCCGGAGGAGGTTGTGGAGTCAAAATCAGTGGTGGAATTCAAGCATGCATGGGACAGTCATAAGGCCATTCTAGGGGGTGGAGGTAGGAAGAAGTAGGCTGCTGGTTAACTAGGATCTGCAGCTTATCCAGTAGGTAGGGAAATGGGCAGGCTGGGTGGGCCAAGCGTTCCTTATCTGCCGTCAAAGTCTATGTTTCTATGTTTCTAGATATACCTAAACCAAAAATAAGTGAGGTAAGCCATCCTTGAAGGAACTGGAGTGAAGGTTGGGGAAGTCCCCCAGCTACATGTATGGTCGCTAACGCGGTATTGCCTTCATTACATACATAACTTAAAAAAATCCACCCCAAACACTCCATTAAACCAAATCTGGTGGAGTAGCCTTGAAAAAACAATTTATAAAACACTCTGTATATCCCCAATATATGTAATAGATCGCTAATTACCAGACACGAATATTGACTGACGTTAGCAGAAAAAGGTAAATGCATTGCAGTTAGGAAGGGAGTAAAATAAATAAACACAGAATATTTTGAGTCCTGCTCAGTGTTTATGCAGCCAAAAATTATGCTCCCTCCATACTATAGCACACCAGCAATTATAATAGCCAGCAAAACTGATAACTGGGATTCATGTTGTAGTCTTACATGGATTGTTCCAAAAGCTCCTTTTACCACGGATCCATTTAGAGTAACAGTACAGGAGACAGAGTCATCAGGTTTATTCAAATAGGACAAGACAGTTCTTCATCAGAGGCCTGATCCATATGAGATGGTAAACTGTCCAGAAATCGTATTACTGCTTTAGACTCTGTAAAGATGTAGGGTTTACCCTTGTAGCTAAAATGGAGGCAAGTTGGGAAGAACAAATTAGCAGAGATTCCATGCTCTTCCAGGTGCTGCCTCAGCTGAAGGAGTTCCTTTCTTTTGGTTTGCGTGTGAGATACCACATCATGGAAAATGGATATTTTCTGCCCCCTCGAATTGTAGATCTCGTTTGTCTCTGGCAGCAGCTAACACTAACAAGCGCTCCTCCAGAGAATCCAGCATTACAAGCACAGTTGATGTATGCACCGCACCTTCCGCGGGTCTCTGACAATTTGGCAGGCAGAAAATATATTTGATATGCACAGACTCTTCGGACAGACTCAGCGATACAGTAAGTAAGAATCTGAAAGTTTGTTTTAAATCCTTAGCTACGATGGTAAGAGGAAGCACCACAACATGGAGGTTAGCAACTTGGAGCTGATTCTCCAGTGTTTCCACTTTGTTGGAAAGAAATTTGGAATCCTGGGCTTGGGCCAAGGCATAGTGCTCCTGATGGCTGTTGAGCTCTTCAAGAGCCTTGGAGCTCTCCTCTCTTCCCCTCTTTGAGTTTCTTTACCAAGTGGTCCATGGCCAATAAAGAGTTATTGGTCTGGTTTACTTTTTCCTCGATTTTCTGGAGGATCGTAAAAATCCTGTCCGTGGTCGGGTCATTCAGTATTGTAGTAGACGCCGCTGCTCACGGGCCTTGTTTAGGGAACATATAATCTTCCACGGATTTAGGATGGGAAGCCGCATTTTTATCGGCTTTTTCTGGTCCCATTATTAACAGAACTGTTACCTGAAAACAGATGAGGGCCTTTAAGCAGTAGAAAATCAAAACATTTGTAAAATTCAAGCTTAGTAAAACAAGCTACAGTGGAGCTGATGTGAAGCACGTTCGTTCAGCTTGCTGGCTGGCTTCACCCTCCCACTCATCCCATTCTTTGTCTCCCTGCTTTTCTTTGTACCTAGTAAAGGTCTTCTTTTTGGCCCTCACTGCCCCCTGACCTTTTCAGAGAACCAAATTGGTCTTCTGTACTTGTTTCTCTTTACAACTGTTCTCATGCATGTTTTCATTGCCACAAGAACGGCCCCTTTTATAACCCTTCATGTTTCTTCCACTCCCTGATGCTCTCTACCCCACCTGTCCTTCTGAAGTCTAGCACTTCAGCCTTAGGATGAGGGTTTACTAGTGCCAACTCGAACGATATAGTATTGTGGTTGCTGGAACTCAGTGGTTCTCCAACCTGCACTCTGCCTACTTTTTCTGAGTTGTGAGTACCACGTCAAGAATGGTGGATTGTCTAGTGGGATCCCTGACCTGCTGCACTAGCATGCAGTCCTGCAGTATATCAAACAGAGCCTGGCTTCCGGAGCTCCTGGTTACTGGAATGCCCCAGTCAGTGTCTGGCAGGCTGAGATCTCCTACTATTAAAACATCTTCCTTTACCGCTCCTCCCTACATCTGCTCCTAGTTCCTTATCTCACTCCTCTCCTTGCCGTGGTGGCCCGTAAACCACCTTTTCAATTACAAGGGTGCAGTGTGAACATTTGTGGAACCCAAACAAAGAGAAAAGAGAGAGAGAGAGAGAGAGAGAGAGAGAGAGAGAGAGAGAGAGAGAGAGAGAAAGAAAGAAAGAAACGCCTTAGCTGGGACTTGAACCCAGGCTACCCAGAATACTGTTGCAGTTGCACTACCAGTTGTGCCACGTAACTGGAAACTGGGATGTGCCAAGGCACTTTACTCCATCTCTAATACACAGCCTGGTACTGCACAGATAATCAGATTTTCAGTTACAAGGGTGTGGTATGCACATTTGTTGAACCCAAACAAACAGAAGAGGGAAAGAAATATGTTCCTTAGCTGGGACTTGAACCCAGGCTGCCCAGTTTTAAGCTGCAGGCAGCTGGAGTCATCCTGTTGTCCTGGGGGTGTTTTCCACTTCATTTTTCTCCCTTTCCTGAGGTTGGTGCACGTGCAGGGATGTAGGCATATGACGTGTAGATACCGCATGTACTTGTATGCCTGAGTCCAGCCCTCTGAGAGGTGGCCACATGCTGCGCCACCTAGCCCTCCCCCAAAAGAGGAGAGCTGCCTCAAGACACTCCTCCTTCCCCTGGTTAGCCGCCGAGTGAGCCTGGTCCATTCCCAAATCGGGGTCGCTGGTGTGGCAGGTGGTATGGTAACTGTGGTCTCCCTGTCAATAAAACAGGTATATGCAACCCACACCCAAGGATTCACCTGTAAACAAGTGATAATAGTTTACTGTGCCTTTCCTGGTCAAAAATTATAAATTAATAAATTAAATAATTAAATAAAATTTAAAACAGTGTATTAACTTATGTGTGCATTTTGGTACTATTGTTCATACTGCTGTTTGTCACAGGTTTTTCATCAGCACCCTATAGAAAATTAGATGATCATCTTATCAGTACCACCAGCCACTTCTAGCTTAGATTTTGTCATACTTTCCAGAACCACAGTTTGATTTGGCTGCCTGTTGCAGATTAGGCAGTTCAAATAGAAATGAAATAATAACATTAGGGACTTTCACTGATTTCCAGGTCATACAAATAGTTGTTTCTGACAACCAGTATCTGGTTTCATACTTCTGATGCCAACACATTAAGTTCATAAATTTTTGACTTGAAGACAGTTGGGAAAAAACAAACAAAGGCCTTAGAATTGATTTGTTGTTATTTTTCCACTGTGGAAAGGTCACGGTATATTACACTATAACTCAAGAAGGACACAATTAATATCCATTCAGTGGGTACTGTTAAAGGGGAACATAAAGGCGACTATGAGCTCCACACCCAGGTGTAAGGCTGGTCCCAATTTGCATTTTGTGTGCACCAACCTTTTTGTACTTACTGTTTACTGTAGTATAAGTAGATTGTATCAGACTAATTTTGCTTACATCCAGGCAGACATTTTCTGTCACTGCAAATCTCAAAATCTCCTACAGCTGACAACAGAGTAGGACTGCAGCAGTGGGACATTCAGTAGCCTGCAGTGCATGCTAGAGCTTTTGTAAGCTGCAGTGAGATGATTCCTGTCCCGCTTTTCTCCTGGGGGAAGTGCAATCCTTTGTGACTGTACTTAGCCCTGGGAGGACAGCAGGACCAGCAAACAAGGGATCAGAGCATATATAAACTCTAGCATGCACTAGTACTGGCTATTGAATCTCTCACTTCTACAGCCCTTCCCTGATGTCAGCTGCAAGGGAATCTGGGAGCTGTACTTTCACAAGATGTCAGTGTGGAAGTAAGCAAAGTTAGTCTGATACAGTCTACTATATTACTGTAAACAGTACGTAAAAAAGAATGTTTTTGCACACAAAGTGCAAATTGGGACCAGCCCCACATTCGGGTGTGGGGATCCTTGGTACTAACTGCTGCCCTTTAAAATATTTAATTTTTCTTGAATTGATAAGGAATATTAGATTATTTAAGTGGAGTTTATGAAACAGGTGTGATGAAGGGATTACAATTTCAGACTGAGCATTATTATTGGTGTCATAGTAAAAAGATTTAATTTCAGTGTCTACAGTGGTCGTCATACAAACATTGATCAGTACTGAGGTAATGCTGAGGCTGTGCATCTGTGTCTCTTTCGATCTATCTTAATTTCAAGAGTGAGAGGGCAAGTGTTGAAGCTACGAATGTATTATAAAAACTGTGACCCCCTCTCCCAAAAGTAGTGATGAATTAAATATTTTGAGTCAGGGCATTAAATAATAAATTTATACGACATCTTCTTAACCCTTTAGAGCTGGAGTAGTTTTTCTCTGGACTGTCAGTTTGATGCACAGTGATCCTGAAGTGTAAAAAAACTAATACTCACAGGTTTCCCAGGTTGGTGCTGTCAGTCTAAGGGTTGTAATCACATGGTGTTCTGGTCTGCACATCCCCTGATTAAAATGAGGTATGATGTGTGTTTTGGTACTTATGGTAACATGACATGGAGGATGCTGAAATGCGGAATATGTGGATATCTCTGTGCCATTTTCAGAAGTACTCAGGCAAGTGTACACTTTTTGTTTGACTTCATCTTTATTGAACAATTAGGGTAAATAGCTCGTAACTCATGAAAGAGTAAATATGTCAAGATCAGCAGTCGTCATTTCACTAATATCTATAATTAATTCATAGGTTGCTCAGAAGTTAGGCATGGCACAATGATCCAGTAATGCCAGAGGTGTGTTTCTCTAAAAAATATGATGGTAAAGGAGGATACAGAAGCCACCCCTTACCCTTCGACCTCCCGAGCGAGAGAGGGTGAGACTTCCCTCTGTTCACCCCCCAACACCAGGGATGCTTATGGGAAATCAGTATATAATGTCCCAACGCGCCCGTCTCCTCACAAAACTGGTGGTTCTATGGTTTATTTTGTAAGTTAATTTTTCCATATTTTGTATTGCATGCATTACTGTATATCTAGTCATTGCTGATACGTTGGTGGCTCCTCTTTAAGCCATTTGTGGGTTATGACCTTATGCACAGAAGTTATGAAGATGTTCCAGAGGTATATCTTATCAAGGCCTTCAACTCTAGCTGGTGGGAGTCCCAGGACTGTTTGTGAAATATTAAGTGTAGTGTTGATGGAAAATAGGTTTTGTAATGTGGCATGAATCAGTTGCCAAACGTTTGTGAAGGACGGGCACTCCCAAAAAATGTGGGAGTGATGCGCCCTCGTCTCTGTGCATTTTCTCCAACAAACTTGGAAAGAGTGTGCGTTCCATTTTCCTTGAATAACTGGTGTATAGAAAAAGCGGGTTCTGATCTTTCAGGCAAATTCTTGCCATAAAGGGGAGCTGGTGGTCTTCATACCTGATTTGAAGACTGCAGCCCAATCCTTATCTGAAAGATCTACGTTATCTTCTTGTGTCCATTTTTGTTTTATTGAGGAGGTCTAGTCTCCATGTAAAAGCCTAAGAGGAATATTATGGAATCCCGGAATTCGGTCTCCCGACTACACTACAACAAGGTCGGGAGACTGAATTTCAGAATCCAGACGGGGACTTGTGTTATGCGGGGGGCTTTGCCCCCAGCACCCTCCTAACTAATATAACCAGCTCCAAGGGGGAGTGGACCTTGGAGTTGGTAGTTAGGTTATGGGAGTACAAAAAAAGTTTGAAAAAACGTTCCCCTACCAGGAACAGGCCCCCATCCCAGGAAGCTTGCTGGCCGAGCTGCAGGAGCATTAGTGCTCCACACCACAGAGCAGCTCAGCCAGCAGCTCTCTCTGCTGCCCTCACAAGGTTACGCCAGGCAGAACCATGTTCCGCAGGCATAACCTAGCATTTTGCCGGGTGGAATACAGTTTCGCCCAGCAAAATGCAATTTCGCTGTCAGGCAACACTTTCAGGCATCCCTAATTTCGGGATACCGAAGTTGGATTCGTGATTGTCTGTACCCTCAACTTCAGTATCCTGATAGGATACTGGCCTAAGGGCTTTGTAAAGGGCAGACATATGCCCCTTTGTGGTTTGTTGTTTTAGAATCACCTCCATAACATCGAACAGAGGATTAGTTAATGGATTATGTGGTACCGTGGCACTTTCATCTATTATATATACCCATAGTTGAAGGTACCTAAAATGATCAGACTTAGACAAGTGGAATGCTTGTTTTATGGTTTGAAAATCTAAGATGTTCCCCCTCTCATAAATTAAAGTGGAGAGCAGAGACAAAAGCAGGTCCATTGCCTAAAAGTTAAGTCCACACGGGACAGTTGGAAGGAGTCGTTTCACGCAAACCATTTAAAGGGCCAAATGAGGTACCCAAAATTGAATCTTTTCCATGTTCTGTAAGCACCATTCAAGGTGTTGCATACAGTAAGTAAGGTCAGGTCCCTATTTTTCTTTTTAAAGGGCAGGTCCATAGCTCTTGTGCCCAAAGGTAGGCCCCCTCTCTTCCTGCTGTTCAGTCAGCTTCCAATTGGCTGTTTAGTCAGGGATGGTCACAGGAGTGTTGTTTTAAGATGTACCGAGAGATAATAATCGTCTAGCTCTGGTAATGTTCTACCCCCAGATGTTTTGGCAGCCCGTTGAAGGTTATATTTAGTCTTGGGCATTTTGCATTTTAAATATACTGTACTTAGAGAGGATGTTTTGTCATTTCTGAAATTGAATTTTAGGGATTACAATTGGAATGCATTGAAACAGATACAAGTACCAAGGGAGAATGTTCATAATAATCAAGTGGATGCTGGAATACATCGGGAAGTTAAGGAGAGACCATCTATTTAGGTCAGCTTGCACTTTCTTAGTAAGAGGATAATTCACCTCAAACAATTTGGTCAGGTTTTTAAGAATTTGAATTCCCAGATCTTTAATCTGGGGCGCAATAATTAAGCTCTGACGACTTCGCTCCGTCAGTTAGTGTCCGACAGTACACTCTGGCGTCAATACGTACCTGCGACAACTCACTCTTGCCCCTTTCACTCCCTGATTCACTCCTCACATTCACTTCCCGATAGTTTACTTAATATTTTGTTCCTACCAGATTTGCAGACCGGATTTGTGAACTTGTATTGTCTCAGCAGTGGGCAGTTCTGATTATGAGTTGTGATAGGGCATTAGTAGATAATCATTAGTAAGAGAGTCTGCCACTTTTGTCTGAGTAGTGGACTGTTTTGATTGGGCAGTTACGATTAGTAGAAAATCTATTACTTTTGTCTGGACAGGAGAAAGGTATGTTGTGTTGTGTACACTTTAAAACGTTCTATCTTTATTTAGTATTTAAAATCAGCATTTCAGAATCAGACTCAGTAGTCGAAGGTGTATGCAACACCACGCAAGAACTCTTCTGTGGTATGTTCACTGCATTTCTCCATTATGTAGGCAAGATGCTCCACATTCACCAGGTAAGCTCTCTTGGATTCAGCAGGGGCATGGCCAGCAATAAGCTGCTCGATGCAGGAGTCTCTCTTCGTCTAGATTCCTCTAATTCCAGCAGTAAATTTCCACACTGTTGGGTGTGCCATACATAACACACTCTGCATGCCACGATGAAAGGCTTCCACTACATTGTTAGTTTTAGCTCTCCTGTCTTGCACAATGTCATAGTAGTTCCATAGCTTGATAGGGTATTGTGGCTGTCTGTGACCAGTCCCGCTCCTGTTTCTTCTACCGATCCACACATCCCCAAAGTAGTCCACTAGTGGTTCTAATTCAGGAGGGAATACATCCAGTGTTTCATCTGTCACCTCTTCAAATCTAGTCACCACTTCACTAGGAGGATAAAATGCCAGTGCAGGCAGATATTTGCATTTAAGTGCAAATTCAGGGTTCTGACTGTACTGAACTGCCAGTCCCACAGTTTGTATTTTTCTGTACACGCATTGCGTGAAATAGAAGAAACATCCCATCTGACGTGCTAGCGGGAAAACAGACTTAAAGGCATTAATACTGGCCATTTCAAAGTCTGTCATTATGAACGCTGGAGCAAGGTGTGGGTAAAGGGTTTTCAGAGTTGTTATCATAGGCTCATAGACATCCCTTCTTTTCCCTGGCAGAAGTGAATATATTGCAGGCTGCACATTTTCAAGCCTCTCCCCATGAATAACATACATTTGCTGGAAAAGGGGGGGGGGGTGCAACACTAAACGTGCCATCTGCGTACCATGTTTTACAACGCTCTAAAAAGCATAGATTGTTCTCAGTACTGAAGATGAGAATCCTGTTAGGGCCTGCTCCACTGTCAATCAGGAGAAAATTTACTGTGGTATCACTACTTTCACTATCATCTGGTGTGTATGTGTTGTAGCTTTCTGGTATAGTGAGCTCTGTCAAATCCTTGGGGTTGGCTGGTGCACCATGTGCTCGCACTCTTTGGATATTGCGCTTCATATTTTGATCTACCAGTTTGCCTTGCGTTGCCATGGAAATGTGCCCCCATGCATGTATAAGGGACCTGACTTGTGGTGTCTTGGGTAGCAGAAGCACGCAGTTTAGCAACGCTAACAGCCTCTGACTTCTCAACTGCACTAGCGTCTGGAGCATGAATGTGTTGAGAAAATCGAAAGATAATTGTAGGGTCATGCTTGCTTACTGTGTGCACCCTAGCATTGCAGTCCTTGGGCTTCCTAACTGCTCTTTTGCAATGCCATATAGCCTTCCCTTCATGGCCCCTTTTATGCATCATGTAGATGTAGTTATTCTCGTCAATGAGCGTGTTCCTGTTTCATTCAGACAATATGAAATGCCCAGTCGTTTTCAAAAGATGCAGCAAAATGGGACAGCAAATCTAGTAAGAGCCATGAAAGGGAGGCTATATGTTACATGGCGAGTCATGATTGGAAGGTTATGAACTGTTAATGAATGTTGCACCTGATGGTCAAATGACAGGAGTGAGTTACACAGCATGACAGAAGCGAGTGAGTTGACGTGGGAGCATAACGGAGGGAGCGAATCTGGTGGGAGTGAAAAGTCGGGAGCGAATTGTCGTAGACCCATTTAATCTGCATTGCTTTCCAATTTATGGGTAACAACTGGATTATATATGTTGAGGTCTTATAGTGGAATAAAAATTTGAGCACTTCTGTTTTTTGTTTTGTTACGGGAATATTTTGCATGTTGCCCAAAGGTTTCAAGGACTGACCAAACCTCAGGTATGGAGGTTGGGCAAGTATAAAAGAATGTTGTCTGCCTATAAGGATATTTTTTGTGTGAAGCCCCCTACCTCTATCTCCTCTACAGTATTGTTGTCCCTAATACTTTACACAAGGGGCTCAATGTATAGGGTGAAAAAGAGAGGCTAGAGGGAGCAGCCCTGCCATGTCCCCCTGCACAAGTTAAATCTGGTTGAAAGTCCCCCATTTACACAGATGTATGGTTAAGGAGAGGGATAGAGGGTCTGTATGCCCTCTATAAATCCCTGGGGAAAGCCGAATGGCTCCAAGGTGAGAAAAGGGAAGTTCCACACCACCTTATCAAAGGCTTTCTCAGCGTTGTGGCTGATGATGCAACTTGGTGTCTGGGCATGTCTGATGATCTTAAGTACAGTTACTGTTCTTCTCACATTATCTGAGCCTGCCTGCCTGTAATAAAGCCCCTCTGCTCTAAATGGATGATATTGGGGAGTAAGAGGTTAAGTCCCTTTGCTGTAATCGAGGGTGAATATTTTGTAATCAATATTAAGGAGGGATATTGGTCTGTATGAGCTATATACAGTCAGATCCTTTCCATCCTTAGGCAGACCTGTTATGGTGGCATAGTTCCAACTTCCAAGTGGGTGGCAGGGCGCCCCCTTCCCGTAAACCTCGTTAAAGACTCGATTCAGCAGTGCGGTTACCTCTTTAAGTGCTTTATAAAATTCTCCACTAAAGCCGTTTGGGCCTGGGCATTTGCCTGTTTTAAGATCCTTAATCGTTGTTACCATTTCACAGTTTCAGTTATGGGGGCAATCATTTTGTTGCCCTGTTTGGGTGTTAGTTTGAGAAGATTTAAAGTTTGAAGATAGTTAGATTTGGCTTGTAGGTTAGTTTCCTAGTGTGAACTTTAAAGGGATTGGTAATACGGGACAAAAGCATTCTAAATTTGCTCACTCCTGTGGACCATCCGTCTCGTGTTAGGGTGTTGAATTTTTGTAATAGCTGCTTTAGCAGCTTGTTGCTTAAGGCAGTATGCTAAAAATATAGTAGCTCTAGCTCCGCCCTCATAATATTTCTGTTTCAAGCACTGGAGAGCCTTTTCAAGCTTCACTTTTTTGTAAATCTTGAATTTTAAGTTTTAATTCATTTATTTCAGCATCCGTCTGTTTATCCCATTTTTGCTTCTGTTTAAGTACAAGTTCCTGAAGTGTATTCATAAATTCTGTTAGTTTCTTATACCTCTCTCTTTTCCTATGAACTACGCAAAAAATTAATCTCCTCACAGGGCTGTTTTTTTGACTTTATATTTTATTCATTTTTCATAATAAAACATAACACCCTTCCCGGTTGGGAAACGTACAGTCGTAACAAATATGACTCACTATACAGGATATACATATCTCCCAGTATAATTTTCAAACAGAGGAGAAATTCTAAATAGGCACAGTAAACATGCAAAATGATTGATAACTAAAATGATAAAATGACTTGAAACTAATCCTGGGCTCTGATTGGTCAGTCTGGGACTGGACCCGTGATGTTATCCCAGTACAACATCACGGGTCTAGTTCCAGACCAGACATGACCTAATCACATACACACCAAAAAAAAATAAAAAATCAGTGTACCTCCTATCTTTGACAGAATTGAAAGCCACATTTGTGATCAGCATCTCACCGGCTCACAGACCCCACCAGCCAGGACCGTATATAAAACAAACAACCCCCCCCCCCGCCATGTTTACTGTGCTTCAGTACACATCGCAACTCCCTGTCATTAAACCGAAGCTGACCGGGGAAGCCCACTGCCCAGTTGTTTTTCAAAAACAGAGTGCACGCCACTTACTGGTCTCGGCTTTTTGTGATCGGCTTTACTCCCTCATACCAAGTCTTCTTCAGCTTTGCCACCATACCCTACAGCTGTAATAGGGAAGGAAAAAAAATGCTTCTCAAAGCTGCAGGATGGTTCTTATCCCAGAAGGGGAGACATCATGCTCAGCAACAACAGCGGAGGCAGGGGCATGGGACACTACTCACTCCCATTTCATCTTCCCATACTGTCTCTACACTACAGTCAGATCCTTTCAAAGTTCCTGGCAGAGTCATGGGAAATGTAGCTCAAGAATTAAGAACAGAATGGTGGTGGTGGTGGTGGGGGGGGGGGAGATATGAAGATGAGCACTGGGAATCAGATAAGAGACTACACATGCAAAGCTGACGCCACCACCTCAAAAAACACACAGGTCTACCTACTGGAGAAAAGGAATAGGAACTATTTTTCATTTAAATATGTTGCCACAGTCAAAAATAAAAGACATAAACTATTTTAATTTTTTTTTATTTTATTTACAAATGATCCATTGTATAATAGCAATAATGCACTCCAGGGTGTCTGTCGTGCTGGGATAATGTCACTTCTGCAGTGTTGGATGTACTCGGCTTGCGGCCTTGTGCCCAACCACCCCAGGCATGATCTCCCTAGCATTAGCTGATCCATGTGGATCCAGTTCTACAAACAACAATTCCGTCCTTCCTGAATTTAAGCATCAACATTATGAGAACTGATATTCCATTGCTTAAAAGGCCATTTTAAAATGGGTAGTGACTGGCTTGCATCTTGGTTAGCTAAAATGATTTCAAAGCCATGTGTTTATGGAGTGACATCCAAGGTTTGGGGATTTCTTTCAGCTTCCAGGATGCAGCGCATCAAGATACATATATCTTTCTGACAGTCATCTTGGTACAGGAAACCACCTCACAAGGATGTGTTTAGTGTGTAGGAGATATGAATATCTTTGTGACAGTCATCTTGGTACAGGAACCAACTCACAAGGATGTGTTTAGTAGTGTAGGAGATATAAATATCTTTCTGACAGTCATCTTGGTACAGGAAACCACCTCACAAGGATGTGTTTAGTAGTGTAGGAGATATCTTTGTGACAGTCATCTTGGTACAGGAACCAACTCACAAGGATGTGTTTAGTAGTGTAGGAGATATAAATATCTTTCTGACAGTCATCTTGGTACAGGAAACCACCTCACAAGGATGTGTTTAGTAGTGTAGGAGATATGAATATCTTTGTGACAGTCATCTTGGTACAGGAAACCACCTCACAAGGATGTGTTTAGTTGTGTAGGAGATATAAATATCTTTATGACAGTCATCCTGGTATAGGAAACCAACTTACAAGGATGTGTTTAGTAGTGTAGGAGATATACTGTAAATGTCTCTGTGACAGTCATCGTGGTACAGGAAACCACCTCACAAGGATGTGTTTAATAGTGCAGGAGATATAAATATCTTTGTGACAGTCATCATGGTCAGGAAACCCCACCTCACAAGGATGTGTTTAATAGTGTAACGAGTAAGCGCTATATCCTTGAAGCAGTATTAAATACAATGGCTCTAGTGTAGTCTTATTGGTACTTGTTAAGACATAGGATTATAGATTCTAAGTCACTGCCAGAATGTAAGTTATATCTAGGCCTTTCTAGGTTTATATTTTAACCCTGGGAATTTTGTGAAAGTAAATACCCAGAGAGTAGTAATTATTTATTTTAGTACGGGAGTAGTAGAGCAACATGGAAAAGAGCAGGAATATGTTTTAGATACACTCTTTCTTGTAGGAGTAGGTGCTGCATTTTCAGTGAATTCTGGTTTACAAAATAAAACATCTTGGGACTGGGAGATTATTAGATGTGGGTTACCAGGGGTTAAGCATGTTAATAATTCACTTATATCATCTCAGCTTCTGCCATCCTCTATGAGCAGAGATTTATATAAATTAGTAGTTTATCAAAACACACAGTCCATCTGTTGATAAAAGCAGTTTTCAAAAGCAACATGGGGAACATTGTTTTGCATTTATTACAAAAATTGACACAAGGCAGGAGAGGGAGTGTAAAATTGATTCTTGTCTTGTTTTTATTGCTCAGTAGGGATGTATTTCAAAACCTTGGGCCTATGGAATTAAAATCCCTAAACACCGAAATCTTAAAGGGAAAGATATTCACTATACTACACTTTGATGTGAGGAGTTTCATAAACAAAATGGATACCATAAGGGAATGGGAGCGTGAATACAAGCAAGACAACTTAATTTTCTCGAAAACCTGGCTGCATCCCCAAACTGCGAAGGCCCAGCTAAGTATGCCTGGATACCAAACATGGAGGAAGCATAGGAATAAAAAGGGTGTGGGGGGGGCATCTTGTTTATGGAAAGCAACAGTTAGAAGCCTATGAAACATATTTAACACTGGGGACAGAGGACATTGAAATTTTAGCATTGAAACCTAAACTTCCACATGCACAGCCAATTCTGCTGCTAGGGGTATATCGTCCACCAAAAAAAAAAAAATGTATTGTTTTGATGGCCTGCAGGATCTGCTAGTAAAGCAGGGCGTAGAGCAAGTCACAACTTGATGCTTGTGGGAGATTTCAATGGAAGTTGGAAACAGATTGACACTACACACAAACTATGGGACCTATGCATGAAAGGGCAGATTGCCTATGTGTCGCGTATCCGAAGTGCGCAGACAACCCTAAGTCTGAATGCCAAACAGTGGGGGTCCAGTGGACACAAGGCGGCATTCACAACAGGTGTACAAGCCCCTTGCACACATGATCCTACGGCCAACCGTGCAGCTGTGTGCTGTGGGTGGTCAGGGGGGCATGCCCACACTCCATGCCATTCACTAAGGCCCAGAGTGACCGGTGAGGGGGACACAAGTTATGCAAGGGGAGACCCTGCTGTAACTAGTGTTATACATCCCCATCAATGCCACCTGCTGGCTCTGGCAGAATGGGGAGCCCCCCACCATGACGCCCTAGCCCTCCTAGCATTACTTTGCTGCCAGATAGACCTACTTTGTTCTTAGCAATAAATAAAAGTGTTCTACAGCATGCTGATAAGAGAGAGAGACTGCTGTAGCACTATATCACATAGTGAACCTATATATATATATATCTTAATACAAATTACGTCTGTTGGACAGCAGTGTGATGATTTCATAGTTGGTCCTTGTCAGCGTCAGTATATAGTATATACTATAGCATCAGTGGCTTTATTGCAATAGACTGTGTTGCTACCATACCGGGGTGCTGTACACAGGGGAATTTACTACAGTGGTGTAGTTGGTGCTATGCTACATAACAATGTATATTTTTAAATATTACACTACTATATATTGCCTTTCTGAATGAATGACAGTGAGCATACATCACATAATCTCAGACCGACTCTCGCCGGTACATTTACATCTCTTGGACACAGAGGAGTAATTTTGGTGTCAAGGTGGGGGGGGGGCGCAACTTCACTGTCAACAAGCCTCAGATCATGAGGGCTGTGCTACCCACCAAAAGGTAAATCATCTATGGAAAAATACCATTATTTTTATCAACATACATTTGGAAGCTAATACATACAGGGAAAGCACTGAAGACACTGCGGGAGACCATACGCTGACTGGCACAGCCCACTTCTCATCTCCTCGGACGGCCGCCAAATGGGAAGACATGGAGCATGCATCCAATGTACAGTACAGGTTGCATGTCCTTCCCTGTATTGTACAGGGATGGTGGACTGTGGACTGTACAGGGTGTATGGTCCCTGTACATTATGCAGGTTGCACGCTGTCTGTACAATAAATGGTCTGCACTCCCTGTACAATACAGGAGATGCACGAATGCCATGAAATGTACATTGAACGTGTGCTCCATGTGTTCCCATTTGGTGGCAAACCGAGGTGGTGAGAGGTGTGCTGTGCTGGTCACCATATGGTCTCCCACCACACCCGGCCTTTAGGTAAGGGTGGGTGGTCACCAATTCAACCCATGTTTTAAACTCCCCTAGTACTGTCACTGGCTGGCTGCTCCTCCTTATTGTGTTTAAAGCAGCAGTTACTGCTCCTTTAAACATATTCAGGAAGGAGAAAGAGCTACACCTACAATGGGCAGGTTTTTTTTTTGTTTGTAAAACAAAAAAAACTAAATACAGCCACCTTTCAAGCCTTCCAACAGTGTCCACACCACTTCATCCACAGTCCTCCCACTCTGGTAACATAACACAGAAGAAAACACTGGAGTTGCATGTTAGGCTAACCATATAACTGCCCGGCCCCCTCCCTCACACCCACCCACCCAGCTAGCACAGCACAGCACAGCAGCCCCTACCAAAGTAGGCATAATCAGACTCAGTCAGTCAGGTGGCACACAGGAGAGATGCTAGACAGCACAGTATTGACTGACTACAGACAGTAGACAGGACCAACACAGCACAACAGAGAATACCACCAATAAACATAATGGCCCAGATCAAAGGAGATGCACCCAGTGCTACTGAGTTGCGCTGGAGCATCTCGTAAATGCACCCCTTGGCCATATTCATAAGGAGGCGGTGCTCCACGCAATTCCGGATGTGCTGCGGTGCGAAGATAATGTATGCGGTGCATCTGGAGGGGGTGTTTCCATGCATATGCGGCACATCTCAATATTCAGCTGAGATGTGTGGCGCAGTTGCCCACATATCTCAGAGATGTGCTGCACAAAGTTAACGTATAGAAGAATTGTGCCTAAGTCCTAGCCACCCACAGGCAGGCTGCTGTACTGCACAGTGCAACACAGCAGCCACCAGCCCTGGGTGGCTAGCTCCCCCCAATCCCTGATCGTGGCAGAAAACATATTGAAACCCATATTCCCTGGTAGTCTAGTGGCCCCCCCTTCCCCGAACACCATCCGATCATAAAATAATGTCCAAATTTCCCTGGTAGTCCAGTGGTGCCCCCTTCCCTCCCTTCCCCCGAACCCTGCCGGATTAATAAATACATTCTGGAATTCACTGGTAGTTTAGTGGCCCCCTTCCAGCCCTGATCATAAATTGAAAACCTATCTCTATACTTTTCTGGTGGACCCCTCACCCCCCCACCCACTAAGGAACCCACACCTCACCCCACTCCCTCTCCCAGTATGGCCATGAAGTCAGTGGGCAGCACAAGCCCACCTGCATGCCTCCACAGCTGCCTGCTGACTATGCTGTCAGTGAACAACAGCAAACTGTACACCTGTGCACCCATTGGGTAGACACTGTCGACCAATGGGCTTGCAATATGTACTATGCAGCTTTCATTCACAACTTTGTGGAATTACACAAAGTTATGAATGGCGTACATCACTACAGACCTGTTGGTCGACAGTGACTACCAATGGGAGTACAGATGTATAGTACACTGTCATTCACTGATAGCACAGTTGGCGGGCAGCTGTAGAGGCATGCGGGTGGGTTGTGCTGCCCTCCTGCTTCATGGCCATTCTGGGACAGGGGGAGCGGGGTGGGTTGTGGGTTCCTCAGTGGGTGGGGGGTCCACTAGACCACTAGAGAAGTCTGGGGATATGTTTTCAATTTACGATCATTTATGGGAAGGGGGCCAGTAGATACCAGGGAATTTTGGACATTAATTCATGATCAGATGAGGTTTGGGGAAGGGAGGGGGGGCCCTGGGAATTTCGGACATTATTTCATGTTTGGATGGGGTTCGAGGAAGGAAGGGGATCTTTAGACTAACAGGGAGATAGTGTGCTGTTTCAGCACATTCTGCCAGGTGCATCCTTGCCCGAGACATGAAAATGGGGCCATAATGACATGCAAATGGCTCCATTTGTGCCTTGTGTGCATAATGGCCCCTTCTAGGGACATGGATATGTTGTTCATCCACACTTATTGGCAGGTTCCTTGCTGCTTTAAATCTTGCCGGAAGGTCTTCAAGCTGGCTCCTCCCACCCACCCGGGTGGTAAAACTCTCGGCTCCGCCCCGCCCCATGATGCCAGATCTTCCTTACCGCTTGGAAGCTCAGGTTCCCTTCTTTACGCTCCGCGTATAAGACTGGTTCCTAACTCTTTGGTTTTCCGAAATTAATCTTTAAGGTTTTCTAGACTTTGGTCAACTATTTCCCTTGTGGCTGCGATGGACAAATCGACTCCCGGGTTTCGGAGATGCCCATGCGGGCAGAAGATGTCTCGAACGGATCCACACTCCACGTGCGTCTATTGCTTGGGCCTTGAGCACGACCCGCAGGCTTGCGACCTGTGCTGTTCTTTCTCGGCCTACATCCTGGAAGACCATGCCGCCCATCTGCAACTTGGACGACCCGAAAAGCGTTACCCTCCGGTAAAGTCGAAAGAGGCCTGGTTGGCCGTTTCCGTGGCGGCGGGCTCGGCGGATCAGCTAGAGCAGATGATCGCCCTTGAAGAGGAGGCGGCGCCGACCGCATCTTCCTCGGCCGCAGCATTTATCCTGCTCTCCCTGGGATCCTCATATTCTGCTTCCTTTAAGGAGCTTTGTCTGTCTCTCTCCACCAAGGGAGAGGGACCTTCATCTTCGGGACCTTTCTCTCGGTCCAAAAAGAAGAAGGACAAGGGTAAGTCTGTCCGTCGATGCTCTTGGGAGCGGGAGAGGTCCCCTTCCCTGAGCAGTCGACCATCGACTCCGGTTGATCCTTCGGCTTCGGCCACTGGCTTCACGGTGTCACCGTCAGGTCAGTTGACCGAGACACCCGTCGACGCAGTCGAGATTTTTCTCGACCCGTTGGACAGGTTGTCGACCGGCGAAGCCGGAAATCATCTCTCCCTGGTTCCCCCGGTGGTGGTTGAGGATCCCGTGGGCTTGCCAGTGCCTCCGGTTCCGGAGCCCTTGGGTGTTCCTTCCTAGCCGAAGGGAGGGCGGGTTTCCCCTGCTCCTTCCCTGCACCCTCCTTGGAAAAGCCGAGGTTCGCGGTCTCAGTCTCGGACTTCTTCGCGGTCCAGTCGATCCCGCCACCAGAGGTGGTCTCGATCTTGGCACGCGGCAAAGCGGCGCTTCCGTCCTCTTCCTCGGGGCGAGGGGAGCCCGGCGCAGGATGCGTCGGCGACGAGGACCTCATGTGGCAACAGCTTCTGCTGGCCGGGAACAAGCCGACAACGTTGCCTTCTCCGGCCGTTAAGTGGCTGTCACCAGAGCGGCCGAAGCAACCCCTCGCTTTAGCCGAGGTGCCTGTTTCCAGGCCTGTTGCTCAACCGAAACTAGCTGCTCCACCGATTAGGGTGGAACCTCCACCTCCACAGCTGTTGTTTGGGGCTCCGACCAAGAACTCTCGATCGGCTCAGGGTTTACCCCATAGGCTGTCGGCCACCCTTACTCCCGATCACCCTCGGCAGGTAAAGGGTGGCTCAGGACCGAGGCAGCTATTTGCGGACTTTTCCGAGTCCGACGACGATTCCTCCCTCTTCTCCAGGCGAGTGGACTTGGAGTCCTCTGGAGGTCAGCCGCTGGACGATAGCCCTTCGTCGTTTCTGGGTTTGCTTAGGCTCATCTCGGAGTCCACCGGGATGCAGCTCGAGCCCATATCCAAGTGGGCCAAGTATCCCCTCACAGAGATATTGGACCGAGGGGATTCTCCTACGGAGGCCTTTCCTGTGGCCGAGGCCATTGTGGGCCCGGCCTTGGAGCTCTGGCAGTGCCCTGCTTCCTGCCCTGAGCCTTCGGCCAGGATGGCCAGGAAGTATGCGGTCCCTACCGGTTCCCTGTCCAGTTTCTCAGAACACCCCTCAGCCGAGGGGTTAGTTACCAACAGCGTTTTCCGGTGTGCCGGAAATGCTAGGGATGTGGACAAACCTCCCGACAAGGAGTCCAAGAAATTGGACTATGCCGGGCGAAAAGTCTACGCTGCGTCCTCCCTTGGCCTTCGCCAGGCCAGCTCGGCCGTGCTTATGGCACATTTCTCCCATGCCCTGTCGGGCTCCCTGGACGAGGTAGTCCCTCATCTCCCAGCTGACCTGCAGACTACGGTTAGGCAGGTGTGGGACCAGGGCAGGGCAGTGGCAAAGCAGCAACTTCAGACTGCTTTGGACATTGGAGACTCCTGCGCCAGGTCAGTCGCGGCCGCAGTGGCTATGCGCCGTCGGGCATGGCTGAGGATATCCACCTTCACAGCGGATACCCAGCACAAATTGATGGATGTCCCCTTCCTGGGGACCGACCTCTTCGGCTCTGGAGTGGAAGGCCACCTCCAGAGGATCGAAAAGTCCAATGCCACCTTGGACTTGGTCTCATCCGCTCAGAGGAACAAGGGCCGCAGACCGCAACCCAAGCCCTTTCATCCGTCTGCGCCCCCGGCATGTCCGGCCCAGCAACATCAGGGCCAGCAGGCACGTGCTTGGCATCCCAAACCCAAGCCCGTGGCTTCCTCCTCCAGGAAGCAGGGAGGTAAAGGCCCTGGAGATCCCTTGGCCGGTCCTTTCTCCAAGCTTGCCCAGTGGCGGGTTGAGGGGTGTCACCCCCAACCTCGTCACCTCACCCCAGGTTCCCCCCGTGGGGGGACAGCTCTGGTACTTCCTTTCTGCCTGGTCTGCTATTACCACAGACCGGTGGGTGTTGGAAGTGGTAGGAAAAGGCCTACCCCTGGAGTTCGAGCAGGCCCCGCCCTTCAGAGCCATCACCCCCAGGGGGGCCTTGGGGTCCGCAGCCTCGCTGTCGGCTCGTCGAGCCGACATTGCTCTGCTCGAAAAGAGGTGATCAGAGAGGTGGCGGACCTCCCTCAGACCCGGGTTTGTGTCCAGGTACTTCCTGGTCCCAAAACGGACGGGGGCTGGCACCCCATTCTCGACCTACATGACCTAAACAAGTTCCTAAGGTCTTGAACCTTCAGGATGGTTACTCTGACTCAGATAATACCATCCTTGGAACGCAGCATATGGTTCTGCTCTCTGGACCTGCAGGACGCATTTTTTCACATCCCTATCCGTCCGTCTCACCGAAGGTTCCTTCGCTTTCGAGCGGAGGGATCCCTTTACGAGTTCCTAGCCATGCCCTTCAGCCTTTCTCTTGCTCCCAGGGTCTTCACCAATGCATGGCAGTGGTGACAGCATTCCTGAGGCACTGAGGGGTCCGGGTGTACCCTTACCTGGACGATTGGCTGATAGCAGCCCCCTCCAGACAGGAGGTGGAGCGGTCCAGAGATCTGGCCCTCCAGGTCTGCTCTCAAATCGGCCTCCTCATCAACGAGGCCAAGTCGGAACTCGAACCGAAGCAGGTGATTCTCTTCATCAGGGCAGAGCTCGACTCGCTTCGAGCCAGAGTACGGCCCCCGGTGGACAGGGCTGAGGTTCTTTCCTCCTTTGCCCGTTCATTTCTGGTTGGGCAATTGTGCCCTGCCCGGGACTTCCTGCGCCTCCTGGGTCTCATGGCGGCCTGCACCAGCGTGGTCCGTTGGGCCCGCTGGAACATGCGCCTCCAATGGGGCTGGCCAGCCAGTGGTCTCACATGCGATCCATTGGACCAGCGATAGTGTGACCCAGGGATGTGGAACGCCTCCAGTGGTGTATCGCTCCAGCTCATCTGCAAGAGGGCATCCATTTGTCCGCCTCGAGCTGACGGCATCTCTATCGACCGATGCCTCTCTGATGGGTTAGGGTGCCCATCTGGGGAACACAGGTGCAGCCTCTGGTTCCCAGCAGAAGTCCCGATGCCATATCAACCTGCGAGCTCCGCCCGGTCCGTCTAGCTATCACCGCCTTTGCTCCGTTTCTACGGGGTCAAGTGGTTCGGGTCCAGACGGACAATACCACAACCATGTACTACCTAAACCGCCTAGCAGGACGCTCTCCATGCCCTTGTGCAAGGAAGCTCACCGCATTTGGTCACTCTTGCGCACCCTGGAGGCGGATCTCCTAGCCATTCATGTGGCAGGAGCCTCCAACACCCTGGCCGATGCCCTAAGCCGGATAGGGGCTGTATCCCACGAGTGGTCTCTCCTGCCGGAGATAGTACAAGATCTGTTCTCCCATTGGGGCACACCACAGGTGGATCTGTTTGCCTCCAGGGAGAACGCGAAGCTGAGGCTGTTCCATGCCCGCCCCCCTCAGCAGGGCTCGCTGCAGGGGGATGCCTTCTCGAGGCCATGGACCCCGGGCATCTTCTACGCCTTTCCCACATTTCCCTTGATCCACAAGGTGCTTCTCAAGGCGAGGAGGGACAAGGCGCAGATGACTCTGGTAGCCCCAGACTGGCCCCGCCAATGCTGGTATCCAGATCTCCTCAGCCTCAGCTCCAGGCTCCCAAGGCAGCTTCCAGCTCGCCTGGACCTGCTTTCAGTCAATCAGTGGAAGGTGTTCCATCCGGACCTTCAATCCCTGCACCTGACGGCCTGGTTCCTGAGCGGCTAGAGTTCCAGGCCTTGGGTCTTTCCGATGAGGTCCTCAATGTAGTTGAGGTGTCCCGTAAGGAGTCGACCAGGAAATGCTATGCCTTCAAATGGAACAGGTTTTCCATTTGGTGTCAGGGCAAGGGCCTGGACCCTTCCTCCTGTTCCTTGGCAAGCATTTTGGACTACTTATGGTCCCCTTCTCAACAAGGACTCAGGTCGACGACCCTAAGGGTGCACCTGGCAACCATCTCTGCTTACCGGGCGTGGGCCGGGAAGCAGTCGGTGGCGCAGGAGAAGGTGGTCTGGTGCTTTTTCCAAGGCCTTGATCACATTTCCCCTCCGGTGCGAGAACCTCCACCACCGTGGGATCTACTGCTGGTATTGACAAAGCTCATGGGCAAGCCATTCGAACCAATGCACAGGTATGATCTCTCTCACCTGTCGTGGAAGACCGCCTTCTTGGTGGCTATTACGTCAGCCAGAAGGATGGGAGAGCTCCAGGCGCTTTCCATTGAGTCTCCTTACCTGGTCTTCCACAGGGACAAGGTTGTCCTGCGCCCCCAACCGAAATTCCTTCTGAAGGTGGTGTCGGAGTTTCACCTTAACCAGGTGTTGACTCTGCCGGTGTTCTACCCCAATCACACCTCGGAGGCCAATATAGGCTCCATACTTTGACCTAGAAGGGCGCTACATTATAAGGAGCGTATCGCCTGAAGTTCGGGAGAGGTCTCGCCAGCTGTTTGTCATCTACGCTGAAGCCGCACCTGGCAGACCTGCAGCCAAGCAGATGATAAGCAGGTGGGTCACCTCCTGCATAGATCTCTGCTATCAGTTGGCGGGCATGGAGCCTCCCAGAGGGATAAGAGCTCATTCTACCTGCCATACTGCTGCATCGGTGGCTGCTTCCAGGGACATTCCTATCCAGGAAATCTGCAGGGCTGCTACCTGGAAGTCAGTACACACCTTCATCACCCATTACCACATCGACCTTGAGTCACGCCGGGATGCTGGTTTTGGGGCCTCGGTTCTTCAGTCTCTATTCCCTAAGTAGGGGGTGTGCGCCTTGCCTCCCTCCTCCCGGAGAACTGCTAGGAGTCTGCCAATAAGTGTGGATGAACAACATATCCATGTCCCTAGAAATACAGGTTACTCACCTGTAACAGGAGTTCTAGGAATGATATATGTTGTTCATCCACCACGACCCACCCGACCTCCCCGGCTTCGACGCACAAACTTAGCTTCCAGCGGGCCAGATCTGGCATCATGGGGCGGAGCCGAGAGTTTTACCACCTGGGTGGGTGGGAGGAGCCAGCTTGAAGACCTTCCGGCAAGATTTAAAGCAGCAAGGAACCTGCCAGTAAGTGTGGATGAACAACATATACCATTCCTAGAACTCCTGTTACAGGTGAGTAACCTGTATATTTGCATGGTTGGGTCTGAATATCTGGAATTTGCCCATGACATTTCTCCAAGATGCGCTGCGCAGTCCCAGTCCAGGTATTCAGACCTGACAGGTGGATGCACTGGCGTATGGTCAGTGGACCCAATTTGAGCCACACACATTTTTTGATATATTCAGATGGGATGCGCCATTGCGAATCTCATTTGAATATATCAGTTTTGTGCTGCAGCGCAGCTCAGTTGTACAGAGCAACCACTTGCACCCTTTCTGAGTGCAGTTTGAATATTCTGGCCTATAATAATTAAAATTAAACACTGCCTGCCCTTGCCTTCTTGCACACTAGAGCTATGTTAGCTCAAGTTGGAGAAGCTAATTGTGCTGTTTTGCTGTCCTGATTGTCACTGGTAGAGCCACTGGCCCACTCCAATCCAGGCACACTACACTACAGGAAGAGAGAGAGTGACTCGCAGATTGCAGCAGGCTTCTTTTCCAAGGCACTCCCTGACCCTGACTGGCTCCAAATTAAATGTCCAATATAGTGTGTGGCCCCTGCCAGCTCAGAATCGCCCTGACTGTGCAGAGTGCAATTCCCTTCCACCACCTCCTCTGTTTATTGCAGCAGTTTTGTGCACAGCTTCCCCCCGTGGCATAAGTATTGCTGTTGCTGCCCCCCCAATTACTACTCACCCTCACCCATGACCCACCACTGCAGCACCACCAGTAACCAGACTCAGTCCTACCAGTTAGTTGTTGCTTGCAGCCAATGCCTCTAATTAGCCCACTGTCCTCTCCTCTCTGTTCCAAACTTTTCCAGCCTCCGAGCTCAGGCAGACAGTTCCACAGGCTCACTCAGTTCAACCCAACTGACCCAAATTCAGTCACTCACAGCAGATGGGGCCTTTCCCACCGCACCACTAAACCTGATAAGGACTCCCTCCCAAGCCGACTGACTCCTGAGTCCCACATGAAGCAGGCAACTTGAGGCGTTGGACAAGCAAAGTGGCAGCAGGCAGCTCCTGCATGAGGTGGGCAGACATGGCAGCAATCAGAAAGGCAGACAGGATGCATGAAATATGACAGCGCCATGGTCTCGATGCCAGCAGTGAGTTTCCCTCCTGCTCGTTCTGACTTCTTGCTCGCTACTGGCGGCGGTGCATGTTTACGCTACTTCTGGGTAAGGTGATTGCGGTCTGACACTTTCTCCATTCCAGCCACCACTCAGTCCTGCTCCTCCCAGTTCCAGTCAGGCCAGTTTGTAAAACGATGCCCCCCCCCCATCACTCTGTCACCCTCACCCACTTCTCTGTCTGTCACTCTCTCACGACTCTCACCAGTGCCCCCCGGCACGCAGGCTCCAGAGTCCCTCCTAGCCTGCAGCAGGTAGCAGCAGCAAGGTAAGTGGCTGAATGTTGGGGGTGACAAATGTGATCACCCGAATTGTTGGGGGAACTTGTGCCCCCGTCCCCCCCCCATAATTACACCCCTGCTGGGACCCACGCCTACTCAGAATCCCCTGCTCACACATAGCAGGGGATCCACCATGGGATTCCTAGGAAACTCCAGTTCAGCCAGCCTCGAAACAAACAAAACCCAAATTAGGGTAGTAGCCCAGCTCCAATCAAGGCACCAGAACAGAACAACAAATTGGAAATTAAAGACCCATTCACCCATATTTAATCAAAATACAATTTAGTATTTATTTTCATCAAACACCAGAATAACCAGTGTATAGGTCAGTTGAGTTCCTGACCTGATACCGACATTTTGGATTTCTACTTCTTCTGGGTTTACACTGGTAATTTATTATTTCTGTTTAAATCAATGTTGCCTTAATCCCCATTTCCTCAGTGATACTTGATAACATGAACATGTGTCACTGTGCCCCTTATAGGTTATTAAATACAAAATATCACCATTTTAACATCTATTTTCATGCCTGGATACATGGCAGATTCTGTACTATAAACAACATACTTACATTTCAGTTTAAAGCAATGTCACCTTAATCCCCATTTTCTAAATGGTACCTGTTAATTAAATCGGCTTATATTTGGTACAAAAATTTAAAATTACATATAACAAATTGCAATAGAGTTCATTTCTTAAATAGACTTCACTCACTTGATAACATGAATACGTTTCGCTGTGCCACTTATAGTTTATCATATCCCAGTCATCCTGAAAGAAAAAGGACTTCAAGAATGCATAGGATAGACAGGAGGCAAGCCTGGTGGTAGGAAAGAGAAGGTAAGGTGTAGATCAGTTAGGATTTGCAGCTTTGGGTAGGTAGGGAAATGGGCAGACTAGGTGGGCCAGGTGGTCCTGGCGGTCCTTATCTGCTGTCAAATTCTATGTTTCTATGTAAGACTAAAAAAGTTATTTTTCTGTTTAAATGGTTCATTTTTCTACATAATACAGTATGTCTGAACATTGCATTTGTTTCTTTGTGTTGCAATGATTTTACTTTGTTAAATGTTTACAAGTCTAAGGACAAATGTGCTTTGATACTTGAATACTTCTTCTGAGAAACACACTGTCAAGGCCCTTGAGAGGGTGGGGGAGCAGGGGATACTTCCCGGGGTCTGGCACAAAGAGGGGCCTAGGCTGCCCAGCATACTATATGCAGGGAAGGGGCTGCAAGCTGGTAGGGGCCCCAGAGTCTGAACTTTCCCCAGAGCCCAGACTTCCTCTTAAGGGGCCTGTGCACTGTTTTAATTTCATGTTATCTTTGTTTTAAATGAATGTTTACCTTTTTTCTAACAGTCCTCTGTTGCTTTCTTTAAAAAATCTGTAAACGAGGCAAGAGGTGGTATGTTATAATTCCATTTCATTATTTTATTCTTCCTAGTTCAATCAATTAAAAAGTCTACTTACTTCTAGTCTGGAATGGAGCAGAGCATGACCCCTAGCTTTCTCTGCGGTAAGGCAATGTGCTTGCTCTTTGCTGACATTTTTGTAGTAAGGGGATAGAGGGAATCAGGCACACAGAAACACACAACTTTGCATGACAACTGTCATGTGACCAGTGCTGTGTCACCTGAGTGCCTGACCTGCCTCTAGGCAGCACCTAGCAACAGACAACAGAAACTCTGCTAGGTGTTCCAGTTGCTCATAAGGAACAGTTTTGGATCTTTTGTGTGACTCATTTGCGTCATTCTAATTCAGTTTCAACAGTAATCTAGCTTCAGACCTCAAGTCGAATGTCACCAGTGGCAAAACTGAACATCTCATCATGTCCGTGTACCTGCGTTTAATTTATATTCTAGGGACATGGATATGTTGTTCATCCACACTGTCTGGCAGGTTCCTTGCCGCTTTAAATCTTGCCGGAAGGTCTTCAAGCTGGCTCCTCCCACCCACCCGGGTGGCATACCTCTCAACTGTCACACATTATGAGGTTCGTCACTCATTTTACCTCTCAGAAACCCGTTGTCCATCATGGGGAAGGTGATATTCCACATTCCCCACTGAGACTTTAAAGCAGAAATTCATAATAATCTATTATGCTCAGTTATACAAAAACATTATGAACATTAGTGCACTGATAACTATAGTGTTCTGAACTTCCAGTGCCATGTTAGACAATGTGTCACACATTTTGCTCATTTGTCACACATCATGTCACACATTTTGGTGGCAAAAGGTTGAGAGGTATGCCGGGTGGTAAAACTCTCGGCTCCACCCCATGACGCCAGATCTTCCTTACCGCTTGGAAGCTCAGGTTCCCTCCTTAACGCTCTGCGTTTTAGACTGGATCCTAATTCTTCGGTTAGTCTGAAACTCGTTTTAAAATTTTCAAGACTTCAGTCTTCCTTTTCCCTCGTGGCTGCGATGGACAAATCGACTCCGGTTTTCGGTGCCTTGCGGGCAGAAGATGCCAGGCGGATCCGCGCCACGTGCGTCTACTGTCTGACCTAGAACGCGACCCAGGCCTGCGAGTCTTGCTGTTAGTTCTCGGCCAGCGTCTTGGAGGAACCGCTGCTCGGTTGAAGCTTCGGTTGCCCGAGCGCTACCGCCAGTAAAGTCGAAAGAGGCCCGTTGGGCGGTTACCGCGGCGGCTGGCTCGGCTGAGCAGCTCGAGCAGATGATCACCCTCGAGGAGGAGCATCTTCCTCCTCTTCGGTCGCGGCATTTATCCCGCTCACCTTGGGTACCTCGTATTCTGCTTCGTTCAAGGAGCTTTGCCATTCCCTTTCCATGAAGGGAGAGGGACCATCTGGACATTCCTCTCGGTCCAAGAAGAAGGATCCCAAGGGTAAGTCCCATCGTCGGCGTTCATGGGAGCGGGAGAGGTCCCCTTTCCCGGACAGCCGACCGTTGACTACGGTCGAGGTTGCGGCTAAGGCTGCTTGCTTCACGGCGTCCCTGTCAGGTCAGCCGGCCGAGACAGCCGTCGACACGGTCAAGATTTTTCTAGACCCGTCGGACGGTTTGTTGACTGGTGAAGCCTGCAACCCATCTTTGCCGGTTCCCCCAGTGAAAACTGAGGATTTACCTGCACCATCAGTGCAGCAGTCCCCAGTTAAGACATCCGAGCCGAGGGAGGAGCGGGTGTCCCCTGCTCCCTCCCAGGCCCGCCCTCGGACACACTGAGGTTCTCGGTCTTGGATCTCTTCTCGGTCCAGCTGATCCCGCCGACATCGGCGGTCTCAGTCTCGGCACCGAGGTAAGTGGTGATGCCGCTCCTCCTCGTCTTCCTCCTCGGATGAGGAGAGGGTTCGGTGCAAATTGCGTCGACGCTACGAGGAGCTGATGTGGCAGCAGTTACTTTTGTCCAGGGCTAAGTCGACACTGACGCCTTCCCCGGCCATCAAGTGGCTGTCACCCAAACGGCCGAAGCAACCTCTCGCTGCAGTCGAGATGCCCACATCTGGTCCGGTTGTTCGGCCTAAACTTGCTGCCCCACCGATTGTGGTGGAACCTCCACCTCCACAACTGAAATCGGGGGCACCGACCAAGGACTCTTGGTCGGCTCAAGGCCTGCCCCACAGGTTGTCGGTCACCCTCACTCCCGACCGTCCTCGGCAGGTGTAGGGTGGCTCAGGCCCTAGGCAGCTCTTCGCGGACTCTTCGGGGTCCGACGACCACTCCTCCCTGTTCTCCAGGCAGGTTGACCTGGAGTTCTGTGGGGGCCAGTCACTGGATGAAAGCCCATCGTCCTTTATGGGTCTGCTTTGGCTCATCTCGGAGTCCACCAGTATGCAGGTTGAGCCCGTTTCTAAACGGGCCAAGTATCCCCTGACAGAGATACTGGACCGAGGGAATTCACCCACGGAGGCCTTTCCTATGGCTGAGGCCATTGTCAGCCCAGCCTTGGAGCTTTGGCAGTGGCCTGCTTCTTGTCTTGCGCCCTCGGTCAGGATGACCAGGAAGTATGTGGTCCCTACCAGCTCTCTGCCTGGGTTTTCGGAGCACCCCTCTGCCGAGGGGTTGGTCACCGACAGCGTTTTCCGGCATTCTGGGAACGTCAGGGACGTGAACAAGCCCCTCGACAAGGAGTCTAAAAATATGGACTATGCCGGGCGCAAGGTGTATGCTGCGTCCTCTCTTGGCCTCCGCCAGGCCAGCTCAGCTGTGCTGATGGCATACTTCTCCCATGCCCTCATGGGCTCCCTGGATGAGGTGATCCCTCATCTCCTGGCCGACCTCCAGACCACGGTCCGGCAGGTCCGGGACCAGGATAGGGGAGTGGCGAAGCAGCAGCTCCAAACAGCTCTGGACATAGGTGACTCCTGTGCAAGATCAGTAGCGGCCGCAGTGGCCATGCACCGCAGAGCATGGCTGAGGATATCCACCTTTACAGCGGATACCCAGCACAAGTTGGCGGATGTCCCCTTCTTGGGGACCGACCTCTTAGGCCCTGGAGTGGAAGGTCACCTCCAGCAGATCGAAAAGTCCAATGCCACCCTGGACTCAGTCACCTCTGCCCAGAAGGACAAAGGCCACCGTCAGCATCAGCACAAGCCCTTTCATCCTTCTGCGCCTGCGGCACGTCCGGCCCAATAGCACCAGGATCAGGGCCAGCAGGCTCATGCTTGGCATCCCAAACCCAAGCCCGTGGCTTCCTCCAACAGGAAGCGGGGAGGTAAAGGCCCAGGAAGTCCCTCAGCTGGTCCCTCCTCCAAGCCTGCCCAGTGACGGGGTGAGGGGTGTCGCCCCCAGCCTCGTCACTCCCCCCGGGTGCCCCCCATGGGGGGATGGCTCCGCCACTTCCTTTCCACCTGGTCCGCTATCACCACGGACTGCTGGGTGTTGGAGGTGGTAGGAAAGGGCCTGCCTCTGGAGTTTGAGCAGACCCCACCCTTTTGAGCTGTCGCCCCTTGGGGGGCTACGGGGTCCGCAGCCTCGCTGTCGGCCCGCCGAACCGACATCGCTCTGCTCCTCGAAAAAGAGGTGATCAGGAAGGTGGCGGATCCTCCTCCAGACCCGGGGTTTGTGTCCAGGTATTTCCTGGTCCCAAAACGGATGGGGGCTGGCACCCCATTCTCGACCTGCACGACCTGAACAGGTTCCTAAGGTCTCGGACCTTCAGGATGGTCACTCTGGCTCAGATAATACCATCCTTGGAACGAGGCGTGTGGTTCTGTTCCCTGGACCTCCAGGATGCGTTCTTTTATGTCCCAATCCGTCCGTCTCATCAGAGATTCCTCCGCTTCAGAGTGGAGGGATCCCTTTATGAGTTCCGGGCCATGCCCTTCGGCCTCTCCCTAGCTCCCAGGGTCTTGACCAAATGCATGGCAGTGGTGACAGCATTCTTGCGGCGCCGAAGGGTCTGGGTGTACCCCTACCTGGACGACTGGCTGATTGCAGCCCCCTCCAGAGAGAAGGTGGAGCGGTCCAGAGATCTGGCCCTTCAGGTTTGTTCTCAGATTGGCCTCCTCATCAGCGAGGCCAAGTCGGAACTCATGCCAAAGCAGGCGATACTTTTCATTGGGGCAGAGCTCGACTCTCTTCGAGCCAGAGCACGGCTCCCGGCGGACAAGGCCGAGGTTCTTTCCTCCTTTGCCCAATCATTTCTGGATGGGCAATCACGCCCTGCCTGGGACTTCCTGCGCCTCCTGGGCCTCATGGCGGCCTGCACCAGCGTGGTCCGTTGGGCCTGCTGGTACATGCGCCCCCTTCAATGGGGACTGACCAGCCAGTGGTCACATCGCTTCGATCCGTTGGATCAGCTGGTGACAGTGACCCAGGGGATGTGGAACGGTCTCCAGTCGTGGACCGTTCCGGCACATCTGCAGGAGGGCATCCCGTTTGTCCGCCCCGAGCCGATGGTCTCTCTATCGACCCATGCCTTTCTGATGGGTTGGGGTGCCTATCTGGGGGAGCACTGAGCGCAGAACGCACGGCCTCTGGTCCCCTCAGGAGTCTCGATGCCACATCAACCTGCTGGAGCTTCAAGCGGTTCATCTAGCCCTCACCGCCTTAGCTCCATTTCTGTGGGGTCAAGTGGTTCGGGTCCAGACGGACAATACCACAACCATGTACTATCTAAACCGCCAGGGCGGGACGCGCTCCATGCCTCTATGCAGGGAAGCTCTCCGCATTTGGTCACTTGCGCGCAGCCTGGAGGCGGATCTCCTTGCCATTCACGTGGCAGGAGCCTTCAACACCCTGGCCGATGCCCTAAGCCGGATCGGGGCTGCGTCTCACGAGTGGTCTCTCCTGCCGGAGGTAGTACAAGATCTGTTCTCCCACTGGGGCATGCCTCTGGCTGACCTGTTTGCCTCCAGGGAGAATGCGAAGCTGAGACTGTTTCATGCCCGCCCCCCTCAGCAGGGCTCGCTGCAGGGGAATGCCTTCTCGAGGCCGTGGACCCCGGGCCTCTTCTATGCCTTTCCCCCATTTCCCTTGATCCACAAGGTGCTTCTCAAGGCAAGGAGGGACAAGGCGCAGGTGATTCTGGTAGCCCCAGACTGGCGCCGTCAGTTCTGGTATCCAGATCTCCTCAGCCTCAGCTCCAGGCTCCCGAGGCGGCTTCCAGCCTGCCCGGACCTGATCTCAGTCAATCAGGGGAAGGTATTCCATCTGGACCCTCAATCCCTGCACCTGACAGCCTGGTTCCTGAGCGGCTAGAGTTCCAGGCCTTCGGTCTTTCTGACGAGGTCCTCAATGTCATTGAGGCGTCCCGTAAGGAGTCGACCAGAAAATGCTACGCCTTCAAATGGAAGAGATTTTCCATTTGGTGTCAGGGCAAGGGCCTGGACCCTTCCTCCTGTTCCTTGGCAAGCATTCTGGACTACCTGTGGTCCCTTTCTCAGCAAGGGCTTCGGTCAACGACCCTCAAGGTGCACCTGGCAGCCATCTCTGCTTACCGGGCGTGGGCTGGGAAGCAGTTGGTGGTGCAGGAGAAGGTGGTCGGGTGCTTTTTCCAAGGTCTTGATCACATATCCCCTTCGGTGCGAGAACCTCCACCTCTGTGGGATCTACTGCTGGTATTGGCTAAGCTCATGGGCAGGCCATTCGAACCAATGCACAAGTGCAATATCTCCCACTTGTCGTGGAAGACCGCCTTCTTGGTGGCTAGCACGTCAGCCAGAAGGATGGGAGAGCTCCAGGTGCTTTCCATCGAGTCTCCTTATCTGGTCTTCCACAGGGACAAGGTTGTCCTCTGCCCCCACACGAAATTCCTTACGAAGGTGGTGTCGGAGTTTCACCTTAATCAGGTGTTGACTCTGCCGGTGTTCTACCCCAATCACACCTCGGAGGCCGAATATAGGCTCCATTCTTTGGACCCTAGAAGCGCTCGCTTATTATAAGGAGATAACGGCTGAAGTTCGGGAGAGGTTCGCCAGCTGTTTGTCACCCACGCTGAAGCAGCACCTGGCAGACTCACAGCTCAGCAGACGATAAGCAGGTGGGTCACCTCCTGCATAGATTCTCATAGGTTGGCGGGCATGGAGCCTCCAGAGGATAAGAGCTCATTCTACCCACCATACCGCTGCATCGGTAGCTGCTTCCAGGGACGTCCCTATCCAGGACATCTGCAGGGCTGCTACCAAGTCAGCACATACCTTCATCACCCACTACCACATCGACCTTGAGTCATGCCGGGATGCTGGTTTTGGGGCCTCGTTCTCAAGTCTTTATTCCTAAGTAGGGGTGTGCTTGCCTCCCTCCTCCCGGAGAACTGCTAGGAGTCTGCCAGACAGTGTGGATGAAGAACATATCCATGTCCCTAGAAATACAGGTTACTCATCTGTAACAGGGTTCTAGGAATGATATATGTTGTTCATCCACATGACCCACCCGACCTCCCCGGCTTCGACGCACAACCTGGCTTCCAGCGGGCTAGATCTGGCGTCATGGGGCGGAGCCGAGAGTTTTACCACCCGGGTGGGTGGGAGGAGCCAGATTGAAGACCTTCCGGCAAGATTTAAAGCGGCAAGGAACCTGCCATGAAGTATGGATGAACAACATATACCATTCCTAGAACTCCTGTTACAGGTGAGTAACCTGTATTTACTGTACATAGGGAGGTCACAGGTCGGGTCATGATTAACTTTGGGTGAGTGGGCCTTTATTTTTCAATCTGTTCTGATCAGCTACGGGACCCAGGATGAACATTTAATTAGATGCCTGCCTATGGCCTGCGCAACTGCGAGCCAGTGGTGGGGGTGGGGGGTCCCTGGACAGGTGTCCTGCAGGTACTCATTGTAGTGAGTACTGTGCACCCTGCCCCTGTCCAGGCCCACTTAGCTACGCGGGCCTGGTCTGTGCAAGTAGTGCGTACCATACTCGCTGCCATGCATAGGCCTCTGTATGACTTAAATGTCAATCTGGGACTAACCCAATTAATTGACGACAATACTTGATGAAATTCAAAGGATATTTCACCATCAACAATATCAGACTTAATTTTTACCTCAAAACAGAAACATATATTTTGACGGCAGATAAGGACCGCTTGGCCCACCTAGTCTGCCCATTTCCCTGCCCACATGACAAGCTGCAGATCCTATTTAACCAACAGCCTGTTTCTCCCTACCCCCCCCCAACAAAAATGTCCTTATGTCTGTCCCATGCGTTCTCAAATTCTCCCACAGTTTTAGACCCCACAACCTCCTCGGGAAGGTTATTCCATGTGTTCACCACCCTCTCTGTGAAAAAATACTTCCTCACATTGCCCCTGAGCCGTCCCCCCTCCTCCTCTATCTTCAAATTGTGTCCCCTTGTTCTTGCACAACTCTTTTTCTGAGTTTTTTTCAAAAGGCGATAATTACAAAATTAGTGGGGTTTTAGTCGACAGTTTTAGTGACCACCAGGGCATTGTTTGCTTCAGAAGTAAAGATGAAAGTTTAGGAACAAATAGGGTGATAGGAGGGTTTTTAAAAACTTTGATTGTATGTCTTATATGCAAGACCTAGAGGCATTTGACTGGAACAAATTCAGTCTCATCCCCACTATCAATGAAGCTTGGAACTGTTTTCAAATAGAGCTCCTAAAAAGTGTGCAACTAACATGCCCCAGTGAAAAAACAGATTGTAAAAATTAATAATGATCTTTGGTATGACAGTAGATTACATAAACTAAAAAAATAAGAGGATTAAGCTATGGAAAAGATCAAAGAGAACAAATAGGCAGAGAGACTAGGATGTATCTAGGGAGTCTAGAAATATATATTTCAGAGAAATCAGACAAGTAAAAGCATGTTATTATGAAAAAGCTTTTGAAGATAAATCCAAGAGACCTTTGGAAAATTATGTGTACTTTACAAAATTAAGGAACAAATTGATTCTCTAAAACATTCACAATCGAGGGTGAGACCTTGGCTACTGGTAATGATGTGGCAAATAGATTTAATGTTTTTTTCATTAATATGGGTACTGAGTGAGCTGGTCCAGTGGTGCTGAGGGTTGAGGCACTAGACACCACACTGCTGCGTCACCTGGCGACCGAGGGTGAGAACAATCTTGGGTGCTAAAGGGTTGCTGGGGGAGGATCTAGCGTCCCAGGGACTGCTGTCCTTCTCCAGGGAGGGTGGGAAGGGACTACCACAGATGCACTGGCTCCTGGCGGTGGCTGCGGGTCGGTGCATGCTGTGGCGAGCTGTGGGGTCGATGTGGGCTGACATCGGACTTACCACACGGCAGCGTCCTTGGCGTCACTGCACACCCACATTGTGTGGTGGGGGGAACAAGCACAGAAAACCTCCGCAGGCACAGTGAAGGCGGATCTGGTGTCGTGTCAATTGCAACTAAGTCAGCTCCCCTGGTGTCCGCTCCCTGGCCTTCCATGCTGTGCAAGGTAAGTACCCCCCACGATGTGGCTGGGAGGGGTAGGACATAGGGATTAGAGCTCTGGCTGTGGCTAGGGCAGGGACGAGGAGACAGCAGAATGGAGGGAACCATAGGTACAACCCCCCCAAGCTGAGGAAAATAAATAAATAAATAAAATATGGGTACTGCGGTGTTTAAAGCAAATAGTTCAGTGGGGCATGGGTATATGGATTTCCCAGATCAAAATCATTTAAACGTAATAAAAGCATTTTCATTATGAGAAATAGAGGTGGAAGAGGTCAAGACAGAATTAACTAGAACTGATGTGACTAAATCCATAGGCTTAGGTAATATGCCTAGCAAGCTTTTAAAATATGCTGCACCTGTTATTGCAGACCCAATAACAGCTATGTTCAACATGTCCCTAAAAACTAAAGAGTACCCAGAAGTTTGAAAGAATGCGAAAGTTATTTTTATACATAGATCACACGCGTGAACAGATGAAATTGCCAGCAGATAAAGACCTTATGGTCAATCAAGTCTGCTCGATTGTGCAGCTAGCAGCCCTTGTACTACAGCTGTCTCTCCCCCCTCCAGTGACCTTCCCCCTTACTTGTCCCATCCCCTTTTGAAGCAGCCCACAGTTCTACAGGATACCACTTCCTCTGGCAATGCATTCCACCCAGACACCACCCTCTCCGTAAAAAAAATATCTAATTTCCCTCCTGAACCTTCCCCCTTCCAATCTCAGATCGTGCCCTCAAGTGTCCCTCCTCCTCAAGTTAAAAAGCCCCTCTGTGCCCATCTTACATGTTCCCTTCATGTACTTGAAGGTTTCAGTTTTGTCCCCCCATCCCTCCTGTCCTCCAGGGAGAACATGTTTAGCTCCCTCAGCCTGCTTTCATAAGGTAAGTCCCCTAGCCCCCGGATCATTTTTGTTGCCCTGCACTGCACCCCCTCCAGTAACCTAATGTCCTTCAGGTACTGTCGCTAAGAACTGCACACAGTACTCCAGGTGTTATCTAACCAGTGACCTGTATAGCGGCAGGATCACCTCCCCCCTCCTGGAGGATATGCCTCTGGTAGTACAACCCAGCATCCTGCTGGCCTTTGCAGCTGCCTTTCCATACTGTGCTGAGCCATTCATTGCTCCCATTATGATCACTCCAGATCCTTCTCCTCTTCCATCTTGGCTAGTTGACTTCCCCCTAGCTGGTAGCTCCTCCTTGGGTTTTCTGTGCCAGTATGTAGCACCTTGCATTTCTTGGCATTGAACCCCAGCTGCCAAGTATCTTACCAGGCCTCCAGTTTTGCCGGATCATCTTGCAACCCCTGCCACCCTTCTAAGTCATCCACTACTGCTTTTATCTTGGTATTGTCTGCAAACAGACTAAGCTTGCTCTTGATGCCTACTGAGATGTATGCAATGAAGATCTCAAACAACACTGTCCCCAGTACAGAGCCCAGTGGCACCCTGCTTGTCACCGACCTGGAGCTCTCCCTTGCAGTCAGTTCACTACCCATTCCACCATCTTCGCCCCAGCCACTGTGCCTTCCAGCTCACTTCCTAGTCTCCCATGTGGCACCGAACTGAATGCCTTACTGAAGTCCAGGTACAGTACATCCACTGCATGGCCCGTGTCTAATTGCCTGGTTACCCAGTCATAGTACTCCACCAAGTTGGTCTGACAGGGTCTGCCTGAAACAGACCCATGCTTTCTGCTGTCCTGTAGCCCATTAGTCTCTAGGAGGGAAACCAGCCTCTCCTTCAGGATTGTCTCGATCAGTTTTTCCCACAATGGATGTGAGGCTTACTGGTCTGTAGTTTCCTGGCTCATCCTTGAGGCCATTCTTGTGGAGGGGTACCACATGCGCCATCCTCCAGTCCTGAGGTACACTCCCCAAGTCCAGGGAGACATTGAACAGGTCTGCCAAGAGTTCTGCCAGGACTTCTGCCAGCTTCTTCAGCACCCTGGGGTGTATGTCATCTGGCCCTAGTGCTTTGTCCACCCTCAGTGCCCTCAATTCCTCCAGTACTCTGCCCACTGGGATTTCCCCATCTGTCACACACACACACCCATGCCCACCCTCCCACCCCCTTGGGTACAGCTCCCCCTTTCTGTTTAGTAAATACTGAGCAGAAGTACTTGTTTAATGCTTCTGCCTGTTCTGCCCCTGTTTCCACCCATCGCCCATCCCTCTTTATACTTACTATTTGGTCCTTACAGCTCCTTTTCTCTCTGATGTACCTGAAGAAGTCCTTCTCCCCATCTTTGATGTCCTGTGTTAGCCTGAGTTCCCTGGACACCTTGGCTGACCTGAATGTCCTTGTCACCTCCCTCGACTCCTTCAGGTATTCCTCTCTGTCCTCCCCTCTCCCTGTTTTTTTGTACCTTCTAAAGGTGGCTCTTTTCTTCCTTACTTTTTCCATGACCTCCCTGCTCACCTAGCTAGGCTTCTTGGCCCTACCTCTCTTATTCTGGACCCTTGTACATGTTACGGTTGCCTCCTCAATTCCCAGTTTAATGACCTCCCACTTCTGGTTAGTGTCCAGGTTTGGATGGATCATGGCCAGATACCCTTGTACTATATCCCTCATCCTCCTGAAGTCTGCCCTCCTGAAGTCTAACACCCTTGTGCCCGTTCCCACTCCCCCTTTCCCCATGTTTATCGTGAACCACACCGAGTGGTGGTCACTACCTGACAGCGGTTCCTCCATCACCAGCTACCTCACAAACTCACCATTCACCAGCACGAGGTCTAGGGTGTTCCCTAACCTGGTTGGCTTGTTGACCATCTACAATAAGAAGCTGTCCTGGAAGGCATCCAGAAGTACCTGCTCCCTCCTGTTCATGGTGACTGGGATACCCCAGTCCACTCCCAGCAGGTTGAAGTCCCCCACAATCACTATGCTGCTCCTCCCACAGGTCCTTCTGATCTGTTCCGCTAGTTCCCTGAGAATTCTCATCAGGCTCAACAAATGGAATACAGAATTATAGACTAATTTCATTACTCCCAATAAATATCAGAAATACTAGAAAGATTAGTGCTAACCCAGTTGGAAGTTTTTTTCAATGAAAACCAAATAATTAGTACAAATCAATCAAGTTTCAGAGAGAAACACAGTACACAGACTGCATTACTGAAAGTAACTGGAGACATCCAACAATCCTTGGAATACAGACTCATGGTGGGTGTGATATTCACAGATTTGTGGAAGTCTTTTGATACCCTAGATCATAGAGTATTGTTGGGTATGCTACCCACCTTGGGCCCGTCAACTGAAGTTATAATATAGCTACAAGATTATCTAATGGGACTTAGGAAAAAGTAGTACTAGAGCAATTCGGCTCAAGATTGAGTGAAACAAGATCAGGGGGCCACAGGGATCAATATTGGGTCCGTTGTTATTTAATCTGTGTATGAATTACTTGACATTTGATGATCCCAAAGCATTTTTTCATTTATACAGAGAAGAGACAGTGTTTTTTGTGAAAGGATACAGTATAAAACAAATGCAAGACATACTTCAACAAGCATTTGAAGCATTGCAGATTTTTTTTACAGAACATAAATTGGCATTAAATGTCAATAAATCAAAAGTTATGTTGTTTAAACAGAGAGGTGAAGAACAGAGTAATGGGGATATGCTGAACATAGATACAGGGGATCTTACCAGCTTAGAACAGGAAGATGCCTATAAATACCTAGGAATATGGGTTGATAATGAATATAAATGGAATTTACATATTAACAGCATAACAAACAGCCTGGGACAAAAATTGGGTACATTGTATATGATAAGAAAAGACGTACCGACTGAGTCAAGATTGAAAGTGGTTAATGCAATGATCATTACAGTTTTCGATTACGGGGATGGTTTTTTTTTGGGGGGGGGGGGCATCGAGGATTGACCTTGTTAAACAGATGTAATGTGTAACTACTTTGCCCGGTTTGTTCTCAGTGCCCCATGGCATACTCACCACTGCCTCTTGTACAGAAAGTTGAACTGGCTCTGTTTAGAGTTCAGAAGACGACAACACGTTATAGGATTGATGTTCAGATGTTTTAAGAAGAAAGTTCCTGACTATATATTTATTTATTTATTTGAAATATCGGAATTACAGCCTTTGAGTCAGAGACTGATTTCCAAAGGCTCCACGTCAATTCACAATACAGACATAGGTAACACAGTAGACAATAAGATACAGGCTACAATGCCAGGACAATTTGATGGCAAGGTTACAACTTGAAAATGTATACAGGGATGTCTAATACAAGGCTGTAGGCGACACAGTAAACAGTAAGATACAGGGTACAGTGCCAGGACAATTTGATGGCAGGTTATAGCATGACCTGTTTACAAGGATGTCTAATACATTGTTGAGGCTGTAGACAGTGCATAGGATATCTTTGATAGTAAGAGGTAGACTTGCAATGGACAGAGAGTGATACAGGGGACACTGCGCATGCCTTCTGTGCTTCACTGGAGCTGAGTAACTAGGTAAGTGAGGGGAGGCAGGTAGTGTGAGTTCTAGAGCAGTCTGTTGGGAGACTTTGTCAGAGTGCCTGAGTAAGATTGTAGGCCATTGACTGGAAGAGGTCAGGTGGCAGGTCTGAGCAGCTGGTGCAGACAAGGATGGTAGACCTAGTGCGTGCAGGTGGCAAGGAGGTGGGTCTTGAGTGCCTTTTTAAAGTGGCCACGTTTTTGATGTTTAGAGACCGATGGGGGGGAGGGTGTTGAAGTAGGAGGGAGCCCTGCCCAGAAATGACCTCTGGGCGAGTGTGGTTCTGACTCTGGGAATGGCAGTGCAGCTTTTGCGAGCTGCATGTGTTCAGTGTGGAGGTAGAGGAGGTTAGGGAGGCAGATACAGTAGGCCTGGGGAGGGGTCAAGCCAAGGAGGGATTTTTTGGTCAAGAGGCAGAACTGGTAATGGACCCTCTTGTCAAAGTTCAGGATCTGGGTGAGGGAATAGAGTGTGCACGTGTGCGTCATACGGTCTGCAGCAGTTAAGAGCCTGCAGGCTTTGTTAATGACTACTGTTATTTTACCGATAGCTGTGGCATCTGCGGCAGCAAAGACCAGCAGCCCATAGTCAATCAGAGACATTACTGAGGAGGTTATGACTAGTCTTAGGGCTTCTGGTGGAATGCAGTCCTTATGGCGATAAAGAAGACCAATGCGTATACATTGGTAGCAGATGTGAGGGTGTTGATGTGTGCGTGGAAGGAGAGGGCAGAGTCGAAGATAGCCCCTAGATATTTGTAGGATGAGACCTGCTCCAGGGTATAGAGTGACTTTGCTCGAATATGCAATTGGGCATTTTTTCATTTGCTTTGGTGATGTGCGAAAAGTAGGGTCTTGTTTTTTTTTTAGGTTCATGACTAGTCTATGCTTAGCAAACTAGAGTTCGGCTTGGCTGAACGCATTCTGGAGTGAGGCCTGAAGGTCAGTTGGGTTGGTGTGGGAGGCACAGTGGATGGCGTCATCCACATAGAGGATGATTTTTTTAGGGGCAGGCGGTGTGAATTGCGTTTAAGAACATGCTAAAAAGCAGGGGCCCTAGAACAGATCCCTGGTGGACCCCTTGAGCAGATGGGACATGAGCAGGAGACTGTGTTGTTTATCCACACACACTGGGACCTGGATGACAGCTAACTAGTAAACCAGTCCAAGGGCCCTTGTGAGAACCCAATTAGGAGGAGGGAGTTTAGTAGGAGGGGGTGACTGACCATGTCAAAGGCCTTGGATAGGTCTATGAACACGGCCCCTACGATGTGCCCTCTGTCAAGAGCAGCATGTATGTAGTTTGAGAATTCTAGGAGGGCCGTGGTGGTACTATGCCCAGCATAGAACCCATACTGTTCCTTGCAGAGTAGGTTATGGGTTTTAAGGTAGTCTGTTAGTTGATCCGACACAACTTTTTCTAGCGCTTTGGACAGTGTGGGGAGAATGGAGATTGGTCGGTAGTTTCCGGGTGTTAGGGGGTCACTGTTTTTGTGGATTGGTGTAACAGCTGCATTCTTCCAGGCTGTGGGGAACTGACCAAGGCATAGAGAGCAGTTCAGGAGGCTGGTGAGTGGGGTGATCAGCATGTCCAGAGCCAGACGGAGGACTTTGATGTCGATTGGGTCATTCAGAGGGCTAGTACCATTGAGGGCATTGGCTAGGTAAGGCCTAGCTTCCATGGTGGAGATGGTCCGGAGATAGAACGGTGGCCGTGGGAGGTGGGAGAGGGGTTGGGGGTGGGTACTGGGTCAAAGAAGTTTGGGGGGAGTACGCAGCTTAGGTCAGTAAAGCTATCATTGAGTGTGTTGGCAATTTCCTTAGAGTCTGTGGTGACCAGTCTCTTAGTTGCAATTTGGGACGGGGGCGGCGTGTGTGACTTTCCATTTAGGGACTTTATGTTGTCCCAGAACTTGCGTGATGAGCCCCAGGAGGTGGTTGGGGTGGCTCTGTAGTGTTCGGCTTTTGCCTTACGAATAGCCCAGCTGCAGCTGCTCCGAGCAGCTCTGTAGGCCTGCCTGTCGGCAGGTTTGCCTGAGTCATTGGCCCTGTGTCATAGGTTATCTCGGCTTTTGAGCTGCTGGAGGAGGGATGGTGTTATCCATGGTGTGCTCTGTTTTTTGATGCTTTACTTTTTTATGGCGGCAAAGATGTCACAGGCCTGGGTGAAAGAGTGCTGGAAGTAGCTGAATGCTGCATCTACGTTATGGGCCCGGTATATTGGGGACCAGTCCCATTGAGCAAGATGCTGTTTAAAGTTGGAGAGTTTGCCTGGGCGCAGTTGGTGTCGGAGTGTTGTGGTAGGGGGTGGTGCAGGTTGCCGGCCTGACCATGAACAGATTACTGGGGAGTGGTCACTGAGGGGGTTTGGTAGGACTTCAATGTCCTTGATTTTGTGGGGTCGGTTGGTGAGGATGACGTCCAGCAATGTGTGTGTGACCGTGGCTGGGTTGCACCTAGTTAGTTTAGTCACCAGCTGATGTAGGTTGAGAGCTGTGAGCGCATCCGAGGCGGAGGTGGCTGCTTCACTGAGCCAGTTTAGGTTGAGATCCTCTAGTAGTATGTGTTCTGATTTGTGGGGAAGGCTGGCAAGGTACTCTATTAGTGAGTGGAGGGCTTGTGTTTGTTTGCGGGGTAGGAGATAGGCCGCAGTGACTGTCTGGCTCCCTACTGCGCATGCGCTAACTCTGGTTCAGCTATTGGGATAGGAGACCAAGATGTCGATTCCCAGGGCCCAGCAGGACAACAGTCTGGTGATCTACAGATACAGGTGCTTTAAACAGTGTCTAATATCAGAAATTCAGGCACAAAAAATGGTTTAAAACACAGTCGTTAGGTCTGTCTGAGCAGCAGTAGTTAAGAGAGAGAGACACACAGCGCTAGCAGTATGGTAAACAGAGCCCTTAAAGCACCCCCACGAGTGAGTCAAAATCCCAGTGCAGCGTGGTCCAAACAGCAGTGACAAAACAATCAGCCCACTTCGGAGGGTAATAATTCAGCAGTCGCTAACCTGAAAACACCCTTCAGAAAGATGTGCCTGGAGGAGGAGAGCCATTACCTCTTGCGACCTCCTGGGATGATCGCTCGCTGGCTTGTGGTGCTGTTAAGACAGCTGTGAAAGGTACTGTGCAGGGGGGATCCGGGGAGGCCTATATGGGGAAGGTAGAACAAAGGAATAAATTGGTATGCAGTGGGGAGGCCTTGCTTCCTACTGTGCATGCACAGACTATTGTATACTGATTTACTATCTGGCTCCCTACTGCGCATGCGCTAACTCCGGTGCAGCTATCGGGATAGGAGACCAAGATGGCGATTCCCAGGGCCCAGCAGGACAACAGTCTGGTGATCTACATATACTGGTACTTTAAACAGTGTCTAATATCAGAAATTCAGGTACAAAACGGTTTAAAACACAGTCGCTAGGTCTGTCTAAGCAGCAGTAATGAGAGAGAGACACACAGTGCTAGCAGTATGGTAAACAGAGCCCTTAAAGCACCCCCACGAGAGAGTCAAAATCCCCTTGCAACATGGTCCAAACAGCAGTGACTTACAATCGGCCCACTTCGGAGGGCAATAATTCAGCAGTCACTAGCCTGAAAACACCCCTCAGAAAGATGTGCCTGGAGGAGGAGAGCCATTACCTCTTGCGACTTCCTGGGAAGAACCCACACTGGCTTATGGTGCTGCCAAGGCAGCAGTGAAAGGTACTGTGCAGGGGGGATCCAGGGAAGCCTCTTGCGACCTCCTGGGACGATCCCAGGCTGGCTTGTGGTGCTGCTAAGGCAGCTGTGAAAGGTACTGTGCAGGGGAGATCCAGGGAAGCCTCTTGCGACCTCCTGGGACGATCCCATGCTGGTCTGTGGTGCTGCTAAGGCAGCTGCAACAGGTACTGTGCAGGGGGGATTCAGGGAGGCCTCTTGAGACCTCCTGGGATGATCCCACGCTGGCTTGTGGTGCTGCTAAGGCAGCTGCCACAGGTACTGTGCAGGGGGGATCCAGGGGGGTCTCTTGCGACCTCCTGGGACGATCCCACGCTGGCTTGTGGTGCTGCTAAGGCAGCTGTGAAAGGTACTGTGCAGGGGAGATCCAGGGGGTCTCTTGCGACCTCCTGGGACGATCTCACGCTGGCTTGTGGTGCTGCTAAGGCACCTGTGAAAGGTACTGTGCAGGGGGGATCCAGGGAGGCCTCTTGCGACCTCCTGGGATGATCCCACGCTGGCTTGTGGTGCTGTTAAGGCAGCTGTGAAAGGTACTGTGCAGGGGGGATCCAGGGAGGTCTCTTGCGACCTCCTGGGATGATCCCACGCTGGCTTGTGGTGTTGTTAAGGCAGCTGTGAAAGGTACTGTGCAGGGGGGATCCAGGGAGGCCTCTTGCGACCTCCTGTGATGATACCACACTGGCTTGTGGTGCTGCTAAGGCAGCTATGAAAGGTATATGCAACAATGTTTTTATGAAGCCTCCCAGGTCTGGGCTGAGATCAGCAAACAGTATTGAAATTGAAGTTCCACTAAACAAATCTAATGTTAGAAGATCATCCTTTTATTATCTGGGCCCCAAACGTGGAACACAATTCCTAACAATTGGAAGCTACACAATAATACAGTATCTTGGAAATTGGTTTGTACAATAAGCGTCACTACCACAAGTCTGCTGTCCTAGCACCAGAGTTGGATAATTTTACAGGTCACTGCGCTTGCTTGCATTCTACTGATTGCCTTTACTAGGTTTGAACATAATGTTTGACTGTAAAATTTTATAATTGTGTATATTTCACATAACATAGTGCAGCATTTAATTGTTAATATGATTGTTTTCCATTGTGTAATGTTATTAGCTCAATAAGTACTGAATTTTTTTCTTCCTTTCTAACCAGGGACATACAAAATTGGTATCCTTTGTAAATGAGTTGAAGCTCAGTGGAAGTTGCCTTATTCCTGTTACTGAATAACAGTTACTACTACTAGTACTACACAAGTCTCAGTTGCAAATGCACTGCATCCTCCACCTTAAACAACACCCAAACCCCTGTATGTATCTCTAAACCAGAAAACATGAACAAACACACAAATAAAATTACCTTTTTGCATCAGTGTCCTTTCTCCTATTTCTTTCCTGCTGAACCTAATTCCTGTTAATTAAATGTTTTGTCTATCTCCTACTATGTGACTATTCTCTGCATACATTATCTCCTTTTGTACTAATTTACTGTACTACTGTAACTATTTGTGTCCTTCCCTGGCTGTGTGTATGTACCACTTCTTATGGATCCTGGATTGTATGTATTTGCACATGTAACCCCTAGATGGCGCTATCCCAGGGGCTACTATCCCTGCCTGATTTGCCACTAACAGGTTGAGGGGCCTGGATCCGATGGCGGGTGCCTCCACCCAGAGGTCAGGGTTTGCAATAGTTAAACTAACTTGGTCACAGCCCTCTGGGACACTACAACCCCCCTTTCTTCCCACTAGTGGCCCACACAATATATCAGAATTACCTTCACAGTATACACTTACCCCCAGGACTGGTTCAGGCACTGGGACCTCCTGTAAAATAAGATACAGTGCAACAATCACAGTACAATACTTTAACATAGACAAATACCTCAGGCAGTATAACTTTGCTGAAGCGAGCAGCTCTGATTTATTTAGGGGATATAACAAGGACAGGGAATCAGGTTAATTAGCTTATCACTTTACTCATCTACCTATGGCTCTGTGCACAGCCTATCCCTACCAGTTACTGTCCCTGGGTACCCAAGCCCTAGTGGCTAGTCCAAACCGTGGCAGCTGGTAGGGGCCCTTTCACAGAGAAAAGAAAATTAGTTAAACAGTCAGCAGTACAGTAATTCCATTTGGATTCAAAGTGGCAATTCAACAGGGAGCGACCCTGAATTAGTACTCATGACCTCCAAACAAGATAGGGTCCTTCAATGTCAGCAGGGCTACTCTTGAGCTTCACAAGCCTCCTCACACATTTATATGGTGAACAGTAACAGGCAAAAGTCCTTTAATGGCAGCAGGATTCACTCGAGCTACACAAGCCTCCTCACATTTATATGGTAAACAGTCACAGGCAAAGTCCTTTAATGGCAGCAGGATTCACTTGAGCTACACAAGCCTCCTCACACATTTATATGGTAAAGAAAGTACTATACCAGGCAGGCTGCTTCTCTATCCCGATCGCAATTACTGCACAATACCGGGACAACACACAGCAGATTCAGTTCCTGACAGACCGAGTGCAATTCAGCAATTTCTCCAGTCTTCTACAGGATGAGCCTGGTTTCTACTCTTCAGATATCTTTGATTCTCTTCACAGGATGATTCAATCCTAACAAGCAGTTACACAAGCTGCAGACGGAACTCTGGGCCTTACACGTTTCCCGACTAAAACTGCACACGAAAAAAGCACAGGGCTTCCTCCTCTTCACTGCCAGAGCTCAACTGAAACTCCAGCAGACAAAACCGGGCACTTCCTTTGAGTTCCTCCCAGTTCTTGGCTGGATTGGCTGTCACTCACAATAGACTGCCCTGTTGGTCCAAAAGGCGCGCAAGTCAAACTACATCTCCCAGAGTCACTGCCCATACAATCCTCTTGTGGCTGGCTCAGATTACAGTTCTGATTCGTCCAAGGCACCATTTAGAGCTACCTTAACCCACACTGATTGGTCCAGTTCAGCAATTCAAAACTAGAATGGGGAACTAGGCAAACACAGTTCTGGCTGCAAAGAAGCAGGTTAGACAAACTGTATTTTCATTATTACTCTAAATGATTTCTGGCAAACAGTTACATCTTTCAAATAGGTTCCTTTGCACTCCTAGTGACTGCAAAAATGGAGTGAATTGGCAGCAGCTCGGTGGTACTCAAGCAGAAAGCGCACTGTCCCCATACAAACTAATTATGTCTGCAAGCAGACAGCTCTTAAAGAGACAGTACCAGAGGCTCTAAAACACTCACTGATAAATAAGCTTAAGCATGAAACACCATTCAGGCTTGGAGCATTCAAGCAAGCTCCTGGAAGTCTTTGGGAACCCCCATTTGCAGGGGTTACACCCTTCCTAGCCTGGGAAAGCTTGGCGTCGCGTCAAGCAAGTACCCATAAGTTTCAACTGCAACCATATACATTTGCATTAGGCTCACACATGTAATCATCAGTCAATACATCATTTTACCAAGAACACATTTCTGAAACATTGCAGTACGTCACTCTTTACACAGTATTACACACACATTGTACCATAACTCAAGTTATTACCTCTTGTACATGAAACCTGAGAGAGGGCCTTCCTATCAGTTACCTTGGGGCTGGATGGGGCAAAGGCACCATACTTGAAGAGGCAACACAAGTAACTTGAGTTAGCACTGACTCAGTTTGGACAATGAGCTCGGGGACACATACACTCCTTTATGGACAACATTGAGAGGCAAGTCCACAGGCCTCCCAAGCGAATCATAACTTAGGTGCACCACAGGCTTTACAGCTCGACCAGTCTTTCTAGGGGGAACTGTTACAGTCTCTGCACTCTGAGCCTCATTTCAGCATTGTCCTCACTTGTCAGGGGAGTCTCCATGGGGGTAGAGAGGCTAGAACTTGGGGCACTTTCAGCTCCAGGAGTTACAGTTTCTGAGTCCACAACATTTGGCTCGCATGGAGAGCCTTCGGACACTGGCAGTGGACTGTCAGAGCACTCAAAATACTCTTCTTGTTCTGGTGTATCACCAGTGTGCCCCAATCCATCATTTTCCTCCCCTGAAAGCTCAAACAGTTCAACCATGCACAATGATTCCATTTCATCTGATCTGATGCTTTGCACTTCACTTTCTGGGAGCATTGGCTCCAGGGACGAAGCTGGGGGCTTAGACAGTCAGAAGGCCCAGCTTAGTCTCCAGTATTGACTAGAGATTGCCCCAAACAATTGACTCAGTTCGTAAGAAGGATAGTATTCAAAGTCACTCTCTCTCTCTGATATGGACTGACAGTCATGCTCAACTGGGACTTGTGGAGGGAACACTTTAACTCTGCTTCTGTAGGTGCAGATTTTCTTGATCTTTTCTTAGCAGCAGCTCTAGTCACTGGTCCAGAGGGGCATCTTCTAGGGGCTCAGACTCAATCAAGATTTGTCCAATGGGCAGTAAATGATTTCTATGCATTGTTTTACATCTTTGAATTATTCTCAGGCCTTACTTTGTACACTGGCAGATCATCTAGTTTGCCCACTACAATGTGAGGGAGATGGTGCCATCTGTCAGCAATCTTGTGTTTGCCATGCAGTCCCAGATTTCTTAGCAATACCCGATCTCCCTCCTGGAGTTCCTGTGCTTTCACCTTTTATCATACCTTTCTTTGTTGGCCAAATTTCTTTTGGCAGCCATGGTTTGAGCCAGTTGGTACGCATGAGTTAGCTGGGCCTTTAACTTTTGCACATACTGTAAATAGTTGTCAGCTTGAACCCCATCAGGAGAGGCCCCAAAACACACATCTACCGTTAGTCGAGCTTCTCTTCCAAACATCAGGCAGTAGGGGGAGAACCCAGTGGCATCACTTTTGGTGCAGTTATAAGCATGTACCAGGGTGCTAATTTGTTGGCTCCATCTAGGCTTGTCCTTTGGCTGCAGGGTGCCTAGCATATCTAGCAAAGTGCGGTTGAAACGTTCAGGCTGTGGGTCCCCCTGGGGGTGGTAAGGAGTGGTTCTGGACTTTCGCACTCCCCACAGAGAAAGCATCTCTTTGATCAGACGACTCTCAAAGTCTCTCCCTTGATCAGAATGGATTCTTTGTGGAGCCCCATAGTGAACAAAAAAGTTTTATACAAGTACTTTGGCCACAGTGGATGCTTTCTGGTCTTTGGTGGGGAAAGCTTGGGCATATCTCGTGAAATGGTCAGTGACCACCAGCACATTACTGATATTTCTTTGATCTGACTCCAAACTCAGAAAATCAATACAGACCAGCTCCATGGGTGCACTGGTGGTGATGTTAACAAGAGACAGCCCTCTGGGGCAAAACTTTTCCTCTGTAAACGCGACTACAAGTTCGAATGTGTTGCTCCACATCAGCCCCCATCTTAGGCCAATAGAATCTGGATCTCACCAAGTCAAGTGTTCTGTCTATACCGAGGTGCCCCATGTGGTTGTGCAAGGACATCAGTACTGAGTCTCGAAGGCAGTGGGCAGCACTAGTTGTTGTTTGTCTACTTGTCCCCTCTGTCTACTGTTTCTCTGTATAACAGTTTATTGATCAGTTTCAACTTAGGACCTTCTTTGTATAACAGTGCAGTTCTCAAATCAGTGGAGCGTAATTTGGACACATCTTTTCCTGCATAGAGGGCTTCTAAAGCTGCTTTGATCATGGGATCGCGGGATTGAGCCCGCCGAATACTGTCATTGTCCAGCTGAGGCAGTGCACCAATGTCTATTGCAGAAAAGTGGCAATAAGCAGCAGGTATGCAGTTCTCAGAGGGTCCCAAGCAATCCACCATGCAGTCCACTGCGTCCGTGGACATTTGTTCCTCCCTGTCAAACTTCCGGCAGAGTGCCCGAATGTCAGGTTCTGCCAATCGGACCCAATCATTCTGGGGAACAGGCCTCCGGGAGAGAGCATCAGCATCTATGTGGTTCAGACCTGTTCGGTATTCGAGAGCATAGTCATATGTAGATAATGCAGAAAGCCACCTATGGCCAGTGGCATCCAACTTAGGTGAGGTCTGCACATAGGTCAAAGGATTATTGTCAGTTTTTACTAGTATTTTAGCCCCATACAAGTACTCATGGAATTGGTCAACAATAGCCCACTTCAAAGCTAGGAACTCTACCTTATGTACAGGATAGTTCTTTTCAGATGGGGTCAGGCTTCTACTGGCAAAGGCCACTGCTCTCAGGCCATTGTCGTGCTCTTGGTACAACACAGCCCCCAACCCTTGCAAGCTAGCATCAGTGTGCAGGATGTAAGGTTTTCTTGGATCGGCATAGGCCAGCACTGGAGCATGGGTAAGTTGATATATGATCTCATGAAAAGCAGTCTCACAATCAGAGGTCCAGCGGCCCCAAATACTTCACTCGGATGAAAATACACTCTTTCAGTCTTGAGGCGCTGACTTTTGGTATTTTTGTGGGTTGGGGATACCCTTGAGTAAGGTTAAGTAAGGCGGATCACTCTTGAATAGTCCTTGATGAAACGCCGATAATAACCACAGAATCCCAGGAATCTTTGCAGTTCTTTTAGATTTTTGGGCTGTGGCCAGGTGGTCAAGGCCTCAACCTTACTTGGGTCGGTCTCTATTCCCTCAGTGGATACTATGTGTCCCACATACTTTACTGATGTTTGAAAGAATTGACACTTATCAATGGACAGTTTAAGACCAAAGTCCTCCAGTCGGTCCAATACCTTAAATAATCTGCTCTCATGTTCCTCCAGTGAGCTGCCAAACACAATAACATCATCTAGGTATACCAGGCACTCTAGTAAGTTCATGTCCCCCACTGCACGCTCCATCAATCGTTGAAAAGTGGCTGGGGCACCTGAAATCATGAGGCATCCTCATGAATTCATAGAAGCCAAGCGGACAGATAAAGGCTGTCTTCTCCACGGTCCTCTGGGGCCATGACGGGATCTAGTAGTACCCACTGCGGAGATCCAGCACAGAGAACCACTCGCTCCCGCTTAGGCAGTCCAAAGCATCCTGAATGCGGGGCATTGTGTACTGATCAGGGATAGTCCGCCGGTTTAAGGTGCGATAATCCACACATCCTTACTGTCCCATTCTTTTCCTCACTACCACAATGGGGAAGCATAAGGGCTTCTGGATTCTTGTATTACACCAGCAGCTAACATCTCTTGCAGATGCTGTCTCACATCATCTATATCAGCAGGTGCCAGGCGTCGAGACCTCTCACGAAATGGTCTTTCGTCATGCAGCGGATATTGTGCTCAGCTCCTTGCACGCATCCACGTCCCATTCCTTTAAAGAAAACACCTGGTCTCTCTGGGCAAGCTTCTCACTGATCCTCACTTTCCATTCAGCTGGCAACGGAGTCGCGAAATCAAACAAGTCAGGCGTTACTCTGTCATTCTTCCTCAAACTCTTGCTGCTGGGTAGCACTGCAGTGTCTGCACAATGCACATTAGCCAGGATGCTACCTCTATTTACTCGAATGTCTCTTTCAGACACATTATGAACTTGGACCATTACCCTTCTGGCATAAGCATGGGCTCTAGCGGGCAAAATACTAGGCTTGACCAGCAGTCCCTCTGGCAATTTTCCATCGCCTGGTGCATCCAACATTAATATTTTATTCTTAACATCCTTTCTGATACGGACCTCTCCCTGTAAGGTACACTGGGCATTTGGCGCCAGGATCAGAGACTCAGGATCCTACTTCCATACAATTCCGACCGTTCCTCTGGTTCTATTTTTTCAGCATCTCTCTGTGCCTCATAGGCCTTCTTAATTAAAGCGAGACTCTTAAAGCTCTACTAGTCTTTGACCCCTGTTTTTCCATAACACAACTGTTGCAGCCTTCCCGAACATATGAGCGCTTGTTCCACTCAACAAAGGGACACCATCATACAGTCCAGTGGGGGACACACTAAGGCTAGGGTCTCTACTTGTTCGCCACTCCAGCCACGGAGGTGGGGAAAGACAGCCAAATTCGGATATACCCGAATAGGGGTAGGCTTCTCACTTAACCCCCATACATGCAGTCCTTCTAATGGGTGTAAGGTACATCTGACAAATGCTTCTGATACCAATCCTGGAACATAATTGTCACTTGGGAGCCACTGTCTAATACAGCTCTTGTAGACACTCCATTCACCTTTACAGTGGTCTCCATGGAGGGACCCACTATTCTGGACCAGTCTGGAGAGGCGGTAGTGGGGGCCTGGGCAACTGACCTTGCCACAAAAAGACGTGAGTTAGCATTTTTGGTGCCCTCACTGGGATCATTTTGTGCACCTCATAACCACTGATTTGTTCTCCGAAGCTCTCCTTGTAGCCTATATGCAACTTTGTCAGTGTCTTTTGGGGACCGGCATTCCCTCTTCATGTGCCCATCCTTCCACAATTATAACAAAACATACTTTCTGGAGTTTGAGCTGGCCGAGGTGCCACACTGGGAGCCAGGGCCGGGGTACTACTAACTGGAAACCTTGGTGCCATCTCTGTCTGTGGCGTGATAAGCATTTGGAGACATCTCGTCAGTTTCTCCACTTCCATGGTCAAGGAATTGAGTTTGGAGCTGTTATCAGCAGGAGATACATGGGTGGGTACCCCCACCCCCATAGCAGATGCAGTCGGATATAGGTCGGGGCCCGTACTTGCAGGCGTGGCCTTCATAAAGGGACTGTTGAATTCCCGGATCTCTCTCAACAGTTCGCCCCATTGTGGCATATCTTTTTCCTTGTCAGAGCACTCATTGACTGCCAACCTCTGCCCCTGAACTTCACTTGATGGGCCACCCTCAGTCACTCGGGTCATAGCCGCAGCTATTGGTGCAGGTCCCTCCCGATGTTGCCTTTTCTCAACTCCTCGAATTTCTCTCATTAACTCATCATAGGAGGGTGGGGATTCCAGTCGATTTGCCAGGCGTAACTGAAGCAACAGCAGTTCTGAGAAAGGGGCAGACTTAAGGATCCTGTCCAGCCTGGTTCGGTCCAGTTCAATCGCTGACAAACTACCCTTTCTGAGGCATTCTTGCAACAATTTTTCCAGCCGAGATACATACACAGACAACAACTCCCCTTGGTACTGTTTTGCATTTCTTACTCTCCACCACAGATCCTCATCAGAATCTGGGCTCCCATACACATTCTCCAAGGCCTCAAGATAGGCCTGTGCAGTCACTTCAGGGTTACTGGCCCGTTTAGCACGGATGGTAGCCAGGGCAGGACCTCGGAGGCTCTCACTAACCCTCTTTCGCTTTTCGGCTTCGAGCATTGCCATTCTAGCACTTGGGGGCAACATAGTCTATCCAGGTCTCCCAGTCATCCCTCCTTGGGGGTGGGGAGGTGCCAGAAGATCCTCAACCTGGTAAGACTGGTGGCTAATGGCAGGTGCAGAAATAGGAGTCTGCATTGGTTCAGCCACCATTACTGGTACTGGGCGGGAGAGGGTGTTGGGGAGGAACACCCCCAGGTGGCAAGAATAGTTTCTTCAAGTCCTCCACAGTTTTCCCTTCCCCCAGCAACCATTTAGCAAATTTCTCCTCAAAAGTTTCAGACAGTGGTGGGGGCTCATTCCCCTCTGGGTGTTTACTGTACTTAGTTATCACTCTCCAGGCAGTGAGGGCTCCCTCTGGGGTAATGGTCTCTGGCACTTTGGAGCTATCTGTGGGATCCTTAAACTCTACTAGGGCCAGGAAAGTGTGGGTGAGCAGATTAGCATGCCGACCCACCACCACAGGGTTTTGTAAACCTTCCACCTTGGAAAGTACTCCTGTACAGTGTCCGTATGATACCCAGGGGATGTCCAGGATAAGCATAGCATTTGGGGGTCAATCTCCTCCCAGTACACCACTCCACCAGCCGGTGCACAGCCACTTCTGTCGGGTACCCATTTTTTTTTAACAGTGGTTCATAATATGGCCACTAGAGGACACACAATCCCAGCGGTGAGCCTCCAAGATGTAACCCCTAGATGGCGCTATTCCAGGGCTACTACCCCTGCCTGATTTGCCACTAACAGGTTGAGGGGCCTGGATCCGATGGCGGGGCCTGGATCCGATGGCGGGTGCCTCCACCCAGAGGTCAGGGTTTGCAATAGTTAAACTAACTTGGTCACAGCCCTCTGGGACACTGCAACCCCTTTCTTCCCACTAGTGGCCCACACAATATATCAGAATTACCTTCACAGTATACACTTACCCCAGGACTGGTTCAGGCACTGGGACCTCCTGTAAAATAAGATACAGTGCAACAATCACAGTACAATACTTTAACATAGACAAATACCTCAGGCAGTATAATTTTGCTGAAACAAGCAGCTCTGATTTATTTGGGGGATATAACAAGGACAGGGGGAATCAGGTTAATTAGCTTATCTTTACTCATCTACCTATGGCTCTGTGCACAGGCCTATCCCTACCAGTTACTGTCCCTGGGTACCCAAGCCCTAGTGCCTAGTCCAAACCGTGGCAGCTGGTGAGGGCCCTTTCACACAAAGAAAAGAAAAATTAGTTAAACAGTCAACAGTACAGTAATTCCATTTGGATTCAATGTGGCAATTCAACAGAGCGACCTGAATTAGTACTCACGACCTCCAAACAAGATAGGGTCCTTCAATGTCAGCAGGGCTACTCTTGAGCTCCACGAGACCTCACACATTCATATGGCAAACTGCAACAGGCAAAAGTCCTTTAATGGCAGCAGGATTCACTTGAGCTACACAAGCCTCCTCACACATTTATATGGTAAAAAGAAAGTACTATACCAGGCAGGCTGCTTCTCTATCCCGATCGCAATTACTGCACAATACCCTGGAGAACACACAGCAGATTCAGTTCCTGACAAACCAAGTGCAATTCAGCAATTTCTCCAGTCTTCTACAGGGTGAGCCTGGTTTCTACTCTTCAGATATCCTTTGATTCTCTTCACAGGACGGATTCAGTCCTAACAAGCAGTTACACAAGCTGCAGACCGGAACTCTGGGCCTTACACACGTTTCCCGACTAAAACTGCACACAAAAAAGCACAGGGCTCCTTCCCTCTTCACTGCCAGAGCTCAACTGAAAATCCAGCAGACAAAACCGGGCACTTCCTTTGAGTTCTCCCAGTTGTTGGCTGGATTGGCTGTCACTCACAATAGACTGCCCCTGTTGGTCCAAAAAGGCACGAAGTCAAACTACATCTCCCAGAGTCACTGCCCATACAATCCTCTTGTGGCTGGCTCAGATTCGAGTCAAGTTCTGATTCGTCAAGGCACCATTTTAGAGCTACCTTAACCCACACTGATTGGTCCAGTTCAGCAATTCAAAACTAGAATGGGAACTAGGCAAACACAGTTCTGGCTGCAAAGAAAGCAGGTTAGACAAACTGTATTTTCATTATTACTCTAAATGATTTCTGGCAAACAGTTACATCTTTCAGATAGGTTCCCTTTGCACTCCTAGTGACTGCAAAAATGGAGTGAATTGGCAGCAGCTCGAGTGGTACTCAAGCAGAGAAGCGCACAGTCCCCCCATACAAACTAATTATGTCTGCAAGCAGACAGCTCTTAAAGAGACAGTACCAGAGGCTCTAAAAACACTCACTGATAAATGGCTTAAACGCCAAACACCATTCAGGCTTGGAGCATTCAAGCAAGCTCCTGGAAGTCTTTTGGGAACCCCCATTTGCAGGGGGGTTACACCCAATTGTCCTACCCAGGACCTCCTTGCAAATGAGCTTGCTCGATGGAGCCTTTCCTGGTAAAACAAAAATAAATAAATAAACCTGCCTTCAAATCATCCTTGCTACTGTCACACTGTAGCCTTACCTACCATTGTCACCATTACAAATGTCCTTCTCCAGCCTCCACTGGGCTGGTTTGAGGAACAAAAACCACCAAGCCTGTGATTTATTTAAAGAAGTATACTACTCTATACTGGAGAGCACTACACAGATTGACAGGTCAGTGGTTCTTTTAAAGTAAGCCTGTTCAGTGTCCCCATTCCTGCAGGGGAGAGGCCTGGGGATAAGAAATGGCTCAAACCACTCACTAAAATTGGCCATTTCTTAATGTCCTTAGTGCTGTAGGGGAGGGGTCGTATGAGAGGAAACAGCTCAGAACACACCTGTTAAAATCAGAGGTTGCATAGTTTATGTCCCCACTCTTACAGTGCACAAGAAACAGCCTGGACCACCTGCCAAAAACAGGTGATTCTTATTTAATGTCCCGCCTCTGCAAGAAAAAGGAAATGGCCCGGACCACACGCCAAAACTAGTAGTTTTTTTTTTTAACATTTATTTTTTATTAATTTTCAAATATTCAAAGTAGTTTTGAATTAAATTTGGTTCTAAGTGTGGTGGAATACATTATGTAAGCCCCCCCACCAATTTGGGGTTAACCTTATTGGGGCTACGGCCCCACTGCATCCTTGTTCTGCCTCCGGTCCCCTGGACAGCTGGAATTGGGATACGAGGGCTGAGTTTAGAAACCCCTGGCTGGATTCGGCCAGGGCTCCCACTGTAGTCCCTGCGGCTGCGGCCACCAGAATTTTCTGCTCCTCGGCCCCATTGGGGAAGGGGATGAGGTCCATGGGCAGTGTTGCATCTCCGGGTGCTTATGAGAGCTTTGACTGGTCCAGGGAGTAGCCGTGAAGCGGACCAGAGGAATGTAAACAAATATGGTCACTACATGCCATCTGTGCATGTGAGGCTGAAAATCTTAAAGAAGCCACGGCTCTCTTGGCTGTAAGAAGGGTGCCTTTTGTATCTGGAGCCCCAATAAGCAAATAGGGTTCACGTCAGTTAAACAAGGGGTTTTCATGGCCCCTCAGGCTAAGTGGAGCCAGAACATGTGTTTACCAGCCTATGAATGGGCTGTTTATAAATATTATGGGCTACAGCACTCAGGCAGCCAGAAATAACAAACATGATAGCCCCCATTGAGCTCTCTGTCATAGGGGCCAATGGGAAGGGGTGAGAGGGCGCCAGTCGAGCCTGGGAAAAGAGCCAGCCAATCAGAAGGGGAGGTCTGTGCTTCTATAAAAAGAGGTGGCTGGTTTGAAGTGGGGGATTCCCCGGGAGGATTGAGGGAGAGTCAGGACAGTTTGGGGCTGCCTAGGCTCCAAGGCACGTTTTGGGTGCGAAAAGACTGTAGGCCACTATGGTATTCAGGCAGAGTGCCTCCAAGTTAGTGAGCAACCTGGGAAAGGAGCCATGTGGCTGCTTTGGATTTCTGGGAAAGTGAATTGGGACTCTGTTACCAAAGTGCAGCCTGTTCAATAAGTGCAGCCTGTAAGAGAACTGAGATTGTTTAGCCTGCAAAACCTGAGCAAAGCAGTCTGGGCTGAATTAGAGACCATGCAAGTGCCCAGCTGGTTTCTGCTCCAGAAGAAGTTGTGTACCCCGTGGATGTCCAGGGTGACTTCCAGCCTGCCCAGATACCCTGGACTGCCAAAAGGCCAAAAGAGACAAATACAACAAGAGGCCTATCAGGTGAAGACAATGAAAGGCCCATGGGGCAAAGCCGAGGAAAGGCCCGACAGGTGAAAGTCCAGTTTGCTGCATATCCATAGCCAGCTGAAGTGGTGCGCTGCAAGATTGCTTGCCAATACCAGAACGGTACCATTTCACTGTGTTTCCCAACACCCCCCAGAAGCCTTCAGACTGTAAGTACCTCGGGGCTGTGGCTCTGAGGAGTCTTTCTGCATTTTAGTTAGCTAGATAGTTAGTGTTAAGGGGGTGAAGTCCAGGGCAGGACTTGGCACTCTACAGGAAAAGCCCAGGCAGGCAAGTGGAACAGATACTGCTAAGTGTGCGTGAATTGCTGTTGGGGTCCCTTATAAAGTTCTACAAGTTCTTTTCTTTTTTTTTTTAATCTCCTTTTTTATTAAGAGAAGCACAATAGGAATAAATAATACATACATGTACAGGTTATCAGTAGTTCAGTATGTGTCAAATACATTTCAGGTCAGACATGGATGACATGTACAGATAAAAAGAAGAAACAAAATGGACAATCCATGTTGAAAAATAAGAGGTGCCCTCCTAGACAGTACTGTATCATATAAAAATAAAGGTATCCTCGAAGAAGGTCTCCGGCTGCACATTAAATAAGATTACCTCTCCCCTAGCACCACCACCCCACCCCCACGAACCACAGGCCTATGAATACAAAATTTGGTAAGACTAACAGTGTTGGTCATCTCCCCAGTCGAACGTCCCAAGAGCTCCCCCCTGCCGCCCTATGGCACAAATTCTGGATCATGGTGTGCCATGTAAATATCCATTTTTGCCATTTTTCTCTGAAAGATGTTTATCATGTAGTCCTGCCGTTAGAGCTTCTAGCTTATATATCTCTAAGATAATTTGTCGCCAGTCTGAGACTGGGGGTGTTTTGGTGGACATCCACCAATGAGTTATGGCTTTTTGTGCTGCCAAGAGGTACAGTGGTAGCAGGGTACGATGCCATAATGGTCTACGTACTGGAAAGATTGACAAAACAACCATTTCTGCTGTTAGTTCAACCTGTTCCCCCAAACAATCTCGCAGCTTCTCATGTAGGTTACACCAATAGGACATAACCTTGGGGCAAAGCCATAAGACATGGCCCAAATCTGATAATTTACAATTGCAGTCCTTCCAATGCCTACTGTATGCTGCAGGGAGGTATTTAGCTAGAGTCGCCGGAGACCGAAAACATCTGGAGCGACACTTCCAGGTGAACTCTCTCCATATATTTGAAGAGGTTATTTTAACTGCTATTAGGGATGTGTCCCTCCACAAGGATGGGGGCATCTCCAGATCCAAATCTTTATTCCATCCTTCCGTCACTGGTTGAGAAGCATCCCCCAGATAGTCTCGTAAAACTTTATATAAGTGGCCTATGAGATGTCCCCAAGGATGACTTGCCAGTGTGTCTTTTAATAAAACCCAGATAACTGGCGGGGAGTAGGTAATTTAGAGACCTCATCCATTTGTTGTAGTATATAATTTCGTACTTGATAGTAATGGAAAAAGTCTCTGTCTGGAAGGCCATATTTCCTTTGTAGATCATTAAAGGACATGATTCCTGAATTTGTCAAGAACTGATGGAAGTAATTGAGCCCCACCCTCCTCCATAAAGCAAAAGTGGTATCAAGACTTGAGGGATGAAATCTTTCATCTTCTGATAGTAGTGTATGGAAAAAATTATTTCCTTGAATGCCACCTTTTGCTTTAATTTATGCCATATTTTCAGACTTTGAGCTGAAAAGCTAGCGAAGTTGCAGAAGTGGGGAGCCCGTCCTTTTGAGGCGAATGCAATATTTTCAGTATCATATAGGTCATTAATTAAGAATTGTATATCTTTCTGTGGGACCAAAGTAGAAGGGGATAGCCACAAAAACACATTTTTTAGGAATGCCGCTATTGCATAAAGTTTCAGATTAACCCCTTCCTGGGCCAACGAAAGCTGAAGTAAGGAGAGACATATTCTGGGTCTTTGCCCCCCCCCTAAATAAAATTAGATATTAGTCTGTGCCAAAATTTAAAATAAAATTTGGATGGAAATATGTGGATATTTTGGAACAAATATAGAAGATGGAGAAGAATATTTATTCGAATATCCTCTATTTATTGGAAAAAAGTAAGGTTCAACTTCCCCCATTTGGATAGGTCATTTTGGATAAGAATGGATAATGGTTCATAATTAACCAGCTCAAGATGGTCCAAGTTTGTGGGAATATATATCCCCAAGTATTTGATTTTGGTACCGCGCCATTTAAAGGGGAAGGTTTATTTTAGAGTCTGGGATGGCTGGAAATGTAGAAGTAGTACCTCGGTTTTGGTGATATTAAGTTTAAGATTGGCCACTCCCTCAAATTCCCACAGGATCTCTCAAACTGCTGGTATTGATTGTTTGGGAGATAGTACAGTCAATAAAATATCATTCATGAATAAGGTAACCTTTTAGAATTTTTGTCCTAGGGGGATCCCTTCAATGAGGTCTTCAATTCATAATGCTACTGCAAGGGGCTCTATGTAGTGGGCATATAATAAGGGAGAGAGGGGACAACCCTGCCAAGTTCCATGCTGTAAATGTATTGGAGAGGAAAGGGAGCCATTTATACGAATATAGGCCCAGGGGTGAGAATAGATGTTTTGGAGTCATTTCAAGACTGATTCAGGAAATGAGAAAGTTCCCAGGGTGTCCCAGAGAAAGTCCTAAGACACCCTGTCGAACGTTTTCTAAGCATCCAAACTCAACAGGGCAGTTGGGATCTGTGTTGAATGAATATATTCTAATAATAACATGGTTCGGCGGATAATATCTGAAGTACACCGCTGTTTTATAAAACCTAACTGATCAGGATGAATGAGTGTCGGAAGGAGTAATTCTAGTCTGGCTGCCCATATAGCCATATAGATTTTTGTAATCTACATTTAATCTGGAGATTGGGTGGTAAGAAGCTGTGTTGGTGGGATCTTTATCAGGTTTAGGAAGTGGGGATATGATTGCGTAGTCCCAAGAGGGGGGTGGAGTCTCTTCCTCAAAAAACGCTCTAAAAGTGGGCTGGAGGATGGGAAGTAGTCGTCCCAAGAAGTATTTATAACACTCAGCTATGATGTCTTCTGGATCGGGACATTTTAAAGGCTTCAATGCTTGAATATGATGTAGGACTTCATTTGCACTGATGGGAGCTTCAAGGGCTACCTACTGGGTTTCCGAAAGCTTCGGAAGAGGGAGGCAGGACAGGAAATCTGCTCTTTTATCTGCCAGGTTGGATGAGGAGGATGCTGTATACCAGGATTGGTAAAAACAGAAAAAGGCCGAACAGATTTGTTCTTCTTTGTGCAAGATTTGTTTTGAGGTTGGGCGTTTAATTTTTAAGATTATAGCTGCCTGTTTTCTCACGCGGAGTTTACGGGCCAGTAAGCGGGATCCCTTGGAGCCCTCATAATTAGATTGTTTCAAATATGTTAACATCTGGAGAACTCTGTGGTTCATTTTCTTTTGTATATCTTTTTTTGTTTCCCTGATCTTTCTTTGCAAAACTACGCCCCGTCTCTGTAAAGAAGTTGATGGGCTTGAAATTGTTCAATTAAGAAGTTGTAAGAGGCATCTTGTTTACGTTTCTTGTGGGAAGTATAGGCTATGGTCTCGCCTAGTATTACCACTTTTAGTGTGTTCCATTGTAAAGGGTCAGAGACATCTGCCATGTTATTGTCAGTCAGGACCTGTGGGATGCGAGTATGCACATATTCCACATATTCCGGGTCACGCAAGAGGGAGGGGTTAAATCGCCAAAGTTTCAGTTTCTGCGGTTTCCCCAAATTTATTTTTAAAATCAGTGGGTGATGATGAGATAGAAGACAAGGGCCTATAGATATGTCTTGGACCAGTGTTAAGTGTTCATAAGTAATAAAGAAGTAATCTAGCAGGAATAAGACTGGTGGCATCCCGAGTAAAAAGTAAAACCTTGTACCAAAGGGAATAATTTCCTCCAGATGTCTTTGAAGCCCAAATGGGCTAAGGTTTCTTTTAGGTATTTTATAGCTTTTGAAGTTCTGTAGGCCTGTAGGTTAGAGGAGTCTAAATGAGCTGAAAGAGCTACGTTAAAGTCACCCCCCATTATTAGTGTACCTTGTAACATATCTAAAACTTTATGTATAAAGGAGCGCATTATTAGAAGGGTGGACTGGGGAGGAAGGTAGACACTGACCAGCATCACTTCATATGAATAGAGAATGCCCTTTAATATCACATACCTGCCCTGAGAATCTGTGCTTGTTTCTTGAATTTCTAGAGGTGTGGTGGAAGGCACCAATATGGCTGCCCCCCTCCTACGGCCACTGGAATATATACTCTATAGCATTGACCCCATTTCAGTTTCTGATGTTCCGTGTCAGACAAATGAGTTTCCTGAATGAATAAAGATCAGCTGCTTGTTTTCCCAAATATTGCATGAAATGTGTACACTCGATAGGACTGTGCAGACCATTCACGTTCTGCGAAGATAACTTAACAGGGTTCACCGCCATATTAAACGGAAGGAAAGGGAGGAAAAAGGAGCAGGCAGGAATGCCAAGAAGTCCGCGAGGAAATGCTCTCCACTCTCGTCTCATCCTAGCCATCCCGGAGGACCCAATGCAGCCATCCAGGAAAAGATGAAGAATGCAGACATCAGGACTTCCCACCCCCACCCGGACAGGCCCTCCCCACAATTGAAACAAAGGCCGTTCTTTAACTTATGCTTGTCTAGTATGCTGTTCTTTGTTTTCTGAAGGTGCCAAGAACCAGGAGAAAATAATTTGACCAAAACAGTGATCAAAGCTATTAGCGAACACAAAACCATAACCCCCTCCTTGAAAAGGCCCCTCCCCCCCACCATACACCCTGAAAACTGTTTGACCCCACATGGGCTCTGAATTCTAGTGTAAGAGAAAAAAAAAAACTCCTGTAAAATTGGAGAGAACATATATACAAAGCTAAACTTGCTCTCAACCAAGAGAGAACTATGTACAGATAGTTTGGCTTCCAGTTGTGAGAAATGATCAGTGATCCATCTCCGGGTGACTGAGCTTAAAACCAGAAACTCAGACTCTGCCTCAGAGAAGTGGTGCGACTCACCTAGCTGGTAGATACAGTATGGACCCACTTTGAGGTCGTTATGACCCCTAACAGGATCATCACTACAGAGTTGCAGTGGAGACCCTGTGTTGGTAACTCCAGGGTAGAACTCCACCTCTTATCGAGGAGCCTCCCCCACCCCCCCTTTCTAGCAGTGTTCCTTATATGTTAGAAACCAGCCTCCTAGTGTCTAAAATGTTCACCTCATCATCATCATGGCCCCCCCGAAGAATACATATGCAATCAATGTCATAAATATTCAGTGTTCTATTCCAAATCTACCGTTCTCTATTGACATCAGCCTCTCAGATCCAGACCATTGGCCCCATATAGGTTAAACATCAGGATTCCCCCTTCCGCCTTCTTAGAAGTGAGTTACAGGACTTGTGCCCTTTAATTACATAAGACGTTTTTAGTTATCTAAGGTGGAATGAGAATACCACCCATCTCATTGTATCGCCCCACTAAGCCGATTAGGAGCGGAGCCTCCAGCCCCCCCCCCCACACCAATCCTATGTTGGAGCCTGGTTCCCCTGGAACGAATTTGAGGTGGAGGGAGAGTGTCCCTCTATTTTCTGGGACTGGGGCTCCATTAAACACCTGGTATCCCCTACAAGTAATAAGAAGGTGGAGTAAGTAGGAAGCTTTGTTACCACCGAGATGCTCTTACCTATAGTTGTCATGTAGGGGGCAGAAGTATGTGGCCCTCACAGTGAGCCAGACCACTACCCTAATCCACAGGACCCCAGAGTTTCCATGTAGGCAAGTGGCTCACCATTGCAAGGTCAGCTCAACATGGGGACCAGAATTCGCAATCCTCTCAATCATTCTGGGGTGAGCAGCAGCTCAGAGAGGAGCGAATACTCGGTTGGGCATATGGGTATTTCCGGGTGAGATACGGGATAGACATAACCATGCCCCAACACTCCAGCCTAAGGCTAATAGTCTCCAGGAGGGGGACAAGAGGTGAGGGGAATCTGGGGTAGATGGGCCAAAAATACATTGTTAAATTAATCCAAGCAGTTCCCCCTCCCCCCCCCCCGGCCCTAAACCAAGCCATATCAGGAGGGAGTCAGACAACAGCATTATAGCGGAGGCTAGAGGCAAAAAGGGGAAGGCCTATGTGTGGGCTTCAGACTTGCTAGTAGGATATGGTCCGTTTGTTGCAGCCCAGCTCTGTTTCGAGTTCAAGACCTATATGACCCTTGATAATGACCAGAGAACCCCCCCCCCCCTTCACATTGAACCTGGCACATTTTTTGTGTGGACTTTATGCTTCTCCCTAGGCCAGGCATCCTTCCGGGGTGTTCACACGGCGAGGACTGCTACTCCCTGTCTGAACCCTAGCCTCGACTGAACTCCCCGCGACACCTCAGGCAGACCTAGCCCCCCTGGATCACCCCCCCCGGGGCAGGCCCGTTCTCCCTTAATGGCCTGTCTGAGGTTAGAGAGGCTTTACCTGGGTGCTGGGTGTGCCGGGAGTCCCTCCGAGAAGATGGGGCGGCAGTGGGATGTGCATCCTGCCCTTTGAGCCCTCATCATCTCCATGATCCTGGGAGGGGGTTTTCCTTGTTCCATCCCCTGCAGAGCACAGCCATCAAGGCAATGTAGAGCCATGACTCTGCCCCTGAGGCATATGCTGTGTCGCTACGTTTGCGGCCCCCAGCCACCGCCAGAGGTCGCTAATGAGCAGACAATCCCCTTAAGCCCTCCCCGGGAAGAGAAAGCAGTCCATCAGATGCTCAATCTCTCCCCTCCCGACCCCCAGCGACCCGAGCTCACTCCTGAACCTGGGTCACTGGTGTGGCGCGAGGTGTGGCATCCAGCTCCTCAACCCTCAGTGCCACCGGGCCAGTATTTGAACCTGGCACATTGATAGTGAAGTTATAGTCCATGCTTCACCGCCGGATCTCTGCTGGCCAAAAAAGTCCATAACAGTCTCTTCTCCTGGGCCTGGCACAATCCCCATGCTAACAGCCATCAGTTTTACCCAATAAGGGTGGAAGCTTGGTGAACCAGAAGATGAAAGCCCACAGTCCCATTGGTTCAGAATTTAAAGTGAATACGAGGCTTTCATGACACCTAGCAGAACCGCACAGGAACTCTGCTCTTGGAGAGCAGCCTGATATCGAGGAATATCGATTCAGCCCAACAGGTCCCAGGGCTGAGCAGTCCGAGAGAGAAGAGAGCCACCAAAGCAGCAAGGGGAAGGGAATGAACCCCAAATTGTTGAACCGATCCACTGGCTAGGTGTTTAGACCTGCCATCTGTGGACCGGAGACCCCAGTGTTGGTGTAGATTTTAAAATTTATAATAATACCAGGGTTCACTGGAAATTCTCCAATGCCTTCCCACCGCCCTACGGCTCAGTCATCCCCCCCCCCCGCTTCAGTCTCCATCCTCTCACCTGGCCAACGGAATACAGATAGAGCACATTCATGTCTACAAGGTAGGATTGCAATATTTCTTCAGTTTTTCAAGTATCTCCTCAAGAGATGGCTCTGGGTCTGGTGTTTTCCTAGTAGAGGATGAGCGTTCTAGAGGTCTCTCAGCTTCTGATCTGGATCCTTGGTCTTGATAAATTCCTCTGGTAAGTAGATCTGTTTTTTCCTCAGCAGCAATGGAATAGGTTTGTGGGCCAGCTGGATAAAATATAACCAGTTTAGCCGGATACGGCGTGCGGAATTTTAACTTTTGAGCTCTGAGGTACAGGAATAGGGGAGCATATTCCCGATGCATCCGCTGAGTGTCTGGTGCGTAGCCATATGTCGAAAATGAGCCTGTGGTTATTATATAGAACTTTCTGTTTTTGCCAGGCTTTAAGGAGAAGTTGCTCCTTAACTTGAAAATTTAAAAAGCACATGACAAAGGACCTGGGGCGGGCGTCTGGGTGAGTCGGTTTTAGGCTGAGAGCCCGATGTGCCCTCTGAATGTCAATTTGAAATTTGAGTCCCAGTTCCAGCACTAGATGGAGCAAGTAATCTGCGAAGGCCACAGGATCCTGGCTCGCCTCATTTTCCAGGAGTCCATAGATTCTGATATTGATTCTACAGCCCCGGTTCTTAGCATCTTCCTGCCTGAGCGAGATTAGCAGTTGTTCAGTTGCCAGCACTGTCATTGTGGCTTCTAGGCTGCTGGTATTCTCTGAGAGTTGCTTATCCGCTTTATCCATATGGTTTTGAAGCACTCCAGTGTTGGAGTAGAGCTCTCGGATGGAATCTCTCATTTCCACCCGAAATTCATTTATTGCTTTGAGAATTGCTTCTGTTTGTGGAGCCTCTGTTTCTTTTTTTCCCCTTTGATTTATGGTTTTCTAGCTGAGGCATGGATTTAGGAGGTGGCTCTGAGTCGGAACCGTGGTCTTCTCCATCATCTGCCTCGGCAAGTGAGAGGAAACAATTTTTTTGGCTTCTGGACATAGTCTTAGTAAGAAAATTAGTATCTGTGGTGCAAGAAGGTTTAAAGTATAATTTAGCTCTTGACTGTAGTTCAATAATTAGAATCTTGTGGCAAATTTAGTAAGATGCAGCAGGGGAGCTCCTTCAGCTTGCTCCTCACTCCTCCATGGTGCCACTGGCAGTGTTCTGCAAGTTATTTTCAAAACTGTTATTTCCTTCATATCCCAAAGTCTTCGGTGCGCCAACCCAGCATCCACTGGTTGGTCACCAGCAACTCGGTGAGGTACCCACCGCAACAGACTGTTAACACTGGAATGGCTGATTGGGGGAAAGCCAAGTGCACCTGCGGGGAGGTACTGGGACTGTGGGGAGTGCAACTATTAAAGTTGTTGGTTTATGCTGTTTAATCTCTGTTATCCCATCCTCAGAATAAATCAGAGGCTAGTTTGTTTTATAATACTGGCTCAGTGTTCTTTGTTCCCTGATGGCAGTTCTGTGGCTCGGACGGAGTGCTGCTCTCATTGAGGAGGAGGGGAGGGGTATGCAAGACTTGCTTGGGAAAGTTCTCAAACAATTTGCTTTCAATATAAAGTATTGTAGAGATGTCTTTATGTTTTTCTCACTTAACTTAGCATAATATCCTACTGTTGGTATATCAGATGAAGGGTGCGAGTCTATTCCTAATTAACCCTGTATCTATATTGCAGGTGTTGTTACATCATGTATCAAAATAACTTGCAATGTACATATGTGTGTTTCTTAAGTTTTCTCAATAAAAATTATATTTAAAAAAAATACTGGCTCAGTGTTTATTTTATTGGAGTATGTCATTATTGTGTGGGGAAAAGTCTCACTGTGTATGGGAGGGAACTAATATTTTTTCCTGGGGGTTGGTAACCTTGTGTTTTACCCACCAGGTATGCCATACCACTGCCCCAGGTGGAGGCACTGTGCCATTCCAATCCAGAGTAGCAAACCCATCAGTGAACCCAGGCCGGCCCCACTGGGAGGTGAGTGCAATGTGGACCCTGAGGGCCCCAGAACAGCCAAGTGGTAAGTTAGTGGCTGTCACAATTAAAAATCACAATACAAGGATATGTGAAACTTATCTTCCTTCATTGACAGTGTGGTGCCAGGTGATATCTCATGGCCTTCAGCTATCCGCCATGCTTCTCCCAGGTGTCCACAACGTCTTGGCTGACATGCTCGGCAGGTCTCAGTCCCTGGTGCAGGAATGGGATCAGCTGACCTCCATGGTACATGACCTCTTCTCAAGATAGGGCTGTCCAGAATTAGACCTTTATGCATCATTAGAGAACACACAATGGCTGTATTTCTGCTGGCTTGCTCCAGGGCATGGAGTTTTTGGTGAGATGTGTTGTCCCTCTCCTGGATAGGGAGGTTCCTCTACGCCTTACCTCTGATTCTTCTCATACAGAGGGTTCTTCCAAAGCTGGGGGTGGAGCATGCCACTCTATTTGACACAGCCCCACACAAAAGATTTATATACAAGTTAGCCAGCCTGGAAGTGGGTCCCAAGATGATAGCCTGGGTAAAGAATTGGCTGGAGAATAGGATACAGAGGGTAATAGTAAATGGAGCCCACTCTGAAGAAAGGGGGGTTACTAGTGGGGTACCGCAGGGTTCAGTATTAGGACCGGTCCTCTTCAGTGTCTTCATAAGCGACATTGCAGAGGGACTGGAAGGAAAGTATGTCTCTTTGCAGATGACACTAAGATCTGCAACAGAGTTGATACACAAGGTGGGGTGGAAAGGATGAGAAGGGACTTGGCAAGGTTAGAGGAATGGTCAAATGTATGGCAGCTTAGATTCAATGCTAAGAAGTGCAAGGTAATGCACCTGGGAAACAAAAACCCAGGGGAAGAGTACACAATGGGGGTGAGATACTAACAACAACAAAAATGGAAAGGGACCTGGGGGTAGTCATATCAGATGACCTAAAGGTGGACAAGCAATGTGAGAGGGCAGTAAGGAGGGCTGGGGGGATACTGGGATGCATAGGGAGAGGCATCACCAGTAGAAAACAGGAAGTTGTTATCCCTCTGTACAGACAGCTGGTGAGACCCCATCTGGAGTACTGTGTGCAGTTCTGGAGACCCAATCTCTGCAAAGACATAGACAGGATGGAAGCTGTCCAGAGGAGTGCAACTAAAATGGTAAAGGGTCTGCACCGGAAGACATATGAAGAGAGATTTAAGGCGCTTATTATGTATAGCCTTGAGGAAAGGAGGGAGAGGGGGGACATGATAGAAACTTTCAAGTACCTCAAGGGAATCAACAAAGTCCAAGAGGGTAGCATCTTTCAGAAAAAGAGGTGTGCAAGAACAAGGAGACACAATTTAAAGACGGGGGGCGGGTCAGAGGTAATGTAAGGAAGTATTTTTTCACAGAGAGGGTTGTGGATGCATGGAACGGCCTTCCGGAGGAGGTTGTGTAGTCAAAAACAGTGATGGAATTCAAGCATGCATGGGACAGTCATAAGGCAATTCTAGGGGGTGGGGGCCGGAAAAAGTAGGCTGCTGGTTAACTAGGATCTGCATCTTATCCATTAGGTAGGGAAATGGGCAGACTGGGTGGGCCAAGTGGTCCTTATCTGCCGTCAAATTCTATTTTTCTATGTAATAATATGTGTCCTGGGAATACTGTACTGGTCTACCTTCTTTCCCTGTCTGACTCCCATCTCCAGTACTTGTCCATTAAGGTGCACTTGGCTGCTGGTTTGGCTTCCATGCCAGTACTTACAGGTGCACAGTGGCACAACTAGAAGTGTCACGTATGTTTCTGAAAGGTATTCTGCAAATGTGTCCCCCAGCTGAAAAACTGGTTCTGCATTGGAACATCAACTCCATTTTGGAAAAATTGCCCTTGGCTCCATTTGAGCCTATTGTGAGCTGTAAGATGCATTTCCTTTCATGGAAAATACTGTTTTTGGCTGCCGTGACTTCTGATCATTGAAGTTGCGAGCTTCAGGCTCTGATACATAAGCCACCTTATTTGATTTTCCACAAGGCGATGCTGTCTTTGCTGATCAATCCTCATTGTCTACCAAAGGTAGTACTTGATTTTACATTTAATCAGACCATACACCTTCCTGTGTATTATCCAGAGAATGCTAGTGAAGGTGAGGCATTGGTCTGTACACTTGTACATAGAACACTGTGTTTCTGTTTTGATCTCACTAAGGACTGCAGAAAGTCCTCTCCACTTTTTTTTGTGTTAACCCCCTGGTAAGGAGGGTGCCCCTGTAACTAAACAGTGCCTGTCCAAATGTCTGGCTAACTGTACTGTGATCTGTTATGGTAAGTAGAATAAGGAAATTCCTGGTGCTGTCCATGGTTGCTTTACACATGGTATGGCCACTTGTGTTGTTTGTGTTCAGAATGTTTCTGCAGCTGACATATGTGTTGTTGCCACATGGAGCTCTGTGCATACTTTCATTAAGCACTGCAGTCTAGATGGTAACCGTGTTTACACAGTCACATTTGCCTTGGAGTAACCCGTGCGCTCGGGTTGCTCCAGTGCAAATGTGACGTGTAGACATGTACCCGATCAGGGTAAGCCGCTCGCTAAAACGCTCCCAGATTCTCTGGTAAGCTGGGGATGCCAAGAGGAGCGAGTGGCTTACAGTGGTATAAGTGGCAGTGTGGACTGCCTGTGCTGCAGCAACCCAGCAGATGTCCAGCTCGCCCATGATGCACGGCCTCTCAACAGCACAGATTGCAGCGGTGCAGAGAGGGGCCATGTAGACACACAAACCGCAGGTGGTAAGTGGTCCGGACTGCAATGCTGCGGTTTGTATTTCCCCAGCGCTACTGCCGTGTAAACACGGCTGTTGTCTCTCATAGACATGCTGGCTTTGATCTTGCAGTGTTGCAAAGTCTTCTGTCATGATTCCATATCAGGCTTTGCCATCCTTCCTGTATACTTGGTACTGCTTGGGAATAATTCCAAAGGTGTGGCTCAATGGAGGAGATATCCTCAATGAAGATAGAACAGTTACTCATCGTACTAGTAGTTCTTCAAGAGAATCTCCTCCATTGGGCCACCATGCACCCACCATCCTACCCCCTTTCTGAGGTATAAGCTGGCAGGTTTCTTCACTACCTTGTGTGACGGTGTCCATAAGTGCCTTATGTATATTATATTTCCAGTCCCATGCCTCTCCTTGTGCAGCTGGTACTGGTCTGGTCTCCTGGTTCCTCACAATAAGAAGCCCTCCAAGCTCATCTCCAGTGGGGAACTGAGGAGCAGTGGGGCCACCTAAGTTATATAGTCGCCAAGGTTGCAGGTCATCATAGGCAGTATCTGGCTAGCAAAAGTTTCCCAGTGGTTCTGACACTGATGGCTTATAGTTCCGCAGGCGTAGCCCAATGGAGGGATTCTCCCAGAAATCTACTGTTAAGGTGAGTAATTGTTCTTTGCGGAGATATTGACCTCTAAGTTTAGATGAATGTAAAAGCACTACATTGATTATAGTAATTAATAAATACAATACATTGATGTAAACATCTAACAGATGGTTTTAAAAACAAAATTAAAAATACTTTTTCAATGTTTTCTGATTTTTGTTGACATACCGGAAAAACAAATAATAATGGCATCAATCTGGGGATGATAAAGTATTTTCAGAGTGGTCTAATCCTGTTATAAAAAAAATCTTAATTTTCCTTCAGTAACCCCTAATCTTGCTTATAAAAGCACTGGATGATGATAATAGATGGCGCACAACAAGGCTGTGGCTGGGTTATTTGAGGGAGGCATCCTCGGTGGAAACCTTTAAAAAGGGCCTGAAAACATTTCTGTTCGGCCAAGCCTATGAGCTGTATCATTATTGAACATAACTGTATGTGCGTTGACTGTCTTGTCTTGATGGATAGAAATGTATGTGTAATCTGTTTTTAAAGTTTATTCTGATTTTATTTTAATTGGTTATTTACGCTGCAAGCTGACTGTTGCTGTTTTCCACTTGTTGTTGTTATGAACTGTGCAGCGCGCTGAGCCTCCAGGAAGGAGTACTATATAAATAAAATATCTATTTAATATCTATCTATCCTATTGATTTAACCTTGTGACATCATAAACAACGAGTAAAGCTTGAGTGGTCTGTGATGTCTTGGGAACATTGTTGTTGTTCACCATTTATATAGAAACATAGACTTTGACAGCAGATAAGGTCCACTTGGCTCACCCAGTCTGCCCATTTCCCTACCTATTGGATAAGCAGCAGATCCTAGTTAACCAACAGCCTACTGCCTCCTAACCCCCACTATAATTGCCTTATGTCTGTCCCATGCATTCTTGAATTCCCCCACTGTTTTTGACCCCACAACTTCCTCAGGGAGGCCGTTTCATGTGTCCACCACTGTCTCCATGAAAAAACACTACTTCAGATTGCCCCTGAGCCATTCCACCTCTATCTTCAGATTGTGCCCCCTTGTTCAAACAACGTGAAGTCTTGCTGTATTCTGACTTATTGCAGTTAGCCCCAGCACTTGAACTGCTCCGGAGAGGAAAGAGTTAAATTCTATGCAGAGCATAGAATGTTGAGCTTGAGCTCGGTTCAAACCTCTGTCTGCTGCACTTTGAAGTGTAAACGTCAGATTCTCTAACTGAACAGTCGCTCTGGAGACTTCTCCTCCGCTCTCGGTTCGCGGTTTAAAAATCGTCGGTTTTACCGATATTCTCGCATTTGTTTTTCGGTTCAGATCCCTGTCTATGGTACAATAAGTGCATAGGTGGTGGACTTAATTAGAAAAAGTGTGTGGAAATTGTATTCTGAATTTGTGTGACCGGTTCGACTGAACCGGTCTCTGATTTGGTGATTATTTTCTTTTTCTTTACAGAAATTTTAGTGTGAGGTACCGGTCCTTATCGGTTTTAAAAAAAAAAAGTGTTTTCATTTTTTTTCAAATACCCATAACAAGGTTAGAAACCGATAAGGGTGTCTTGCCTGGTGGTTGCCATAAAAAGGATAAGGGTTTAGTTATGGCTTTGTCTGAGAAACCCAAGAAAACAAACGGGCCCACTGGGTTTCAGCACTGCAGGGAGTGTGGGGAGGCCTTTGCTAAGGCCGACCCTCACACCACTTGTGTTTACTGTCTGGGTTTTAGTCACCTAGAGTCAGACTGCCAAATCTGTATGAATTTCCCTAAAGCCACCCTGGATAAAAGGTTGGGCAGGCTTAGGGAAAAGGAGGCCGAGAAGTCCACTGACCCAGATAGCCAGCCCGGTTCGGTTCCAACCGAATTAGAAGGAGTGCCCTCTGACCAGGGTGAGACTCCTTCGGGCCAAAGGAGAGCCGATTCTGAGGGATCGGGTCCGTCAAAAATTAAAAGAAAAGACAAATTGGCTGGTTCGGATCCAGAACCGCATCATCCAACCGCCGAGGAAATTGCCCGAGTGATTCATTTAGTGGAATCGCTTAGTTCAGTTCCGACTGATCTGGTGTCTTCTGGCAGGCGTTCGGTTCGGTCGGTTCCTCCGGTTCAGGATTATACCCCTGAAGATTTTTATGAACTGGACTTGGAGGAGGATGATGATTATGATGATGATGAAGGTGATGATGATGATGGAATTGAAGGTCTGGATGAGCCTATCGAACTGGACATGTCCCCAGACAGGCCTTCTGGTGTTTCCCCTCCCAGGCTTTCTGAGTCCCCTTCTCACTTTATGTTCTACAGGAAAGTGGCAGAAACCCTCCAACTCCCTATGGAGGAGGCTGTTGAGGAACAAGAAGAGCCTGACTTCGTGGAGATGATAGACATCCCAGAGTCCAAAAGGTTGTCTATTCCCCTTCACAAGTCTTTTGGGAAACAGACACAAAAGCTGTTAAAAATTTCAAATTCATTACCTCCTGTGGACAAACGGATGGACAAGAGGTACTGTATATGCTGTCAGGCTCAAGTACGGAGTACTTGTACCAGCAGTGCAGCCATGTTGGGGTAGCGCATGCTGCAGCCTGTGATAAGGCTAACATTCCCTTGGCTTCACACCCCCCAGATAAAGACTCCAGGAAATTGGATGCCATGGCAAAAAAGCATTACATGGCATCGTCTCTGGGACTCAGGCAGGCGAATTACATGGCCTATACAGCCAGGTACCAGAAGTCCAGGTGGGACACTGTACTGGCACTGGCTAAGCAGGCCCCTCCCCAGCTTGCCAAGGAGCTGGAGAAGGTGGCTGCTGATGGGATTGAGGCATCAAAGATTCAGTTTCATGCTGCTGTGGACTCCCAACGATGTTTCTTCTAAAGTCATGGCTACATCTGTGTCTCTTCGGAGACTGGCTTGGTTCAGGTGTACTAGTCTGTCTCAGGATACCCAGGCTAAGGCCATGGATTTTCCTGTGGTTAATAATTTTCTGTTTGGGGAGCAGACAGAGAATTATATGAAGAAAATGGATGAATACAGGACCACCTATAGGAGTGCACAGGCCAAGGAAAGGCAGGCAACTCCTGAAAGGCAGCAAGCTAGGGGCAGGCCTTTTCATAGGCCTTTCTACCAAACACAGGCCTCCTCTCCTTTTTCTCAGAGGGGGTTCTTCAGAGGGAGAGGCAGAAGGGGGATGAGCAGGGCTGCATCCACCTCTCAGCTTAAGGCTCCTGCCAAGCAGACACCCTGAGGTGTCAGCCCGGGTCGACTCTTCCATTCCTGTAGGAGGAAGGCTGGCCTACTATTTCCAGGACTGGAAGTCTGTTACCTCAGGCAAGTGGATCCTGGAGGTAGTAGGCCAGGGACTGGCTCTCAGCTTCAAAAAGTTACCAAAGCTGAGAGCCAGATCTTTTCCAGCTGCAAACATCTCCGAAACCCGTGACCTAGAGGCAGAGGTTTCATCTCTTCTGGCCTTAAGGGCCATAGAGAGAGTTCCTACAGTACACAGGGGAAAAGGTCTGTACTCCAGGTACTTCTTTACCCCGAAAAAAACAGGGGAGTGGCAGCCCATCCTAGACTTAAGATACTTAAACAAACATTTGGTAAAGCCAAAGTTCAAAATGGTGACTCTGGGAATAATTCTTCCATCTCTAAGGCCGGGGGAGTGGCTAGCCTCCCTGGACCTAAAGGATGCCTACTTTCATATTCCCATCAGGTGCTCCCACAGAAAGTACCTCAGGTTCGAACTGCCTTCAGGCCATTACCAGTTCAAAGCAATGCCTTTCCGCCTAACATCAGCTCCAAGGGTATTCACAAAATGTCTGGCAGTAGTAGTGGCTTTCCTAAGGAGAAAAAATATCTCCATATTCCCGTACCTCGATGACTGGCTTATAGTGGGTCAGTCTCCAGACCAAGTCAAGTCAGATCTAAAAGTGATCCTGCAGGTGCTCACCTCTCTAGGTTTTCTTCTCAATCTTCCTAAGTCAGTTCTTGAGCCGGTACAACTGCTGACTTTCATAGGGTTAGAACTAGACACTGTCAAAACAAGAGCATTTCTCCCCTTGGTAAGGATGAAGGCTATCATGGAGCTGGCTTCTTCCTTCCACCTTCTGGTTTCTCGACCAGCAAGACACTTTCTTCAGCTGCTGGGCCACATGGCAGCTTCCACTGCAGTGGTCCAGGGGGCCAGATTTCAGACGAGAGACAGTCAATTTCATCTGAGGGCTTTCTGGTCTCAGAAAAGAGATCCTCTGACCAACTGATTCCAGTGACTCAGACTCTGATCCAGGCTCTTCAATGGTGGCAGGATCAGGACAATCTCAGGCATGGGGTCCCATTCATAACTCAATCTCATTCTGTGGTCCTAACCACAGACGCCTCTCTCCTGGGTTGGGGAGCTCACTTGGGGGCTCTCACAGCCCAGGGAGTGTGGTCCACTCAGGACTCTCTTTTCCACGTTAACCTTCTGGAGCTCAGGGTGGTTTGCCTGGCCCTTCAAGCCTTCTCACAATCAGTAAAGAACAAGGTGGTTCAAGTTAGGACAGACAACACCACCACCATGTGGTATATCAGCAAGCAGGGAGGCACTCGGTCTACGGCCTTGTGAATGGAAGCCATGCAAATATGGTCCCTGGCTTACTCCCTGCAGACCTCTCTGGTAGCAATCCACTTCCCAGGAAAGGACAATGTGCTAGAAGATGCATTGAGCAGGATTTCCCAGGGCCATCACGAATGGTCCCTGGATCCCCTAGTGTTAAAAGGGATTTTCTCAAGATGGGGCACGCCAGGCCAGCCTGCTTGCGCAGCGGTAGGGTTACCGCTTCTGGTGCCAGCGACCCAGGCTTGGGAATGGACTCGGGCTGCTGAAGGGTTGGCCGGGTGGGGTGGAGGATTGAGCGCCCAGAGGCTGCTCTCCTCCTCCGGAGTGGGGTGGGATGCATGTCCCGCCGCTCTACCCTCACCTGGGTGACCATGGGTGGAGGTGTAGTGGGACTGCAGAAAGAAGGGAGGGGGGACCTGGGCCGGAGGCTGGAGCGCTTGCACGTCTAGACGTGCGCCACCCCTTGGCTCCCTAGCATGCCTACGTCCTGTGGGAGGGGACAAGCGGAAAAACCCCACAGTGCTCCCTATGGATGGAGCTCCAAGGCCGATCCCAGTGCTCCGGCCGGCGCCCGATGACAGCATCCCCCCGACGAAAGACAGACACGTCGGGACGGTAAAGGGGGTTCCGTCCCGTACCCGCCTGGGGTGTGCAACCAAGGCTCCGTGGGGGGGGGGGATGAACTGCATCGATGCCTGGCATGAGGAGCAGGGATGTACAAGGCCAATACAGGACTCTCCCGAAGAAAGGAAGTACTGCGGCTAGAAGGGGGCATAAAGAGAAAATAAAAAAAAAAGATGGGGCACTCCAGAGATAGATCTCTTTGTAGTCCCAGACAATCACCAACTTCCTCTCTTCTGTTGCAGACCCCCAGTCTTGGGCTCAGACCCTCTGGATGCTCTGATTCTGAATTGGGAAGGGAAATTTCTGTATGCCTTCCCTCCTTTTCCTCTGCTGTTCAAGGTCCTGGTCAAGATAAGGTCGCAATCTTGCAAAGTGATCCTGATTGCTCCAGACTGGGCCAGGCAGCCTTGGTATCCCTTGTTGCTGTCCCTAGCAGTCTATCTTCCCCTATCTCTTCCCAGGAATCACAATCTGTTAACCTCCTCTCAGGGGAGGATCTGGTATCCCAACCTTCGGTCTCTCAATCTCAAGGCATGGCTCTTGAAGAGTTAGAGTATGCAAATGTGCATCTGTCTCAAGGGGTTCTGGACATTCTGAAAGCCTCTCGAAAACCTGCCACCAGAAAAACGTATAACTCCAAATGGAAAAGATTCAGCATCTGGTGTTCCAAAAAGCATATATCCCCAGACACTGCTGAATTATATGGTTCATCTCAATGGCCTAGGCCTCAGACCAGCTACCCTCAAAGTACATTTGTCAGCTGTTTCTGCTTTTTTGTCAGTAGGAAAGCCTTCCTCACTGGCATCTCATCCTGTTTTCTGCAGATTTTTCAAGGGATTGCTTCATACCAATCCTCCCTTTAGGGATCCTACCCCTGCTTGGGACCTTAATGTTTGCATTGCCCAGCTTATGCAACCCACTTTTGAACCCTTATCTTCAGCAGAACTTAAGTACAGTACTTGACTTAGAAGACTGTGTTTCTGGTAGCTATTACCTCTACCAGACGTATCAGTGAATTACAAGCTCTATCAGTGGAGCCTGATTTTATCTCATTCCATAGAGATAAGGTGGTCCTTAGAACCAATAGGAGGTTCTTGCCTAAAGTGGTCTCAGATTTTCATTTGAACCAATCCATGTCTCTCCCTGTATTCTTCACTGATCATTCTTCTTCAGGAGAGAGAAGTTTACAGTTTGGATGTTAAAAGGGCCCTTAGTTACTACATTGAGCGTACTAAGGCACACAGGTTTGACTCCCTCCAGTTGTTCCTTACTTATGGGGAAGTGGGTAAGGGCAAACCTGCTACTAAGAGAACTATTGCCAGGTGGATTGTCTTTTGTATACAATTCTGCTATGAGAAGCTAGGCAAAATACCACCCTCAGGCCTGAGGGCTCATTCGACTAGAGGTACAGCTGCTTCCCTGGCTGCTGCCAGGGATATTCCTTTACTAGAGTTATGCAAAGCAGCCACCTGGAAAACAGTCCATACATTCACTAAGCATTACTCTCTGGATATCCAGGCTAGGAGTGATGCTCGGTTCGGTATAGCAGTACTGCAGAGCCTATTCCCAATATAGGTTCGAATCCCTCCTCCATGGAGGTACTGCTTGGTAGTCTGCAATAAGTCAGAATACAGCAAGACTTCATGTTGTTTGAAATAAAAATTACTCACCTTAGTAATTGTGTTTCTTCTAATGGAGTCTTGCTTTATTCTGACCTCCTCCTGCCTCCCTCTCAGAACCTGGTTTTGGGAAGTGGGCTGGCAGGTGAGTGTTGCACCCTCAGGGTGCATGAGGCACTCCCTCTTTAGAGAAGGGGGGTAATGTTTCTTTATTTCAATAGTCATAAGTTGTTCACTACCTGGTTTTTGGTTTTGGATTTCTTGACTTGAGTCTTTTGGGGGATCCAAAATATTTGGTTGCCATTTGGCTAGTAAAAGTTTTACAGTTTCCACATAGTGGATTAGTTAGTTAGTATTAGCTCATAAGAATCTGACGGTTATACTTCAAAGTGCGGCAGACAGAGGTTTGAACCGAGCTCGAGCTCAATGTTCTATGCCCTGCATAGAATTTAACTATTTCCTCTCCGAAGCAGTTCAAGTGCTGGGGCTAACTGCAATAAGTCAGAATACAGCAAGACTCCATTAGAACAAAACACAATTACTAAGGTGAGTATTTTTTTCTTCTTGTACATCTCTTTTTCTGAAATATGATATCCTCTTGGACTTTGTTGATTCCCTTGAGGTACTTGAAAGTTTCTATCATGTCCCCCCTCTCCCTCCTTTCCTCGAGGGTATACACATTAAGCTTCTTTAGTCTCTCTCTTCGTATGGTTTCTGGTGCAGACCCTGCACCATTTTAGCTGCCCTCCTCTGGATTACCTCCATCCTATCTATGTCCTTGTAGAGATGGGGTCTCCAGAACTGCACGCAGTACTCCAGATGGGGTCTCACCAACTGCCTGTACAGAGGGATAACAACTTCCTGTTTTTTACTGGTGATGCCTCTCCCTATGCATCCCAGTATCCCCTCAATCCTCCTTACTGCCTTCTCACATTGCCTGCCTACCTTTAGGTCATCTGATATGTCCCTTTCCAATTTTGTCGTTGTTAGTACCCCCCCAATCATTGTGTACTTTTCCCCTGGGGTTTTTGTTTCCCAGGTGCATTACTTTGCACTTCATTGCACTGAATCTCAGCTGCCATACTTTTGACCATTCCTCCAACCTTGCCAAGTCCCTTCTCATCCTTTCCAACCCCGCCTTGTATATCAGCCCTGTTGCATATCTTTGTGTCATCTGCAGAGGCATACATTTCCTTCCAGTCCCTCTGCAATGTCACTTATAAAGACATTAAAGAGGACTGGCCCCAATACTGAACCCTGCGGTACCCCACTAGTAACCCCCCTTTCTTTGGGGTAGACTCCGTTTACTGTTACCCTCTGCGTCCTGCTGTCCAGCCAATTTTTAACCCAGGCTATGACCCTGGGACCCACTTCTAGGCTGGCTAACTTGTTTATTAATCTTTTGTGTGGGACTGTGTCAGATGCCTTGCTAAAGTCTAGGTAGGCCATGTCCACAGCCCCTCCCATGTCTACTTCTTTGATCACCCAGTCAAAGAAATCTATTAGATTCATCTGACATGACCTTCCTGCTGTGAATCCATGTTGCCTTGGGTCCTGTGCCCCACTTGCCTCTAGATACTCAACAGTTCTTTCTTTCAGAAGTGATTCCATCATTTTCCCTACCATGAGGTCAAACTAACAGGTCTTTAGTTTTCTGCCACTACCTTGCTCCCATTTTTGTGAAGGGGAATCACATCCACCTTCCTCCAGTCCTCAGGTACCACACCATCCTCCCATGATTTGTTAAAAAGAGTGATCAGTGGTGTCACTAGTTCTCCCCTTAGTTCTTTCAGAATTCTGGGGTGAATCCCATCAGGCCCCATTGCCTTGTCCACCTTGAGTTTTAGAAGTTCTTTCAGGACCCTTTCTTCTGTGAGTGGACTGGTATCGACCCCCCCCCCCATCCAGAGTGCTTCTACTGTTTGATTTAGGTACGTCCCCTTCCTCTTCTTTTGCGAATACTGAACAAAGTATTTGTTCAGTATCTCTGCCTCTTCACTGTCTCCCTCTTCCCACCCCTCCCTTTTTTAAGCCACACTATCCCTCCTTGGTCTTTCTTTGCTCACTAATATACCTATAAAAGGTTTTATCCCCCTTCTTAACCGAATTGGCTATCTTTTCCTCGGTTTGGGCCTTTGCTATTCTGACTGCCTTCCCCATTTTCTTCTGCTTTAACTGATAGAGTTATCTTTCCTGCTCCTTCTGTGATTCCTTATATTTTCTGAATGCTGTCTTTTTCTCCCTAACCTTCCTCGCCACCTCTTTTGAGAACCATAGTGTTTTTTCCTTTATTTTGTATTTTTTGTTTGCTTCACACAAAGGCTTTTTGCATCTGTGATGGCAGTTTTGATTTTGCCCCATTGTTCCTCCACCCCTCCTTCCTGCCCTTTTGCTAGTGCATTCCTTAGGCACTCTCCCATTCTGCCAAAGTCAGCCCTCCGAAAGTCCAGTACCCTTGCTTTTGTATGGCTTGACTCTATTGCTGTGTTTATTGTGAACCACATTGTCTGGTGGTTGCTTGTTTCCAGATGACTACCCACTTCTAAATCCAAGATCCTCTCACTGTACCCATTTGAAAGTACCAGATCTAAGACTGTTCCCTCCCAAGTGGGTTCCAACACTAACTGCCTGAGTCATGCCCCCTGTAAGGCATCAGAATGACTCTGCTCTTAAGTGTGGCTGTAGCAAATGTGCTCCATTTAACATCTGACATATGCAGGTCTCCCATCAACAATATCTCCCCTTTTTCTGCCATTCTAAGGATGCCTCCTATCATTTCCTTGTCCATGTCCTCCCCCTGAGACAGGGGTCTGTGTACAACTCCTGCACTGATTGTGGTGCCATTTCCTGTCTCCAAGGTGACCCACAGTGCCTCTTCCCCTCCCTGTTTACTCTTTAGTTCCGTTACTTTGATCCCTTCCCTTATGTAGGGAGCTACTTCTCCTCCTCTTTTACCCTTCCTGTCCCTCCTGTAGATTGTATACCCTAGTATGTTGACATCACAGTCATGGTTCACTGTGTACCAGGTTTCTGTGACTGCCATGATATCTAGGCATCCCTCTTCTATCAAGGCCACTAGTTGAGAAAGCTTGTTACCCAGACTATGGGAATTGGTACTCATTGCCATTCATTTTTTGATGGCCTTACCACTTTTAGCCCCATCCCTGTACTTACTGCCTTTGCCTTTTTCTCTATTTACTCCTGCCCTGACCCCTATTGAGCTCTCTACCTTGGTGTTAACCTCGCTAACTATTGTGGGGGAAGACTGGGAATTCCCTGCTCCTTTTCAGTGCCTACCCCCTTGGCTAGTTTAAAAGCTTGCCAGTGAAGCATTTAAACCTATCACCTAGGATCCTGGTTCCCCTCCCAGACAGATGCAGACCATTGTGCCAGCATAGGCCTGTATCCCTCCGGGTGGACCCCAAGTTCCCAGTGAAGCCAAAACCCTGTTCTCCACACCAGTTTTTCAGCCATTCATTGAATCCCAGGGTGCAGAGTACACTAGCCTCACCCATGCCATAGACAGGCAGAATCTCTGAGAAGGTTACCGTGCATGCTACTTGTCTGAGGGTCCTCTCCAACTCCACAAACTCCTCCTGCATAGCTCTAATCCCATTCCCAGCTAGGTCATTTGTCTGTAGGTGGACGATGACATCCAGCTTCCTCTCCCGTGCAGCTGCTTCTGCGATCCTGAGGATTCGCTTCCTGTCCTTCCATGCCGTGGCACCAGGCAGGCACCTTAACTCTCTCTCCCCTCCCTCCCAGTTCTACCCCAATGATTGAGTACCCCATCAAGAGTTGTTTGCTTCCTCTGTGCCATCCTCCTGTGGGTCTCCTTTGTGGAGGTTCCCAGCATCCTCCTTGGTCTCCACTGCGGATGTCTCCATAGAGGACCAACGCTCTGCCAGAAAGGCATATGAATTGTGGAGAGGAACAACTGGAAGGATGCGCCTCTGTTCCACCACCCTCACCCTACCTGAGTCCACTGTAGTCCAGTCACTCCTTATTCTTGGCAACCTGTGAGGCAGCGGCTGTGCCCTTGTGTTCCCTGGGTGGGGGAGGAGATTTTCCAATCCCCTGCCAGGTCCTGAGTGGGGGAGGAGGTTTCCCTACTCCTTGCCAGATCAGCCTGGAGACAGGCAACCTCCTCTTTCAGAGCAGAGAGGTGTCTGCAAATAGGGCAGCATCGCAGCCTCCAGAATATCTCCCAGAAGACTGCCGCCCCACAGCTAGTGCATTGCACCACTCTCCACATGTCGCTGTCCCTCCCTGTTGCAATTGTGTATACCTTTTTTTCCCCCGCTATTAAGAAACCTCAATTCCCCTTAGTAGTGTATCCCTTTTCCAAGGGACTATGTACTGGACCCCCAGGATAGAAATTAACTTTTTGGGTACCTGCACCAAGGTGCATGTGGCAAAGTTACATGCACCATGGTCAGGTTACTTGCACTGGTGATCATAATGATAAAAACTAAAAAAAAAGATAACTGATTCAGGAATTGTTGCATATGAAAGCGAGATGTAATACTATTCTACAACATATCAGTGTCGTCATCACTTTCCCAGGCCTTTTCATCTTTTCTGGCACCATAAGGTGCTGTTTGAAGTCTCCTTGTTCTCATTCCTGCTGACCACCACCTAGCTATGGCATTATCTGGCGAGTATGTGGACACTGTGTCACTGCTCAAACTAATTGCCATTAAAGCGGACACAGTTTCTGGTCTCAAGTTTGCCCTCCAGTCATGTTTTATCCGTGACATTAAGAAACCCCTTTCACATTCTGCAGTAGAAGATGGAATGAGAAGAAATATTTTCAGCAGTGAAAGAATGTCCTTAAAGTCCTCCCTTTCTTCAGAAAGAACTCTAACCCACATAGTAGTGGAATCTAAAGGTGGATGGTAAGCTGCATTTAGGGTCTGGACATATGTTTTCAGTTCTGACCACTGCAAGACTGCTGAAACAGCACTGTACCCCTTTGGTTCCAGAATGTCACTGTAGTGATAAAATAATGACTTAACTTCTGTGTCTCCATACTCTGCCAGGGAATCAGAGTTAGGCCAGTTAGACAGGTTGAAAATTCCATTTCCGTAATGAAATGGTCATTAACAAATTCAGAGAAACGATTCTCCATTTGATTTAGGTGGCGGCCAGCACTTTCTTCATAATAGCCACAATGCTGCTCTTCGCAGTGTTTGCATCCTCATCAGGATCTGATCTACTCACGTCTTGCTGAACCAGAAGAACCAAGCTCCACACCTTTGTAATGCAGCTTACCATCCACGAGATTGATTCCTGTGTCAAGGCAATCAATAGTCTCTGAATCTCTGAGAGACTTCAGTTTTGTCATGAGAGAAAGAACTTTAGCTTGCACTGGAGTCTACTGTTAAGTTATTTTGCTGGAATGTCAGCTAGTCTGGACATGACTGCTATATAAATTCTAGGAATTGAAGAACAACAATATCTTCGGCGATTTTATCTGTTCAGGATTGCAGTGGCCTTTTTCTTTTATCCCTGTGCCATTTACTGACACATCATCCAGGTGTGTAACAATTGCTGGATAATTTGTCTGCAACACTTTCACAGCACGCTGGTGATGTGGCAGCCACCTTGTTCCTCCAGTATTTACAGGACGCAGTACCGGATGCCCAGTGCCTCCCCGCAGCCTGCAAGCCAGTCCAGTTTAAAGCAGAGTGCTTATAGAAGCCATGCAGTAAGGAAAGCAAATCTTCCACTGCAGAGTACAGGGTGTCCCTTAATCACATATTTAGTGACCAACTCAAGTCTGTGTGCACAGCAGTGCACAACTTTAAAAGTTTAGCCTCCTCCTTCAGTCTTGTGGCTACTCCAGTTTTACTGCCCATCATGACTGATGCCCCATCAAAGCAGCAAGCACTAATTTATTTTTCCAGTCTTGTATTTGGAGATCATTTCCATTGTATGTTTTAAAGTTAATGTTATACTTTCTGCATCTGCCTTGTCTAGAGGTTTTAGTGCCACAAATTTAGTGACAGGGATGCCCTTTTCCAAGATGCGGACATACACTACCTCCTCTTCAGTAATACTTTTGTCTGTTGAGCCATCTGACAGAATGGAAAAGAAATCTTGAGACTTCACCAATGATATTAAATCTTCCATTTTATCTCTGTAAATATATTCTGTGAATACTCTTGCTTGTTTGTCGTTACAGTAGGTTTCACTGACTGACACCCTTAAGCTCGTCGTAATAAATTTATTTCATCTTTAGATCAGTAAATGGTCGTGCTTTTTACCAAGAAAAAGTTGTTCTAAAAAGAACTCTCATTTGCTCAAATTCTTTTCTTCCATTTTTGGACAATCTTTATTAATGGCTGCTCTGCAGGGGTTATACTGTGGGCAAAAATGCTTTCTGGATGCTTCATGTAAATCTGATGACTCATGAAATTGACGTTTGCTTTTCTAAAGATGAACACCATCCCTGAATGAATTATTTTTCCTGATTTATCAAATAATTCACACCATTCACATTTCATGATGTTCAGTTCACTATCGATAAGCTATTTACGGTTCCTGTGTCCAAGAGTCCACAAATTTATAAGTTTTTTTCTTTTTATGGGTGGCTCTCCACCATCATGTGGTGCAGTAGGAGGCAGAAGGTTGAGGAGGAGGCACTGAGCTTGAGCTGCTCTGCTGGACTTGGGCACAGTCAGATTGGGGATCAGAAATGGGGCCAGGAGGAGGAATCTGACAGGAATGCAGGACTGATACGCATGCTGCATACTCATTATCAAGGGAGTTAGATTCCATTACTGGACACATTCACATTGGAAGTACTAGTACTGGGAATGCCTGCTGTTGCACTACTGGCACCAAGAATCGGAGAGACTTCAAACTGGCCACTGCCACCACTGCCAGACTGAGATACACAAGACTCGGACTGTATCTGGTTCTGGGCATCAGCTACAGCAGGAACAGCTGCAACAGCAGTAGCAACTGCAGGCATTTCACCGCTTGTTTTGCTGAACTTGTAGTGAAAAAGAGTATTAACTGCTTTGGGTAAAACTTTCTTGGGCGGCATGGTCGTTTAATGCAGTGAGCTTCCTTTGTCTTCTTATGTAACACAAATGTCAATAAAAAGGTCTCTGCTATGAGACAAAAAGTGTCTCGTGTATTTTTTAATATCACTTATTTGCTGAATAGATGGATCCCTTGGAGCAGGCAGGTGGTGAGGCGTTCAAATAAATTACATTCAGTATTAATCTGAGATTAACTCAGGAAATTAGGTTAAATTAATTAGGTCCAGGCCAAGCCAAGAATAAGCTTAGTCGCATGGGCAAGGCAGTTGCTGAAGCAGCGAACCACCAGTTAGATTTATTTATCCCACCAAATTGGTGGTGGTAACTGTCTGTACTACTCACAACTAGAGACGAGAAGAAGAAAGAGAGATTTTGTTTAGTAACTTTTACTTGTCTGAGAGTCGATGTGTATTTACACACTCACAGCAGGACAGTAGGAGGGAGGACTGTCTGACTGCCTGACTGGGCGGGCTACACACTCTATTTAGACTACTAGGCAGTAGAATGGGTGGTTAGTTCAAGGGGGGCATTTTTCCACTTAAATTTTGTCAAATGACACACAGACAAAGTATTACTGAAGAAGAGGCCTAGCCGCCTAGTGTACTAGCAACTAGCTGTTAATGTATACAAATCCAGATAAATGGGAAGCAAAGCTCTGAGTCTCACACCCCACACAGTCGCACACACAAATGGGCAGACTAGGTAGGTGAACCAGGCAGCCAACCAGGTCAAACGTAGCCGTAGCCACAGGCAGTGATTTTATTTGCTGTCAAAATTTTTTTTTTTTTTTTAATATATGGGCAATGGGCATCACATTCACAGGTGACAGGTCACTCACAGACAGGCATTATACTTGCCACAGCAGTGAAGGCTGAGCTGACAGACATTTACTGTGTGACTGACTCTCTGAAAGGTAACTGGCTTCACCGCAGTGTACACACACAGAAAAGATATATAGCGTGTGTAGAGTAGACTAGGTAAATAAGCAGCCAGGTAGTCCTTATCTGCTGTCCAAATCTATGTTTCTAGTAGTATATATATTTGTAACTACTGTTACTCAGCATGCAGAGATTTATTTTACTCTGATTATGACAGAGTAGACACTGGACGGACGGATGATATCACTCACACAACATTGGTCACAGTCACACTGACACACTCACATACAAATATAGGTTAGTTGGCTCAGGGCAAGGCTGGCACATGCAAGTTCCCCCAGAAATAAAAAAAGAAAGCAGTTGTCTGAAAGACCAGACCAATTATTTTTTTCACACAAAAATAAATGAGCGAGGACTAGGGTAATTCAGAACATCAGACAAGCAAATTGCGAACGATGGGAAACCCACAGTACTAGCTTATTGCTAGCTGAACAGGCAGACGCAGACTGTTAAAGTCCTTTTACACTTTCTTTATATTAGATCAAAAAAAAAAAAAACCACAGCAAGCAACTGCCCTTTGCTTGGGCAGGGGCTGCACGCTAGCCTAGCCTGCAGCAAATCTGTCACTGGCAGCCTTTGCTTAAAAGGTTTATTTAGAGCACAAGCTCACACTGGTATTTGATTTTTTATGATTTCCAAGCCCCCTCCCACTTATTTAGATGCAGGGCAGCACAGGATCAAAAAATGTGGCACAGTTGTGGTAAAAAACACAAATTTCTCACAAGTTAACTTCTCCTTAGTTTCCTTACACTGAAAAAAAAAAAATAAAGCAACAGCTCTTTTTTATAGAACTGGTTCCATGCTAAACACCAAACCAGAACTGAAGAAATCCACTCACTTGGATTGCTGGAGTTTCTTTTGCTATTACTTTTCAGATTTATATATATTTTATTTTTTTTTTTCAAATTGCTGCCTGGTGTTAACAACCTCTCTCCCTGCCTAGATACTGCAGTCTGCAGTGCTAAATATATGAAAACAAGACTGCAAAGGCCAAAATCCCCTTGCTTCGGGGTGGGGTGAACCCCCAATTTATTTCGGCTATTAACTTCCCGATTTATACCTTTTTTCCCTACTAATGCCACTTTAAACTGTTTTCCTACCTAGATAATGCTAATATACTAAAGTTCTGTATAGGAACAACAAAGATTCACGATGATCACAGAGCTTCCCGCCTTGCGACTGTTCTCACTGAAACACTCCACAAAACTGCGTAGTTAACTGATGCAGTGCATGCCTATGTGAATCTTATTGTACCACGAGGGTGACTGGAAGAGACTCGATGGTACAATAAGGTTAACATTGCTGTATGTCAGTCAGTCAAGCCACTAGGAGGAGGACCCACCTCCTGTCTGAGCGCTGTCTCTGTGATGAGACCATCTCCCCACCCACCCCAAGCCCAGAACTCCACCCCCGATTGCATAATTAAAAAAAAAATACCCCGTAGTCCCACCTCAGAGCCCCAAGTTCCACCCCTTCTGTTCTGCAATGCCACACCCCAACCAATCACTGCTGCAGCAAAGGGATTAATAATTCTGGTGCCAGCCTACTTTCACTGCAGCTCTTCTCACTCCAACTCCTCCCGATTGCCGGCGCCGCCACGTCCCGCCTCCTTGGACACTCCTCACTCAGGTGTTCATGCTCCGATGCCGCCGCTGCTGTGCTGTAGCCTGTGCCTACTCCCGAGTCCCGATGCTGTTTCTCTCATGAGTGCCTGAATGGCGTGAGATGCGCTGTACAAGCAAGACGACGTGACCTTAAAAAAAAAAAGTATTAGCTTGCTGTTTCAGTGCTGCCCTTTGTGGCACTCGTGGTAATGCAGCCAAAGCCATTTGAATCTTCAACAAGCTACATGCACTATGGTGCAAGCCAGAAAAACCTACATGCACCAGCCTGTTTCTACTTGCACTGGGAACAGGCTGGGTATGCTAATTTCACCCCCGCTCTTCGTTTTTTTTTTTGTTTTTTTTACAATAGCAATCAAGAAGATAGCTCCAGCTTATGCAACACTGCCTGGCTGCCTTCTGTGGCACACCCCACCCTGTTTTGTGTCTGAGCAGGAAGTTGTCACACGTTCCTGCCTAACCCCATAAAGCTAGGTTAGCCGAGGGAGAGTAGAGTTTGGGCAGTCCACCTGTTCTGTGCTGTGAGGACAATCAGATCAATCCATTTTACCGTTATTTTTTTTTTTTTTTTACAACATAGGGATAGTTACTTTTAGTTAAAACAAAAACTGTTAAAAAAGTGACCTTTTTTTTTATTGTTCAAGCAACCGTGATCTGACTTTCAGGTGCTGTTGTACCATCAACCTGACATCAGAATCATGGCACAACAGGAGTGTGATGTCACTGTTGCCCTATGGGAAAAGTGACCTGCAAATGCAATATAAAACAATTATCGTGTAAGCTGTAAAACTAATATAAAATGAAAGGAAAGCAGTTTAGTTTAATAATAAGATATTCCAGGGATCACCACATGCCTCACGATCCCCCTATGGTTGAACTGACTGACTGTAACCCAACCCATCCTCCTGCTTTGATGCTTGAAATACGTATGCTGTATATATAAGTATAATATAATACAACATAATATAATAATATAATATATTTTAGTATAGAGTATTTTGGTATCCATATGGCTGCCTTCAGAAGTTTATTTCATAGTTTGCTTACCCAGACTAAACTGTCAGAGTTGCTATATCTCATTTATAGTAGGATATTGCTTTACCCAGTTTTGCAGATAGGAGGACAGAAGCAGGGCTCTGGTGGTGTGTTTTTATAACCTTGGATCATCTGGATCACAGTTTTGTGTTGTAGCCATTGTACTCTACTGCTTCCATCAGAGCCTCCTTGCAGAACATTTGAGATTGTAACTGAAATCCCTACTCAGCTGTATTGCTGTGGTTGCTGATTGCTAGAATGAAATGGTTCACGTAGTAATTTCTTGTGTGGCCCAGTGTAATTTGTGTAACTCCCATCATTTTTGTTGTTTGAAGGGTTTGCTTGCTGTGGATATTAGGTGTTGATGTCTGCTAATAGGTATGTACTCTTGTCATTGGAGTCATTGGATTGGGACTGAGATAAGCTAATGGTCTTTGCTGTGCAGGTACTGTGCATCTCTCGGTTTCATCGGTAGGTACATTTATCCTGTGGTTCAGGTCATCCTATTAAATCTTAGAAACATAGAAACATAGAAGTTGACGGCAGATAAGGACCGCAAGGCCCATCCAGTCTGCCCATTTCTTTTTCTACCTTATAAATGTGCCATCGGCCTTTGCTCTGTCAGTGGTCTATCTATTCATAGTCATTTGTATTGCTCCCTTATGCCTATCCCATGCCTGTTTGAAGCCCTGCACTGTATTCATAGCCACCACTTCTTGTGGTAAGCATTCCATGCATCCACCACCCTTTCTGTGAAAAAGAATTTCCTCATTCCCCTTAATCGGCTCCCTCTAATCTCATGCTGTGTCCTCTTGTCCTGCTATTTTCTTATATTTAAACATGTTAGACTCTTTCACCTTGTTTATGCCCTTAAGGTGTTTGAATGCCTCAATCATATCACTCTCTCCTCCTTTGCTCAAGGGTATACATATTGAGCTCCGTTAATCTGTCCTCATATGTCTTCTGATGCAGTCCCTGCACCATTTTGGTTGCCCTTCTCTGGACTGCCTCAATTTGGTTAATGTCCTTGTGAAGGTGTGGCCTCCAATATTGCACGCAGTACTCCAGATGGGGCCTAACCAGTGTCTTGTACAGAGGGATTATTACCTCCCTCTTACGACTTGTGATACCCCTACTAATACACCCTAACACCCCCCTAGCCTTACCTACTGCTTTAGAGGTCTGCTTGGATGATTTTAGGTCATCAGTGATGATGATGCCCAAGTCTCTTTCTTCCTTTGTGACTGCTAGCAACTCCCCTCCCAGCCTATAGGTGGCTTCAGGGTTTCTCTTCCCATATGCATGATTTTGCACTTTTGCATTAAATCCCAGTTGCCACTCTTCTGACCATTCTGCTAGTTTATCCAGATCTCTTCTCATTCTGCCCACCCCATCTGGATCATCAACTCTGTTGCAGATCTTGTGTCATCTGCAAACAGACAAGCCTTACCTCTAGTCCATCTGCAAGGTCACTAATGAAGATGTTGAAGAGGACTGGCCCCAGGACTGATCCCTGAGGTACCCCACTTGTGACTTGCATCTCTTCTGACTGTATACCATTTACCACCACTCTCTGTTTTCTGCCCGTCAACCAGTTTGCCACCCAGTTGACCAACTTCTGACCCACCCCAATCCTACCCAGCATATTTATCAATCTTCTATGTGGAACAGTGTCAAAAGCTTTGCTGAAGTCAAGGTAGGTGACATCAACTGCTCCCCCTTGGTCCACCACTCTGGTTACCCAGTCAAAGAAATCTATGAGATTAGTTTGACAGGACCTTCCTTTGTAAACCCATGCTGTCTTGGATCCTGTGCCTTATGGATTCCAGGTGTTGCACTATCCTTTCCTTAAGGAGTGCCCATAATCTTGCCCACTACTGAGGTAAGACTGACCAGTCTGTAGTTCCCCGCCTCCTCCCTGCTACCACTCTTGTGGAGCGGGATCACATGAGCCCTTCTCCAGTCTTCTGGGACCTCTCCTGTGCTCAGAGACTCACTAAACAATTCTGCTAATGGCTCTGCTAGTTCCTCCTTTAGCTCCTTAAGTACCCTGGGATGTATGCCATCAGGTCCCATTGCCTTATCCACCCTGAGCTTAGCAAGCTCTTGTAGGACCCTTTCTTTTGTGAAGGGACTAGTGCTCACCTCCCTCCCCCCTGTGTCCATGATGCTGAGCTGTGGGCCCTGCCCTACCTTCTCTTCAGTAAATACTGAGCAAAAGTATCTATTTAGAATAGATGCCTTTACAGGGTCCTCCTCCTCACATGCTCCCTTTTCTCCATTAAGCTTAGCATACCCCCTCTGGACTTTCTCCTTTCACTAATGTATCTATAGAAAGTCTTGTCACCTTCTTTACTGTTCGTGCTAGTGTTTCCTCAGTTTGGGACTTTGCCTGCCTTACTGCCTTACCTGCTTCCTTAGGGCAGTTTGGTATGCCTCCCTATCTTCATCCCGCTGTGTTCCCTTTATATTTCCTGAAGGCCAGCCTTTTGGCTCTGACCTTTTCTGCTACTGTATTTGAGAACCAAAGTGGTTTCCTTCTTCTTTTGCACTTCCTTTTCTGTCTAACACAATGGGATGTTGCTTCAAGTATTGCATCCTTAATGCTTGCCCACTTTGCCTGTACCCTTCACCTGTGTTTCTTTTGCCAGGGCTAGCTTAACTCTGTTGGCCATCTTATCAAAGTCAGCTCCTCTGAAGTCCCATATTTTTGCCTTGGAATGGGATGATTTAGATGTAGTAGCCAAATTGAACCATACCATGTGATGGTCACTGGCCCCCAGGTGACCTTCTACCTGGAGATCTGTGATCCCTTCTTTGTTAGTCAGTACTAGATCTAGGATAGCCCTGTCTCTTGTGGGTTGCTGTACCAGTTGTTTGAGGCCTTCCCCTGCAGGGAATCCACTATGAGTCTAGTTCTGGCAGTTGTTCCTGCTGGTATTGACCAATCTGTATCTGGCATGTTGAAGTCTCCCATTATCAGAACCTCCCCTTTAGCTGTCATGTTTTGTATATCTTCTAACAGTAATGTGTCTATGTCCTCCTCTGGTCTGGGGCCTGTAGACAACCCCAGTTCTTATGGCTGTCCCATTTCCTGTTTCCAGGGTGACCCACAGTTCTTCTGGCTCCTTATGTGTATTCTGAATTTCTGTAGCTTTGATATTTTCATTAACATACAGGGCCACTCCTCCCCCCCTTTTTGCACCTCGGTCTCTTCTGAACAATACATAGCCAGTTTTTGTTTAGTTAGTTTAGTTGTTTAGTTTTTGTTTAGTTACTGCTGCAGGTTCTGGTGTAGCAGTTCTAGAACATTTTCCATTGTTGTGTAACTGCATGCCATCTTAGTGCATCTTACCATTTTGGTTGTGAAGGTATAGTTGTTTTTGTAAATTTAGTAGATTTTTGAGCCAGTCCAATAGTGCAGCAATAATGATGGCAGAAAATGCTGGGCGAACTTAAAAGAAGTCACCGGTCATGAGCCCAAACCTCTCCCCACCTGCTCAACGTTGATGGATCCCTCATCATTGACCCTAAAACTATAACCAACACCTTCAACCTTGCTTTCACTGACCTCCGTAATGTCCTCCCTACCGACTTCTTCTCCCCTACCAACCTTGTTGCACCCCCACAGACCCCAGTGCACCCCCCTTTTCGCTTCAAGGCTATTACACTTCGGGAAGCCAGAAAACATTTGTGTAAGGTGCTTGGTAAGGGGAGATACAGTGTAGATACCCTTGATCTGAAACTAATTTCTCTCTCCTTGGAAGAAATCCTCTCTCCCACATCTTCAACCTATCACTCCAGTTCGTAAAATTCCCTCAAAAATGGAAAGCCGCAGTAGTTACTCTTGTGCACAAGAGTGGGATGATCGTGCCCTGCCCGAGAACTATAGACCTATCTCTATACTTCCAGCTCTCTCGAAGGCCCTTGAACGAATTGTTGCGGACCAACTCGTCGAATACCTGGATAAACACAAGCTTCTCTGCCCTGAGCAGCATGGCTTTAGGGCTGAAAACAGCACCACTACAGCCCTCCTGGAATTCATGGGCTTCATCCACAAATCTCTCGATCTTGGACAACTTGCTGGGGCAATCTTTATCGACTTAGCAAAGGCCTTCAGTACGGTTAATCATGCCCTCCTAGCTGACCAACTAACTGCTACAGGCCTCACCCCTGATGCTGTTGCATGGTTCCGCAGTTACCTGCAGTGCCGTTCCCAGCAAGTTAGGATAGGTACTGTCCTCTTAGACAGCAAACATGTCTGCTCAGGTGTTCCGCAGGGGTCAATACTAGGTCCCCTCCTATTCAGTTTATTCCTGAATAGCCTCCCCCAAGCCAGTCAGTGCTGCATCCTCCTTTATACAGATGATGCGGTTGTCTTCTCAAATGGCTCAGACCCTCGTGCCCTGGAGCAGCAACTCCAAAGTGACTTCTCCAGGGTAGAGAAGTGGTTCAAAGATCAAAAGTTGATAATGAACTACAAGAAAACAAAAACCATGCTGTTAACCAACCCACAAAACAAGCACAGAAATTACCCACTATCAATATGCAATATCAGCGGGGCCTCCCTTAAACTTGTTCAACACCTTAAATACCTTGGTATTACTATCGACAACTCGCTGTCCTATAACCTCCACATTGATAACACGGCCAAAGCGATCAACAAACGCTTAGGGCTTCTTTATCGTCACAAGCATAGCCTGACCCCAGAAGCCTCAAGCATAGCTGTTCACAGTTCAGTAGGTTCCCTGGTGGACTACAAACTGCCTATATATGGCTCTGCCACAGATACTGCTCTCCGGAGCATAAAAACTGCACTCAACAAAGCCTGTCGGCTCACTACAGGTGCGTACCAGCTGACACACACCTGTGACCTCTATGTCAGGGCACATTGGCTTATGCTTAATGGCCGATTAAAATACCAAACCTGCCTCCAGGCCAGAAAGCTCTGCCTTGGTCAACTACCGCCAGGGGTCCAACAACTTCTGGTCCCCTGCATTAACCCACTGCACACCTGAAACTCCGAGCACCAGTTCTTCTTAACTCCGAAATGTCGAACATCACAATGACAAAGGTCCTTTGCATACTGAGCTCCACTGTGATTTAACTCCGTACATGAGAACATTGTGTGCCTGCCCACGCTGGGTATTTTCATAGTGAACCTCAAGCAATTTATGATATGTGAATCCCAATGTGATTGCCACCGCTAATACCACCTCCCCCCCTTTACTCCCTTCTCCTGTCCCACACTCCTAACCCTCTCTCTCTTGATTGGCCCTCCTACTCCCCCCACACACCCTGCACTCACACCCTCTGCCTCCACTGTACTCATCTCCCCCTTCCCCACTGCTGAACTAATCTCACCACTCTATTTATGCACACTGCACTTGGGGCTCTACTCCTCCATTTTGTTAGCACTTAGCAACTTTTTCAACTCTTTCTTTTTTGCTGACAACTGACAGGTGTCACTGTTGAGCCCCATATCTTGTTTGTTTGTTTAAGCCCTCTTCTTTCTTGGCCGTGACTTGTTTTTTGTTTGCTATATACCCTGCTGTTTACCCTGTATTTTGCTGTCCTTTGTATAATTCGCCTACCTTGTTGTGTTGAAATTTTCCTGACGTGGAACCTATGTAAAGAGCTCTTAGCTCAAAGGTTTAATCCAAGAATGTAATAAATAAATAAACAGTCTGGGGACCCGCGTGCTAGTCTGGTAAGCCAGGTTCATACTCTGATCCCAGGACTTAAGAGGAGGAGGAATGAGCATCCCTTAGAATGCTCTCCTCCTCCTCCTTCTCCAGAAGGTGGGGAATGGTGTCCCAGCAATAAACAGACCCCTGGTGGCTGGGAGGGGGTATAGCTACAGTGACAACTGTGTGCAGCTTGTGTGAGTGTGGACACACTGGCTTGGGCATGCCTTGGCATGCTTGGGGTCACCTGGGTGCACGTCGCTGCTGAGGAGGGACCAGAACATGGAAAAATGTCAGTTGTGTGCTAGGCCTAAGAAAAATCTGGGGCCCCATACAGGGCTGTATCCCTTATTCTAGAGCCATCTGTTATTTCCTTTTCATATCACCAGTTAATTGAGATTTTTTTAATGATTGCACACGTTGTTTGTGATTGTGAAGAAATCTGTCAGCTTTAAACCTATGCATGCGGTTCTCTCTCATTTACTTGTTAATCCCAGGTATGATAAATGTTTCCTGTGACCCACCGAGATACCTGCTTATTGCTGCTGCCTCCATGTTTCTACTATCTTAATTACCTACAGTACAAAAATTAAGAACCCATGGGTGGCAGTACGAAAACAAATCTCACTCACCATCTGCAGCAATTGGACCACCAAACAAGATAAATACATCACTCTAATTAACCACAGTCAGAAACATAGGAATTGCAGTCACCCAAGACAAGCAGACAATTCCAAGGTAGACTTTTTTTTTTTTTTTTTTTAATTCGGATGCAGTATGAATCCCTTGGTTTTAGCTACATGCTGGTGCCATGGTGCTGTATGAGAGAGAGACTCTGTGGAACTCTAGCCATCAGTCAAATACACAAATTAAAGAAAATGTAATATTAAAAAAATACATCACAGCAATAAACCACATTCGGCAGCTTTGGAATGGCAGTCACCAAAAACAGTTGCAGGGCAGATTTGTTCTTTAAATTCTTATATCAATGCCCTGGTTTAAGTGTAGTCCCATACCAGTGCAGTTGTAGATATGTGAGAGATGGCATGGAGTTTATTAAGCCAGGGGATTAATACAAGAATTACAAAATGTGGTCACTGTTCAGTAGTCAAATGTGGGCCCTTTTAATTTAACCAGTGTCATACCTGTTAACAAAACACCTCTTAAATATATGCAGTCTCTGGTCTGTGATCTCTGTTGTAGAGATCAAACATTAATGAGTTTGTCATTTATAATGGCTCATACTATATGCTGGATGAGAGCTAAAGATAGCCACAGCAGGCAAACACAGGTCACCAGCATCATGAGCTACACCCCTGCCGCTGCACTAACAAGCCGGCCCTGCCCCCTTGAGTTTCTGACCTTAGCCCCTCTCAACTCATGTCCAGTTCCCAGTGTGCACCTCTCATTCCATCACCTATTCTTGCCATCATTCTCCACAGTCCTGCTCAATTTCTGGTGTAAGGATCCAGAGCAAACGGAACAAGAACCAACGCTGTTCTTTAAACTACAAACATGCCAAAGAGTTAAGCAATTTTCCAAGTGTGTCCCACCAAATCCAGGTTACCTTGTGGTAATTCTGTCCACCCCCATCCTTTATCCTAGTCGTTCTATTCCTGTCCTGACTCATTCATTCTCCAGCATGGTTATTTGTTTTCTTCACAGGACAAGGGGCACTGGGGCTTTCAAATTCAGGCAGGCCTTTTGTGGCTTGCTTATTACAAATATTCCAGCAAGTGATTTTTTTTAAGAAATAGAGGCTAGTATTTCATAAACACAAACAAGTACAAAGCCATGCTGCACAGTAAAATAAACATGTAAAAATATAACAGTGTCCACTTCAGTTATTTTACAACAAAAGCAGCAGCATGCACCTACTTATCGAGTTTTCAGTCTTTTAAATCCATGATTTGATCCATGTCAGGCTTAGAGAACGAGTGTGAGCCATGTGTATTCCTCACATAGACCTAAAATGTTAATAATTATATATTGGGCTCCATTTTTCTATTAACTTGATTGGCTACTGAGCATCTTTACCCGTGGGTAAATCCTACGATGACTCACAGGTAAAGATCCAGTAGCCCCTTTACAAGAGAAATTAATCCTGTTAACCAAAACCATAAATAAACCTCCGCCATCTTCTTTTTCACCGCTAACCGCCACAGCAGTTATACTCACAAAGCCTTGTTAACGTACAGTACTGTGCCACAGCACTGAAGCCCCAGAAATGTTGTAGTAGACTTAACTATCAAAAATCTTGTTTTCCCACTGCTCGTCACTTACCTCCCTCGCTCCCTCTGAGTCCCGGTGTTCACTCGCTACCGGCTCCGTCGTGCTCTCTTTCCCCTCCTTGCTCCATCACCGCACATTCACAGAGCCACAGTTACAGCTCATGCCATCCTAAGTTTTCAAAAACAAAACTCCTTTGCTTCCTTTCCACTGCATAGTGTGTCCCCTTTCAAACCTTAATTCGTAAGGGTCATGCAGCCACACATTTTGCTCTTCAACGACTGTGTTTTTTTTATACCACATGTCTCGATCTCCCACCAGTGGCGCTTTCAGGTTCCCACTCTCTCACCTCCCACCACTGCTCATTCTCCTAGTGCAAAGTGGTAAAAACATGAAATGAGTCAGTGCACACAGCAAGGGACTCACAAAAAAACACTACCCAGATGAAAAAAATAAAATTCAGATCACAGGAAGGGAGAGGGAGAGGGACACAAGGCCATCCATAATAATTTTTACCTGCCAACAAAGGACTATTTACACTGCTGCGGAAGAATATTTCTATATAAACACAAAAAAAAACTAAATGCTTAACAACTTTTTATAAATGTCCCAATGTATAATTGCAGTAATCCACTCCAGGGTGTGGGTTATGCTGGGATTTACTCACGCCTGGTATGGATTTGGCCACTCAGCCTGAGGCCTCTTGACCAAACCACGCCAGGCGTGAGTAAATCCCAGCATAGCCCACACCCTGTTGTGGATTATTGCTTAAATAAATAAGACCTTGCAACTTACTAAATCCATGATTTGAGCCATATCAGGCTTAGAAAACTGGTCTTTACTAAGGGAGAAACTGATGGACTTCCTGGAGGGAAATGGGCTACAGGACCCCAGACAACGTGGGTTCATGAGGAGAAAGTCTTGCCAGACATGTCTGGTTGACTCCTTGTACTGGGTGATCAGGGCAGCAGATAGGTGACAGGCAGTAGATGTGGTATACTTCAGCAAGGCCTTTGACTCATTCCCCCAGAGGATGCTGGTGAAAAAGATAAGGGGCTTAGGGGCAGGGGAGAAATTGGCAGCTTGAGTGGAGAACTGGCTGATGAGGGGTAGAACACAAAGGGTGGTAGTTAATGGGGAGTTTTCAGAAGTAAGGGAAGTAAAAAGTAGAGTACTTCAGGGGTCTGTGCCCGGTCCTTTTCAATGTATTCATTTGTGACATAGGTCAAGGAATCAAAAGCAAGATCTGCCTCTTCACAGATGACACAAAGATCTGCACAAGGGTGGACATGGAGGAAGGGATACGAAAACTCAGGGTGGGGTTGGAGAGCTGGTCAAGATCTGGCAGGTGGGTGTCAATGCTAAAAAACAGTAAAGTGATGCACATTAGGAAGAGGAACCCAAGAGTGCAATAGGAAATGGTGGTGGGGTGCTGGGAAGCACCATGGAGGGGTCATGGTATCGGAGAGCCTAAAGACAACGGCACATTGTAACGGAACTATGGGCAAGGCAAACAGGATGCTGGGCTGCATAGAGAGGGGGATAAGATATAGAAATCGGGAGGTGATCCTCCCATTTTACAAGCCACTGGTGCAACCTCATCTGGAAAACTGTGCAAGGTACTGGAGTCTATACCTGAGGAAAGACTGTGAGAAGGCAGAAGCAGTACAGCGCAGGGCAACCATGGACTAGGGGATGAAATGTATGGGAAGAGGCTGCAGAACTTGGACGTGTACACCCTTGAGAAAAGGAGGGAAAGGACTGGCATGATCGAGACGTACAAGTACCTTTACGGGATAAATAGGGTGGACACCAAGGAACTTTTCTCCTTGATCTCAAATACAGAGACGAGAAGGAATTTACTTAAACTCACAAGGGAGATTCAATAGGGACGTTTTTAAGCACTTTTTCACAGAAAGAACGGTGGACAAATGGAACAAGCTTTCATAGGTTTCATAGGTTGTGTCTGAGCATAGAAGACAAATGTCCATATAGCTTGCCAATGTCTTAAGAGTAGCCCAATATACCCTTATCTATTAAGTAAGAATCAAGCCTCTTTTTAAAAGTATTCATGGTCAGACTCGTCACTGCCTCACTAGGAAGTACATTCCAGATTCCTGTAACTCTTACATTAAACCAGTATTGCCTCCTTTTAGTATTATACTTATCCATATACAACTGAAAAGGGTGAGCTCTAGTGTTATGTGACTGGTTCTTCAACTCCAGGCCCAACTGTTCCCTCAATTGGTGATCCTTAAGAGCCCTAAATATCAGGCACATATCTCCCTGTAGTCTGCAAAATTCTAATGAGTACATTCCTAAGTTTTGTAGCCTCTGTTCATAACTCAGACCCTGAAATTCTCTAATTCTTTTGGTGGCCCTCCTCTGGACCCTTTCCTAGGCCCCAGTGTCCCTCTTATAGCCTGGTGCCCAAAACTGGGCACAGTACTCCATATGTGGTTGTACCAACAAGGTATACAGGGGCAATAAGACCACTTTGTCTGTACTTTTGATATGTTTGTGTATACAGTATTGTGTGCTGCTTGCTTTCTTTACCACCTGACTGCACTGCATTCCAAATTTAAGTTCATTATTGACTCTTATACCCAAGTCTTTCTCGTCATGAACCACCCTAAGGCTCTCTACCTCCCAACCTATATTTAAACTGCATATTTTGTTTCCCCATGTGCATAACTACACATTTATCGCTGTTAAATATTGATTTCTTTTTTGAGGCTCATGTATCCAAATCTATGAGGGCTGCCTGTAAGGTATTTGCCCCTTCCAAATTGTTAACTGGGTATCCCAGGCGTGTATCATCTGCAAATTTAGACAGCCACACCCCTGCTTTAACATGCATTGTGGAGATGTAAAGATTGAAAAGGCAGGGGCCCAAAATGGATCCCTGAGGTATCCCACTTGTCACTTCTGACCAGTCTGAAGATTCTCCTCTTATGCACACTCTCTGCCTCCTGTCTTTCAGCCATGCCTCTATCCAATGGGATAAACTAACATGAACCCCTAGTTCTTTTAGAGCTCTGGTTAACTGTTCATGTGGCACTTTGTCAAAGACTCTTTCGAAATCAAGGAAGATGACATAGACGGAGTTGCCCATGTTTAGGGCCTTGTTGACCTTGCCAAAGAACTCTAGGAGATTAGTCTGGCATGACCTACCCTTGATAAACCCATGCTGTGTGCTATCAATAATTCCTTTCTTGCGTAGGAGTCTAGGATCTGATCCTTTATTATACCCTCTAAGATCTTTCCCAAGACCGAAGTCAGGCTAATAGGCCTATAGTTTGCTGCCTCCTGTTTTGAGCCCTTTTTATGAATGGGAATAACCACAACTTGCCTCCATTTATCTGGGACCTCAGCCATGTCCAGAGATTTCTGGAAGATACAGGTAACCGGATCCGTCAACACTCGTACCAGTTCCTTGATGATTCTTGGATGCATACTGTCAGGTCCCTGTGCCTTGTTTGGATCTATTTCCATAAGTCTTTTTGCTACATCAGAGGCATTTAGTGTGAGGCTACAACCTAGAGACTTAGTTCTGTAATAATTTGTTACTTGTGTCCCCTTTTGAAAACAGAAAGAGAAATATTTATTACATAAGTCCCCTGATTTTCTGAGATCAGATTACCATCGGGATCCTTTAGAGAGGTAATTGTTCCACCGCTACCCCTTTTGGAGTTAATATAAGAATAAAAGGTTTTATAGTTATTCTGAACCTTAGTGGCCAATTTGTATTCATAATTTCTTTTTGCTGCACAAATACCCTTTTTAGTATTTCTTAAACAATCTTTATATTTTTCCCAGCATGTACTATTATTGCTCTGTTTTTGCTTTTAAATAAGTTACATTTTTGTTTGATTAATTTCTTAACTGAAGGGTCAGCCGGAGAGCTTGTTTTGATCCATTATATTTATTTATGGTTGGTTGATGCTTATGGACCAGTGAGCAGACAGTACTATTTAATTTTTCCCACATTTCTGTTAGAATTAAATTTACAAATTCTAATTGCCAATTCCATTCTGCCATCTCTCTTTTTATCTGGTCAAAATTTGCTTTGTTGTACCTATAGATTGTTGTACTGCCAGTATAATTACCCAGATCCCCCAAATACTTAAAACTGATCATAGCGTGGTCACTTGATCCCAGTGGAGGTACTACTGTACAATTATGAATATTACTATTTAAATTACTCAGAACCAGGTCCAGGATATGTGCACCCCTAGTGTTGTTTAATACATATTGTTCTAACCCAGGTAGATTTAGGATTTCTAAATATTTCGTTTCCATGGGGGTGTTAGCTATTTGTGTAACCCAATTAATTCCAGGGAGGTTAAAATCTCCTAATAATATGACATTATTAGCGGACATTAACTGTTTAATAAAATCTAATAATATAAGGTCATCAGGGGTTCCAATTGATGGTGATCTATACACAAGGCCTATGTTGATTTTAGGTGTGTTTAGTGGGGAAATTTTTATCCATAGCACTTCAGAATTACCCCATTACGTTCTGAGGATATATTATTGGAGATACACAGTGCTACACCCCCACCTCTGGAAAAAGTCCTGTACTTGGTATAGAGTGTATGTCCAGGGATATCCCTGTCCCAGGTATCCTTTTTTTTCACCAAGACTCAGTAATAACACAGATGTGTCTATTAGAAGTATGCGGTAGTAATTTCAACTCATCTAATTTATTTGTGAGGCTTCTGGCATTAACTAGTAAAAAGTTCCAGTTTGGCTGTGTGTTTTTGCTGGAGTGGGCGGCCATAGATTTTGTATACCCCACACCCCTCTGTGAAGGAAATTTAAATGGACTTCCACTATGTGTCTAAGTTTCTGGGCTAACAAGCTGCTGGAGAAAGTGGTACAGGCCATGGAGGAAGTGGTACAGGCCAAATCAGTGTGCAGCTTCAAGCAGGAATGGGGCAGACATATGAGATTAGGTAGAAAGGAGGGAGGCAGAAACAAAGGAAAGGGATGCCACTGGGGCCTGTGCAGAGTAGTTAGGTAGAGTGGGCATAACCAGAGGCCCAGTCAGATTTATGTTTAAGTGGTTTGGCACAAATCCACAGACTGGTCATCCTTTTGTTTTGTGGGATCCTCAGCATTGTTAGTCATGGGGCCCTTACCTTTCTAATGTACTGTAGTAGGCATCTTCATGTCATTGTGATGCCATTTCGAAAGCTTCTGCCCAGCTCTCTGATTCCCCTTGTGTACTGTTTCAACAGGGCGCAGTAAGACATCTAAATAAGTAAAAAAAAAACCAAAAAAAAACACACATTTAAATCTTTAAGACTGATACTTTGTACTGGGTCAAACTGAGGACAATTTAAAGCAGCAGTGCAATGAAACTGGGCAAGAAAATGTGACCCAATGTTTTTTTTTCTCCACTATAAAAGATTCCAGGCATCTTCCAGTTTTATTTGATGGTAAAATATTCTAAATCCCCCCCCCCCATCTGAATATTTTATAAATGTTTTAATTGAGGTTTTCTTCTCAAGAAAAAAAGATGGCCACCATATTTTGCATAGAAATAGCATTGTAGACCTGGCAAGGATTAGGGTGGAAAAAATGAAAAAAAGACTCATGATGCGCAGCATAGGAGGTACCAAGACAAAGTACAGTTGACAGGTATGCTAGTATTTTTCTTAATTGCAGTTGAAACTAGCTTTTTAGGAAGAACATTTTTCATTGCACTGCTGCTTTAAGTTGTGGACCCCAGACGTTGCTGGGACTGAGGGTGAAAGGCAACAGCAGGCAGAAAGTAATTACTAAAGCAGCCATGGCAGTGCTAATGTCTCCCTCTGACTGGCTGCTGGAACTAAGAAATGGTGCTCATCTTTTAAGAATGTTCAGAAGTTTAGTATGTTGAACTTTATTATGTTAAATCTGGCACCACAGTAAGTGCAGATAAATCAAATTCCTATTCCAGGTAGCACATATCGCCTGGTGTGTAGTTAGAGGTGTTACTTGGTTCATGAGGTGTTAATAGGTGCTGAAACAGCAGTTCTTTGTTACAGAGATCAGGCTGAAATGTCTTTGACAGAAATGATTACAAATCAGACTGGCCGAGTCTCCTTTCTACAGCTAGGATAATCCTCTCAAGGTTGGCGGTCCTCTAGGTGGCAGGGTCACTAGGCCTGGGAATTGTTGAGCTATGCCCTAATCTGGCCCTGGGTGTGTGAATGACACACTGGTACTCTTCAAGCCCATACCACCACAGACAGAAGAGCTGAATCCAGTCTGTGGAGGTGATGCCACCTCGAAGGCTCTGCCTTTGAGGCCACGTTGTGGGAGCACCAAAGCTCGAGGAAAGGTAGCGCTGGGTTTGGGAGGTCTTTGGAAGTAGATGGGACAATGCTGACAGGAGGGGAGATTGGATTTGCTGAAATCCATTCCAGTAGGGTTTTTTAAGGATTTTGGAAGATCCGATTCTGAATTGGAATCTGAAATTCTAACAATCCTAGCAGACTAGAAGTACATTTTTCATGCAATCAAAATCAGATTTAGGATTCTGGAATCCGATTCTGAGTGTGGTAGGACTATTTTTTGTATTTAGAATTTTTGGCCTTTAATTCCGAAAATCAAAACAACAGATCCGAATCTGATGAATCTGATTTCATTCATCTGCTTCCAGGCAATCCTAGCTGACTGAAGGTTGTAAAAAGTGTAAATAAAAAAATAGTTGATTGGCACTCAGGAGAGGAAAGCCAGGTTTCCCATAGGCTGAAATTATAGGGCAGTGGTTGTGGTGTTTGAGGCCGAGGGCACATTATTCTTAGGGCCTCCTATGTACACTGGATCTATACATTGGTGGTTTTAAGTAAGATTTAGAGCAATTGTACCAAAACCAGGGTAATAATGCAATAAAGGATAGCGGTAAAAGACAATTTTGGAAACAAAATAAACTGATGGCTAAACATTTAGGGTGGTGGCCCTCTACACTAAAATAATGAATGGGTAACACTGGGAAGCCTCATTGACATACTTGTCTCTCAGATTTGTTCATTCTTTTGCTATTGGTTATGCCTCTTATTGCTTATGGCAATGAATAAATGCAAACCAGGGTCTAATGAATGGTTGCGAAAAGCGCTACCCCCTCAACACCAGTAGGCTTGGCAGGTTCACTGAGTTTTGTAACATATGGGATATATATGCATTTTCTAATGTTGGTATACCTTTTGTTGGGCTAATTTAATCGACTATACAATCAAATTCTGATGCCTAGCAAAACTGTTGAAAAAGGAAACGCACACCATCAGGAACTCAATGAGTAATCCATCTTCTAGCTCAGACCAACTGCACATATGCTGGCTCAGTAGGGACGGTTTCCTCACCCTCTCTCTCCCATGTGGATTTCTTTGTGAACTCCACAGCATTTCTATACCAGCAGCCCTCATTCAGAATCAAGCTCTTAAATGAAGACAAAACGTGTTAAGGCTTTCCTCATTTTAAACATTTTGTCAAGCTGTGTAGCTAATGACGTTTGATCAAAAGTGAGTGTGACTGTGTGTGCTGTTTATTGATTGGAGTAAGTTATAAGAAAATACAAAGAAACAAGGCAAAAGGGAAGTGTTGTGTATTAAAGCACTGGGGTAAGTTAATATGGAACTGTGGAACTATATTGCCATTAAACAAGGCAATACAGGATTTTGTATATTAAAACATTTTTTTCTGGTCCCAAAAGTGTTCTCATAAAAGAGAACAAATGTGTAAATGTTTCTTACCCATAATACAAGTTGCTTATTCGGTACATTTTGTATTTAAGTATGGCTGCTGGTTTTGGATAAGGCAGGAAAGAAATAATAAACCACAGCCCAATCACCACCCCTATCCCTGCCTCTTTGCACAGCTGATGAGTGCATTGACCTTTTTCCATGAGAAGATATTCATGGAGCAGGAAAAGACGATACCTTAAAATGTGGAAGGAGAAATGTGGTTGCTAACTATACTGTTAGGAGACTTCATCTTAACAGCTATATTCTTCACCTACCTGATTGGCTTTTTCTGTGCAAACAAATATCTGTATGGCACAATGCAATTGTATGCTACCCAGATGTGCAGCTAAAACACAACAAGATTTGATAGCATCTGTTTTAAAGGGGAAGTAAAGTTTGCAGGCCCTCCTAAAGTCTGAAAGACCATTCAGATAACGAATCTGGGGTACCTGTAAGTGGCAGCAGTCTGGATATATTCATCCAAATCAGTCATATGTTCAAACAAGGCAGAAGTCATTCAGTATCATGAAAATGTAAGATTGGAAGTGTTGTCACGGTTAAACAAGCTGCACTTAAAGGGAACATACACCTTGTGTTTTTTTTTTTTTCGCGGGAGGTGTTCTTTTTAAATATACAGTAGTTAGAAATTTGGGCATGTGTAAAGTCTGCTTAATGCTCCCCAGTCTACTGTATCATGCGTTTGTTTTAAAAATGGCCATATTTTTCCTTTTTAAGGGTAAAGAGGCAGTGTGGTCTACTGAGTAGAGTACTGACTTGGGAATCGGGAGATCATAGGTTCAAACCCCACTAGAGCCAAATACTCACTGTGTGACCTTGAGCAGATTACTTAACCTAGCAGTGCTTCAGTCCACCCAGCTGCAGAAATGGATAGAAGCAAGATCCCACTGGAAATTAGATGTTACACCTCAGCTAGGCTATCTTGGGTAAATAAGTTGTAAAAAAATGAATAAATAAGGGTATCTTTGTTAATGCTGCCATTTCCGTGCTCAGTATTAATTATTAAATTACATATCAGCTCTGAAACTCTGTGATATCAGTTGAGGAGAAGCCATGCAGGAAAAAGCTTCACTCTAGTCTTCTAGCCAACTGATGTTACTGAGTTCTGGAACTCATAAGTAATTAAACATTTTGAGGGTGTGGAAAAAAAGCAATAAAACAATGAGCACAACATAAGGAAAATACTGTACAACTAAATTAACAGATATCAAATGATCGGTTTCAGGACTGCAATTCTGTTGCGAGATTCTGGTGACATCAGCTTTCCTGAGAATGAAGTCACCTGAATTCCAAGATGGAATTTTCAGCCCTGTAATTGCTGGTTTTATTTTTATGTATTTATTTATTTTTATAATGTAAGATGGGGTCACATTTTTGCCCCCCAAAACTGTTTTCAGTCTGTAATTCCTATACTATGTTCCCGCTGCTGTCACCTACTTCACCCAGTATTATGCAGTTAATTTAAAATCATCCAGTCTCTATATTCCCCCGTGTAGTGATGCCTCCTCCATCCAACAAATCATTGACGCAGTCATCTTCCATAAGCAAGGGATCCTAATACTGGGAGGGGATCTTAAATGCTCTCTGAACCCCTCATTAGATACCTCAGCCCCTAAACCTTCACCACTCACCACAGGCCAAAAACACCTGCGACGGTTACTACAGAAGAGAGGACTAACTCAGGTCTGGTGCCACTTAAATCCTACAAGATGACAATTTACCTTTTACTCACATGTGCACAAACATTATTCTAGACTAGATTACGTTTGCATAAGTGGGGAACATCTGGAATTTAACAATAAGGTGGAAATGCATATCTGTCTTTCAGATCATGCCCCCTTGACATTTGAACTGTCAATATCCCAGGAATGCAAGAATACCCAGTGGTGCTTTAATCCTAGCTAGCCAGGCAGGCTTCCCTCCTTACCGGTCTTTTTCTCTGTGGCCAACACCCCTGTCGACAGTGTCCCCTTGTACAAGTACCTTGGTGTCTGGCTTAACCCCTGCCTTGACTTCTCCTCCCATTTCAGCGTGCTACACACTAAACTGCATCCTAAACTAGGATTACTCTACCGACATAAGGCCAGCCTCTCCCTCTTTGTAAGACGTGACCTTGTCGTCAAGTGGATCCTCCCAGCACTCGACTGTGCCGACATAGTCTACTGTACAGTGCTGCACCAGCCACCCCCTTGCCAAGCTGAATGCCCTGTTCCACGCCTTCTGTAGGTTTGCCTCAGACTCCCAACCCTTAACCCACCACTGCGATCTGCACTCCTCCCTCTCTCTCCAGTCTCTTGCTTGGAGGCAGTTTTCTCACTGCTCCACCTTCATAGCCAAATACTGGCTTGGATCTCTTCCATCCTACCTCGCCTCCCTCCTCACTCCCGCCTCCCCTTCACCGTACAACTCAAGGTCAAACTGTGCCCACACCTTTTCTCTCCCTCACGTGCGAACCACAGCTGGTCAACTCTCCTTCTCTTATAGATATTCTTCCTTTTGGAACAGCCTCCGCCCCCACTCGTCTCTCTCCCTCCTTCCCTATGCTTAAACGTTTGCTTAGACCCACCCCTCTCACCTCACTTCTACACTTGCTGTCCTCCCTAGTCCTCACCGTCTACAGTATGTCTATCCCCCTCATTGCCGAATACCACTGTAAATACCCAAACTTTGTAATCTACTATGTATCACTGTAAATATCTTTTATTGTAAGCTGTTTTGCAGTTTTGTCTTTGAAACTCTGTATATATTATTTGCACTTTGTCCTCCCTTATTTTTGCACGTAACTCCTGTGTTGCGGTTTCTCTGTTTACTGTATTACCATTGTTGTATTTCTGTGTTCACTCCATTACCCCCTTCCCTGGGTCGCATCTGGAGATGAGCTTTGGTTCATTGATGCCTTTCCTGGTTATCAACTTTTAAATAAATAAATAAAAATCCCACAATCCTGAGGGATCCGGCCTTTAAAGAACTTCTAAAGGAAACAATTCCTGAGATTATTAAAGATAATGCCTCCCCTCAAATCTCCCCCCAACTGCTCTGGGACACTTTGAAAGTAGTCCTTAGAGGCCACATAACAGCATTTGTCGCTAAGAAAAAACGTTAGGCAGAGACCCGCCTCTGGGAACTCCAAGAGAAATTAACATTTCTTCAGGCTCACATGCAGGGTTACCAGTTGTTGGCTGACCAAATTCCCGTACTCCAACAAGAAATTCATAACCTCCTTAATAAAAAGACAGAACAAGCTTTGGCTTGAGTGCATCAAAAATACTATGAGGGTGGGGCACGCGCATCACGCATACTGGCGTATCGCCTTCGAAAACAAACACAGATGATTACAGTAACCAAGATCAAAGACCTACAAACAGGGAAACAAGTACATTTGACTGCTCAAATACTGTAGGTCTTTAGGCAATACTACAGAGATTTGTACAATGGAGCCCCATCCGCCAGACCCAGACAAAATTGCAAACTTTCTGGTGGATCTCAAACTGCCTTCTCTCACTCAAGGGCATGCTGACTTTTTAGCTAGCCCAATGCAAGAACTCACCACTACAATAACAAATTTGAACAATGGCAAATCCCCGGGGCCAGACGGCTACGTGGCCGAATTCTACAAGACCTCTTTTCCATGTATCAAGGACATACTGCTAGACACCCTACAAAGTAGCCATGCAGAAGCATCATACCCCACTTTGTGGAGACAAGCCTCTGTTCTGCTATCCTTAAACCCAACAAACTACATAGATACATAGACAGTGTTGGCAGATAAGGGCCTATGGCCCACCCAGTCTGCCCATTTGAGCTTGTAAGTTCAGTTTGTGTTTTCCTAGAAGTCTGTCCCAAGCCTGTAATTCTTACAGACCGATTTTGGTGTTAAATCAAGACTATAAGATATGTACCAACATATTAGCACACAGACTTGATGACATTTTGGCCTGTCTAGTACACCCAAATCAATCCGGTTTTATAAAAACTCAAAACACTAAAGATAATATTAAACGGACTCTATATATACTTGATCATGCCCATGTCACTAAATCTCCACTACTAATCTTAGGTTTAGATGTGCAAAAGGCGTTTGGTGGTTTTTCCTGGTTGTTCCTGCAGGCTGCCCTGAAGAAATTTAGCTTCCCAAAGACATTTTTAAATAATACCACAGGTATATATACCAACCCTGAGGCCACAGTCAAAATAAATGGTTCCCACTCTACCCGATTCCCTTTGGCCCAGGGTACAAGGCAGGGATGCCCTCTCTCCCCGTACTTGTTTGCCTTATACGTGGAGCCTATAGCTCAATATCTGCATCAAGCTACACCTATAACGGGATACATAATTGGATCCATACAACACAAAAGTGCATGTTATGCAGACGACCTCCTCCTTTATATTACTAATCCAACTATATCTTTGGCAGCATTGGCCGAGCGTCTGAAGACAATCGAGAAAATTACAGGATATAAAATAAACCAGATTAAAACGGAAGTTTTAACAAAACATAATCCTTTTGTGAATCAAGACAAACAAAAATACCCATATAAATGGGATAAATCCAATATCACTTACTTGGGGTGGATCTGACATCGAACCCTACCAAGATTTTTTCCATAAACTTTGAGACTTTTTTAGTTGCTCCCTCCCTGCACTCCAGCCGGCCACTCCTTTGAGCTGCCTAGGACCTCTGTGTCACCCACTGCCCTCACCACCCCATATCTGCAGCCCACCAGGTAACCAGACATATCCCTTCATCGGGTGGATCCTCTCCTTCTGGGGAGGAAGCACCGGTAGACATAACCAGTTGGCCCAGGTGCTGCTGGGGTTGGACCGGGCTGTCTGGGGCTGCATGGTGGCGAGGGTCTGGTGGTTGTCATTCAGTCGGCCGGGGTGCCATTTTCCTGTTTTCTCCTCGTGGGAGTGTGGCATGCCACTGACGTCAAGGTTTACAACATCAGTCCCGCACCCTATTCAGTGGGGCCTGGCGCATTGCTGTTCCCCTGGCCTCCACCAGGAATCAGCAAACGCTGGACTGCAGATCCCCCTCCCTTCGGGAAAAGGCGAGCAGTCGTCAGATGATCAAGTCTTCTCCCCCCTGACGGCCCTTCAGAGCCTGAGTCCATTCCCAAACTCAGGTCACCAGCATCACAGACAGAGATCCAACCACTGCTTTGATGGGCTAGCCTTGAGACATTATTTGACCAACTTAAAGAAGTTATACTATGATAGAAGCACCTCCCGATTACCGTACTTAATAGGATACGATCAGTTCAAATGAACATCCTTCCACAGCTGTTATACTTATTGTAAAATATCCCATCCTCTCCATCCAACCAAGTAATCCACCGCTGGAACAAACTTATTTCTTCGTATCTTTGGCATGGAGGCAAGCCCCGGATAACTTTAAAAAAAAAAACTACAGCTCTCTAAGGACAAAGGCAGCTTAGCCCTTCCTAATATATATAATTACTCCCTCGCACCGGTACTGGCACATCTCTCACACTAGCTTGATATATATCACCCTACTCCCCAGTGGGTACAGATAGAAAGAGAGTTATCTAAAACACCCTTGGACTCCTTGGTAGTCTTTTAGACGTGCCGGGAGTTAACCCTGGACACACAGTCTTTTTTTTTACTAGATCCTTACTTCACTGCTGGGGGGGATTTTTAAAACAACTGAACAATAAAAAGGGAGCGATGTGGGTGGGCATCCCCCAGCGTTTGATCCTAGGTTTGCCCTAGCTGGGCTTGACTCGGGGTTTCAGGGATGGCTTCAGAGAGGCCTGAAATACACATACCAGTTCGATGTCAATGGCATATTCAAATCATTTACCCAGCTGCAGACGAAATTTGCCCTCCCCCAGAGGGATTTTTATAAATCCCTCCAAATCCGACACCATCTCTCAGCTGTCCTGGGATTGGACATAATCTCAGCAGAAATACCCCCATTGTTGCCACTGCTGGTACAGATTAAGGAGGAATGGCCACTGCTGCACTTAATTTCAAGGAAAGATAAGGCTATCTTGGCATCTCCAACATCTCTACTTGAGGGAACCCAGGCCTCTTGGGAGGCAGACCTGGTGACGGTCCTCGGAGGACTGGAGCAGAATCTGGCAGCAACACCACAAGGTGACCTGCTCCTTTGGCTGGCGAGAATTTAGTTGGAAAGTAGCAATATGTTTCTTTCGCACTCCACAAATCACAGCTAAGTACTCTATCTCAGGAGACTCATCCTGTTGGAGACAATGTGGCTGTGAAATGGCCATACATGCTCATATTTTCTGGTCTTGTCCGGCCATAGTTCACTTCTGGAGGGAGGTGGGGGCTACAGTATTGGAACTTTTTCCCTCTCTGGGCCCTCTGAACCCAGAGACAGTACTATTGCTTCACTTCCCTAAATCTTTTACACAGAAATGCCAATCATACCTTCTTCGCATATTTCTCATGACTGCTAAGAAAGTTATAACCAGACTATGGTTACAAGTCACCTCCCCTGTTCAAAGAAAAGTGGGAAGATACAATTTATGATATTTATAGAATGGAGTCCATGACTGCAGTGTTAAATAACACCACTCCCTCTCTCATGGCTAAATGGACCCCATGGTTATTATATATCTCCCCACACAGGCCTACCTTTGTTCCATAGGAAGGGAGGACGTGGGGGATTTGATCGTGGCCGTGTCAGCTGACATACAGTTCATAGATCCCATCTGGCTTTAGGGTTACCACCTTTTAAGAAGCCCAAAGTGGGACATTTCTTACTGAAACATGATTTTTCGCAGGACAGTACCTAACCTCGACCGATGCAACAGACTTGTTTTCTCTATATAATCAGAATTAAGGCTAAGTATTGCAGTTTCTTAGTTGCTTCTATTGTTTCTTATCATTTTAAGGTATTTTAGTTAAGCTACTGTAGTTTTCTAGAACATTTAGTGGAAAGTTAGAAAATATTTTTCCTACTGTTAAATCAGGACATTTAGTATTTTTCATGTTTTTTTTTGCAGGACTCAGCTGCCCAAATCAGGACTGTCCTGCGAAAATCAGGACAGGTGGTAACTCTATCTGGCTTACAGTTATATAAATGTTACTGATGGAAACAAAGTCCAACAGACTGAATGAAGTCATTTTGTTTAGACTTTACCTCTTTACAGAATAAATACCACATACTTAGGTCACCGGCCTTGTTTTGAATAAGTGACAGAAAATGCACTGTCATTCTCGAATGTAAATTTGAAACTTGTGTCACTGCTCATGTTTGCAGTTACATATGGACTTGTAATTTGCTGCCCTGACTAAATATTAATAAAAATAGAGTTTAAAAAAAAAAATCATCCAGTCAATGCTGATGACCACCCTGCTAGGTAGCAGTCAGTATCTGAGGGGTACAATACCTGGAGATTGCAGAGATGCTATGGTGGTAACACAGAAACATAAATAACATTTTCAGATAAAGACCAGTCCATCCTGTCTGCCCTGTTGTCCCCTATCTTACCCTGAGATCTGTTGCTTGAACTGAGCCCGGCCCCTCACTGAGTAACTATTTAGCCCTTAACTGTGTGCCAGTGGAATTTGAAACTGTTAATGGTTTTTGTGCCCACCACCTCTGCTGGTAGGCTGTTCCATGGCTCAATCACTTGCTCTAAAAAAAAATAAAACGTTCTCACATCCCTCCTGAATCCCCCCAGCAGCTTTTACTCTTGCCCCCACGTTTTTGACTCGCTATTGCTGATGAATAGTTCCTCACTGCACCGATATTTAATAAGGCAGATGTTGAAAATTATGGACCAGAAAGCTTAACTTTAGTGACTGGCAAAATAATGGAGAGCACAAGGATCTGATACCCACCTGGATGAGAGACCGTAACATTGAGGACATTCCTCATCATGGCTTTACCCAAAGGAGGTTGTGTTTAACAATGCAGTCAACTTCTTTGATCCAGTGAGCAAAGCCTTAGATGGTGGAAAACCTGTTGGTGTAGCGTATCTTGAGTTCAGCGACACTTTCAACACTCTGCCTCATAGAAAGCTGATAAATGAAGGGAAAATATGTAGCAAAAAATTTAGTGGGATGGATTGCATGCTGGCTGACGAGTAGGAGACAGAATGTGATAGTCAATGGACATGTTAATCAGTGGGAATATATGACTGGTGGGGTCCTGCAGGGGGCAGTGCTGGGGCCCACACAGTTTAACGTGTATGTAAGTGACATGTACACTAGTATCCTCAGCTGGATGGCTAATTCTGTATACGACGCTAACTGGAGGGCCACCAGAAACACTAGGCAGTTATACGAGTAAATCAGAATGATCTAAATAAATTGGTGGAATGGGCAGATGCCGCAAAGAAGAAATTCAGCTTACATAGATACATAGACAGTGTCGGCAGATAAGGGCCTATGGCCCACCCAGTCTGCCCATTTGAGCTTGTAAGTTCAGTTTGTTTTCCTAGAAGTCTATTTCCCCTTACCCCTGACCTCTAGAATTCCTTTATGTCTATCCCATGCATTCTTAAATCCCGTGATTGTTTCAGCCCCCACCACTTCCTCTGGCAGGGTGTTCCACTTGTCCACCACCCGTTCTGTGAAGAAATTCTTTCTCATGTTTCCTCTGAATCGTCCTCCCTCCAACTTCATCCCATGCCCTCTAGTCCTGAAACATCTTTTTCGCTTAAAAATAGTGTTTTCCTGCACCCTGTTCCTCCCTGTAAGATACTTGTATGTCTCTATCATATCCCTCTCCCTCCTCTCCTCCAGGAGTACATGTTCAGTTCCTTCAACCTGTCTTCATAGGACTTGTGATGCAACCCATGCACCATCTTTGTTGCCCTCCTCTGAACCTTCTCTACCTGTCTATGTCCTTACGTGGGTATGGTCTCCAGAACTGTACACTGTACTCAGGTGGAGGCCTCACTAGTGTCTTGTATAGCGGAATTATGACCTCCCTTTTCCTGCTGGTGATGCCCCTGCCTATACATCCCAGCATCCTATTTGCTTTACCTAATGCCTTGTCACACTGTTTCCCTACCTTGAGGTCATCAGAGATGACAACCCCAAGATCCCTTTCCTGCTTGGTGCATGCTATATCCTCACCCCCCAACTGATATATTGAACTTAGACAAGTGCATGGTGTTTCATTTAGGTTATAAAAATCAAAAAGCTGAGTACACACTGAAAGGAACAATATTACACTCCTCACATAAAGAAAGGGACTTAGAAGTTATTGTGACTTACTGTTTCAAACACAAAGCACATCGTAAATCTATTGTTAAAAGATGTAATCAGGTTGTAGGCTGTATAAGAAAATCATGTGGGCAGAAGCAGTGAGGTGCTGATGTCCATGTGCAGAGCTTTGGTAAGCCCCAGTGTTGAGTACTGTGTACAGTACTCATGCCCTCTGTTTAGAAGGAGATGGTAAGATAGGAAGAGTGCGGTGCAGATTAACAAAAATGGTCACGCGAACCCAAGAGTATGATGAGAGACTAAAACAAGCATTTGTCAATGCCAAATGTTCACTGCTGGTATTGCAGTTGTACTGGGTCTTTACCCAGGATAGAACAGATGAGATGCAGTATCTCATTTTCAGTGGTATCCTGCTTGGACACATTGTTAGATTGTAATTACCCAGGATAGGGCAGCCGAGAGGCAATACCTACTTTTAAGTGGGCTCCCACATTTTGACCCCAAATGTTCAACAGTCTTTTTATGACCTGACGTTTTGATCAAGACAGGTGGAATTTTTAAAATCCCATCCGAAAGGTGATTTCGCTGTGCGACTGTGGAAACGATTTTCGGAAGGGATTTGAAAAATGACACCTGCCATATTCAGGAGGTGGGTAACACAGGGGATATGTTGAACATTAGGTGCCAAAATCTGCAAAAAATAAAGTTATGAGTAAGTGTTAAAACAATTTGTTCCTCATAACTTACTTGGTTTTTCAAATTTTTACCCCAAATTTTCAACATAATATTTTTATGACCACTCCTTCTAAGCATGACAGGTGTCATTTATAAAACAATGGCTAAAACGTAATTGCGTCACAAGTGTTAAAAACCATTTTGCGAAGAATTTGAGAAATGACTGCTGTCGCACTTACGAGGTGGTGTTGAAAAAATGGCTACGTTGAAAAGTTTGGGTCAAAATATTGAAAATTGCCACAGCTATGAGCGTGCGATGAAAAAATGCAACATAGACTCATACTTTGTTGTTTTCTCATGTTTTTACCCCAAATTTTTAACATATCCTTCTTATGAGCCCACCTCATGAGCAAGGGTGGAGAAAATTGTCAACTCCTGCCTGAAAGGTGATTTCATGCAGTGACCGTGAAATCATCTTTTGTGACAGATTTGCCTCATTCATTGCCATTGTTCATGAGGTGGGGGTCCCAAAAAGGCATGTTGAAAATCCAGGGCAAAAAATATTCAAAAATGATCAAGTTGTGCCACTAAATTCAAAACCCCGTTGAAATACATTGAACCGCATACCTGATTTCCTCAGTTTGTGGTCCAGCATTGAAGAGTGAAGATGTGTCTGCGGTCCAGAGAGGATTACATCGTCAGATCCCTGGTAGGTAGGTAGGTAAGGGCTTGGGTGGGGGTGCTGAGAGGCACAGTTTCCTTTATTTCAAGTGGTGACACTGGGAATTGGGCACCCCCAGTGTCGCTGTAATTTGTGTGCAGTGGGATGGGGTGGTGGGTGCTGAGTGGGAGGGTAGGGTGGTGGGACAGTAACGGCAGTAGCAGCAACAAACATCAATGGATGTTTTTTTTTTTTTACAGGGTTTAATAAAATAAAACTACTAGGAATGTTTTTTTTTTAATTTCAGGTGGTGACACCGGAGATTGGGCACCCCCAGTGTCAGTGTTATGTTTGTGGGAGGTGGGTGCTGAGTGAGAGGGTCAGGTGAGGGGACAGTAAGGGTGGCAGCGGCAACAGACATCAATGGACGGTTTTCTTTTCTGCAGGATGTAGTTCAGCCTATGAGGGACAGTTTTCAGCAGGCTGATCATAACAGATCTGCTGTGCTTGTTGGGTGGCGTTATGTAGATCAAAGGAAAGAGCAGACCTATGATTGGGTCGGCTCTCTCCTTTGAACTACACAAAGTTTCTGCCTAGCAAGCCAGAACACTGTCATGACTAGCCTGGACATTAATTAGTGTGACTCTGATGAGCTCCTTGCAGACCACTCTGCATTGGACTGACAGAGTCACACCCCTCAAAAGCCAGTCTAGTAACAAAATGTTCACTGCATATGTGTGCACGGTGAACATAAACATGAGGTTTTCTCTCTCTCTCAGAATAAGAGCAGATATGAAAATGATTTATAGAGCCACAAGGAGCCCAGAATTATTCATTATTCTAATGCTTTAAGTTAAACAAGAAGAGCATCAGAGTTGGTACTAGAGGGTATAATTATCAACTAGCAGGTGAACATTTTAAAACTGTGCAAAGAAGGTATCAGAATGAAAAAAAATTTTGGAGGAAGTAGTGAAGAGTACAACGCTCACCCCATTCAAGCATGGGTTATATCAATATGTAGTACTCAGATTACAGGATAATAATTTATTTGGAATGTAAATACAGATTAGAATCCCTAGGATTCTAACTCTGTATCCACCCCTGTTTTCACCTACTGAATGAGTCTCTATTTTTTTTTTACTTCCCTGGGCAAGTCATAAAAGCATGTGTCTGGGAGCACAAAGATGTTTTTCACCATAATGGGTGAAAACGCCAACCACCGGAACTTTTAAAAATACATTAAGCAGCCAGCCTGACTAGTGCAGCAGTAGTGCAACCACTTGCCAGCTAGGTTACCCAGTTCATGCCCTGAGTCTGGGATGTCTGGTGCCGACCAGCGAGGCGGGGTTCTGGCGTTTGTCTCAGATCCCTCCTGCCTTGGTGAGGGAAGGAGGGCACCATTGCACGTCTGCCCCCTGGTGCCCCAGGAGGAGGAGGGCATGTAATGTGGGAAAGAATACGTGGTTTCTCTGAAGTGGCCTTATGTCTGAATGCACCTAGTTGCCTTGCAAGTGACAGGGAGACATCACTTGCCCAGAGTGGGTCTGGGAGGGGAGTTCCGAAGGGAGGGGAGGTTCACTCACTCTTCCAGCTGCCCCAAAAGGTGTTCTGCTGGGTCACATCTTAGGACCACACTCTGGTGAGGGATAAGGGAGGGCACAGTGGGAGAAAATATTTCAGCAGTCCCAGGTAGGTGAAGCTACTCTACCCCTACATGACAGACCCTGCCAACTCCTCCCATGCCTCGCTGGTTTCTCTCGGAATTTTGACCATCAAGTGAAGTATCCTCCTTTTGACTTGCAAACGGTGGGGGAGAGCTGTGGGTTACAGTTGAGATTCCAGAGAAGACGTCAAGCAGAGGCTGGTGGTGGGTGGACCTTCGGAGGACTCCTACAGCTGGCAGAAGGGCTTGGACAAGTGAAGGGAGGACCTGGCAGCTGGTGAGGAGAAATGGAAAGCAAAAATAAAAAGTAAAAAAAAATAATATTATACGTAACAACTGCCACCTGATCATGACAAATGAATGGCAGTAATATTCTTCACAATTTTTATGGTGTCATAATTGACTTGAACTTCATTCTCATGGATTATTGATGTCACACAAAGAACTTGGAAGAATACCACCCTATTAATAATGACTGCATAGTGGTTATCATCTGTTGATCATTAAGACTCGAGAGGCAGTCATGAAGGCCATATTGCCTCCTTATGCCTGTTAGTTTCTATGGTTCTGTGTTAGTCCCTTGCCAAAGAAAGTATTATTTTAATCCCAAAGGTAGTACTAGTTTTCAGCTTTGTGTCTGTGCATGTGAGAATGCGTCTTTAATCAGCGACTTCTAAACGGTTTAAAAGCTAAAAGCTGGTGCTTTTGAAATTGAAATATTTTCAATAACGAGAGATTGATCAGCAGTGTGGCTGTTGAAGGATGATTGTGTATCAGTTTGCCTGTATAAATAGAGGAAATAGGAAACAGGAATCGCCAACTTAAAAAATGGACTTGGGGAAATGTAACCTAGGATCGTCACTCCCGGGGTTCCACTTCATAATGCCATTGATCTGATTTCAAACCAGTGGTAACTTTCTGATGCCAGATTGATGCTGTTTTGACTTCTGGGTGTCACTCTTTTGTTTTTTTCTATATGCTGTAGCCATTCATCTTCTGACCTTCAGTCTGCCCCATTCCAAGAGTCTCCCCCTAGCCTTGTCTCCTGACATCTTTGGGACTTACCTTTCTACAACTCCCACGACCTACCCCTTGTGGTGAGGTCAAAGGGAAGCCCCAGTCCCCCCTCGGCGCAGGATTCAGGTTGAGGGTGCCTGGCTGATAGTGCAGGACCTTACAGGAGAGGCCAGCTTTATCCTGCTGTGCCTGGGAGATTCCACTGCATTTTCTCCTTTTCTATCCTCAGAACAGCGCAAATCTGGCAAACTTGTGTGTGCACACTCATGCTTAGCGAGGATTCCTCCTTGCAGATAGTGGCACCCTCGGAGATTCCACCTGTGGACCTGCAGGTGGCGATCTTGCTATGGAGTACACTGCTGCCACTCTGTGGAGGAGAATATCCCCTTGGATGCTCAGTCCCCGTTCCCAGGTGGCCCTTAATGTCCCAGGTTCATTCCCAAACCCAGGTCATCCATGTTGCGAGCAGTAGCTCTGCCACCTTCTATGCAAAAAGTGTCAATCCATATATTACAAGACAATTTCAAAATAAACTAAAACAATACATTGGTGGTACTAAACTGAATTCACAATTGAACACATTTCTAATTACAGTTTATTAAAAAATGTAAAAAAAAAGGGGGGGGGGGCAGTTTATGTTCCCTTAAGAAAAGAACTGGGGTTCCATCTGTCATCTTGTATGATTTATGCATCCTGTATATTGTTCTTTTATCTTATTTAAATTACTTCAGCAATTTCTACTTACAGTGTAACCCCCCTACAAATGGGGGTTCCTAAAACGTCTTCCTGGAGCTTGCCTAAATGCTTACTGCCAGGCTGGTGTCCTGCGTTTTAGCAGTTTAAATGTGATTACCAGAGCCTGTATAGCCTCTGTGTACTGTCTCTTTAAGAGCTGCCTGATTGCAGCCTAAGTAATCTGAGAGGGAGCTCTGTTGAAAGATGTAACTATTTGCTGAAAATCATTTAGAGTGATAATGATAATGTAGTTTGTATAACCTGCTTTCTTTGTAGCAAGGACTGTTTTGTTTGTCTCCACTATCTTGGTCGTGGACTTCAAATTGGACCAAACAGTTCTGGTGGGACCTAAAATGTAGCCGGACTACAGGAGCTGTCTGAATTCAAAATCTTTAGGAACTGTGGTGTGAGTTTTTGCGCCTTTTTTGCAACTGAAGGGGGGAGCTCTTGCTTTGACTGACAGCCAAATCAGCCAACCAATTCTTTTGGATCTTGGGGAAGTCCCGGGCTGCTTGCAGTTTTTCAGTTAGAACTAAGCTGGAAGCTGAGCAAGAAGGAGCTGAAGTGTTTCTGAGCAGCAGTCGTGAGTGGATATGCATAGGAGAACTCTGAAAAGGCTACGTTTTTGGCCTGCATGCCAGTGTGCTGCTCCTGAGAGGGAGAGGAGAGAAGAGAATTATTTTGGACTAAATCCAAGTTTGTGTGACTAAAGTAAGCTACTGAAGTGGGCCAGGCTCAACCTGAAGAAAACCGAATATTTTTGCTGAATGCGATCGGCCTGTCAGGAGTTCCAGCTACCCCTAAGCTCCCGGTCTGTGCAGAGACTTTGCGATTGTGCCCGGGGAGCGCTTTGCCTGGTACAGTAAAATTCTTATACATGTAAATGTGCTATGAGCTGCTAGTGGGTTGTGAGTTAGTTCCTCACTGTGTGAACTGTGTTCTGCTTGTTGGAAGCTGTATCCAGCCCCAAATGGACTGCTTCCAAACTTGTCTCCATGCGGTCTGGGCTTTGCCAGACTGACCCAGCCAGACTACCCACTGCATAGAGAAGCCATCGATGAGAGGCCTGCCTGGGGATCAGCCCCCTGCTCCACGCTTGAACAGGAACAATGTCTATGCGACTTGTGTGGGCCCTGCTTCTTCTGGCATTCCAGATCAACCACCTGCAGTCTCAATTTTCGTCCAGCCTGTGTCCAGTCTTGGAGTATCGTGAGTAAATACCAGGGTAGCTCCTTACAACAACAGCTTAATCTGAGTGTGTCATCTGATTGTCTTGTTTCGTTTCCTTTACGAACTGAGCCCTCTGGCTCCGGATTACAAATATTGTGTACCGTGCATGTTGTGTTTTCCACCACAGGGCCCCAACCAGCTGCAACCCCGGGCAACTATCCTGGCTAGCCCATCTCTTCTCTACCTGGGTACCCAGAGGTGGACTGTGTGGGGGGACTCAAAGCGCATGCATAACTGCTTGATTGATGTAACGTTTAAGCTAATTAACCTGATTTTGCCCCTCCCTTGTTCAAGTCCCCTGAATAAATCCGATCTAACTTTTTCTGCATGTAATCTGACTGTGGTTCCAGTTTGTGCTCAAAGTACTGTACTGTTGCTATTTGCTGTGCGTACCCTTGTTTTTCAGGGGGTCCCCAGGGTCAAGCCAGAGGAACTAGCCCTGGTGGTAAGTGCAAACAGTGTGGGTACTTGTGTGGTGTACCAGGGGTATTGTGAAAGTGATTATTGTACAGTGTTCAGGCCACTAGAGGGGAAAGAGGGGGTTGCAGTGTCCCGGAGGGCTGTGCCCAGTTAGCTTGACCACTACCAACCCTGACCTCCGGGTGGAGGCACCCGTTTCAGAACTCAGGCCCCTTAACCTGCTACTAGCCAAGCAGGCAGGGGTAGTAGCCCTTGGGATAGTGCCACCTAGGGATTACAACAACAACAATAAAAAGAAAGGAGTTTATATATCTGCTGTCTGGCAGCTGAGGTAGCAGTAACTGTCCATCCTTATGGGATTCATTTTGTGGTGAAATGGAGCTGTCAGCAATTTAGGAGTCATTCCCCAAAAAGTCTGACCCTTGATTCCCAAATGCTTGCTTTAGATAGGGACTGTTCATACCATTGCCAGATTTTATCTGTTTTGGGTTTTTTTTGCAGCTGAAAATAAGAATTCTTATGGATCTTAGTATGATCAGCCATCCCGTGATAGTATGCCCCCCCCCCCATGGGGGTTATGGCGCCATTTCAGTGCACTGGGACGTGCACCATTTGAATTAATTGGTTGAGGACTTTTCTCCCCTGTCCCCGGAAGGGTTAACTGTTTTGCTGCCCTGGAACTTTCCGTCACTGGTGTGCCGGGGTGGGCGGTCTAGGGAAAATAAAAGGGGCTGCATGGGAAAGTGCAGGAGAGGAGAGTGGAGAGAAAGTTACGGATGGGGATCGAGCGGGGCCGATTGCCTGAGTGGCGGAGCAGTTCCTCATGTAAAGGTGGTAGCTGACCGCAGTGTGACAGAGCCCTGGTAGGGACTCTGGGAAGCAAACCTTGTTCGTACTCTGCTGGAGGTGATAGTGGGCTGCCATGGGGCCGGAGATAGAGCAATGTGCCAGAAGAAGGAGGAAGGGTTCAGGAGCATATTGTGACCTGTGCCTGGGAAGTCCTGTTAGCCTGAAGTCATAGCTATAGATGGCCACGAGTGTCAGGCTGTCACCAGGACTGTGTGGGACAGTTGGGCAACAGAAGCCATGGCCCTGAGGTGTGCGACCATAGGCGAGCTAATGCTACTAAAGATGAGCATGGAGGTGGAAGTGTGCATCTTGTCAACCCCGTGGGAGAAGGGGCGTTTAGATAGCAAAGTTATGGCTCCAAGGTGTGTAGTTGTACCCAAGACTGGGAAAGTGCAAACAGAGAAGGAGCCATCCTGCAGAATACAAATGCCCCATTGACAGAGTAGCCATGGTTGAGTGGTCATTGCAGGGGAAGATAAGGGGGTCAAATTGTTTTGGGACTGTGGTGCATGTGCTGCCTTCTTGTTACAGGAATGAACCGAGCTGCCTGCAGTGTTGTTCGGGGTTGTCTGGATCATACCCTGTAATGGACTGTAATCAAATGCACTCGATGTGACCTCTACGGTCCTGAGACTGGCTGTTTGCGTGACTTCCACAGTCCTGAAAAATTTATTGTGCTTCCACCGTGTTATCAACTGCTTCATTGAGCAACTGTGTTTTGGATTAATTTTTTAAATGGGATCCTGCATTTCTTCAGCTGTGAGTTGTTTGTTTCAACACGTTTTCCCCCTTATCTCAGCACTGCAGGAGTCATCGGGCACCCTAGTTGCTAACCACAGCCTGGGTAAATGTAGGCCACCTTTGAAAGTGTTTCTGCTGCTGCAGTCGCCCCCCCACGGACTTACAACACTTTATCCCTAGACACCGGGGTGGGGAGGCTACAGTATATGTCGCTCTGGTGTCTAGTGGCACCCCCCACTCCCTGATCAGCCATTCTGTGACAGTATATATCACCCTGGTGTCTAGTGTCACTGCCAACACCTCATCAACCTTCCTGTAATAATCTATATCACCCTGGTGTCTAGTGGCACCCACCCCATCCACCAATTACCCTGACCATGTTACATGTATTATTCCTGGTGTTCAGTGGTACCCCCGCCCCCACCCCCGAATGCCTGTCAACAAACGCACTGGCAAACACTGGCGGTTCAGCAGCTGCCCCTACCCATCCCCAGAATACTACTCATTCACACACCCCCCCTTTACCAGGGTCATCAGGGATGTTCATGGAATCCCGATATGGTGACTGGCACAGCCCTCCTATCACCTTCTTGGCTGGTCGCTGTATGAGCTCACAGGTTGTGTGGGCATTTGGGTGGGGGTACCACTAGACACCTGGGATAGCATATGGAACATAGGCTAGGTGATTGGGGGGATGGTGTGCCACTAGACACCAGGGAGATATATACTATCACAGGACGGCTGTTTGGGTGGGGGATGCCACTAGACACCAGGAGGATATATACTATCATGGGACAGCTGATCCGGCTGGAGGGTGCCACTAGACACCAGGGAGCTATAGACTCTCACAGGACAGGTGTTCGGGGGGGCTGCTGCTAGACACCAGGGACCTGTCACTGGAAGTCGGGACTTGTGTTCGGGGGTGGGGGTACTGCAGGACACCAGGGCCTGCAGCCTTGTTGGTTTAATGGTAATGGGGGGGGGAGGTGGCTGCAGTACAGCTGTTCTGCCATCCATGGGGTGGGGGCACGGACTTAGCGGGCAGTTAAGTTGTGGGTTTAGGCAGCAGTAAATAGCACCACTTTGGGTACTATTTACCGGCACTGCAAACCTTTGAACATGCTTCTGTGCTCACATGCAGGAGGGGACCCCCTTATTTGCATGGGTGCAGTGTTATGTTAGTGCCAGGCACGAATGGGTTTAGAGTGCGCTACAGGGGCTTCTAAATATAGCCACCCCCAAAAAAAAAAGCCGGAAACCCAGATAGTGTCAGCTAAAACCCGATTAGTGCCAGTCCAGTACTAACTTTTGACTATCTGGCCCTGGGTGTTCAAAAACTGCTGTGAATGCTGATAAAAACCTGTGGATTGTCTCATTAAAAGATGTGCTTCTTTTATTATTTCAAATGTTAAAAAAAGTGTTCAAGCAAACTCAAAATGGTTATAAATTGGATATTTTGCTAGACAGCAAATAAGGGATAATTTAAAACAGGATAAAACATATAGGTCAAAATTGCCACCATTAACAGGCACCGCAGCTTTAACTAGTTTAGTGCCTGTACTGAAGAAAGGAATAGATTTACATATATGTAGTACTGTTCATGCACTGCATCCCAAAGTACTTTACAGGCAAGTTTTTAACCCAGGATAGCGTGACTGAGATACCATATCTCATTTTCAGTGGAGTCCTGCTTAAGACAGCTTGACACCTCTCAGTATAATTGGTACTTTGATTATACTTTATTTACCATCTTATTTATACTTGGTTTCTCGAATAACTTTTTTTTTAATCCTAATAAGGATGAGATCACTTCCCACGCACAGCTCTGTAAAACTGTTGAATGTGTTCCATATTCACTAATTCATCTGAGCTTGCATTAATGTGACTCCACTTGACTGCAGTGAGCTATTGAGTGTTAGTATTCAAACCATTCATCCAGAGCAAATTTCCTGTTCTGTCATCAGCGCGTCATCTGATTAGATGTGTGCGATCCTACTAAATTAATGAAATACATCTAATTACTTTTTCTAGGGTTTTGTGAAGCCTAATTTGCTAGCCATTCTCCAGTGACCAACAGCACTTGATTGCTTTACAGCTTTTCCTCGTTCTCTGCCTCCTTCTTGCTCACTCTTCTAGCACAGCCTTGCCTGCTCCGCTACCACAAAAATACATCAAATTATGTCCACAGTTCCAGTGTAATTTGCAACCAGTTCGCTTCTGTTGGTGGACGTGGTAATGGAATGTTTTAGAAAATCTGCAGTGCTTACTTTAAAAATAACAACATCTGGTTCTGCAGTGAAGTTTCATAATTCATCCATGTGATTTTTTTTTAATATAGCTTTTTTGTAGATTTTCTCCCAGATCCCCCCTGGAGCCTCAGCACAGGGCCGTACATGCGCATGGAGGTGCACACGCACACCAGAAGCCAGCTCAGCCCCTTCTGCCCACTTGCCTACATTACCCCATTGACCTTCACCCGGTGGGGACGGGACTACGGGAGGGGTGACAACCCATCCCCACCATCCCTGGGATAGGAGAGCAGCCCGAAGGCTCACTCAATCCCACTCCTCCCCCCGGCCGGCACCCCGACGACCCGAGGTAATTCCCATACCTGGGTCACTGGCATAGCGTGAGGTAAGGCACCCAGCGCCTCAACCCTCAGCGCCACTGAGCCCATCCATGTGGTTGCATTGTTTATAGTTGCTGTTGTAATTGTTGCTGTATGCCATGAACTAGCACTTAGTACACCATGGAGTGCAGAGGATATGAGTAACCCGGTGCAGACCTGATGAGCTGCAGGGCCTTTTTGTGAGCACGACTGCTGTGTTTCTGACACGTGGTGTCGGCATGAGCTAATATATTGGGGAGTGGGAGGGGAAGCACAGGTCCAAAGTGGATGTGGGGGAAAAAAAAACATATACAGTGCTCCCTCCTGTATCCACTCCCCTTTTATCCGCCACCCTCACTTAATGCCAGTGAGAGCTCCTGTCCCATTTTCCAGAAATTCTATCTCCCCCTTTAACTGCCACCCTTTATTATCTGCCACCCTCTTTTATCTGCCACAATTTAGGATATACACAGGTTGGCGGATAAAAGAGGGAGCACTGTACCTTTTCCTGGAGTAAAACAAAAATCTTGGCGGCTCTGGATGGCAGTGAAGGGGTACCAGCTCAGGAAACGTAAACGGTACCAATGAGCTCACTGCTTTGTTTCAGCTGCAGACACAGGAGGCAGCACCTCATACACACACAATAGACAAAGGAAATCTGGTAACTCTGGACTTATTAGGCAGACTGCTATGAGTATTTTTTAAAAAGTTCTCTCTAAACACTTCATGAGGCAATGACTCTAGACTTGTCACCCGAGCACTGCTCCACAATGGCTTTACATATGAGAAGAAGTTTGTGTCTTTTCAGACATTGAAATGTTGTGGTATGGTGCTTGTGTGATGGGGTCTTGAGTAACTCACTCATGGAGCATTTAGAAACAGCTTTTTAAAAATATTCATAGCAGTCTGCCTGACAAATCAGGTGTTACTAGATTTCCTTTGTCTGCTGTGTGTATGTGTATGTGTATGTGTATGTGTATGTGTACGTGTATGTGTATGTGTATGTATATGTGTGTGTGTGTGTATATGTGTATGTTTATGTGTATGTGTACGTGTTTGTGTATGTGTGTGTGTGTATATGTGTATGTTTATGTGTATGTGTACGTGTATGTGTGTGTGTGTGTATGTGTATGTTTATGTGTATATGTACGTGTATGTGTATGTGTGTGTGTGTATATGTGCATGTTTATGTGTATGTGTGTGTATATGTGCATGTTTATGTGTATGTGTGTATGTTTATGTGTATGTGTGTGTGTATATGTGCATGTTTATATGTATGTGTGTGTGTATATGTGTATGTTTATGTGTACGTGTATGTGTGTGTGTGTATATGTGTATGTTTATGTGTACGTGTATGTGTATGTGTGTGTGTATATGTGTATGTTTATGTGTATGTATATGTGTGTGTGTGTATATGCGTATGTTTATGTGTATGTGTACGTGTACGTGAGGAGCCGCCTCCCCAACTTGCTGGCTGCAGTTGGAGCAAGGCGACGAGTTCCTTGCTATTACAGTATATGCATTTACTTGCTCCATCTAATTCTGACTGCTCCAGCTTCTACCCCCCCCAGTAGTTTTCACTTGTGATTGAAAAATCCGCTTGAGATTGTAAATATCCAGCGCAGAGGGTACACATACCTGGTGACTGATGCCCAGTCCAACTAACTGCTGCAGAAAAGGTCACTGTGTTCCTAGGAGATCCCGCAGTGCCAGAATAAAAGCATGGGGTGGGTCAACTTGTCACGTATGAGAGGATGTCGCTGTTTGCCACCCATGCCATGGATTCCTACCAGCAAGTCTGGAGTGCATATCTGTCCTCCACAATGTGCTCACTCTCATTCACATCCCACTCCTTCTCTAGCTCCCCCGCCACACCACATCTTACTCTCCTACCCTGTCTCACATATCCTGGGGTGGGAGGGAGAGGTCTTTCTATCCTTCCACCCACTATGCTAGTCCCATTAAGGGCTAACTCTGTGCCATAGCCTCTCTAGTTATCTCTATGAATACCCATGTCCAAGAAAGGAACTCTCCCCCCCGCAGGGAGGGTCCTGTTCCTGTATGGAGTCAGGGATTGGGGTCTATTTCTCTCTGTCCACTGGGGTACCTATCGACCGTGAATCTGCACAGGGTATGCAAACTATATTTTGTAGCTTGTATACTTTGCATTCTGTATATTCCCAATCAAAACAATGGTAATATTGGTGACTATGCACCAAGCGGCACAAGGTACATGCTTGAGAAGCGTACCCTGGCCACACATCTCCGTGCCAAAGGACACAGGCGATGCAGGTGGCGGCCACTTGCTACAAATGCGTGCCACCACACTAGACTGACAGCCCTTCCCCCTCAGCACACTGCTGTGTGAGGCGGATCAGAGGACACAGGTGGACATCCATTCGGATGTCCATCCTGGGTCTTGAAATAGATCTCCTGCTTCGTACAAGCAAATGATTCTGGGGCAATACAGGAGTGCAAAATTTAAAAAGAGAGGTGAATACCCAAATGGCTGCCCCCAGCCCTCCTTTTCTAACCAGAGAGCTTGGGCAGCACTGTAGGGGGATGATTTGTTCTCCCACAACTTGTGAGGTTTCTCTGGGGGGGGGCATACAGTGGGTATGGTAGGGTCCCTGCTACTGTATCCTGTGCCCCCCCTTGTCTGGCACCTAGTGCCTTCGTGAATGATGTGGAGTGTGGGCACTCCCTAAGACACGCCCTCCGACCAGCCGTGAGTGCACCTGCATGACTGGCTGGGGGATCCGGTATGGAAGCTGAAAGTGTCCCTTCTGTGAATGTGCATGGTATTAGGCACACCACCCATTTGTGCATAGGGTCCATTCTTGTATCAATTCGTGGTGAAATGTTCATTCTATGCTGGCTATGTACTGTATATATGCTGAAAAATGTTAATAACTAGATTAACTACAAAAAGACCATTGCAAGCCCTTTATGCTAGCCCGTGCACTGCAGCCCATTAAAGAGCAACTGTCACAATTGAGGCAGACAACCCATATTTAAAGTTGCCTGCCGCGGGAGTTATTTCATTCATATTTCGCCTTTTTTTTCATAATTTGTAATAAAAGTTATAGCCTCTGTGAACTCTGTTTAGTAATACCGAGCCGGCCAGGGAGCGCTGCAGCCCCGGCCCTAAAAAGTGCAGTTTAATGATATGATGTTGGGAACGGGGCTGCAGGTGCTCCATAGATACAGTGATAGGATCGGGGAGGGGGGCCCCCTAAAATATACTTACATTATCTGTACCAGCAGGTATACAGTTTGATGCATATTGCAACCCCTTCCCCAAACAAAGGTCATGGTGTGTGGTTGGGAAGTGGACACATGTAAACGGCCCACAGGACTATTTTTCAAATAGATGGCAGCATTGCAGGCCTGGGTGTATTCAGCTGCACACAGGCACCTTCAAAACCCATCAGCAATTTATTTATTTCAAATGTGTTACCAGGAGAGACATACTGAGCTAGTAACAGCTTGTTTTTCAGATGTGTCCTGGGGTGAAGAGAAGTAGGAAGTAGCAGTGCAAAAAACAAAAAAATTAATCAATGCAAGGTCATTTAAACATAATTAAACATAAACATATTGACATATAGTGAAAATAAATAGGAGTAGAGTAAACAGCAAATAACAGCAAGATATTTGGTGTTAAAGGAGCACCATAAGTGTACAAGGGTAAATATGGCCCTGTTCACATTGGGCTGTATGAAACATTTCTCGGTGCCTGAACCGTGTGACAGTCGTGTCAGCATGGTTCCCGTTCGCACCTAATGCACTTCCAGAATCATTTTAACAAACCGTGTTCAAACCCTGATGAGATCTAGGCTTGAACATGGTTTTAAAAACATTTCAGGAGTTAAATCGGACTTACCTGCAGTGCGGACGGTCAGGCACAGTTCCCTTTCAAGAAGCTGGATGTCCATGAATGGGAACCGGTTGTAGTTAATTCGGTCCCGAGGCAGTAGTGCGAATGCCATAAACCATTTTTAATAATGGTTTACAACACGCTAGTGACAGTGCGGATGCTACAACACGGATGGTACAGCACAGTAATTAATCCGTATTTAAAAACATTTTAAATGACTGTGCTGTAGCCTATATCAGTGCAGAGCAGTAACAATATCTATACAGTGAGGTGTGAGGTTGGGTCTAGTTCATTGGGGAGATGCATTGGAGCACCAGGTTGGTGGGGGGGTGCTGAGCTTAGGATGGGTACCTCTAGACCACCAGGGCTTAGGATATCTGGAGGAGTGAGTAAGGGCTACCATTGAGTCAGGACATGAGGATTGGGGGCTACTGGATAACTGTAGGGTTGGTTAATGATGAGAGGCATTTCTAGGAGGCACACCTATATGCCATGCTCTTGACAAAATTCCAGGCTCAGCCATGGTCACAGATGCATGCCAGGGTGTTAGCAGTGCAAATGTCATTTGCACAGACTGACACCAGCATCATCAGTTTACATTGTGCCTCTTGTCACAGAGAAGGACTGTCCCTATGTGGCATGCGCCCTGCTTTGTGTGTGTTGCTTTGAGGTGGTGGTGGTGGTGCAGTGGTGTGGATGTAAAGGATCCATTTCGTGCCATCCCTGAGAGTGACTGAGAATTCCTTCCTCCCTCCCTCCTCCTTCCTCCCTCCCAAAGGAGAATGCCTCTTTTCCACATCATATATTTAAGAACTGGAAATTGAGTACATTGATACTTGTGCTCCGCTGTCAGTTATTCAGTGGGTTTCAATTCCCTTGCAAACATGTAGCAGTTACTGAAAACAGATAAGTGATGTGACCCTACCAAGTGGCAGCTAAAGGAGTCAAATTCAGTATTTGCACTTACTCTTCTTTTTAGGTGGAAGATTCTGTGTGTTTTCTTTTCTTGGGGTAGGATTAGCATCAAATTAAACCTTTTCTTCTGTTCCTTATCATGGGACTTCAGAGCACTGTTAAATGCCATTGAAGTTATTGCTGCTGCTGCCACAGGGCAGAGCTTCTAGCTCGAAGACCTTACTTTAAATCACATTACTACTCTGCTGATTAAAAAGACAAGTACAGTAAAGGGGCAGGGGAAATCTGGGAAGGTGGGTGATAACAGCTAGCACCTTGTGTAGCACTGAGCTGGCATTCTCACTGCAGGCTCACTGGTAGAATTATTTATTTTCATTTTACAGTTTGCTTGCTCAGGATAGCTGACTGAAACGTGACATCTCATGTTTGATTTTAGAGGTCCTATTTCTACCTGATTTTGTAACTGGGAGGAATGAAGCACAGGGAGGTCAAGTGACATGTTCAAGGTCACATAGTAAGCTAGTGGCTGTGGTGATAGTCAAACCTGGGGTCGCCTTGTTGGCATCCTAAACTACTGGACCACACCACCTTTCCCAATTGGCATGCTGTTATGTGAGGAAAATCTCCCAGAAGCAGTAAAGCAGTTGGATGTTGTTGCGGATTAGCATAGGTGCATGCGGAGCGCCTAGGGTGCCTGACCCCCAGTGTTGGAAAACCTGTACAAATGTATTGGGGGAAATGTATTTTTGGAGGGGAAGTGGCAAAAAAAGATTGTTTTCGTCATGGATCCCCCCCACACACACCCTTTGTCCTGCATGTGCCACTTCTCCTTTGTGACAAGGATCCAGCACAGAGGGAAGGGTCATGGATTTAAAAATAGATAAAAAACACAAAAAAGATGCTGTTCTAGACTTCTAACGGGTTTTCTAATTATCACCTCCAAGTCTGCTTATCAACCAGCATTTTTTTTTGTGCTTTTGAAAATGAGTCGGCACAGCTGTAGCTTATCCCCACATTATGGCAGCTGTGATTTCTAAAAATAATTCCAGCTGTCCAACAATGAGATTTCCAATATTCAAACAATTTTGTACTTTTTTTGTACGGTTTTGTGATCAGATAAACTGTAATAATGATCAGCCAATTGATTGCACATGGGGCGTGTGTGTGTGGGGGGGCAGAGCCTCCTAAAAAAATACCAAAACCCAATGAACAGCTTGAAATTGCGGGTGTGGGAATAAAGTCCCTCCTGAATATGCCAGAACCAATGACTAAGCAGCACTTTTGTCACCATGGAAACAGCAACACGAGACTCAGAACTTAATGATGGGTGGAGATAAACTGCAACGGCTGCTTATTTTTAAATCTTTATGTTCCTCACCTCTCCCATCCCGTTGAATCCTACATCCATTTCACCATGGTCTTTGCTTTTGTCTGTCTGAGGAACTGCTCGGATCTAATTTCCTAAGGACCCCAGGACATCACAGCCAACCCACTAGGACATTATTGCCTTCCCCTGGTTCAGTATGCAGTTCCTTGATGAGCAATTTGCAACCAGCAGAAGGAGCAAAGGCACCTAAGGCCGTCCACAGGGGGTGGAAGAAAGAGGCCCTGTGGTAAGCATTGTGCAGGCCAGATTTCATCTGTTGAAGTGGGACCAGCTTTTTTCCCTTTTCTTCCCAATATAGGCCCTCCCCTGAGGACACATAGATGTTAACTCTGTAATGTCTGAAGTGCCACATAGAAACATAGAATTTGATAGCAGATAAGGACCACTTGGCCCACCTAGTCTGCCCATTTCCCTACCTACAGGATAAGCTGCAGATCCTAGTTAACCAACAGCTTATTTCTTCCTACCTCCCACAAGAATTGCCTTATGTCTGTCCCATGCATTCTTGAATTCCCCCACTGTTTTTGACTCTACGATCTCCTCAGGAAGGCCGTTCCATGCATCTACAACCCTCTCTGTGAAGAAATACTTCCTCACATTATCTCTGAGCCATCCCCCCTCTATCTTCAAATTGTGTCCCCTTGTTCTTGCACATCTCTTTTTCTGAAAGATGCTACCCCCTTGGACTTTGTTGATTCCCTTGAGGTATTTGAAAGTTTCTATCATGTCCCCTCTCTCCCTCTTTTCCTCGAGGTTATACATCTTAAGCTTCTTTAGTCTTTCTTCATAGGTCTTCTGGTGCAGACCCTGCACCATTTTGGTTGCCCTTCTCTGGACAGCCTCCACCCTGTCTATGTCTTAGCGGAGATGGGGTCTCCAGAACTGTACACAGTACTCCAGATGTGGTCTTACCAACTGTCTGTACAGAGAGCCAACAACTTCCTGTTTTCTACTGGTGATGCCTCTCCCTATGCATTCCAGTATCCCCCAACCCTCCCTTACTGCCTTCTCACATTGCTTGGCCACCTTTAGGTCTTCTGATATGACTACCCCCAGGTCCCTCTCCATTGTTGTTGTTGTCAGTATCTCACCCCCCCCATCTATGTCCTCCCTTCCTCCCTCCTCCTCCACTGCACCATCCCACCAGTCTAGCTGCACTACTGCCTGGTGTCACCCAGATGACGGTTGTGCAGTGGAGTGTACAAGCCTCCCTCCCGCTGCACCATCCCACCAGTCTAGCTGCACTACTGCCTGGTGTCACCCAGATGACGGTTGTGCAGTGGAGTGTACAAGCCTCCCTCTCACTGCACCATCCCACCAGTCTAGCTGCACTACTGCCTGGTGTCACCCAGATGACGGTTGTGCAGTGGAGTGTACAAGCCTCCCTCCCACTGCACCATCCCAGCAGTCTAGCTGCACTACTGCCTGGTGTCACCCAGATGACGGTTGTGCAGTGGAGTGTACAAGCCTCCCTCCCTCTGCACCATCCCAGCAGTCTAGCTGCACTACTGCCTGGTGTCACCCAGATGACGGTTGTGCAGTGGAGTGTACAAGCCTCCCTCCCTCCCTCTGCACCATCCCAGCAGTCTAGCTGCACTACTGCCTGGTGTCACCCAGATGGCACGGTTTGTGCAGTGGAGTGTACAAGCCTCCTCCCACTGCACCATCCCAGCAGTCTAGCTGCACTACTGCCTGGTGTCACCCAGATGACGGTTGTGCAGTGGAGTGTCTAAGCCTCCTCCCACTGCACCATCCCAGCAGTCTAGCTGCACTACTGCCTGGTGTCACCCAGATGACGGTTGTGCAGTGCAGTGTACAAGCCTCCCTCCCTCTGCACCATCCCAGCAGTCTAGCTGCACTACTGCCTGGTGTCACCCAGATGACGGTTGTGCAGTGCAGTGTACAAGCCTCCCTCCCACTGCACCATCCCAGCAGTCTAGCTGCACTACTGCCTGGTGTCACCCAGATGACGGTTGTGCAGTGCAGTGTACAAGCCTCCCTCCACTGCACCATCCCAGCAGTCTAGCTGCACTACTGCCTGGTGTCACCCAGATGACGGTTGTGCAGTGCAGTGTACAAGCCTCCCTCTCACTGCACCATCCCAGCAGTCTAGCTGCACTACTGCCTGGTGTCACCCAGATGACGGTTGTGCAGTGGAGTGTACAAGCCTCCCTCCCACTGCACCATCCTAGCAGTCTAGCTGCACTACTGCTTGGTGTCACCCAGATGACGGTTGTGCAGTGGAGTGTACAAGCCTCCCTCCCTGCCTGGAAAAGGAGACGAGCATCCTGTGGCATGTTCAGCCCTAATCCTGCTGGCTCTACTGGGACTCCAGGCTCAGGATGCTAACCTGCGGTGCTAGTGCTGCTGCCACACCATCCCCAGGCAGACAAACGACGTCATTATGTTCTACAGCATGTCAAGTTGTGCGACTCAGTCTTCCAGCAAAGTGATTACCCCTTCCCCCTCCTTTTCGGTGAACCACATCTACCATTTTAAAAAGCATGATTTTTAACTGGAGCTACTGGTACAATCACAGCGAACATGCAGTATGTTTGGGGATTGGCAGGAGTCAACCATAACTTTCTACATAGTCAGAGCTTGGTGATTTCTGACTCTTATTAGCACTGCGCCAGCTCTATTGATGGCAAAGATTTTGTGAGCCCTGATTACTCCTTAATGAGGCAACCGTGTTCGTAAACAGTGATGGAGAAGGGGCAAGATGAAAAACTCACTGCAGTGCATTGCATTGATCATTGCAAGTTCAGTTCCTGACTTGAATAGCCTGCTTAGGATGCAAATGTATGACCTTTAGTGGCAGAGGGTCAATGTATCAACCGTACTCAATGCATTGAACTACTGCATTGACCCCAAAGGTCAAAAATATATTTCCCCCCTGTGCTTTTCTCTGCCAGCCATGTAATATAGTAACAGTAAGTACTACAGAACTGTCAGAATTGCAGTCTGCCACACTGTTAAATCAGTGTATTTGTTGCCAGCACATGCCCAACCTAAGCCCTCTGAGCAAGGAATATAGTCGGTCTTCCCCTTTCCCATGCAGCTGTACTTCTTGTCTGGTGAGAGTTAACACTGCTACCGTAGCATGACTGAGATCTGCAAATTGTTAACTCTGACCAGCAGCAGTCCTGCATTTCAAATCCATGGGCTCAGGAAGTGCAGGGTCAGTGCATTAAAGCATCCTTACTGCTTCACTGTATCACAGTATAGCAAGGTTGCTAAGTTTTTTTTGTTTGTTTTTTTATTTTAGTCTTTGGTAACCGGGTAAGGCCCTCTAGGCACAAGTGCCTGTTTTCAGGGGCTGCCTGGGAGCACTGGGCGGTTAAGTGACTTGCTCAGAGTCAAACAGTATGCAAGTGGAGGTTGTGAGAATCAAACCCAGATCTGGTCTTCTGGATGTACCAAGCTCGTTACTCTAACCTCTAGGCTATACTGCCAGCCCAAGTAGGTGGCACAGGGAGAGGTTATCCCCAGCAGAAAAAAGGAGGTGGTGATATCACTGTACAAATCATTGGTGAGACCCCTCTGGAGTACTGTATCCAGTTCTGGAGACTGCATTTCTGGAAGCACATAGACAGAGTAGAGGCAGTTCAGAGAAGCACAACAAAAGTCATATAAGGAGAGACTAGAGGACCTCAGTATGTATACCCTGAAAGAGAGGAGCGAGAGGGGGGATATAATAGAGACATTCAAATACCTCAAGGGCATAAATAAGGTACAAAAGGGTAGCATCTTTTAGAAAAAAGATGTTCAGGAACAAGGGGTCATGATATAAGGCTGGAGAGGGGTAGACTCGGGTAACATGAGAAAGTATTTTTTCACAGAAAGGGTGGTGGATGCATGGAACATCCTCTCAGCGGTGCTGGTGGTGGCAAAAATGGTAGGGGAATTCAAGAATGCATGGGGCAGGCACAAGGGAACCCTAGCAGTAGGAAAGAGAGGGTAAAAGCTGGAGATCAAGTAGGATCTGCAGTATTGCAGTAGGGAGGGAAAATGGGCAGACCAGGTTGGTCAAGTGATTCTTATCTGCCATCAGTTTCTATGTTTCAGTTTCTGTGTTGCCCCACCACCACCACCAGAAAAACTTCATTCCTGCAGTTAATGTTTTAAAGTATTGTGCAGAACATTTTCGCTTCATGGTGGGGGGGTTATACTTTTATGCTTTTTTAAAATGCAAACATTATCCATAACCTTTTACCACCACAGAATGATGACTGAGGTACAAAAACAGTTTTCTGGGTTTTTTTTGTTAGTAAAGGTTTTTATCCTATGCATGGCCGAGGCAGGCTAGGCTCCCCTCAACCCTTTCCTGCTGTCACAATGTGCAGTTTTAAAAAAGACCACAGCCACAAACAGTTACAGATTGCCGTCTGTAATTGAAAATCTAGCCTAGGTTGTGAATCAGTGAGTGAGTGAGAGGATATCACTCGCATGACACGTTATGTAACTCTGAACACTAATGGTTTTGGGACACATTAGCCACCAATCCACCTTCAGTTAGTGGTAGGTCATTTTAACATGTTGCGTCAAAATGAGGGCTACAAATAAAACAAAGGGATTACATTAAAGTGAATTTCCAACCTTTCTGAAATTGGATTTGCACTAAATATTCTGGTGCCTTATATTGGCGTAACAGCATCTTTTTATATTTTATAAAATGTTCTGCTGTTATTCTAGAATTGGAAGGGATCGCATCTTGCCCCAGGCAGCCAGCAGTCCTTTCCACTTCCAGTCTCGATCTGCGCCCGCGCTCAGGCAGAAATAATGGCGTGTACCCAGGGGAGCATGAGGCGCGCTTATTAAAGTCTATGAGGGGCAGTTTTAACAACATTTTATATCGCCATTTGGCCTTGATTACTTCCAGATGGACATTATTATATATAAAAATGTTGTAAAACTTCCCCATAGACTTTATGAGACTCCTGCGCTCTCACCGGTACACGTATTACATACCTGAGCACAGGGGCGGATTGATAGACCGGGAAGTGGAAGGGACTGGCTGGCTACCTTGGGGGGGGGGGGCAAGATACAATCCCTTCTACTTCTAAAATAACAACAGAAAATGTTATAAAATATAAAGAGACAGTATTTTGCCGATATAAGGCACCAGGATATGTAACCTACACCTGAATCCTGCTAAATCACTTTAAATTAAATTAAAAACATATTGAAAAAGACTGTCCTGGTGGCGCAGAGTGCTGAGGCGCTTCAAGCACCTTACCTCTTCCACGCCAGTGACCTGGGTTCGGGAACAAGCTCGGGCTCGACCAGGGAGGAAGGGCTGAGAGAGGATTGAGCACCCATTAGGCAGCTCTCCTCTCCCAGATTGGGAGGTAAGGCCTTCCTGGCTCTTGGCTGCCACCGAATGGAGGCTTGGTGGTAGCATTGGGCAAATGGGGGGCTGGCGCTAGGCCGGATGGGTGGAGTGGGTTGCCTGTTCCGGAGTGCATGCATGCCTCCACACGCATGCCCGTTCATGTTGCTGGGGCCCCGGGACGTAAGGGGGCCAAAAGGAAAAATGGCAGTCACAGGCTTCATGAAGCCCTGCCTGCCCACCCTTGCTCCACCTTGCTGCCAGTCAGCCGACCCACAAGTCTGGACACTGGGTCTCCGGGTGGGGGGAGGATGGCCCTACCCTTTACTGGCCCAACACAGGGGGCAATCTGTGGGGGACATGGGGCTTGGTGGACTGGAGAGGCAAGTCGCTGGGTGAGGGGGACAGGGACAGGGCTGAAAACGTCATCTGTGATGCACCCGAGGATTAAAACCTTGATTAAAAAAAAAAAATATTGAAAATAGAAATAAATTTTGAATTGACATTTTGAACATAGATATTCTTCAGAAATTATCCGTAATAAAAAGTAAGCATAGTTATTAAAGAGGTAGGAAGAATGCTTGGGTATATTTGTAAGGAAGGCAAATACATTGCATCCTCTATTATCTGCCACCCTCCTTATCTGCCAGCCTGACCTCGGCACTGTTCTCTCTCAATGGAAATTCCCTCCACCACCCTCTCTGTCTGCCATCTGCCAGCACTTTCTGGTGTACAGGCTGTGTCTTTCTCATGTTATTCTTCCTCTATCATCCGCCATGTCACTGACACTGATGCAGTGCATTATGGTCCCAATTTATTTGTAGTTGTAAAAGTCTTAATAAGAAATATTTTACAGTACACTGCTGAAAACTGTGTTACCTTTGAGAATGGTTATGAGGTTTTTGACAACAACATTGATGAAATTGTCAGGGGTAAAGAAAAGGAAGATTTCATATTAGAAGCAAGAGTGGATTTTAACATTGTTTTTCCTTGTCTGGAGCCTGGACTAGTGCAGCTACAGTAGCACTCTACTTGTCCAGCTTGACTAGTGCAAGTTTTCAGTGGCAGTCAGTGATGTTAAAAAAATTTCCTACTTTAGCAGGCTCTAGTCCTTATGTAAATCTCTCTCATTGTTTCAGATGGGCAGGTATTATTAACAGCTCTTTAAGAGCTGCAGTTACCGGGCACCTGGCAGTGCAAAGTGGGACCCCACAAAAGAGTCAATGTGAGTTGTTGTCACCCCATTGTTAGGGTTTATAACTACTGCAGTGTCCAAGCTTTGATCAGGGGTGGAATGCTGTTAAGTCATTCACTTTCAGTATTCTGAGTTTGGGTCTCCATGTGTGTGTTGACGTGCACCACATTAGGTTTGTTTACACCGACGACTTTGCATCACATCAACCCATGCACACAAGCTGATGTGCTGCAAAGCCAGCTGTAAGTGCACTTCGGATCCCTTTTCTGCCATGGCTCAATTGTGGGTACCCATATCGAGCAAACATGTTAACTGGCATTGTAAACCCTTTGATGCACTCTTTACAATGGGACGCCTTCTGTCCCAGTGTCTCCCAGCATCCTCCCCTGAATTTACAGCCCCTCCTCGGAGCGACCTGCAGCACTGTGAGGGTGGGCTGTGTAAACACTAAATCGATAGAGCAGCAGTCAGCTGAGTGGGAAGGGAGCAGTGTAAATGCAAGAGCGCTGCGGCCATGTAAACACGGTTGTTATTGAGGCCAGTGTCCCTCATTTGCCCACATTTTAAGTGTCATTGCCAAATATTTCAGTGACAAAATGTTAAATGATATATAGTGTCTGCCATGCAGGTGGTGGGTTTTATCCCAGTGTAACCCCCCTGCAAATGGGGGTTCCCAAAAGACTTCCAGGAGCTTGCTTGAATGCTCCAAGCCTGAATGGTGTTTGGCATTTAAGCCATTTATCAGTGAGTGTTTTTAGAGCCTCTGGTACTGTCTCTTTAAGAGCTGTCTGCTTGCAGACATAATTAGTTTGTATGGGGGACTGTGTCTTCTCTGAGTACCACTGAGCTGCTGCCAATTCACTTCATTTTGCAGTCACTAGGAGTGCAAAGGAACCTATCTGAAAGATGTAACTGTTTCCAGAAATTATTTAGAGTAATAATGAAATTACAGTTTGTCTAACCTCTTTCTTTGCAGTCAGAACTGTGTCTGCTAGTTCCCCATTCTAGTTTTGAACTGCTGAACTGGACCAATCAGTGGGGTAAGCTAGCTCTAAAATGGTGCCTTGGACGAATCAGAACTTGGACTCATAATCTGAGCCAGCCACAAGAGGATTGTATGGGCAGTGACTCTGGGAGATGTAGTTTAGACTTCAGTGCCTTTTGGACCAACAGCAGCAGTCTATTGTGAGTGACAGCCAATCCAGTCAAGAACTGGGAGGAACTCAAAGGAAGTGCCAGTTTTGTCAGTTGGAGTTTCAGTTGAGCTTTGGCAGTGAAGAAGGAAGGAGCCCTGTGCTTTTCAGTGTGCAGTTTTAGTCAAAAACGGTGTAAGGCCCAGAGCTCCGTCTGCAGCCTTGTAACAGCTTGTTAGGACTGAATCGGTCCTGTGGAAAGAATCAAAGGATCTCTGAAGAGTAGAAACCAGGCTCACCCTGTAGAAGACTGGAGGAATTGCTGAAAATTGCACTCGGTCTGTCAGGAACTGAATCTGCTATGTGTTCTCCTGGTATTGTGCAGTAATTACGATCGGATACAGATGCAGCCTGCCTGGTATAGTGCTTTCTTTTATATGGATGTGTGAAGAGGTTTGTGTACCTCAAGTGAGCCCTGCTGACATTGAAGGACCCTATCTTATTTGGAGGTCGTGAGTACTAATTCAGGGTCGCCCTGTTGAATTGCCACATTAAATCCAAATGGAATTACTGTACTGCTGACTGTTTAGTTCTCCTTTTCTCTGTGTGAAAGGGCCCCTACCAGCTGCCACGGTTTGACTAGCCACTAGGGCTTGGGTACCAGGGACAGTAACTGATAGGGATAGGCCTGTGCACAGAGCCATAGGTAGATTATTAGAGTGATAAGCTAATTAACCTGATTTCCCCCTGTCCTTGTTATATCCCCCTAAATAAATCAGAGCTGCTTGTTTCAGCAAAGTTATACTGCCTGAGGTATTTGTCTATGTTAAAGTACTGTACTGTGATTGTTGCACTGTATCTCATTTCACAGGAGGTCCCAGTGCCGGAACCAGACCTGGGGGTAAGTGTATACTGTGAAGGTAATTCTGATATATTGTGTGGGCCACTAGTGGGAAGAAAGGGGGTTGCAGTGTCCCAGAGGCTGTGACCAAGTTAGTTTAACTATTGCAAACCCTGACCTCTGGGTGGAGGCACCCGCCATTGATCCAGGCCCTCAACCTGTTAGGGCAATCAGGCAGGGAGTAGCCCCGGGATAGCGCCATCTAGGGTTACATCTTGGAGGCTCACCGCTGGGATTGTGTGTCCTCTAGTGGCCATATTTAATAACCACTGTTAAGAAAAAATGGGTACCTGACAGAAGTGGCTGTGCACCGGCTGGTGGAGGTGTACTGGGAGGAGATCGACCCCCAAAATGCTATGCTTATCCTGGACATCCCCTGGGTATCAATACGGACACTGTGCAGGGAGTACTTTCCAAGGTGGAAGGTTTACAAAACCCTGTGGTGGTGGGTCGGCATGCTAATCTGCTCACCCACACTTTCCTGGCCCTAGTAGAGTTTAAGGATCCCATAGATAGCTCCAAAGTGCCACAGACCATTACCCCAGAGGGAGCCCTCACTGCTTGGAGAGTGATAACTAAGGACAGTAAAGACCCGGTGGGGAATCAGCCCCCACCACTATCTGAAACTTTGAGGAGAAATTTGCTGAATGGTTGCTGGGAGAGGGGAAAACTGTGGAGGACTTGAAAAACTATTCTGCCACCTGGGGGTGTTCCTCCCCAACACCTCTCCTGCTCCAGTGCCCGTAATGGTGGCTGAACCAATGCAGACCCTATTTCTGCACCTGCCATTAGTCACGACTCTCACCGAAGGTTGAGGATCTTCTCGGCACCTCCCCACCCCCAAGGAGGATGACTGGGAGACCTGGATAGACTATGTTGCCCTCAAGTGCTAGAATGGCAATGCTCAGAAGGCTAAAAGCTTAAAGAGGGTTAGTGAGAGCCTCCGAGGTCCTGCCCTGGCTACCATCCGTAGCAAACGGGCCAGTAACCCTGAAGCGACTGCACAGGCCTATCTTGAGGCCTTGGAGAATGTGTGATGGGAGCCCAGATTCTGATGAGGACCTATGGTGGAGAGTAAGAAATGCACAACAGTACCAAGGGAGTTGTTGTCTGTGTATGTCTCTCGGTGGAAAAATTGTTGCAAGAATGCCTCAGAAAGGGTAGTTTGCCAGCGATTGAACTGGACCGAACCAGACTGGACAGAATCCTAAGTCTGCCCCCTCTCAGAACTGCTGTTGCTTCAGTTACGCCTGGCAGATCGACTGGAATCCCCACCCTCCTATGATGAGTTAATGAGAGAAATTCGAGGAGTTGAGAAAAGACGACCTCGGGAGGGACCTGCACCAATAGCTGCGGCTACGACCCGAGTGACTGAGGGTGACCCATCAAGTGAAGTTCAGGGGCAGAGGTTAGCAGTCAATGAGTGCTCTGACAAGGAAAAAGATATGTCACAATGGGGCGAACTGTTGAGAGAGATCCGGGAATTCAAAAACAGTCCTTTATGAAGGCCACGCCTGCAAGTACGGCCCTGACCTATATCTGACTGCATCTACAGTGGGGTGGGGGGTACCCACCCATGTATCTCCTGCTGATAACAGCTCCAAACTCAATTCCTTGACCATGGAAGTGGAGAAACATGCGAGATGTCTCCAAATGCTTATCACGCGCAGACAGAGATGGCACCCAGGTTTCCAGTTAGTAATACCCCGCCCTGGCTCTCAGTGTGGCTCCGCCAGCTCAAACTCCAGAAAGTATGTTTTGCTATAATTGTGGGAAAGATGGGCACATGAAAAGGGAATGCCGGTCCCCAAAAGACACTGACAAAGTTGCATATAGGCTACAAGGAGAGCTGGAGAACAAATCAGTGGTTAAGAGGTACACGAAATGATCCCAGTGAGGGCACCAAAATGCTAACTCACGTCCTTTGTGGCAAGGTCAGTTGCCCAGGCCCCACTATCGCCTCTCCAGACTGGTCCAGAATAGTGGGTCCTCCATGGAGACCACTGTAAAGGTAAATGGAGTGTCTACAAGAGCTGTATTAGACAGTGGCTCCCAAGTGACAATTATGTTCCAGGATTGTATCAGAAGCATTTGTCAGACGTACCACAACCATTAGAAGGACTGCATGTATGGGGGTTAAGTGAGAAGGCCTACCCTATTCCGGTATATCCGAATTTGGCTGTCTTTCCCTCACCTCGGCTGGAGTGGCCGAACAAGTAGAGACCCTAGCCTTAGTGTGTGCCCCCACTGGACTGTATAGGATGGTGTCCCTTTGTTGATTGGAACAAATGCTCATATGTTCGAAGGCTGGCACAGTTGTGTTATGAAAACAGGGTCAAAGATTAGTAGAGCTTTAAGAGTTCAGGCTTAATTAAGAAGGCCTATGAGGCACAGAGAGATGCTGAAAAAACAGAACCAGAGGAACCGGTCGGAATTGTATGGAAGAAGGATCCTGAGTCTCTGATCCTGGCGCCAAATGCCCAGTGTACCTTACAGGAGAGGTCCGTATCAGAAAGGATGTTAAGAATAAAATATTAATGTTGGATGCACCAGGCGATGGAAAATTGCCAGAGGGACTGCTGGTCAAGCCTAGTATTTTGCCCGCTAGAGCCCATGCTTATGCCAGAAGAGTAATGGTCAAGTTCATAATGTGTCTGAAAGAGACATTCGAGTAAACAGAGGTTGCATCCTGGCTAATGTGCATTGTGCAGACACTGCAGTGCTACCCAGCAGCAAGAGTTCAAGGAAGAATGACAGAGTAACGCCTGACTTGTTTGATTTCGCGACCCCGCTGCCAGCTGAATGGAAAGTGAGGATCAGTGAGAAGCTTGCCCAGAGAGACCAGGTGTTTTCTTTAAGGAATGGGATGTAGGATGCGTGCAAGGAGCTGAGCACAATATCCGGCTGCATGACGAAAGACCATTTCGTGAGAGGTCTCACGCCTGGCACCTGCTGACATAGATGATGTGAGACGGCATCTGCAAGAGATGTTAGCTGCTGGTGTAATACAAGAATCCAGAAGCCCTTATGCTTCCCCATTGTGGTAGTGAGGAAAAGAATGGAACAGTAAGGATGTGTGTGGATTATCGCATCTAAACCGCGGACTATCCCTGATCAGCACACACAAAGCCCGCATTCAGGATGCTTTGGACTGCAGCCGAACGGGAGCAAGATGGTTTCGTGCTGGATCTCCGTGAGTGGTACTACAGATCCCATGGCCCCAGAGGACCGTGAGAAGACGGCCTTTCATCTGTCCGCTATTTCTATGAATTCATGAGGATGCTCAAGGGATTTAGGTGCCCCAGCCACTTTTCAACCATTGATGGAGCATGCAGTGGGGACATGAACTCACTAGAGTGCCTGGTATATCTAGATGATGTTATTGTGTTTGGCAGCTCACTGAGGAACATGAGAGCAGATTATTTGAAGGTATTGGACCCGACTGGAGGACTTTGGCCTTAAACTGTCCATTGATAAGTGTCAATTCTTTCAAACATCAGTAAAGTAAGGGGACACATAGTATCCACCGAGGGAATAGAGACCCACCCAAGTAAAAGTTGAGGCCTTGACTACCTGGCCACAGCCCAAAAATCTAAAAGAACTGCAAAGATTCCTAGGATTCTTGTTATTATTCGCGCTCATCAAGGACTATTCAAGTGATCCGCCTTTACTTAACCTCACTCAAGGGTATCCCCAACCCAAAAAAAAACTAAAGTCAGCGTCCTCAAGACTGAAAGAGTGTATTTCTATCCGAGGAAGTATTTGGGGCCCACTGACCCTGATTGTGAGACCGCTTTTCGCGAGATCATATCAATCTCACCCATGCTCCAGTACTGGCCCATGCCGATCCAAGAAAACCTTACGTCCTGCACACTGATGCTAGCTTGCAAGGGTTGGGGGCTGTGTTGTACCAAGAGCTACGAGAATGGCCTGAGACCAGTGGCCTTTGCCAGTAGAAGCCTGACCCCATCCGAAAGAACTATCCTGTACATAAGTTAGAGTTCCTAGCTTTGAAGTGGGCTATTGTTGACCAATTCCATGAGTACTTGTATGGAGCTAAAATACTAGTAAAACTGACAATAATCCTTTGACCTATGGCAGACCTCAGCTGTTGATGCCACTGGCCATAGGTGGCTTTGCATTATCTACATATGACTATGCTCGATCACCGAGCAGGTCTGAAACCACATAGATGCTGATGGTCTCTCCGAGGCCTGTTCCCCAGAATGATTGGGTCCGATTGGCAGAACCCGACATTCGGGCACTCTGCCGGAAGTTTCGACAGGGAGGAACAAATGTCCAATGGACGAGGGACTGCATGGTGGATTGCTTGGGGAGCTCTGAGAATTGCATACCGCTGCTTATTGCCACTTTTCTGCAATAGACATTGCGCACCGCCTCAGCTGGACAACGACAGTATTCGCGAAGCTCAACTCCGCGATCCCATGATCAAAGCAGCTTTTAGAAGCCCTCATGCAGGAAAAGATGTGTCCAAATTACGCTCCACTGATTTGAGAACTGCACTGTTATACAAAGAAGGTCCTAAGTTGAAACTGATCAATAAACTGTTATACAGAGAAACAGTAGACAGAGGGGGACAAGTAGACAAACAACAACTAGTGCTGCCCACTGCCTTTCGAGACTCAGTACTGAGGTCCTTGCACAACCACATGGGGCACCTCGGTATAGACAGAACACTTGACTTGGTGAGATCCAGATTCTATTGGCCTAAGATGGGGGCTGATGTGGAGCAACACATTCGAACTTGTAGTCGCTGCTTACAGAGGAAAGCTTTGCCCCAGAGGGTGCTGCCCCTGTTAACATCACCACCAGTGCACCCATGGAGCTGGTCTGTATTGATTTTCTGAGTTTGGAGTCAGATCAAAGAAATATCAGTAATGTGCTGGTGGTCACTGACCATTTCACGAGATATGCCCAAGCTTTCCACCAAAGACCAGAAAGCATCCACTGTAGCCAAAGTACTTATATAAAACTTTTTGTTCACTATGGGCTCCACAAAGAATCCATTCTGATCAAGGGAGAGATTTGAGAGTCGCTCGATCAAAGAGATGCTTTTCTGTGGGGAGTGCGAAAGTCCAGAACCACTCCTTACCACCCCCAGGGGACCCACAGCCTGAACGTTTCAACCGCACTTTGCTAGATATGCTAGGCACCCTGCACCCAAAGGACAAGCCTCAGATGGAGCTAAACAAATTAGCACCCTGGTACATGCTTATAACTGCACCAAAAGTGATGCCACTGATTCTCCCCTACCGCCTGATGTTTGGAAGAGAAGCTCACTACCAGTAGATGTGTGTTTTGGGGTCTCTCCTGAATGGGGTTCAAGCTGACAACTATTTACAGTATGTGCAAAAGTTAAAGGCCCAGCTAACTCATACGTACCAACTGGCTCAAACCATGGCTGCCAAAAGAAATCTGGCCAACAAAGAAAGGTATGATAAAAAGGTGAAAGCACAGGAACCCAGGAGGGAGATGGGTATTGCTAAGAAATCTGGGACTGCATGGCAAGCACAAGATTGCTGACAGATGGCACCATCTCCCTCACATTGTAGTGGGCAAACTAGATGATCTGCCAGTGTACAAAGTAAGGCCTGAGAATAATTCAAAAGATGTAACAACAATGCATAGAAATCATTTACTGCCCATTGGACAAATCTTAATTGAGTCTGAGCCCCTAGAAGATGCCCCCTCTGGACCAGTGACTAGAGCTGCTGCTAAGAAAAGTTCAAGAAAGTCTGCACCTACAGAAGCAAAGTTAAAGTGTTCCCCTCCACAAGTCCCAGTTGAGCATGACTGTCAGTCCATATCGGAAGAAAGTGAGAGTGACTTTGAATACTATCCTTCTTACTGAACTGAGTCAATTGTTTCGGGCAATCCCCAGTCAATACTGGAGATGAAGCTGGGCCTTCTGGACTGTCTAAGCCCCCAGCTTCATCCCTGGAGCCAATGCTCCCAGAAAGTGAAGTGCAAAGCATCAGATCAGATGAAATGGAATCATTGTGCATGGTTGAACTGTTTGAGCTTAGGAGGAAATGATAGATTGGGGCAGACTGGTGATACACCCGAACAAGAAGAGTATTTTGAGTGCCCTGACAGTCCACTGCCAGTGTCCGAAAGCTCTCCATGCAGCCAAATGTTGTGGACTCAGAAACTGTAACTCCTGGAGCTGAAAGTGCCCCAAGTTCTAGCCTCTCTACCCCCATGGAGACTCCCTGACAAGTGAGGACAATGCTGAAAATGAGGCTCAGAGTGCAGAGACTATAACAGTTCCCCTAGAAAGACTGGTTGAGCTGTAAAGCCTGTGGTGCACCTCAGTTATGATTCACTTGGGAGGCCTGTGGACTTTGCTCTCAATGTTGTCCATAAAGGAGTGATGTGTCCCAGCTCATTGCCCAAACTGAGCATCAGTGCTAACCCAAGTTACTTGTGTTGTCCTCTAATATGGTGCCCTTGCCCCATCCAGCCCCAAGGTAACTGATAGGAAGGGCCCTCTCTTCAGGTTTCATGTACAAGAGGTAATAACTTGAGTTATGGTACAATGTGTATGTAATACTGTGTAAAAGTGGACGTACTGCAGTGTTTCAGAAATGTGTTCTTGGTAAAATGATATATTGACTGATGATTACATATACGAGCTTAATGCAAATGTATATGGTTGCAATTGAAACTTATAGGTACTTGCTTGGCGGACGTCAAGCTTTCCCAAGCCAGGAAGGGTGTAACCCCTGCAAATGGGGTTCCCAAAGACTTCCAGGAGCTTGCTTGAATGCTCCAAGCCTGAATGGTGTTTGGCATTTAAGCCATTTATCAGTGAGTGTTTTTAGAGCCTCTGGTACTGTCTCTTTAAGAGCTGTCTGCTTGCAGACATAATTAGTTTAGTATGGGGGACTGTGTGCTTCTCTGAGTACCACTCGAGCTGCGGCCAATTCACTTCATTTTGCAGTCACTAGAGTGCAAAGGGAACCTATCTGAAAGATGTAATTGTTTGCCAGAAATTATTTAGAGTAATAATGAAATTACAGTTTGTCTAACCTGCTTTCTTTGCAGTCAGAACTGTGTCTGCTAGTTCCCATTCTAGTTTTGAACTGCTGAACTGGACCAATCAGTGTGGGGTAAGCTAGCTCTAAAATGGTGCCTTGGACAATCAGAACTTGACTCATAATCTGAGCCAGCCACAAGAGGATTGTATAGGCAGTGACTCGGGAGATGTAGTTTAGACTTCAGTGCCTTTTGGACCAACAGCAGCAGTCTATTGTGAGTGACAGCCAATCCAGTCAAGAACTGGGAGGAACTCAAAGGAAGTGCCCGTTTTGTCGGTTGGAGTTTCAGTTGAGCTTTGGCAGTGAAGAAGGAAGAGCCCTGTGCTTTTCAGTGTGCAGTTTTAGTCAAAAACGTGTGTAAGGCCCAGAGTTCCGGTCTGCAGCTTGTGTAACAGCTTGTTAGGACTGAATCCGTCCTGTGGAAAGAATCAAAGGATCTCTGAAGAGTAGAAACCAGGCTCACCCTGTAGAAGACTGGAGGAATTGCTGGAAAATTGCACTCGGTCTGTCAGGAACTGAATCTGCTGTGTGTTCTCCGGTATTGTGCAGTAATTGCGATCGGGATACAGATGCAGCCTGCCTGGTATAGTGCTTTCTTTTATATGGATGTGAAGAGGTTTGTGTACCTCAAGTGAGCCCTGCTGACATTGAAGGACCCTATCTTATTTGGAGGTCGTGGAGTACTAATTCAGGGTCGCTCCTGTTGAATTGCCACATTAAATCCAAATGGAATTACTGTACTGCTGACTGTTTAATTCTCCTTTTCTCTGTGTGAAAGGGCCTACCAGCTGCCACGGTTTGGACCAGCCACAGGGCTTGGGTACCCAGGGACAGTAACTGATAGGGATAGGCCTGTGCACAGAGCCATAGGTAGATTATTAGAGTGATAAGCTAATTAACCTGATTTCCCCTGTCCTTGTTATATCCCCTAAATAAATCAGAGCTGCTTGTTTCAGCAAAGTTATACTGCCTGAGGTATTTGTCTATGTTAAAGTACTGTACTGTGATTGTTGCACTGTATCTCATTTCACAGGAGGTCCCAGTGCCGGAACCAGACCTGGGGGTAAGTGTATACTGTGAAGGTAATTCTGATATATATGTGGGCCACTAGTGGGAAGAAAGGGGTTGCAGTGTCCCAGAGGGCTGTGACCAAGTTAGTTTAACTATTGCAAACCCTGACCTCTGGGTGGAGGCACCCGCCATTGGATCCAGGCCCCTCAACCTGTTAGTGGCAAATCAGGCAGGGGTAGTAGCCCCTGGGATAGCGCCATCTAGGGGTTACACCAGCCTCACCATAGTCACTCCCTCTCCTTTCCCAATCTCCCTAGACACTACTGCATAGGAGGACTCAGATGCCAAAATGAAAGTAGACATAACAGGTGAACCGCACCAGATGTCCAGCACTTTGATGACTAATGAGAAATGAACTAAATTTATTATCATACTATGGTTTTTAAGTATTTTTGTTAACAAAATGTGCACAGATAAAGAAACTGAATAGTTATTACCTAAATGTGGTCCTGTGCTAATTTTCCCATATTTTACAGAGGCAATATAACACACCTCTATTATCCACCACTCTCTATTATCCACCAAAAAGTTGGTGCACCAAAGTTGGCAGATAATAGAGAGTGCATTGTATGTAGGTGTCATTCAGAAAAGAAGTGAAGGCAACTTGACACAGAAGCTAGGAAATAGAAAAGTGGAGACGGAGGGCATTAAAGGAGAACTAAAGTCAAAATGTGCAAGAAAATATGATCTTACTTTGAGAGGGTTCCTGCAGTAGGTCTTCACATATAGGACTGCACCCCCTGGTGTCAGGTTCCAATGGCAAACTTGTAGATAGCAATCATAAGTAGGGACCGCCCCCTGACGTCAGGTGACGTGACATCAGCCCAGCTATAAAAGGGGCAGTCCCGTGCCCGCCCTTCAGTTCTTTCCAGCCATCACCTCAGTTTGTTTGGCTCACGAGATAGAACAGCGATATAACGCCTGCATGTCCATTGAAGTTTTTTCTTCATACCTTAAATTTTTTCTTCAGTTATTCGACCGATTGTATGTCGACTCATGTCAAGAAGAAGTGCTCGAAGTGCGGAGCCCAAATCCCGCACAGGGACGACCATTCCTGCTGCCTCTTGTACTTAGGCCCCAGGCACAACTCGGATGAGTGTGCCATCTGCCAGGCCTTCAATCAAGCCACCAGGACCAGGCGCAAGCAGACCCTCAAGGCCCACCTCCTTACCTGGCGGCTGGCGTAGAAGGAAAAGGAGCTTGAGGAATTGAGGGAAAGGTTGTCATCTCTGGCCCCCAGAAAAAAGAAGAAGGACAAGGAGAAGCACCGGAACAGGCGTCCGTTGCTACGCGGGAGGCCTGCTTCTAAAACTGTGAGTACTCCTTCTGGTGCCTTGTCCACCTCTTTGGGCCGAGCACCTTCTTCTCCCCCTCCTGCTGAGGTGAGCGGGCAGTTGGGGGAAGCCTCTATCGAGGTTTCTGTTGTGTCTCCTCCAAGCACCACCGATAAGTCTCCCCCCGACCCTGTCGACGGGGGCATGGCTTTGACCGATAAGTCTAGCGGCGGCCCTTCCACTGCCACTAGCCCAGTTAGGGCTGATCAGTTGGACGGCGGATCCTCCGTCACCCGCCCAGACTCTTCTCACCTGTCAGGCTCCCATGAGGCCCCTGATGCCGGCCAGAGTGTGGTATCGAGAGATCCTACATCCCTCCGGGTCCTGCACCCCAGGGATTCACCACCCGATCCTGCTTTGTCCCTGTCGACAGGATCTTTGTTTGACCTTTCGTTGGGGTCCCTTCCTGGACTTCCCACTTCACTAGCTCTGGTGCCTCCTCCGGACAACAGTCCGCCGCTGGCTAAGGATCCTGTTATGGAGCCCCCCCCCCCGGGACCTTCGGGGGCCCTCTCGGATCCCACACCACCCTGTGGCCCTACAGCATCTCCTCTGGTAGGTCCAGTCAAACCTCCTGGCTGTTTTCCACAGCCAGACCCCCAGGCACCACAACCAGGTGGCCCGCCGTCAGCTCCTTAGTTCCCGACGCCAGGCCACGTCCCTCTGACGCTGGGATACCCTGGGTATAACCCTTATGGCTATCTCCTGGATTGCCAGGTTTTCAATACCCTTCGTGGCAATACCCACAGTACCCAGGCTACCCGGGTTAACAGCCTCCTCCTCCTCCAGTGCCAGATTGGGAGACGATCCCCACATGGTGGCAGGATGCCAGGACCCAGCTCATCACGGAGCTTAGGCAGTCTGTGGGAGACATCCCTCTTTCAAGGGGGCCCCTTCCCCACCGATACCCTCCGGCCGAGCAGCGGGTGCTCTACCTGTAGGCTCATCTGGGGTAGACCCTTTCATCCCCAGTTGTTTTGAGCCTTCTGTCACGGACTCTGGTTCCGAGCCGTTGGACCCTCGGTCCCCGGTAGAGGTACCACCCAAGGAATCTCCAAAATCTCCTCCAGAGGATCCTTCCTTTGGGGACCTTTTGCGCACTATTCAGGCAGCAGGAGGTTGGCCTTCCAAAGAAGTGGACCCCCAGCGTAAGAGGCTGGCGGAACACTTGGATCTAGCCACTACAGATCCTCTACCCATCCCCCCTGGAGGGGTCCTCACGAGGATCTGGTGACTACTATCTGGCAGCAGCCATCCTCCATCCCAGCTGTCTCCAGAAAGGCAGATCGTACCTACTATCCCCCGGAAAGGATTCAACATCTCACGACTCATCCCAAAGCTGACTCTATGGTGATCACTGCCGCCCACAACCGGTCAGCGCAACCAAAGAACTTGAGTTCCTCGCCTGCCGACAAGGACTCTTGGCAGCTGGATCAGTTTGGCCGGAAGGTTTATTCCTCTTCCTCTTGTGCCATCTGGTCCCTCAACTATGTTTCACATATGGTAGCATTCCAGAAGGCCTCTCTCTCTGAGCTGAAGAGGGATCTTCAGGAGGTCCAGAATGAGTCACTCCATAATAAATTGCTGGACAAAGTCAGAATGGGCAAGTCGTCTTGTTGTCTTGCTTTGCGTGCAACATATGACTCAGTAGACTGAGTGGCTAGGGTGGCAGCCACGGGGATCTGTATCCATCGCCTTTCCTGGCTTCGGATTGCAGGTTTGGCACAAGCTGTCCAGTCCTCCCTTCTGGACACCCCATTTAGGGGTTCAGTCCTTTTCGGCGGCGACGCCAAAGATATCATTACCGGGCTGCAAGAGAGTGGACGCTCCCTTCGGGACGTACGCTCAATGTACCGGACGGGGCAGAAGAAGTAGCCTTTTTGTCACCAAAGGAGATGGAATAAAAACCAGGGGAAACATCAGGGCAAATGAAGAGCCCCTGGTTCGGGAGCCCAAACTCCCCAGGTCAGGTTCCCCAAGCCGGCCTCTGGAGCAAAAGCTCCCCTCCCCTCGGCGTCTGACTCCTTTCCCCTCCTTCCGATACCTCCAGCGGTCATGGAGGAACTGGTAGGAGGGAGGTTCAGCCTCCACCTGGAGGGGTGGAGGTTCGTCACCGCAGAAACATGGGTGCTTCAACTCATCCAGCGAGGTCACTCGATAGCGTTTTCTGAGATCCCTGCCCCTCATCCTCTGGGACGGTCTTTTTAATTTTATTTTTTTTTATTTTATTTATTCACAAGTCGGATTTACAAACCTTTTGATTCAAAGACTCATTTACAAAGGCACCTCGTCACAGGGAGGGGAGACAACATATTCGTGAAGCGAGACAGTGGAGAACAATACAGGTGAGATACCAAAGAGCATGCAAAGCAAGGCATTTCAGCGAGCAAATAGGTGAGATACAGAAGAGCATACAAAACTAAGCTATTTAGTGCCCCAGTGGAGCACGCAGGTTACAGTTCATGGTGCACAGATTACAACAAGCTTTCGTAAGTGAACTAGCACATACGTAATACTATAAGACACAGATTGGTTCAGAACGGCACTCTTGGAAAGCCCTATAATGGGCATTTACAGCTCTGACTGTCAGTGAGGTGTTTGCTTAGGGCGATTTTGAAGGGGCCGATTTTGGGGATGTTTGTAATGTGCGTGGGTAGAGAGTTATACCAAGAGGGTGCTCTGTGGTGAAAAGACCTTTGGTTGAGCGAGGTCCTAGCTCTAGGCACCTGGAAGGTGGCTTTGGTATTATTGCGGGTGACGACCGGGTGGGAGTCCCGTTGAAGGGGTGTAGTGACTCCCTGAGGGGCAGAGCCCAAGAAGAGCCTTTTTTGCCAGTATACAGGTGTGGTATTGCAGGCGTTCTTCAAATGTGAGTATGTTAGAGGTGGAGTAGAGCTGGCATGTGTGAGTTCTGCTGGGGGCACTGGTCAGGAGTCTGCAGGCTTTGTTGATAGAGGTCTGGACTTTGGTGAGAGCAGTGAGGTCAGCAGCTGCAAAGGTAGGAAGTCCATAATCAACCAAAGACAGGATGGAGGAAGTGATAGCCAGCCGTAGGGCAAACTCAGGGAGGCGGTCTTTGTGGCGGTAGAGGAGTCCGATCCGTGCCTTCATGGCAGTGGACAAAGAGTTAAGATGGGCATGGAAGGAGAAAGCCGAGTTGAAGGTGATGCCCAGGTATTTGTATGTTGATACCTGTTCAAGAGGGTGGAGGGTGCTGGGAACGATGCGAAGGGGAGCATTTCTGGAGTTACTTTGGCGGTGTGCAAAAATCATAGATTTTGTCGTCTTGAGGTTCAGAACCAGACGATGGTCGAGGAACCACTTTTCAGCTTGGCTGAAGGTGAGTTGCAGGGAGCTCTTGAGTGAGAGTGGGTTGGGGTGTGAGGCGATGACTGCGTCGTCGGCGTATAGAATCATTTTGCCTGTGCAGTAGCTGGGGAGGGTGTTTAAAAAGAGACTGAACAATATGGGGCCCAGGATGGAGCCTTGAGGGACCCCGGAGCGTACAGTAGGGCAGTTGATAGGATACCATTTAATTTGACCCATTGGATCTATCCCGGAGGTAGCTGGTGAACCAGGCCAGAGGGCAAGATGAGAAGCTCAGTTGACGGAGGGAGTCTAGCATTGGTGGGTGACACACCATGTCAAAGGCCTTGGATAGGTCAATGAACACTGCCTGGGTGATCTCCCCAGCATCAAGTGCAGAGTGTATTTGGTGGGAGAACTCCAATAGGGCTGTAGTGGTGTTGTGACCAGGGTGGAGGCCATGCTGCGCTGGGCATAGTATGTTGTAGTTGGATAGGTAATCCACGAGTTGGGTGGATACTATTTTCTCCAGGGCTTTGGGGGCAGGGAGGATGGAGATAGGTCTGTAATTGTTTGGTAATGTGCAGTCTCCATATTTATGGATAGGGGTAATTTCAGCCAGTTTCCATGCGCTCAGGAATTGGCTGAGGCACAGGGATCGGTTAAGAAGGTCAGTGAGGGGGGCTAACATGACATCAAGTGTTAGATGGAGTATCCTGGAGTCAAGGGGGTCACAGCTCGGGTTGTGGGAGGAGAGGACTTTTAGGAGGATTGGCTTGGTGTCATGAGGAGAGATGGTCTTGAAGAGAAATGGGGGTCGGGAAATAGCTGGGCGGCTGGCTGCATGGATAGGGTCAAAGAAGTGGGCAGGAAGGCCTGCACTTAGGTCAGAAAATGTTGAGTTGAGGCAGTCAGCAACACGTGGTAGGTCAGTATTAATTGTGCCGTTAATAATCATCTGAGAAGGGGGGGGAGAGCGGGTCTTCCCATTAAGCTCCTTTATGTTATCCCAGAAAGCCTGGGCAGAGCCCCAGGATGAAGTCAAGGCGGTTTGATAGTAACTGGCCTTGGCTTGTCTTATGGCCCAGGTGCATTGGTTGCAAGTGGCGTCATAGGCTTGCCTGTCAGCTGTCCTGCCGGACTCAACAGCAGTGTGCCACAGGTTATCCCGCTGCTTCAGCTGCTGGATCAGAGAGGGGGAAATCCAGGCAGCATTGTGTTTTTTGGAGCGGGTGTTGGTGACAGGGGCGAAGATGTCACAGGCCTTGCAGAAGGCATTGGTGAGGAAGGCTAGAGCAGTATCTATATCTGGTGCGAGGGAGATCGGGGACCAGTCGAGCTGGGCAAGGTACTGCTTCAGCTTATTAATGCTCCCCCCGGGCGGAAGCGGCGACGGGATGTGGTTTTGTATGCAGGATTGAGCATGGGGGGGGACCAGAAGCAGAGAATTGGTGAGTGGTTGCTAAGGGAGTTGGCTAGGACGTTAACAGACTGGATTTTGTGTGGGCGGTTAGAGAGAACTGTATCTAGGAGGGAGCTGGTCCCACTTGATTGGTTAAATCTGGTGGGCCGGGAGACTAATTGAGAGAGGTCAAGGGCTGTAAAGTTGTCCTTAACGTGTGTTGTAGTGGAGCCAAGCCAATTTATGTTGAGGTCTCCTAGGAGAAGCTGTTCAGCCTTATGTGGCAGGGTAGAGAGATAGTCAGTAAGAGAACAGATAGCTAGACTTTCTGCCCGTGGGGCTATGTAGGCGGTTGTGAGGTACAGAGGGCCACGGCCCGGGTCAGGAGTGATTTTTAGGGTGATGGCTTGGGCCCCGTGGTCGAGCTTGGGGGTAAGTAGTGCGTGACCCAGGAGGATGTCATGCAGGTAGACTGCGCACCCGCTGCCACGCTTACCCACATGATCTTCTCTAAAAAGGGTGAAGCCGGGGAGGGAGACAGCAGAGTCTGGAGTTGATTGGGAGAGCCAGGCCTCCACTATGGCAAGAATGTCAGGCGAGTGTTGGGAGACCCAACACTGGAGTGCAGCAGTCTTTGTTGGGAGACTGCATATATTCAATGCGCAGGCCATGTCCGGTAGGGGGCGACGGCGGGGGGTCCCGGTCCAGGGTTAGGGTTGACATTCCCAGAGAGCATGAGGAGTAAGGCGATGAGACAGAGAAAGGGACTGTGGCGGTTTTGGTAGAGGTGCTTGTGCAGATGCAAGGATCTGGAGGGGGCAGTGCAGGGGATGGGTAGGGAGTTAAGGGCAGGTTAGCTAGGACAGAGAGGGGCCACCTTCCATTGTGTACAGGGGGCAGTGGAGTGGGTGTCGGCGGTGGGTGTGGGGGGCGGTGGGGTGATCCAGTGTGTGAGGTGCGTTAGTAGTGAGCAGAAAACAGATGTGAGGGTTATGAGCAATGGGGGGATGTGCCCGAGAAGGCTGAGATTCTGGCAGATGTGCACTTACAGTGGTGCTGGAGAGATTCTTCGCGGGGGGGGGCAGGATCATGAGGAGTAAAGTAACTATACAGAATACTACTAGTGACATATTGGTGTATGGGGTGAGGGAAGGAGATAAGTGTTGGCAGGCAGGACCCCCCTGGTGTTCAGCGAGTATAGCCTGCAGGTGGGAAAGTGGGCTGATTGGTTCTGCACCACACGTGACTACGTATATAAATTAGAGAGCTGACTAAGGGTGGTGGTGGGGGCGGTGGGGAGCTGACGCTCTGCGTCGGCGGAGACACAACACAGCATTCCTGCTCTTCACATTAGTTCCGTCTACCTGCAGTCCGCGCTTGCGATTCGTTGGGGCGGGGAGGGCAGCTCCGATGGTCCCTCGCGACCTCCTGCTGGGCTTGCTGTGGGAAGAAGAGGCAGAGGGTGAGTTTATGTACCCGTACTAGATCCTACCCAAGTACAGAGGGGGAGAGTTGGGAGATTTTACCGCGGTATGGCAAAAGCAGTAATTCAAACACGTGGTACGGCACAAGCAGTAATTCAAACAATCAGAGTGCTGGAGTCAACATTAGGCAGCGCTTACTGTGAGCTCAGTAAATTAATAAAGTAACCGAGTAAACCACTGCTCAGAGAACCATGGGTTGCTGCACGGAGCACAGGCTACCCGGGAGAGTTCAGAACCAAATTAAAGCAACCTTCGTTATTGCTGCACAGAGTACCGTTCGCTGACTGTTAACTAACACAAAAAAAATATCTCCACTTGTGTGGTGACTGTAAAAGCAGGATTAAAGCAGTCAGAAAATATTCAACAGACAGTCGCTGAGTTTGCAGGTTTGTTTAAAAAGTCCCCTTTTTTGGAATTTAAAAAAATGGCACCAAACACACACAGCGTTCCTGCTCTTCACATTAGTTCTGTCTACCTGCAGTCCACACTTGCGGTTCGTTGGGGCGGGGAAGGGCAGCTCTGATGGTCCCTTGCGACCTCCTGCTGGGCTTGCTGCAGTCCACGCTTGCGGTTCGTTGGGGCAGGGGGAGGGCAGCTCCGATGGTCCCTCATGACCTCCTGCTGGGCTTGCTGCAGTCCGTGCTTGTGGTTCGTTGGGGTGGGGTGGGGGAAGGCAGCTCTGACGGTCCCTCGTGACCTCCTGCTGGGCTTGCTGCAGTCTGCGCTCACGATTCATTGGGGCGGGGGAGGGCAGCTCCGATGGTCCCTCGCGACCTCCTGCTGGGCTTACTGAGAACAAGGGATCAGATTCCCATAGTCTTCCAGGAGATATAGGCCCTCCTTTTAAAAGTGACCATAGAACCCGTCCCTCAAAACCAGCTAGGAAGGGGATTTTACTCCCACTTCTTCCTAGTTCCAAAGAAGACGGACCATCTGAGACCGATCCTGGACCTCAGCATGCTCAACCTCTTCGTCGAGTACAAGACATTTAGCAAGCTGACCATTCAGGGACTTCTCCCCCTGCTCCAAACAAATTCTTGGCTGTGCTCTCTGGACATGCAGGATGCCTGTCTGCATATCCCTGTCGTCCCAGCCCACCACTGCTTCTTCCATTTTACATCTCATGGGAACCATTTTCAGTTCAGCGCACTCCTCTTTGACCTTTCCTCGGCCCCCCAGGGTGTTCGCCAAGTGTTTAGCGGTGGTTGCGGCGTTTCTTTGCCACCAGGGCATTTACGTGTTCCCATACCTGGACGACTGGCTCCTCGCAGCACCCTCTCTGAACAGCTTGAAAGAGTCTCTTTCTTTTATTCTGAGCTTGTTTGCTCTTCTGGGTATCACAGTCAATTTGCCCAAGTCCCAGCTAGTACCATCTCAACGGCTCCAGTTCATTGGAGCGGTACTATACACTGTTCAGAGCAAGGCTTTTCTGCCATTGCATCGAGCTGAGACCCTAGTTTCTCAAGCCGCTTTCGTGGCCCAGGCTCGGAGGATCCCAGCACATGCTGTGATTCGTGTTTTGGGACTGATGGCAGCAGCCTTTCCCACAGTCCCCTTGGCCAGACTTCACATGAGGGTCACCCAGTGGTCTCTTCGAGTCCAATGGGACCAGAGGATGGATGACATGAACCAGATGGTCGTGATCTCCAACAGCCTTCAGAGAGATCTTCGCTGGTGGCAAGATCTTTCCAACCTGTTACAGGGAGCCCCTTTCCATTCGCCTATCCTAACCCAGACCCTTACCATGGATGCCTCAGACCTGGGCTGGGGAGCCCATCTGGGGGTTCACAAGACACAAGGGTCTTCGTCCGACCAGGAGCTTCTGCTCCATATCAATGTTCTGGAGACCAGAGCAATTCTGTACGCCCTTTAGGCATTCCAGTCCCTTTTATTACCGGGATCACTTCTTGTCCAGACGGACAACATGTCCACTGTCTTGTACATTAATAAACAGGGAGGAACTCGCTCGTACCCTTTCTGCAGATGAGCAATGAGGGTTTGGTACTGGGTGATTCAGCACAGCCTTTCCTTGACAGCAGTCCACGTTCCAGGCGTAAGCAACATCCTGGCGGACAGTCTCGGTCAATCAGTGGCCAGGGCTCATGAGTGGGAGTTAATGCTAGAGGTAGTCGAAGATCTTTTTCTTCGATGGGGTCAGCCAGAGATAGATCTGTTCACCTCCCCATTCAATGCAAAACTACCCAACTTTTGCTCACTTGTTCCTGGGCATGGTGCTTTTTGGCGAGATGCACTATCTCTGTCTTGGACAGGGAGGTTTCTTTATGCCTTTCCTCTCATTCAGAAGGTTCTGGTAAAACTTCAGTAGGAAGGAGCACATTTGATTCTGATCGCTGCTCTCTGGCCCTGCCAGATTTGGTTCCCTGAATTGCAGCATCTGGCACTAGAACCTCCGGTTCCCCTGCCATTATCCCACGATCTTCTGACTCAGGAGCAGGGCACCCTGGTGCATCCAAGCCTTCAGTCTCTCCATCTTCATGCGTGGCACCTGTGGACGTAGTGGCCTCCCGCCATGGTGTTTCTTCGCAGGTTGCTCATATCTTGGTGGAAGCCAGAAAACCTTCTACCAGATCCACCTAGGCCATGAAGTGGAAAAGATTCTCGATTTGGGCCCTAGCCAGAGATTGGGATCCCTTTTCATGCTCGGCTGCTCAGGTGTTAGAGTACCTCACACATCTATCAGAGATGGGCCTGAGTTATTCCTCTCTTAAGGTTCATCTCTCTGCGGTGTCGGCCTACCACCTCCCAGTGGAGGGCAAAACCTTGGCTCAACTGGGGGTTGCCAAAACCTTTCTGAAAGGCATCCTCCACTTAAAACCTCTGATCTGGAATCCTTGTCCTCCTGGGACCTGTATTTTATGCTAGAAAAGCTAACCTTGCCTCCTTTTGAACCAGCCTCTAGCTGTGACATGTGCTTCCTTACTTGGAAGACTGTTTCTAGTCGCAGTCACTTCCGCCAGAAGGGTTTCAGAACTTCAGGCATTTGTCTGTAAGGAACGCTATTTGATTTTTCATAGGGACAGAGTAGTCCTTCAGACTAACCCTTCTTTTCTCCCCAAGGTAGTTTCAGAAACCACTCTCAATCAGAGTGTCGAACTGCCGGTCTATTATCCACAGCATTCTAACAGGGGGGAATACCTTCTACACACTGTTGATGTGCACAGGATCCTGAGGTATTACACAAAACGGACTAAAGAGGTTCATAAATCCAATCAGCTCTTTGTGGCCTTTGCTCCCCAGTGCCAGGACAAGGCCATTTCCAAACAGACCATTTCTAGGTGGTTGGCTAACTGCATCCACTTCACTTACCAGAAACACGGGAAGTCCCTTCCGGGGGCGGTTAAGGGTCACTCCACTAGAAGTGTTGCTACTTCTGTCGCCTTTTTCAGGAATGTGACCACTGCAGAAATCTGCGCAGCGGCTACATGGTTGTCTGTCCACACCTTCACTAAGTATTACAGTCTGGACATTGCCTCTAGGCGCAGAACTGGCTTTGGTCTTGTGGTTCTGCAAGGCCTGCTTTCATAACTACCAGTTGGCGACTTCTCCTCCTCCTAGATGTACCTCCATTTTATTTATTTTGGACTGCTTGGCATTCAGTCCTATATGTGAAGACCTACTGCAGGAACCCTCTTGAAGTAAGATATTGCAGTTATATAAGACCATACTGTAACAGTAGATCTTCGAGAGAGGTTCCTGCAGTAGGTCTAGTTTCCCAACCACCTTCCCCCTACTCCTGGAATGCTTCCTTCATTTTCATCCTGCCTAGACCTTGGGTCTAGAGAGGAAGCATGGTTCTAGGAGTCTTCGCTCCAATTTTTTCTACTTACCTTTCTCTATGGCTCCAGTGGAAAAGAACTGGAGGGCAGGTGCGGGACCACCTCTTTTATAGTCGGGCTGACATCACGTGACCTGACATCGGGGGTGGTTCCCGCTGATGATTGCTATCTACAAGTTTGCTGTTGTAACCTGACGCGAGTGGGCGCAATCCTATAAGTGGAGACCTACTGCAGGAACCTCTCTCGAAGATCTACTGTTACAGTAAGTTCTTATGTAATTGCAATTTGTGTAGAGTGTTTTGATTTGTAGGTATACTCCTAGTAAGGCCTTCCCTTTATTTGCTGAAAGGAGTTTTTTCTAATTTTGCTTGCTGCTTTTATGGCCCCTGGGGATCTCCATATTGGCATTTCTAATGGCCTTTCTTGTTCCTACAATGCCTCCTGTCCCATATGACTGTGATGTATCCAGGACCATTGATTCAGAGAGTAATAACTGCTGCAGTAGCATCTACAGTATGGGCCTGAGATTCTGGATTCAACTAGATAACTGTCTAATCCAAACTTCTGTTTTTTATGCATGTGTCTAGATCTAGTCAGCAGAAGTGAATGTTTTGTTTTTAAAGGCTTTCATTTTATCAAACTACACACAGCCCTTAGCAATGCACACAAATCACACAAGGTCACAAATGCCACAGATGCTACAATTAATGAAGACTCTAGCTGTTTCCTTGCAGAATGGCCCACTCAATTATCCCTCAGGCATTTGCCATGTGCTTAGAACTCCCTGGACAAGGAGAGTTAATTAACATAACAGCTCTGCTAAAAAGACAGCTCTTGTTGAAGTAATGGTCCAGGACACATTGCAGTCACATGGGACAGGAGGCATTGTAGGAACAAGAAGAGCCATTAGAAATGCTAATATGGAGATCCCCAGGGGCCATAAAATCAGCAAGCAAGTTTAGAAAAAAACTTCTTTCAACACGTAATGGGAAGGACTTACTAGGAGTTCACCTACAAATCAAAGCATTCTACACAACAGATTTTTTTGTAAATTTTGGCTTTAGTTCTCCTTTAAGTGAAAGTTAGGGGTTGAAGAGCTGATATGTCATGAAGTAGGGTCTAATCAGTGGGAAAAGTTAGTCATCCCGGGCCTCCATTGGCATGTGGCATGGGGGTACTCTGGGGCTAGGATAGGGTTACCATCTTTTAAGAAGCCCAAGGTGGGACATTTCTTACTGAAACAAGATTTTTCGCAGGACAGTACGTAACCTCGACCAATGCAACAGACGTGTTTTCTCTATATAATCAGAATTAAGGCTAAGTATTGTAGTTTCTTAGTTGCTTCTATGGTTTCTTATCATTTTAAGGTATTTTAGTTAAGATACGATAGTTTTCTACAACATTTAGTGGACAATTAGAACATATTTTTATTACTACAAAGTCAGGACATGTAGTATTTTTCATGTTTTTTTGCAGGACACAGCTGCCCAGATCAGGACTGTCCTACGAAAATAGGGACAGGTGGTAACCCTAGGCTAGGATTTTTGGTTAAACCTGGGGGAACCCTTCATTCTTACGGTTAGTGATGGAAGACTAGTATGCCGGGGAGCACAGTGTCATGAAATGTCTTTAAAGAGCAGCTGATGTGATAATTTTATGCCTTGGAGCGCCTGTCTGAGAAGCTATGAGACCCACCCCCCTTAACACGCACAATGATCTGAAGATTTAAAGAACTGCATGTTTATGCAGGCACTGCCTTGATCAGGCTTCTACTCTTTTAACAGCACTGGGTTGCTGTTCCCTAGTTCACATCATCAGAACACTTACTTTGTGGGTACAGGTGCAGCTGTCAGCAGTGGTTCCAATTCAGAGAGGTAGTTAGATCATAATTGCAGTTAAGTTGAATAATAACCAATCCATTACTTAAAATACTGAAATTACAGTATGCCTTACTTAACTCCTCAGGTAGACAGTTCCTTGTCATCTGTTGCCTGCCCTGAGTGTGCCAGCTGTTCAGAAACACATTTTACAGCTCTTCAGTAGTAGTAGTAGTAGTAGTAGTAATAATTTTTATTCATTTGATAAATGAACATGTTAAAATTCCCATTGAACGGGTGGGAAACCCATTTACTAGGGGCACCATACAGTCATCCTGGTTACATAATTATTTATTTATTTATTTATTGAATTTTAGTAACCGGGTGAGCCCACTGGAACATTGCAGTCCCTTTTTCAGGGGCAACCCAGGGAGAGCAGTACAGAAAAATACAGTGCATTTACATTTACAGGTTACATTGACATGGGTTACAACTATTTCCAGGATAACTGGATAACAAACTATGGTCATTACATAAGTTGCGCGGTAACAAAAATAGGCTGACATAGTACTGTAACGTCATGTGCATGTTACTCATTCAAGGAATGAGTTAGACTTACAGAGGACTAGTTCCATAAGGTAGCTTGCTGTACAGTTAGGAAGACCAGAGGAAATTCATCTAGAGCAGGCACACACAGAGGAGGCAGAGATTTTTGGGAAGAAGATAAAATTATCTCAGTGATCTGATGGTCCACATTTGCCCTGTGGGGCATCAGTGCCTGGTTTCATAGATGTTATGGAGGCATACTGCATCTCTGCTGAAACACAGTGGCTGTTCCACTATTGCGTATTGCTTCACCTTACAGCATCCCTTGTCCATTACCATCTGGGTTATGCCCACCTGAGCTATAGATGGTACAATACAGAGCACAGCAGGTTGCATCGGTGTCAGATGTTACAGAGGAATGTTACATAACAGCAAACAAAGAGCCAGAATTACATTTACAAGTGTGGCTGGGCTCCTCACAGGCAGATCACAGATGATTAGTCCTGAGTATATGAGTGTCACTAGCAAATGTAATTTGACTAAAACATGTTCATTAATGTTGAGGTGCAGCAAGTCAAAGTTAAGTGACTCTTGGAAGTAGAGATGGTATATATGGCTTTTGTATAGCAAACCCAGCATAGAAACATAGACTTTGGTGGCAGATAAGGACTGCTTAGCTCGCCTAGTCTGCCCATTTCCCTACCTATCGGATAAGCTGCAGATCCTAGTTAACCAACAGCCTACTTCTTCCTACCCCCCACCAGAACTGCCTTATGTCTGTCCCATGCATTCTTGAATTCCCCCACTGTTTTTGACCCCATGACCTCCCCAGGAAGGCCGTTCCATACGTCCACCACCCTCTCTGTGAAAAAATACTTCCTCATAGTGCCCCTGAGCCATCCCCCCTCTATCTTCAGATTGTGCCCCCTTATTCTTGCACATCTCTTTTTCTGAAATATGCTACCCTCTTGGACTTTGTTGAGTCCCTTGAGGTGCTTGAAAGTTTATATCATGTCCCCCCCTCCCTCCTTTCCTTGAGGGTATACATATTAAGCTCCTTTAGTCTCTCTTCATATGGCTTTTGTTACAGACCCTGCACCATTTTAGTTGCCCTCCTCTGGACTGCCTCCATCCTGTCTATGTCCTTGCAGAGATGGGGTCTCCAGAACTGCACACAGTACTCCAGATGGGATCTCACCAGCTGTCTGTACAGAGGGATTACAACTTCCTGTTTTCTACTGGTGATGCCTCTTCCTATGCATCCCAGTATCCCCCCAACCCTCCTTACTGCCTTCTCACATTGCTTGCCTACCTTTAGGTCATCTGATATAATTATTGTAAGGTAAAAGATAGCTGCGTTGTGTTTTCTGTCTTCAAATAATTAAAGCCACACATATTGATTTTTCCCTTTGGTTTATTTTCTTTTGCGAGTCCATCAACTTCAAATACATGTATTCTTGCTTCTTGTTGGTGCTTGCTATTCAATTTTTATACAGGGTTTATATAAAGAATTGTTATCTTGAAAACTACCAACTCCCTATTATAGGCCAATCATATAACAAAATAACCTATTAATCTTAGGGTGTGGTGAATAACAGTCAAAGCATAGATATTACCTCATTTCTTGCGCAATATTATAACTGTTTACTACCTTTCTTACACAATCTTTTCTGCTGCACACCTTCCTTTAACAGGTGGATACCATCCTAATAAGGGCACACCACCCTGTTAAGTTTACTATAGGACATCACAGGACATTCAATGTTGAAATGTAATATCATAAGGTAAATTATTGTGAAATCATAAGGCTATCACAAGACTAAGGTGTCACAAGGCAGCTGAGTTATATAGTATAAGAAATTACACTGAAGCATTCTGTTAAAAGGCTGTACTTAAACACTCAGTTAATTATTGTAAACAGTTATGCTGAAATAAAATGTTACACTATAAAAATGTTATACTTCAATCCCCACTTTATGACTCTTTATGATTGGAGATCACAAAAGACGATGTTGCCATCGTAACATTTGTATTTGTCTCATTATGTGTTTTATCTTACGGTACAATAACAATTGTACAATAATAAGAATACAGATTACTGCAATACTGCATATTACCACTACTAGGGTTGGACTAGTACCCAAAGCAGCCGATCCCCAATCCCACAAGGATATAATAGGGATATATGATGACTGTTTTTTTAACAACTTTAGCAGAGGCCTTTTGTTTAAAAATAATTCCTTCTGTTTGTTGACGATACAACAAGGCACCAAGTGTCATTTTATCAATTTTGGGAATTTGAAATGAGGTGGAGTTGCCAAATCAGTGAGTAAATCCAAGGCCATACTGGAACCATCGATATGAGTAACATTTGTTCGGCTATAGGCAGGACGTTCCCTGAGAGTCCAATTTGCAACCCACCAGGTCTTGTCACTACACCCCCATACATTTCAAGGTTGACCTGCGATTACACACCGTGATTGGTTCCATCTCATAGCTTGGCAGTATTTATTTGCAGATGATAAGGTAAATTTACATTGTTTAGGAAACCATGGGGCGGTTGATGTCTCTTCCCCACATATTAAGGTTTCATGTTCTTGTACACACTGTTGTTTAGGTAAGACAACATATTTTGTTCTTCTTAATTGTTTTATTAATTTTAGAACAACAAGGAGAAACATACATGGAACATATTTACAGAACTAAGACTATAAAGCCAAAACATACAGCAACAACACATATGCAGTCTGTAGTATTAATACCATCATACCAGCGGCAGCCAGAGTACAAGCTGTATCACTGGGTCCCTGACTACATACATTGCATCAGGATCTTAAAACTAAACATTGCATGTCATTTCTGCAGTTAAGGGGAAGTAAGATACATTGGACCTACCTTCAATAAAGGGCACTGTGCGAACAAGAGGAGGTACCGCCATTGATTGACAAGGCCTAGGAATCATAAAGCTGCACCATCCAGAGGCCCCACAGGGAAGATATCTCGATATTCCGAAGATGTTATGGTCTGGACCAAAAACGAGGTACTGTTGCTGAGGACAGGCAAGGCATCAGTATTCAGGAAACGATACCTGCCATTGGTCAGCAGGATCCCATACTATAAGCTGGAAGAAAAAGAGAAGGTACCACAAAGTATCTGGACTGAAGATAATGAGGATACTCAACTACAGTATATATCTACAATCAAATCATCTATCAACTAAAGTGTCCTAGTGACAACTATTTACAACAACTGCTGTAAGCATATTTTGCAGAAATATCTGTTAATGATTACTATATCCAAAGCAAATGAGATTACAAGCCTGCTGATCAAAGAGAGGTCAATGAAACATTGCTAGAAGTTTAACAGGAGGAGTCAAAAGGATCTGATTATGAACTTCACCCTCTTCCTGCTCTGGGGTCTACATATGCCATGAACGGGGCCCAACATAAGTGCAGCTTGTCCCTTTGTCCTAAGGATATATGGGAACGTCTGTCTAACTCATATAAGGATGAAAGGGAGGATATGATTTCTGCCATTGAAGGTATGGTTGGGCTTCTCCAGTTACACAAGAGAGAACACTTCACCTGCGTGCATATTAGCATCAGCCATCTAAATTGGGGGAGGAGTGTTGGTAAGCTGTATCCCCAGCAGCATCAGAGGAGCCGCCGGTACAATATGTTGTTTTAGGATTTGACTTGCTAATTGTGCTATAGCTGTCCAGAGGGGTGTTACCAAGGGGCATTCCCATAGTATATGAACAAAATCACCTCCTGGCTGTAGGCATCTCCAGCATTTGTCATGTGGGAGGACTTTGGCCTTGTAATGTATTGTGGGAGTTCTATACCAAAAGTGCATGATTTTATTTTGACTCAATTTACTACGAGTATCCCTGTATGCCGAATGGGCAGTAGTCCAGCACTTTATCCATTGGTTGTCAGATATTTGAATATGCAGGGCTTCCTCCTATCTAGCATTAAGTAAGGATGTTATGTTAGATAAGGTATTTCTTAATAAAGTGTAAATGATGCCTGCTACTCTTCCTGTTTGTAGAAGCCATTTCTGAGTGGGAGAGTCTTCGGTGGTTCGAAGTTTGCCCTGCATTAGAATTGGTTGAACTGCATTCCTTAACTGCAGGTATCACCAGAAGTCTGAGGTGGGGAGATCCCAAAGGTCCTGTAAATATTGAAAGGTTGCAGTTGTCCCTGTGTTAGGGGACAAGAGATCACTGAGGAAATGTCTGCCCCTATCATACCAGGACTGCCAGAATAATGGGCGGCCTTCTATTTGTATATGAGAGTTATGCCATAGAGGGGTGTGAGACAGAGGGTATGGGTGGCTTTTAAGTTTCCTGTGGGCTGCTAGCCAATAGTGAATAGAGGGGCCTATAGTAGGATGCTTCGAAAGGGTGGGGCTTTGGGAGTGCCACAATAAAGAGGCTAGTATGACTGTATGACTGATCTGTTGTTCTATGCTTAGCCATTGGGGGGAGTTAGTAGATATAGGTTGGAACCATTTCAGAGTTTGGGAACATTGGTATGCCATTTTATAGCCTTCCATCCATGGGAGCCCCCAGCCCCCTTGATTCCAATGTGCCCTGAGAGCATTCCGACTATAGCGGGGCCGGGAGGAGCCACAAAGAAAGGAGCCTACCATCTTGTCTAGTTTTTGATACCAGTAACTGGGAAGAAAGAGAGGGATATGGGAAGGGACATAGAACATTTCTGGTGCCATGGACATTTTAAAAGCTGTGATTTTCCCAGCCAAAGTGAGATGTAGACGGGTCCAACATTCCAGGCCTCTCCTGCAATCAGCTAACAAAGGGTTCAGATTGTGATCCCACCACTTATCAATGTTGGCCCCAATCTTGATCCCTAGGTAAGTGAATAGTGGTTGGGGACCACTTAAGGTCTATGTGAGGGATACTGCCCTCATGACATACTGAGTTAAGGGGAAGAATTTCATTTTTTGTTTGATTGACTTTTAGGCCAGAAATATACATAAATCAATCTAAGAGGGATAGCAGGGGGGGAATAGATACGCTGACATCTGCCAGAGTCACTAATAGATCATCCGCATACATCAAGGTTGTACAATAGGAGTTTCCCAGCTGGAACCCTGAGATATTTTTATCTTGCCGAATGGCAGATGCCAAGGGCTTGACTGCTAGAACAAAAAGTAAGGGCGAGAGAGGACAACCTTGGCTAGTGCCTCTATGAAGCGGAAAGGGATCGGACAGGGAGGAGTTGGTTCTGACCCTGGCTTGTGGGAGTGTATATAAAGCCTGAATATTTGCCAAAAACTGTGGCGCAAAGCCAAAATGGCCCAGTACAGTATGCAGGTAGTCCCATTATACTGAATCAAATGTCTTTTCAAAATCAATCGCTAAGGCAGCTGATGGGGTACTAAGTTGTTTGGCTATATGAATGAGATTCAGAAGAGTTCGGGTGTGGTCTGTACTGTATCAACCTGGGATGAAACCTACTTGAGAGGGATGAATCAGAGACAGGAGAAGAGGGCTTAGTCTATTGGCTAAAACTTTGGCAAAAAGCTTACTGTCTGAATTTATTAAGGAAATAGGGCGATAGCTAGAGGGGGCAGTGGGATCTTTACCTTTCTTAGGTAGAACCATTATGGTTGCTTCTCTAAGGGATGGGGGCAGCACTCCTTTGTCCTTAGATTCGGCAAACATTTGCCCTAGGATGGGAATTATAGTGGGGGTCATGGCTTGAAAGAATTCCACCAGGAATCCATCCCCTCCAGGTGCCTACCCTGATTTTAAAGCCATTAGAGCTGTTGTTATTTCTTGTGCAGTGAAGGGGGTATCTAGTCTATTCCTTTGGTCCTGGGATAAAGTAGGGAGGGTTAAGTTGTCTAAAAAAGCTTGAGTATCGGAGTGGGTGGCTGGACGGGATGAGGTATAGAGATGAGCATAAAAATTGGTCATGATCTTATTCCCCTTCAGCGCCTTGGTTGTTATTGATCCTGATGTCAGATCTTTTAAGCTAGCAATAAACCTAGCGGCCTGCTGCTGCCTAATCTGATAGGCCAGGATTTTCCCGCTCTTATCCCCACCCTCCCAATATGTACGGCGGACTCTTAACATGGCTAGATCAGCCTTCCGGGATATTAGCTCGTTTAACCTGATTCTAAGGGATAGCACCTGTCTACCTACATGAGATTGTAATGTAGGGCATGGGCAGGCTTTTAAGGCTTGTTCTACCATGGCCAACTCTCCTTGTAGCTTGGTCTGTTCTTTGTCCCTGTCTCTCCTTCTGTTGACAGCATATCCTATAATTTTCCACTTCATTGCAGCTTTATAAGTCTCCCATGTATTTTGTGCTGAAGTATCTGAAATGGAGTTCTCAAGCAAAAAACATTCGGTTTCGGATTTAGGCCAACTCAAGAAGCTGGAGTCTTGCATAAGTAGGGGGTCAAGCTTCCAGGAGGAGAAACTAGGAGCTGGATCACCCCATGCTATAATCAATTGGACCAGGGTATGATCCGAAATGATCATGGGGAGAATATTTGAGGTAATAACTGAGTGTGTTAAAGTTTGTGAAATCAACCAAAAATCTAATCTACTAAAGGAGCCGTGAACTCCAGGGTGGAATGTATAATCCCACTCTTTGGGGTGTATAAGACGCCAGATATCCACTACTTGGTATTCTGAGCAGAGATTGTGAATAGCTTGGGACCCTTTAGTATGAGTTTCCTAACTCAGGTCACTCCTGTCCAGAATGGGAATCAAAGTAAGGTTAAAGTCTCCACCCGCTATTATAGGGGTATCTGGATCAATAATATCTTCTATCCTCGTAGTTAGGTCAACAAAAAAAGGGGGGTTATCCTCGTTTGGGGCATATATGTTCACCAGAAGGATATTCCCAGTCAGGGTGGTAACTAGGCCCATGACCCATCGACCTTGGGGGTCAGCTACTCTCTGGATTATGTTCCATGGCAAGGCTTTATGAAACAGAATGGTTACACCTCTCTTTCTGGTAGGGGCACCTGCATGAATCTCCTGCCTCACCCAGTCTCTCACCAGCTGTGTGTGGTCATGCTTGGTGAGTTTTGTCTCCTGCAGGAATGCGACTTGAGCCTTCAGTCTCTTCAAGTGTGTCAGCCCTTTTTTCCATTTCACCCGCCTAACATTCCATGTTAAGAAGGATATATCAGCCATAATCCTGAGGTCCACGGAAAATATTGAAACTAGTGCTCGAGACACTTGAAGGGCTCCATGGGTCATAGTCACCAAACAGGAGCTGACAAAAAACCCCGATGACTACAGCTATTAGTATTTTAAATACTTTTTTTTCCAGCAAGTTGCAGCATAACTAAGTAAAGTCAACGAAGAAGTTACAGCATGTTGTACATAAAAAAACAGTAACACTAACATAAGACCTATAACAGAAACACTATATACATACATTGCACTAATATGTGCATTGGTAATAGTCGGTTTAGGGAACAAGGAGCAGTAGTCCTCCAAAGGTTCCAATCGGCTGTCCATGGGGGGGGTAGATAAGAGAATCCTACGGTACCAACTGTAGGATAGATCCAAAATCAATCGTGGTGCCAGCACTGTACGGGGCTGGTTAGCCCTGGGGAGGGGGTGTACAGCAAAAAAAGAGTATTGGGATGCACCTATACTGTTGCCTGGGTCAATTTGTCAAACTATCATTTGAGTTTGCAGGCCAAAACAGTGGGTCAGTAAGAGAGCTGTAAAGTAATAATTGCACTATGGAAATATTGTCTCTTTTAGACAGTGTAGCTATCCCTTAAATAGTATTGGCAAATTATGGAAAGGGGGAAGGGCTTCCATTCTAGGAGTCTCTCTGTAATGGAGTATTTGAGGGGTTGGAGAGGGGTAGCTGCTAAGAGGATAAGGTATGGGGTACATCTTCCAGTGTACGGTTATTTCCATCAGCAGCTTCTACTGAGAAGAAAACATTATATTCAGTATCCCAGTGTCCCAGATATTTTCTCCAGGCGACAAGGTAGGGGGTATCAGGACATAGAAAAACAGAGGAGAAAACTACCATAAATCTTTCCATTTAATAATGGGAACATTCCCCGAAGTCCAGCCCCTACCCTGCCCTCAGAAAAGAACAAAAGGGACACTTATCTGTCTCTGCCCATGAGAGGTTCCATATGGAGAGATGGAGGGTGAAGCGCTGGGATGGGTGCCAATTCATCTGTACTAGTGTCGGAATGTCAACGCTTCGCTTCTGGGACTGAGGAGGAGGATGCATTAGTAAGCTTCTCTGCAGCTGCATCGGAGTATGCCATTTCGGACACTGTAGCCTCTTGCACCATTTCTGCCTCAGGATATTTGGGGAATTCAGCTGTCTTGACCTGATCTTCCAGTATTAGGGCTGCATACCGAATCGGTGAGGCAAATTTCTGAAGGTTGGAAATTTCTGTTTTGGGTCTTTGGTTTGCAGGCTCCGTTGTATGATCATGTGGGTGGCTCCTTCTGGCATGTTTCCTGGTTTGTTGGCGCTTCCGAGATCTGGCTAGCAGTCCTTGAAACTGATAACTTGGAACTGTGCTCGATTTAAAAGTATTGGGTTCCCCGTTATCAGACTGTTCTTTATGTGGATTGTCATTTCGGCTCGGGGTAGTGATGCTGAGTGGTGCGTTGCTAAGCTATTCCATGAGGGCTTCAGGGGTAGCGAACAACATAGGTACCCCCTCAATCTCCAGCCGCATTGTAGCGGGGTACTGTAGTGTGAGTTGGATGTCGTTGGCGTGTATCAGTCGTCGGCATTCAGTGTATGCTTTTCGCTTGGCAGCCAGATCTTTGGAATAGTCCTGAAATATAAGGACTTTGTGGCCCTGCCATGACAGCACCCCAAGCTCTCGTGCTCTAGATGAAACCCATTCCTTGTCTGCGAAGTTGAGAATGCATGTCATAAGGGGCCTAGGCCGCTCGCCAGGCCTCGGCTTAGGATTAAGCGTTCTATGGGCCCTTTCTATCGTAAAGCCTGGTGGGAGGTCGTGCTTAAGGATCTCTGGTAGTACATCGTATAAAAAATCTGCCGATCGCTTCCTCTCAACCCCTTCAGGTATGCCCAGGATGCGGAGATTGTTCCGGCGACTTCTATTTTCGATGTCATCCATTTTTGTTTGCAGGCTGTAGATAGTACGTTCCTGTTCCTGTACTAGAGCTGTAAACGAGTCAAGCCTGTCTGAGTTCTGGCTGACTTGGGCTTCAGTTTTGGACATTCTAGCGTCCATTTGTTGTATAGCCAAGGTGGTGTTATTTGAGGCTATAGTCATCTCAGTCATTTATTGCATCAGTGCTGCAAACATCTCGGTGATTTGTTGCATAGAGAGACTTCCAGATGCCTCGGGTCTGTCACCCTGCGACATAGTGAGGTAGCTGTTGACTATCAGCAGCGTGCAGCGGTCGAGAAATCGTCCGGGAAAGACATTTTCTTACCAGGTATCGACCGGAAGTATAACTGGTGCAACATTTGTATAGAGCTGATAGATTTAGTCTGTCCAGAGGTGCATCTCCTGTGAATCGTTCCCCAGGTCTACAGAGCTACGCAGTCAGGCATCCATCATGATTGGAGCAAAGCCACGCCCCCCAAGGCAACATATTTATTGTGTAGTGTGATAATAATATCACCTGGTATTTGGAGTCTCATGACCTGGTCATGTATTAATACTCCCAAATTACTGATTTGCCACGATATTTTCAGTGGTTCAAAACATACAGGTATTGTCATTAGTATGAGAATCACATGTTGCAGCACTTGTGCATATTGATTTGGTGAGTTGCATACTTTTATCATAGCTAAGGGTGGTAAGAATACAGTGGGATGATCCAATAAGTTAGTCGCATTGGTCTCACCTATTCCTAAAGGTAACCTATTTGTTTCAATTCTATTCAACTCATTAACTAGATAAGCATGTGCTTCAGCAGCTAATTGAGAGCAAGCCAATTCTATATAGCTTTCTCTAGACATATTAGACAGTGAGTTATAAAAACGGACTGCTATTTGAGCAATGATTTTGAAATTCTGTAAGGTTTCTTTAAATGCAAACCAATCAATTTTCTTATTATCAGCTGCTAATCTTACAGTAGTTGATAATGGTCCAGTAGCCATATCTTTTAAAGTCATTTTTAAAGACCAAATATGACCCGTTAAAACCATAGAATCGATACCACTAGCAATTCCCAATCCTGAGCCTAACCAGCCCCACACGTCTCTTTTATGATGGAAAAAGCCTGGTGGTGCTTCTGCAGGAATTTGAAATGACCACATTTTGTGTCTATTGTGGTATTGATTTAAAGTATAGTTATAATACTGTTGCCACACCATTACCGGAGCCCGATCCCTACATTGAAGCGGTAATCGTGGAAAAGGCAAATGCAGCAAAACATTATAATACTGTAACTTACATGGATAATACAGAGGATATATATTTTGTGTCAAAATAATACCATCTGATGGGGGCAAGAATTTTTGCTCTGATATACCTTGTTTTTGATATTGTAAATTCCATACAGCAGATTTACTAGTTAAAGATACATTGCAGGCCATTCCAGGCCATCGTGCATTTGTAGTATACGTGAACAAAGAATATTTATTTGTTAAAGGCAATACTGCAAAAAATTGCTTTAACCCTATTGTATAGTTCTTTACAATAGATGTATTATATAAAAAATTCCGCATATTACGTTGTGATGCATTTACACCCCAATAAGATGTATTTAAAAATGTAATATTGGGTGGATAATGTAACATGTCTTTCAGTTTTATTCGAAATAAATCTTGTTCGCCTCTTGTCAAATTGGTTGTATCCCCCCCAACGTGGAGCGGATATAGATCCCTTTCTGGGCTGTTGTGTTTACTACACACATTGCCGTGCCAGGTCAGGCTTCTGGCAAGCATCCCCATGTAGCATTTTGACATTGTCCATAACAAAGTACCATTTGACAAGAAGATATTTAGTGTGTTCATGTTGTTCTCCCAATATCACTTGGAGACCCCACACTGTACAATTAGCATAGTTCTTGTTGTATAAACTGTTCCATATATGCCCTGAGCATCCTTTGCATTCGTCGGAAGTTGCCAGGATCAGTAAGGTACTGCACAGTATAAGTACAGGATACATCATTGTACTTCGCCTATTGGGAGAAACAGAGCAGTATCAGTTGTTATCATTTAAAGGCTGATACAATTTACATTGGTCCACATGGACCCATTTGTTTTCTGTAGACCCTTGTCGAATTTGTCGAACCTGAATGACCCATGGCCCCAAAACAACAATGACGCCATACAGTCCCATCCAATTAGCGTCCCATGGTCCCTTCTGACCAAAATTTTTCACCATGACGTGATGACCCTGTTTAATGGGCGGTATCACTTTTTCATTATGTCTTTGTTTGTTTTTCCAGTGAGTCTATGCCATATTTCTGGCAGCATGGGGTAAATAAACAGCTAACTGTTGTTGTAGCTGTTGCAAGAACACATCAGTTTTGATGCGATCTAACACAGGTGTCGACAAATCTGGGTCCAACGGATAATACAGCTGCATATCCCATCCAGTCATCAATTGATATGGGCTATAGCCAGTACTCTTGTTTTTCGTACCTCTAATACCCATTAGGATTTCTGGTAAGTGCGTCACCCACCCTTTACCAGTATCCAACACTGCCTTTTTCAGTGCATTTGTCAGAGTGCGATTTAACCTTTCTACCATTCCCGAAGATTGTGGATGGTAGGGTAAATGCAAATGTTGAGTGATACCTAAAATATCACACAAAGCTGTCATTATCTTTGCTGTAAAGTGAGTTTCTTTATCACTTTCAAGTATTTTGGGAAAACCCCAACGTGAGAACACTTGTTCCCATAGCGCCTTTGCAGTAGCTGTAGCACTATCCTTTCGTATGGGCAATACTTCTACCCATTTGGAAAATATATCAGTAATGACTAGTAAATATCGGAACCCCCCCCTTTTGCAATAGGTAAGGGCCCCACATAATCAATTTGTAAGCTGGACCAAGGACTGTCCACTAAGGGTATACGCCCTAACAGAACCCTCTTACCAGGCACTGGAGGATTCATCTGTGCACAGATGAGACATGCCTCCAGGCATTGCTTGACATCTTTTCCCATTTTTGGCCACCAGTATTTTTGTGCCAACATTTCACAAGTTTTGTGGAGTTCACAATGACCTCCACTTCAATGATTATCCATGATAATATCTTTTCAAAACGAAGTGAGTGGTATCCACTTCCTAAACCCAGGTTGTCGTTCCCAAACTACCATATTTTTCCATATGGTAACATGTTTGGTTGAGCACTGTCCAGTGTCTTTCCATTGGTTCTGACAACCCACTATCCGAGTGTCTGTATCTTGGATACGCCCCAAACTTGGGACTTGTGAGATGGCTGCTATCCATTTAATATGGTGTTTGTCAAATTTGTCCATCTCCCATAATTGTGTAGAGTCACCTCCTAGAGGGTCTACTCATAAGTTTGTTTGTTTGGCTGCAACTTGAGCCAGATTATCCACTAAGTTATTGTTTAACTCATGGATATCCTTTGGATTCTTTTTGTGGGCTCTTACTTTACAGATTGCTATTCTCAAAGGTGTTTGAGCTCCTATGTCCAATATATGTTGTAATATGGGAGCAAATGCGACAGGTTCCCCAGATGCTGTCTGCATTCCTTTTTTAGTCCATATTGGCAAAAAGTCCAATATGAAATTCACTACAAAAGCACAATCTGAGAAGATATTAATAGCCTCCTGAGGGTAAGCCATAATAGCTCTGTGGACTGCCTCCAGTTCTGTTCTAGGGGCAGAAAATGATGATGGGCATCGTACTAATATGTCTTGATTAGTGCTCGGTGTCCATATGGCATATCCTGTGTGGAAATGTCCATCCTCCCAGAAGCTAGAGTCATCTACATAAACATCATTTGCTTCAGTATTTGGTTCTGCAGCAAATATGGGTTTAAAATAGATTCCCATTACAGTTCCACAATCATGTGCCTCTCTCTCCCATGCCATTAATTCAACTAACATAGGTGAGGTACATTTTTTTACAGTGATATTTTTCCCTTGTAGAGCTAAAGCCCATTTAACCAGTCGCTGGGAAGACACACCTCTCACATTCCTTTTCAATAGGAATTTCACTGGAGTGTGAAACGTTTGCAGGATAATTCTATTAAACCCCACAATATGTTCTATAGCTTGTATAGCCCAATATACAGCCAACAAATGTTTTACACATTCTTCATATGTCTCTTCTACAGGTGTTAGTACATGAGAAAAATATCCCACAGGACGTAAAGTCCCTGCCCTCTTTTGTAATAGTACCACATTGATTACCTGATCTATTGCGTGTAACTGTATTACAAAATCAGAGGATTCAGAAGGACTAGTGAGAGCCGGAGCTGTCATTAGTGCTTGCTTTAGAGCCAGAAAAGCTCTCTGATGTTCTGGTTCCCAACTGAGGATATCGGTTTTCTTTCCTCACTTCAGTAGATTATACAGAGGTTTTGCCACACTAGAAAAGGCTTCAATAAAATCTCTGCAAAATCCTACCATGCCCAAGAACTGTTGTAATGCAGTCTTTGTCTTGGATCTCGGTAACTGCTGTATTACCTGATTTTTATCAGGATCTACAGTTCTTCCTTCTTTGTTAATACATATTCCCAAAAAAGTAACTTGTGACTGCCTAATTTGTGCTTTACTAGGGTTCATTTTTAACCCTCCTTCACCTAAGACTGTTAGCAACTCATTCAATAAACTAACATGCTCTTGGTATGTATCAGTCTGCAACAAAATGTCGTCAACATATTGTATTATTGCTTCTGGTACAGAAAAACTCAATAATATTTTCGCTAAACATTGGTGAAATAAAGTGGGCAATGAGTGAAAGCCTTGTGGCAAGCACTGGAATGTGTATTGCTTATCTTGAAAGATAAAAGCAAACTTATACTGACTGTCTGGATGTACAGGGATGGACCAAAATCCATTTGACACATCTAGTACAGTATAAATAGTTGCAGTGGGAGACAACCGAGATATTAAGTCTGGTAGTCTGGATACCACTGGGGTGACTAAAGGTGTTACTTTATTCAAGACCCTATAGTCTATAGTCAATCTCCAAGTACCGTTCGATTTACAAACCGGCCAAAGAGGGGAATTAACAGTTGAACATATCGGGCGAATTACCTTTTGTGATTGTAACTGTTTCAAAATAATTCCTACCTCTTCCTGTGCTTCTTTTGGAAATGCATATTGCTTTTGTGGCGGTGGGTTTGGTCCCTTGATTTGGACCTCCATATTAAACACACGTCCACACTCTGTAGCATTTTTAGCCCAAATTGATTCATGCCTTTGTACAACAGATTTTATCCATTGTGGCACTTGTTTTCATAAATCACTCATGTGATAAATCTTTAATGATTTTGTTGCGTACACACTATGTGAGTCGTCCACATCTGGTCTTGGGTTAGTAGTGCTTCCTTTCCATAAAATCATGTTACTAAGATCTACTACTAAACCATGCTGTGCTAGAATGTCCGTACCCATGATGGTACCTTCATGTGTATTACATTTTCAAAACATACATTTCAATTGTTCACCTATCTGAACCAAAACTGGTTTGGTTAAATATGCTGTTTACACCCGGAGAAACCTTGCAAATTAATCTGTTGTCTCCTGTGAGCTGTTAAAGGCATATCACTATCTGTTATACTAACAGTAGCACCAGTATCAACTAATATCACAGTCTGGCAGCCCCTGACCATTGCTGATATTGTTGGACGCCCTTCCCAATCCTCTTGTAATTGACCAAGGATTTGGAAGGTGGGGGCCTCGTCCTGTCATTTCTTTGTTTTCCTCATTTCTAGCGAGAAGCTCTTCTTTATCCTCTTCTTCCTCACTGTTGCTAGGGGCAGTAGGTTCCTTTTGAACTGCTGCAACTTTCTTAGTATTAATCAAATTACTAAGCATTTCAATACATTTTTGTATGTCTGCCTTACCACCTTGTTTAGCATTATTCTCTTGATTTTGAGCTTGTCTCCTCTCTAAGACTTGCTTCTGTTTTCCTTCAATATCTCCACCTTTAGCCCAACAATCGCGTTTAAAGTGGCCTTCTTTATTGCAATTGTGGCAAGTCATTTTACCTTTTTCTTCTGATTTTACAGTAGTGGCTACCCTTCGCTTGTCCTTTCCTTTCTCAGGACTGTCATCATGTTGCATACGCCACTAATCGATAAGCAACTCTTCCTTGTCTGCAGCTCGATTTTCTCTTTTACACAATATACGTATAGACGCAGGCACAATAGTAGCCTATCGATCAATGAAACTTAGGAAGGGTTCTGCATCTTTACTTGGGTCTGCCACACCTCTGTATGTTGCATAAGCAGCATACAGCCGGTTGATAAACATTACTGGGGATTCCCCGGGCTGTAGAGTGATCTCATAGATCTTTCTCCAGTCTGTATGAGATACACCGTGCATTGACTGTAACACTGTTTGGATCTCATCAACAGTAGCCCAGTTGTCATCACTCTCTGGTCGTGGCTGATTACTTGTCATTTTGGCAGGTAAACTTTGTAATAACACTGCAGGAAGTGGCAATGTTACTATTTTACAGGCGTCTTTATTAGTCAAATTAAAATTTCTAACCAATGTTTTCAGTTTGCTACAGTAGGGCACAGGATTTTGTCCCGGTTCCCATTTCCCTAACTGATTCACTAACTGCATAGATTCTTGGATGGTGAGATCTCTTTGGGAAACTTCAGTATGAACTTGCACTTCATCTAAAGCTGCTTCCTGTTCCTGTTCAGAGCTACAATTTTCCGTGTCTTCTTTTAACTGTTCTTCCATTTCTTTAACCTTTTTATGTGCTTTGGCTGCTTTCTCTAACAATTCCCTTTTTATATCCTGATTAGCTTCTTTTGAATCATCTTCATATTTCTGATATTTATCTTTGGCACTGGCCAGGGCCTTTTCCAAATTAGGTCTAGCCTTTTCAGTCATTCTTTTCATTTGTTGCCCTCTTCGTGGAAATTTCTTTCCTTCTCCCTTTACCTTAGTTATTACGGAAGCCATCCTTTTCTTACCAAGCTTCATATATCCTTCCTCATCTTCTGAGTCATCAGACTCTGATGTGTACGTGCGCCTTCCAAAACAACCTCATGGTATAGGCATGGGCTGTTGCTGAATAGAAACTTGCTTGTATTTTTGTACCTGATGCCATAATTCTAAAGAGATCTGGCATTGCAACTGTGCTTCTGTTTGCATAGTATACAAAGCTTGTTCTTTATATGCCAGATCCTGGGCATGCTCTTGGTTGGCATGATCTAATCTCTCTATGGCTTATTGTAACTGCCGAGATAATTCATTAATCTGGGCTTGACTTTGTTAACAAAGTTAACATTTTTTTCCAGTTGGTTAATCTTAATCTTTAGCCCACATACCTCTCCCTGAGAGATATTTAACTTATATTCACCATCTTTAGCTTCAGTAACATACTTAGCTACTCGTAGAAAATACTTTTCTTCACTGTCAAGTAACTGCTTCTTTAATAGACAGGTCCTAGTTGCTATCTCATGCTGATACTGTACATACATCTGACAAATATTGGCTAACTTGCTTTTATCTGTCTTTACTTTCTCATTTCTTTTTAGGCATTGAGTGGATAAACATAAGTACGCATTTTCCTGTTTTTCAGGAGAGCGATACGGACCTTCCTTAAGGTGCGTCTCTAAAATTACATAATATGGTGTCCATACTTACGTCAGTGGGTTCACTGGCAAAATCCGTCTGACTTAATACCTCCAGCTTCCTTATTCTTCCTCAAACCTCCCTCCGACAAGAATGATCAGTTCAAGTATGGTAGGCGTTCCTCGCAGTGGCTTCCTTCTCTGTTCATTTGATGTCATCAGCAACTGTATAGACTGTCTTCGGACATCCGAGTCATGACACCAATTGTAAGGTAAAAGATAGCTGCGTTGTGTTTTCTATCTTCGAATAATTCAAGCCACACAGAGTGATTTTTCCCTTTGGTTTATTTTCTTTTGCGAGTCCATCAACTTCAAATACATGTATTCTTGCTTCTTGTTGGTGCTAGCTATTCAATTTTTATACAGGGTTAATATAAAGAATTGTTATCTTAAAACTACTAACTCCCTATTATAGGCCAATCATATAATAAAATAACCTATTAATCTTAGGGTGTGGTGAATAACAGTCAAAGCATAGATATTACCTCATTTCTTGCGTAATATTATAACTGTTTACTACCTTTCTTACACAATCTTTTCTGCTGCACACCTTCCTTTAACAGGTGGATACCATCCTAATAAGGGCACACCACCCTGTTAAGTTTACTAGAGGACATCACAGGATATTCAGTGTTGAAATGTAAGATCATAAGGTAAATTATTGTGAAATCATAAGGCTATCACAAGATTAAGGCATCACAAGGCAGCTGAGTTGTATAGTATAAGAAATGACACTGAAGCATTCTGTTAAAAGGCTGTACTTAAACAGTTAATTATTGTAAACGGTTATACTGAAATGTTACACTATAAAAATGTTATACTACAATTACTCCCAGGTCCCTTTCCATTTTTGTTGTTGTTAGTACCCTTCCCCACATTGTGTACTCTTCCCCTGGGTTTTTGTGTCCCAGATGCATTACTTTGCACTTCTTTGCGTTGAATTGCCAGAGGCGTACATGCCCATGACTGTATGTGTAACTTATGAATTGTCTTCCTGTGTGTTTTTCTCCCCTAGCTAAGCTATTAGACTTGTGACCAGCTTATCACGTATAATTGTATTTCTACTCTAACTTGTTTTATTTTTACTGTTATCCGTGTCTTGTATGAATTTCTGTTGATTTCTACTGTTGATTTATTGATGTCCTGACAGTTATCTTCATGATGTTCCAAATGGTTGTCACTGCTCTACCTTACTGTTGTTATTGCTGGTAGTACTCAATGTGTACTCTCCCGGGTCGTACCAGAAAATAGACAGTTTTTTGCATAGTATACTTATCTGGTTACCAAAAGCTAATAAATAAATAAGCTGCCATACTTTTGACCAGCATCAGTATCCCTTCCCTGTAGGTGCAGACAGTGCTTAAGTGGTTTCATTCAAATGCTTAAAGATCCGGGATGCAGCATGTTCCTTTTTGCTGTACACCACAAAATGGCAGACTGCAGAAACTTTCAGCACAGCACTAAGAGAAAGTCATTTCATTAGCCAAACAAAGCAACTGTTGTTTGGCTACTGTTTTCACTAATGGGCAGCTGCAGTGATAGACTCTGCTGCACTACAGAACGGAAGAAAGGAACACACCTCACATCAGGACTATAGCAGTGCTTTTACTCAGTTCCTACAGAATTCATAACAACAGCAATACATCCTGTTTGATCAAATAAAAGTTAAGTAAACATACTGATTTGCCTCAGGGTCACAATCATAGAATCAGTCTTAGGTTCAACACCCTCCTCCCTTGTTGCCATAGGCGCAGTTGCAGTGGCCAAGAGGCAGCTGCCTGATTGCATTATAGAGAGTCTCTTTTCATGGCCAGAGAAGACTTCAACAGATCTGTGGCCTGTTAAGTGATGTACAAATACAGGGTATTAAATAGGTAAATAGGCCGAAAAAATTGATTAGTAGTTTTATGTGTGAAAGTGCTAACCAGATGTGAAAATGCATAGAATTTGGCACAGATTGATTATCAAAACTTAAAAAAAATATATAGTTTTATTCCTGCTGTTTACTAGGCCACATCTCAACATGTGGTTAGCAGTCTACTGCTACACCTTTCTGGGAATGGTTAGCATTAGCCCCCGTTTTGAGTGGCATTTTGCTATGTTATACCAGCTGTTTAATACCCTGAAATAAGGAAGCTGCATCAGAACCATAGGTTCCCCCTGGAAATTCATTCTGCCCAAGGTGTAAATGTGTGTGAAAAATCCTGGCAGCACTGCTGATCGCTGTTGGGCAGAACAACTCCCTCACCATGGGGCAGTGGCTGCTTTCTCCTATTCCCTCCTATCTACTCTCTCCGTGGCTGGAATTCAGTGCCATTCCCTACAATGATGGACTTACAGAAATCCCTTGGGCCATCTCCTTCAGTTCTCATTTGAACACTGGTAATCCATGCCTTTCCAGAATGTCACTTCGCTCTGGGTTGTCCTCCCACCACCCACCACTGTGACCCCTACTGGTCCCTGGACCTCCCCTCACTCCTGGATCAGCATCAGTCCCACTGTGCTAGGCTCACGGCCAACTTCTGGGCTCAGTACTTGCCCTCCTACTTTGCTTCTACCCTAACTGCCCAAACTCCCCCTGCATACTCACTCCGGAACTTTGACTCCCGGCTCCTGCATGCCTATACATGACCACCTCTGCAGGCCAGTCAGCCTTTAGAGCTCACATGCTGAAACTATGGCACTCCCTGCCTGAGGACATTCGTTACGCTCCCCTCCTCACAGCAACTCAACTCAACTCCCTCCTCAAAGGGCATGTCTCCTCCACCTGCACATGCTGTTTAAGTTCACAGTAGTCCAAGGGCTTAGCTCTCCATCTGTGGTTACTCTTAGTGATGTATCAGTGTTCATGAGTGGTTGTTATTTGCACTTTCTACCAGTTTGTTACCTTATTATCTCAGTTTGTTCTGTATGCTTGCTACTTGTAAATATTCTTTATATGTATTCTCCCTTCCCCAATTACCCCCAGGACGCATCTGGAATCGAGTGGTAGTCCGCTCAGCATGCCTTCCTGGTAAAACTTTTAAATAAATAAATAAATAAAACTTAAGAGATCTTACTTCGAGGGAGACTCTTGCAGCAGGCCATCACTGGTAGGACTAAGCCGTCAAGTGCCAGGACCACATGGGAACCTTTCTAGCTAGTAGAGTACCATGGAAGACCACCCCACCACCAACATCACTCCGCTGACATCGGCCTAGCCTATAAAAGCGGGTGGTTTCTCACACCCTCTCCAGTTCTTTCCTGCCGTCAGACCACTGACTGCCACAGCTACAGTCGACTGCCATTTCACATGCTTCATGTTTTTTTTTTTTTCATTTCCCTTTTTCTTTACTAATACCATAGTTTTTTTAGTGTTACTGGATTCAGGTTTATGTCTTCTCAACCTGCCTTATCTTCTGACCGCTCCATGAAGTATGCTTGCAGCAAACAGATTCCAGAAGAGGACGGACATTCTGTTTGCATCTTGTGCCTAGGCCTCAGCCATGGCACTGAAGCCTGCCAGTTTTGCCAGAAATTTAACCAGGCCACACAGAAACGTCACCTGAAAATTCTGGAGAGACGTCTCCTCAAGCAGAAGCTCATCATGATGGAACAGGAGCTGCAGGCCAGGAGCTCTTCAGCTTCACCAACACAGTCCTCTGGGGCTTCCTCCTCTTCTCTGTCCGGGAAAAAATCTAGCGGGAAGCACTAACACCGAGATAAGGTCTTGGACGGGCCCAGTCTGTTTCCCGCTCGCGGTCTCCTCATAAGCCTTCGATTGCGACTGGGTCTTCCTCCCACGGGAGGCCGGCCTCCTCCGCCCCGCCAGCCCTTACTCTTGCTGGGCTACCAGTGGCCCCACCACCTGCTCTTATCTCGGTGGCGGGCCGTGGCTCCTCAGGGCAGGGGACTTCATCTTCTGCTCCCCAGCCCTGACGATCAAGCCCCTGACCTCCGTGGGCTCTCAGACAGCGGTAGTACTTCAGGTGCTGGTTCCTCTGCTGACACCCCCCCCCCGGCCAGGACGCTGCCTGCATCAGTCCTCTCAATGGGGGCCAGTGCCAGTCTTTCTAGTCAGCACCTGCTGTAGGCTACCTGTGCCCTCTCCATGTCCAGTCTCACCTCAGCCTTCGCCTGGGAGGTCTCTGTCCCCCCGGAACCGGTCTCTCCTTTTCCGGCACCCATGGACACCACTCCCAGGTTCCCATGACCCACACCCTCTGGGCTGTGGCCAATGCTGCCTCAGCCTAACCCAGTGCTGTCTCCCCTGGACCTGTGACCCCGACCGGAGCGATGCCGTCTTATCCCTACCTGGCATCAGCCTATCCATATCCTCTGGTATATAATTATCCTCCACTGGTGGATTATAATGCCCTGTTGACTTCTTGGTGGGCTTTTATGTAGAAGCTGAACCCACCCGCACGGGCCCACTGCCAGCATCACCCTGATGCCCCCTGTGGCTCAGCCTCCTCCAGATCCTGTCCGGCCTGGTCCCAGTGTCCCTCATACATCAGGTACCAGATCTAATGCCAGCTTGGACGGCCACCTGAATTGACACCCGCCCCCAGAAAGTGAGCTGGATGAGGAGGATGAAGAGGACCCTAATTCATTAGAGTCTTCCTCCCTTGTGGGGGGGGGCCTCATCTGAAGATGAGGAGCCCCCTAAGGCAGTCCTCATATCCCCCTCCTGATGATTCTTCTTTCCTGGACATCATGAGGCGCATTCAGACAGCCATGGGTTGGGAGACTGAGGTGCAGGATCCAGAGTGACATCGGTTGGCTATTTACCTGGGCCAGCCTGATGCTCTCCCAGTGGTGGTACCTCCATTGATTGACTCATATGAGGATGTCACTAGGGCAGCCTGGAATCACCCTTCTACTACTCCGGTGATGCTCAAGAAGGCTGACCGCCTTTACCATGCCCCCACCGGTAAACCCCCTTTTTGGGGGAACAGCCAAAGGCTGACTAATTGGTTATCAGTGTGGCCCATGACCACACCAAGACACCTAAGCACCTTAATGCTCTTCCACCTGACAAGGAGTCCAGACAGCTGAATCACCTAGGCAAGTGGTCTATCCTGGCCATTTCGGCCATTAACTATTTGGCCCACGTGGTTCAGCACAAGAATGCCCTGTAGGACCAGGCCAGGTACTTGGGTTCAGCCCTACCTGATGATCCAGCTAAAAAGCAGTTGGCACAGACTTTCAAGACAGGTTCAGACATCAGGAATCACATCCCGCGGGCTGCCTATGACACGGTTGATGCCTCAGGCAGAGGGGCAGCCGCTGGCATCTGTCTCCAGTGCCACTCCTGGCTCTTGGTGTCTGGATTTGCTTCCGATGTGCAGTCCAGCATTTTGGATGCCCCCTTTTGGGGTTCTATCCTTTTTGGAGGTGATGTTCAGGACTTGATCTCCTCCCTTCAGGAATTGGGCCAGGCCCTCAGGTCCATCCATTCCTCATACCATACGCAGTCTAAGTTTAGCCAGCGGCCACCCTTCCACTGCTTTTCTCACAGACAGTCCCACCCTCCCACCAAAGGCCAGAGTAATCGCAAACAGGTGTCAGCTCCTACCACAACTGCCACTAGGGCTCCTTGGGCAAGCACCCCAGCTCTCCCAGCACCCGCTGCTAATTCCTGACTCCTTGCCAGACCCCCCCAGTAGAGCCTGGGGGAGGCAGTTGGGGGTCGCTTCTCCCTCCACCTCAATGGGTGGCGAGGGATAACCTCGGACAGTTGCGTACTGCAGCTCATAGAGCATGGCCACACTCTGGAACTCCTCAAGTGACCTCCCGAAAATCCTCCGGGCAACTATTGCTACCCCCCAGCTCATCTACATCTCATCTGGGAGGAAATTTAAGCTCTTTCTGATGGTCATCCTTCAGGGTCTGCTGCCCTTCCTGCACCATGGGGACTAGCTTTGTTCTCTGGACATGCAGGATCCCTACCTGCCGATCAGAATTTTCCCTTCCCACAGACGCTTCCTCTCCTTTCATTTCTGGGGTGCCCATTTTCAGTTCTGGACTCTCCCCTTTGGCCTGCTCTCAGCCCCCAGGGTTTTCACTAAGTGTCTGGCAGTGGTGGTGGCTGCCTTGAGGAGGCAGGATGGTTATGTGTTTCCCTACGTGGACGATTGCCTCCCAGTGACCCCATCCTGAGAACGCTTCTCCAGACCCTGAAGCATACCTTCAGCCTCTTTCAGGCCCTGGGGATCACAACAGGCCAAAGTCCTGCCTGACACCCTGCCAATCGCTCAAGCACATAAGGGTCGTTCTGGACACATCCCAGGGCATGATGTTCTTGTCTAGGGACTGGGCTGAGTGTCTGATGGACCAGGCCCGTGTGGCTGCTGGCGTTGAAGGTGGACAAATCACCAGGCCCGGACAGAGTACATCCAAGGGTACTAAAGGAACTGGCTGAGGAGCTGGCAGGGCCTCTGGCAGACCTATTTAATAGTTCACTAGAGGCAGGCATGGTACTGCAGGACTGGAGAACAGCACATGTAGTGCCCCTCCACAAAAGCGGCCCCAAGGATGATCCAGGGAATTACAGACCAGTCAGTCTGACCTCAATTGTGGGCAAGGTCATGGAGACCATACGAAAGGAAAGGTTGGTGAAATATCTAGAGGAGAATGGTCTCCAGGATGACAGGCAGCATGGGTTCATGGGGGGAAATCATGTCAAACAAATCTGATTGACTTCTTTGACTGTGTCACTGACAGTAGACAGGGGCCAAGTGGTAGACATCTTCTACCTTGATTTCAGCAAGGCCTTTGACTCTGTGCCCCACAAAAGGTTGATCAGAAAGTTGGTGGCTCTTGGAATTGGGGAAAAGATGGCCAGATGGCTAGAAAACTGGCTGAGGGACAGAACCCAGAGGGTGATTGTGGGGGGAGAGTTATCTGGCACCAGAGAGGTAACCAGTGGGGTCCCACAGGGCTCTGTGCTGGGGCCGGCGTTGTTCGGTGTCTTCATCAGTGACATTGGGGGTGACTGTAACTCCTAGGTGGCACTATCCCAAGGGCTACTGCCCCTGCCTGCTTGGCTAGTAGCAGGTTAAGGGACCTGAGTTCTGAAACGGGTGCCTCCACCCGGAGGTCAGGGTTGGTAGTGGTCAACCTAACCTGGGCACAGCCCTCCGGGACACTGTAACCCCCCTCTTTCCCCTCTAGTGGCCTGAACACTGTACAATAATCACTTTCACAATACCCCGGTACACCACACAAGTACCCACACTGTTTGCACTTACCACCAGGGCTGATTCCTCTGGCTCGACCCTGGGAACCCCCTGTAAAACAAGGTTATGCACAGCAAATAGCTACAGTACAGTACTTTGAGCACAAACTGGAACCACAGTCAGATTATATGTAGAAAAAGTTAGATCTAATTTATTCAGGGGATTTGAACAAGGAAGGGGCAAAATCAGGTTAATTAGCTTAAAGGTTATATCAATCAAGCAGTTATGCATGCGCTCTGAGTCCCCCCATACAGTCACACCTCTGGGTACCCAGGTGGAGAAGAGATGGGCTAGCCAGGACTGTGGACCCAGGTTGCAGCTGGTTGGGGCCCTGTGATGGAAAACACAACATGCACAGTACACAATATTTGTAATCCGGAGCCAGAGGGCTCAGTTTGTAAAGGAAACAAAACAACAAGACAATCAGATGACACACTCAAATTAAGCTGCTGTTGCAGGGAGCTACCCTGGTATTTACTCACGATACCCAAGACTGGACACAGGCTGGACGAAAATCGAGACTGCAGGTGGTTGATCTGGAATGGCAGGAGAAGCAAGGTCCACACGAGTCGCAGAGGCATCGTTCCTGTTCAAGTGTGGAGCAGGGGGCTGATCCCCAGGCAGGTCGCTCGTCGATGGCTTCTCTGTGCAGTGGGTAGTCTGGCTGGGCCAGTCTGGCAAGGCCCAGACCGCATGGAGACAAATTCGGATACAGTCCGTTTTGGGCTGGATATGGCTTCCAGCAAGCAGAACACAGTTCACACAGTGGGGAACTAACTCACAACCCACTAGCATCTCATAGCACATTTACATGTACAGGAATTCTACTGTACCAGGCAAAGTGCTCCCCGGTCACAATTGCAAAGTCTCTACACAGACCGGGAGCTTAGGGGTAGCTGGAATTCCTGACAGGCCGATCGCATTCAGCAAAATCTTTGGTCTTCTTCAGGGTGAGCCTGGCCTACTTCAGTAGCTTACTTTAGTCACACAAACTTTGATTTAGTCCAAAATAATTCTCTTCTCTCCCTCTCAGGAGCAGCAGCAGACATGCAAGCCAAAAACTCAGCCCTTTCACAGTTTTCCCATGCAAATCCACTCAGGATTGCTGCCCAAAATACACTGAGCTCTTCTCATTTCACTTCCCAGCTCAGAACTAACTGAAAATTGCAAGCAGCCTGGGACTTCCCCAAGCTCCAAAAGGTTTGGTTGGCTGATTTGGCTGTCAGTCAAAGCAAGAGCCCCCCCTTCAGTTGCAAAAAAGGCGCAAAAAGTTCAAAACTACAATTCCTACAGATTTTGACTTCAGATAGCTCCTGTAGTCCGGCTACATTTTAGGTCCCACCAGAACCGATTGGTCCAGTTTGCAGTCCAGGACCAAGATAGTAGAGACAAAACAAAACAGTCCTTGCTACAAAGAAAGCAGGTTAGACAAACTACATTATCATTACCACTCTAAATGATTTTCAGCAAATAGTTACATCTTTCAACAGAACTCCCTCTCAGATTACTTAGGCTGCAATCAGGCAGCTCTTAAAGAGACAGTACACAGAAGCTATACAGGCTCTGGTAATCACATTTAAACTGCTAAAACACAGGACACCAGCCCGGCAGTGAGCATTTAGGCAAATTCAAGGAAGACTTTTTGGGAACCCCCATTTGTAGGAGGGTTACATGACATTAAAGGCAAAATGTGCCTATTTGCGGATGACACCAAGTTCTGTGGGAGAGTGGACACAGCTGAAGGGATACAGGACCTACAGGAAGATCTGGAAAAGCTGGGGAGGTGGTCCAGGATCTGGCAGCTTGGCTTCAATGCCAAGAAATGCAGAGTTATGCATATTGGAGCCAAGAATCCCAGGACAGAGTACTACCTGAGTAGAGTCCGAGTATCTGCATCAGAGGAGGAGAAAGACCTGGGAGTGATGATCACTAGTGACCTGAAGCACTCCACACAGTGCAAGAAAGCAGCAGCAAAGGCAAACAAGATGCTGGGATGCATAGCTAGGGGGATGAGTAGTAGGAGAAAGGAGGTTATACTGCCCTTGTACCGGTCACTTGTAAGGTCGCATCTAGAGTATGGAGTTCAGTATTGGTACCCACACCTCAGAAAGGACATTAACCTACTGGAGAAGGTCCAGAGGAGGGCTACAAAGATGATAGTCGGTCAACAGGGCTAGGCGTACGGGGAGAGGTTGAGGGCACTGAATGTGTACTCCCTGGAAGACAGGAGGGGGGGGGACATGATTGGGACCTTCAAGTACTTGAAAGGGATAAATAAGGATGATAAGGAGAGTCTCTTTAAGCTGAGTGGCATCCATAATACAAGGGGGCACAGTCTTAAGCTGGAGGATGGGAGGTTTAGGAGGGAGGTCAGGACGCACTTCTTGACAGAGAGGGTGGTGGACACTTGGAATGTGCTGCTGGAAGACGTTGTCTCATTGAAGACAGTGGGCAGCATTAAGGAGGCTGGGATAGGCATGGGGAAAGGTAAGGATCATTGGTAGGGAGGATCGGAGGAGTGGGGAGGGAGAGCAGGGACATTAGCTCAAACTGTGGACCTTGCAATATGAGCAGACTTGATAGACCAAATGGCCTTCTTCTGCTGGCTTCTTCGTAAGTTCGTATGTCTCTTCCAGCCGTCGGGTCCCAGCCAGGGTATTCCTGCGTCTTCTGGGTCACATGGCAGCAGCCATTGCCACGGTGCCTCTCACCCGGCTACATATGAGGATCCCTCAATGGACATTGCGGGTCCAATGGGACCAATGCATGGATGACCGTGACCAGCTGGTCATTGTCTCCAACCCCACCTAACGGGTCCTGTCCTGGTGGTTAGAGCCGACCAACCTGTTTTGAGGAGTTCCCTTTGCTATCCCGACACCCCGCCAGATTCTGATGATGGATGCCTTGGGTCTCATGCCTCAGGTCTTGACTGAGGAGCCTACTTGGGAGCTCACCAGGCTCGGGGCATTTAGACAGACATGGAACAGGGCCTCCAAATCAATGTCCTGGAGATGCGGGCTGTCCTATATGCCCTTCAGGCCTTCCAGACTCATCTCCTCCCTGATCTGCTCTTAGTTCAGGACAACATCTGCATGGTTTATTACATAAACAAACAGGGGGGACACATTCCTACCCCTTGTACAGGGAGGCGATAAGCATCTGGTATTGGGCCATCGAGCACGGTCTGGAACTCTCCACCATCCATGTTCCAGGTGTCCAAAATATCCTGGTGGGCAGTTTCAGCCACTCCCGTTCCAGAGCTCATGAGTGGGAACTTCTGACCCCGGTAGTCGAAGACCTCTTCAACAGGTGGGGGCATCCAGAGCTGGACCTTTTTGCATCCCAACTCAATGCAAAACTGCTGCTTTTTTACTCACTTGATCCTGGGTCTGGAGTTTTCTGGCAAGATGCATTGTCCCTCTCCTGAAAGGGGAGGTTTCTCTATGCCTTCCATCCCTTCTGGCTCCTTCAGCGGGTACTGCTGAAGCTTCAGATGGAGGGGGCCAAAATGTTCCTTATAGCTCCCTTCTGGCCTTGGAGGATCTGGTTCCCCTTGCTGCAACAGCTGGCAGTGGAACCTCCAGTAACCTTGGCCCGTGCACTGGCTTGTTCTCCCAGGAGCGGGGAGCCCTGGTCCATCCAGATCTTAAATCTCTGCATCTCCATACGTGGCTCCTAAGGACATAGCCATTGCCCAGTTTGGGGTCTCCCCAAGGGTCACAGATGTCCTGGTGGCTGCCCACAAGCCTTCCACCAGGGCTACCTATGCTATAAAGTGGAAGTGCTTTTCCCTTTGGGATGCGTCCTACCAGTTGGATTCTTTCACCTGCCCAGTGGATCAGGTGTTAGAGTATCTTCTCTCCCTCTCTGATTCTGGATTGAGGTACTCCTCCATCGGGGTACATCTTTCTGCCATTTCTGCATACTATGTACAGTACCTATCGAGGGCTGAGCGGTGGATCAGCTCAGTGTGTCTTGCATCTTCCTGCGAGGCATTCTGCGTCTCAAACCTACCATTTGGGACCCAGTCTGTACTTGAGACCTCAGTTTTAATTTAGAGAAGCTCACGTTGCCTTCCTCCGAACCGACCGCGAGTTGAAAGCTGCGCTATTTGTCGTGGAAAGCGCTCTTTTTAGTTGATGTTACTTCTGCTCGAATAATTTCTCAGCATCAGGCCCTCATGTGTATGGAGCCTTATTTGTTTTTTGACAAAGACAAAGTGGCAGTTTATTTTCCACAGTAGTCTAATCAGGGGAGGCTTTGCTCCATACTTTGGATGTCAGTGGAATCTTATGCTACTATACATGCCGGACTAAGATTTTGAGAAAGTCTGATCAGTTGTTTATTTCGTTTGCCCCTAAGAGAGAGGGCGTTGCAGTGTCCAAACAGTGTTTCTCCAAGTGGTTAGCTAATTGCATTGTTTACTGTTACTGAAAGTACAACAAAGAACTTCCGGGAGTTATTAAGGGCCATTCCACCAGGTGTATGGCCACTTCCACAGCTTACTTCAGAAATGTGTCTACTGCATGGTGTTTTTACATTGCATGTTCATAATTCACTCATCAATAACGGATGTAATGAGTGCTGTTTAATCTGTTCTGTCCACTGTAAGCGCCTGTGTCTTGAATAAGCTTAAGTTCTAAAAAAAGGAACTGTGTCTACTGCAGACATCTGTGCAGCCACCACTTGGAGCTCTGTCCATACCTTCACCAAACACTACAGCCTGGACATTGCCTGTAGGCGTAGGGCTAACTTCAGCCTGGCCATTCTGCAGGGCCTTCTCTCGTGAGCCTCTGTTTTTTTTTCCTGCTCCTGCTGCTGTTTCCTTTTGTTACTGAAACTGCTTGGGAATCAGTCCTACCAGTGAAGGCCTGCTGCAAGAGCCTCCCTTGAAGTAAGATAGTACAGTTACGTAAGAACTTACCGTAACAGTAGATCTTTGAGAGGAGCTCTTGCAACAGGACCTACTTTCCCCTGCTCTCTGTCTGCTTTTCTCCTCTGCCATGCGAGTAAGTCTTCTGCTGTCTCCTTACTTTTTTTCTGGCTCTCGGGAATCCTCCTTGGCTTCTTCTTCCACTGCCCACTTCGTGTCTCTGGCAGGAGAACTGAGGAGGGTCAGATGTGGGGGACTGCCTGCCTTTATAGAATAGGCTGATGTCAGTGGAGTTACATCAGTGGTGGGCAGTCCCCCGTGGTACACTGCTAGCTAGATAGGTTTCCATGTGGTCCTGGAGCCTGATGGCTTAGACCTACCGATGATGTCCTGCTGCAAGAGCTCCTCTTGAAGATCTACTGTTATGGTAAGTTCTTATGTAACTGTACTGTACACTGACAAGAAACTCTGCAACTTGGTGCCCCAGGCCCTTGTAGTTTGTGCCGTCAAATACTTCCTGTGTCAGGAGGTGACAGGGTGTGCTTTTCTGTGGGATAATGGCATGTCTCAGGTATTGGGGCACCACTGAATCCCTTCAACAACCTGAGAAATGCCAGTATCGCACAGTAGCGCACACCCTAGTGTGTCTTATTGTGATTATAGAACAAGTCCAAATTTAACAGTAAGTAAAATAAAAGTTTGAGTTTATAAAATAGTGTAACCACCCCCACTCACAAGGTTTGAGACTGTGCCTGTCTGATAATACTTGGGCACAGTCTATAAGGCCTTTGGGTGAATGGTGCTTGGGCTCAGTTGTACTGGAAGTAATACAAAAATGGTGTGATGTCTCAACCTATGGGGAGCATTTTGACAGATAGCTACCAGGGTACTACCCCACAGGAGCAGCATGCAACCCCCTCTCTCGTTACAGTGAATCTTTATGATTATACACAACCCCCAACTGATACTGTATGGACGTAAACACAACAATATGCAAAACAGAATAAATTGCAACTTAAACACATGGGATAGTTATATCTAGAACCTCTGTCCCAAAAGATCAGATTAGATGAAGATGTGAGAGGAGTTACCATAGATACAGTAGGCCATAAAGTCATGTTGTATGTGGATAACAAGCTTCTCTACCTCACGACCCCAGAATATTTGCTCCCTAGAGTTATGTTACTTATAGAGGAATATATTTCCATGGTGGGCTACGCCTTAATACTAATAAAACAGAGGTCCTCACACTAAATTACACCCCTTCGAAGCCCCCACAACATAGATTCCCAATGAAATGGGCCATGAACAAAATAAAGTATCTTGGTATCATCTTAAGACCCAACACAGCTTCTATTTACTGAGACAATTATGTCCCATTGCACCAGCAGATACAAGAATATATTAAAAGGTGGTCACTGCTTCTCCTACCGCTTTATACATGTATACAAGCAGTAAAAATTAATATTTTACCATGATACCTTTACCTATTCTAGTGCACCCTGGTCTTTCTATGGAAAAGATGGGTAAATGAAATGCAGAGGCAACTTTATAAATTTATATGGGCCAAAACTAGACCAAGGGTTCAAAGTGCATTATAATTGGCTAAAAATCATGGGCAGTGGGCGGTGTCTGCCCTAGTGGACTTCTGGGTGGCCATCAAAACAAGGATAGCTTTTTTTTGGCACAATCCACAAGTCAGGGCATACTGGAAGGAAATAGAGGATGAACAATCAAAGACTAGGCCCCTGATATCATATCTAGGTTAACTTCAACCACAGACTCAGAAAGATAATTTGTACTATAGTGGCCTTGGACTGCTTTTTACAATACTCGCAGGTTTTAAGTCATATTTTGGAGATTCACATGGTTAGCATGGGATGAAGAGTTCATACCTGCTAGGTTTGACCCATGGTACCATAGACAGGCTAAAACTGGACTCCAATATCCTAACCAGATGCTGGCAGGTAGAATTGTTAAAACATTTGAGGAGTGCAAACAAGAGTTTGTGTGGTCTAATGCAGACCACTTTTGCTATTTTCAGCTTCAGCATTATATACAGACTCTGCTAGGAACAGCTGGGAGAGAGGAGGAAGCAGGACACCAGGAGTTGGCTTCCACACTGAAGCACTTACTTACAAATTTAGAGCAGAAAGGGGCAATATCCACGATATACAAATATTTAAACCTAACCTGGGTTAAGACATCAGAACACTTCACAAATAAATGGGAAACTGAAGCAAGATTTAATCTAACAGATAAATAATGGGAGAGAATCTGGGAGAGCTTGTTTAGGATGACTTCTTCTCTCCATTGGCTGGAATATTCCTGGAAAGTAAAAACCCACTATTTTATAGCACCAAAAATAAAAGCTAGGCTAGATCAGGGAACTACATCTGCATGTTGTAGGGAAAGTGGGAAGACTGAGGCATCTCACACTCATGTCTTCTACACCTGCTCATCCTTAGAATCATTCTGAGAAGCAATCACGGCAATGTTTAAGAGGATTTGTTTTCTGCTTGTTTCTTAATAATCTCCCCCAAGCCTGCCAGAGCCGGATCCTCCTTTATGCCGATGATGCGGTTGTCTTCTCCAGTAGTGCGGTCCCGGATGCCCTTGAAAGGCAACTCCAGCGTGACTTCTCAAGTGTCGAGCAATGGTTCCAGGACCACAGGTTAATTATGAACTACAAAAAGACTAAGGCCATGCTGTTCTCAAGCCCCCACAATAAGGACAGAGATTACCCCCTCTCAATATGTAACAGCGCTGATTCCTCACTTGAGCTCGTTCAACACTTCAGATGCCTTGACATCACCATTGACAGTTTACTCAACTACGCCATCCACATAGACAACACCGCCAAAGCAATCAACTCACGCATTGGTCTTCTCCATAGACACAAGCATAGTCTGACATCTGAAGCCTTAAGCATTACAGTTCACAGCTCTGTGGTCTCCCCTTGTCGACTACGGTCTTGCAGTCTATGGCTCTGCCACTGACACTGCACTATGGCACATAAAAGTTGTGCTTAATAAAGCATGTAGGCTCATTACAGGAGCACCAAGATTGTCTCATACCTGCGACCTGTACTCCAGGTCTAATTGGTTCCCACTCCAAGATCGACTGAAGTACTAAACCTGCCTCTTGACCAAAAGAATTCACCTTGATCAACTACCGACAGGGGTTCAAGAGTTGCTTATTCCCAGCACCAACCCCCGTCCCACAAGAAATTCTGAACATCGGCTCTTTCTAACCCCCAAATGCCACACTTCTCAAGGTCAGCGGTCCTTTGCATTCAGGATCCCACATTAGATCAACTCCCTTTGGGTTAACATTGCCAATCTCCCCATACTTGGAGCCTTCAAAATAAACCTTAAGCAGCAGCTCTCACGTGGGGCTCACTGTGATTGCCACTAGCTCCAGCCACCTTCTTCCTACCCACCCATGGTTCTCCCCTTCCCCACACCCCTGACAAAGCCTCTGGCTGCTCCTACTGCTTGTTCTCCTCCAGTGGCACTGCCCACTGTATTGCCTGCTGTAGTGACCTAGCAGGTACCTCACTTATTCTGCCCCCCCCCCGGTTGACTTTATTCCATTCATATCTGACTTTCTTGCCTATCCACCAAATGTATCATGTACTTATGATTCCTTGCAATATTTGTTCTTTATTTGTATGTATTGTCTTGTACTTTTTTTCCTGACGTGGAACTTTAGCTCAAAGGTATTAATCCAAGAATGTAATAAATAAATAAATAACTTGTCTATTGTCCAGACTCCAGTGCAGTTCCACAGTCTAATCCTGGGACTACCTTTCCTGACAGTGAAAGGGTCTAGCGCACTATATATTTATGTATGCATAGTGGCCATTGGAAAAGCTATTACCAGAAGGTGGCTACAGGTTGACTCACCAACAATCAGGGAATGGAGGGTAATAGTAGAAGAAATGGAAAGGCTAACATTTCAGGTAAGAGATCAACTAGATAAATACACCGAACGCTGGACAAGATGGTATCTGACTTTAGGAGATGAGACAGATATGGACGAGGGAGGAGATAATCAGTAGTAAGGATAATGAGAACCCAGTAAACAGGCCATACATATTGGGGACTATTCATATTTATCACTTACTAACAAACGTAAAGACAAGCCCCTCTATCACAAAAGACCAGGGACCACACTGGTACATGGCACATACCGTCAGCAGGAAACATATGAACATATGAATCTGTCAGCAGAAACAGGCCTTATGGTCTATCAAGTTAGTCTGCTTGAATGCGCAGCTAGCACCCTTATATTGCAGCTGCCCCACCCTCCTCTACCCCCTCACCTTTCCACCCCTCGCACCCTGTCCCATGCCCCCCTTTTTTCCCCTCTTTGTGGCACCTCCCACCGGACTTCTGCATAGTCACGGACCCCTTGGCTGCGGCCCCCACATTAGCCACCCTCCTGGTACCCCCTCGCTTGCTCCCCCAGGGCGGGGTTGTGGCACCGGCCCTCTGAAAGTGCCACGAATGGACAGGATGGGGTGGGAGTTGACCTGGGAGCGAATAGCAGCCGGGGGGGCGGGCGTCATTAGGGCAGTGGGTAGGCGGGCTCTTTCCCCCTGTAGGCGGGGGCGGGAGCAGGCAATGACGCCAGCATCCGTCCTGACCCCCGAAGCCTTGCTGGTGCCGGTTGCTGGTTGCCCAGCCTCCACCAGGGATCCGTTGAGCACCAGTCACACCGCACCCTCCCCTGAAGGAAGCAATCCTTCTCCCCGGCCGGCCTCGATGACCCAGGTCTGTTCCCGAACCCTGGTCACCAGCGTCGCCAGCGGAAATTCAACCACTGCGCTGATGGGCCGGCCATGTCCCATGCCCTTTTAAACCTGCCCACTGTGCTACAGGATACCACCTCCTTGGGTAGAGTGTTCCATTTCTCCACCATCCTCTCTGTAAAAAAATGCCTCCTTATCTCTCTCTGATATCTTCCACTTTCCAACCTGAGACCATGCCCTCTGGTGTTCCTTCCTCTCCTCAGTTTAAATATCCCTTCTGTGCCTGTTTTGTTAACCCCTTCAAATATTTGAAGGTCTCAATCATATCCCCCCAATCCCTCCTCTCCTCCAGGGTGTACATATTCAACTCAGTCAGCCTGTCCTCATAGGTTTTGCTCTCCAGCCCCTGGATCATCTTAGTTGCTCTATGCTGCACCCCCCTCCAGCAATCTGATATCCTTCTTCAGAAAGGGACGCCAGAACTGCACGCAGTACTCTAAATGTGGCCTGACTAGTGACCTGTACAGCGGCAGGATCACATCCCTATTTCTGGATTAGATTCCTCTCGTAATACACCCAAGCATCTTGTTGGCCTTAGCTGCCACCTTCCTGCACTGAGCTGAGTTGTTCATGTTACCCGTTATGATCACCCCTAGGTCCTTCTCCTCCTCCTCAGTGACCTCTATCTGAATCCCTCCCAACTGGTAGCTCCCTGGGTTCCTTGCTTCAAAGTGTATAACCTTGCACTTCTTCACATTGAAGCTCAATTGCCACTTTTCCAACCACTCCTCCAGTTTGATCAGATCCTCCTGTAGCCCCTGTCACTCCTGTGTGTCATCCACCACCACCCCTATTTGGTATCATCTGCAAACAGACTGATCTTGCTCCTAACAGTATGTGAGATATCCGATGTGAATAACCTAAACAACACCGGACCCGGGACTGAGCCCTGTGGCACCCCGCTTGTCACCACCCTTGGAGAAGAGAGTGCCCCCCCACCACCACCACCTGTTGCTGCCTTCCCTTCAGCCAGTTCATAATCCAGTTTACTCTCTTTGTCCCTGCCCCCACATATTGCAACTTATCCCCCCCCCCAGCCTCCCACGAGGCACTGAATCAAAGGCCATACTGAAGTCTAAATACAGTACATCCACTGCATGGCCTTTATCCAGTTCCCTCATTATCTAGTTGTAGTATTCAGTTAGGTTGGTCTGGCAGTATCTTCCAAAGGCAAATCCATATCACATGTCACCTCTTTTGCCTCATTTTGTTTAATGGGTTAGTTTAGTAAGTTAAGAGATTAGCTTTGTATTTCTTTTAAAAACAAGAAAATATAGAGGAATACTAATCGTACCAGTACCATCTCATGTTGATTTCCATCAGTGACAAAGAGAATTCTGCTATGGTTATGTATGGATAGTTTTGCACTATGTGAAAAATGTTTCTGTGAAAGATTATTCCTCAGCAAAGTAAGTTTAAAACAAAGAGGAAAGTGTTGTGTACTCATGAAGTAATGCAGTCCTGTTAAACTCCTCAATGGTATTATTTCCTAGCACACTACAGTTTCCTAGCATTTATTATAATGGTGCAGTAGCACCACTATAGTTAGAGTTGAGTAGGCTATTTAGTGTTAAACCCCTAACTTTGCATTATAATAGCTTTGCCACTGTTCAGTGGATTTGCATGAAATTTTGCCTGCATGGTCTCGAGGCCAAAGTTTCTTGATTTGCCAAGTTTCGCTCCTGTCAGATGTGCGGATTCTGAGATCCAGATAGGGAAAAAAATAAAATAAATTGGTGATTTTTGCCATTTTTTTCATCACCTAGTGCCCAAATGGTTTAGAATTTTGCTCTGAAATGTTCAGCGTAGAAAGGGTTTGTGCCACAGTGGTGCTTTTCGCTGGTTTGGTGAAAAAATAATAGTTTGTTCTAGAGTTATAAGGATTTGAAGTTTCAGTTCTCATTGTGCTCAGTTTGGTCTTTTGGATAGCTGTTGCATATGAAAAAAGAATTTGGCCCATACAAAAAAAGATTCTGTTTCATACGTGGGTAATATTTTTTTGTGAGAAAAAATATTTTTTTGTATGGCAGCCATCTTGTTTGCATTAAAAAAAAAGTTTTTAAAAGCCATAAAAACAATATCCTGCAGAGACACCAACACATGTATCTTACTAATTGGGACCACCTTATGTGGATTCTGCAGTTAGTTTTTAGAACAGTCACCCAGAAATGTGTTTTAACACATTTTAAAAAATGTTTTCGTGACCCAGATTTCTTTTTCTGTATGGTCATATGAAAAAAGAATAGGGTCATATGAAAAAAGATTCCATTCATACGAAAAAGAATTTGGACTTCGTTTATTTTCACATTCTTTTTTCATATGAAGCTATCTTTTTGTATGAATGACACAACCTCACAAAAAAAGATCCCTTCATATGAAAAAAGAATTTGGACTTATTTTTTTTCCCACATTTCAACTTTAACAAGCCATAGCTCCATCAGTATATGCAGTTATGGGTCAAGCTATATATCAAAATAAAGGTCTTAATGAGTACTACAGCACTAACACATAACCCCCCTCCAAAAAAAAAAAAAATTAGGGCCCATAAAAAAAACTCACAAAAATAAAAAAAAAAATACAATTCCCATAGGATAGCATTGCAACTTTAACAAGCTGCAACTATGTCAGTCTTTGGAGTTAATGGACAATGGGCTTGATTAGAGATGTGCTGGGAATGGTGTAAGCCCCGGGTGCGCTGAACATATGGCGCATGGGGCTTGCGGCATTCCCTGGCTGTCAATCAGGATTCATCATCCCATGCACCATTTGCCAACTTTGCAGCAAACATGGGACTTTTTTATGGGGGTTTGCACCAAATAGTTGGTGCAAGCTGCAGTATAGTGGGGAAAGTGTCACAAATGTGTGTGACCTTTCTGAATTGGGTGCAAGCTGCGTCAGTGTGTTTCATGCAACTGCAGGTTTGATGCATGGCATTAACCTTTCTGAATCAAGCCCAATGTATATAATAATAGAAAGGTCTTCATGACTAATACAACACTAAGCCCCTAAGAAATAAGAACTGAAAATGGTCCATTCCTACAAAAAAAAAAAACACAGAATATACAAGGGAGCACATAAATTGCTTATCTGGAGGAACGGAAGTGCTCTACATTTCCATGCCTACATACGGATAAATGGAGGCATGGAAGCACTGGGCCCAGAGGGCCCTACACTTCCATAATCACATGGATGTGTTCATGCAGGTCCCTTTGGGACCTTCGTGAATGCTGATACAATTGTACTGTCTCAAAAAGTAAGGAAATTCACTGCAAAAAAACTCCTGAGTCTTGGCAAATCAGGCCTTGGGTCTTCCTTGGGGTTATCAGCCTAATGCTCACCCCATTTTCATATAGTCTGCACATCTGAGCTTGTATTCTGATGGAATGGTGAGAGCGATAACCCCAAGGAAGACCATAGGCCTGATTTGCCAAGACTTAGGACAGCCAAAACTGTAAAGTTTTTTTCTTTTTGCTGCTTGCTGGGTGAGGGTGGGGTGTTAGGGTTGGAAATCCTAGCACCACATTTCCCTGCTTCTGTCGGATTAACCATAACTGGTGCATTAAGGCAGTTTTTGTAATGAGTTCTATATATAAACTTATATGTAAGCAATAACACACTGAACAAGGTGTGTTTTGTTCTCTAATAAACTATGAAATGGGTGGGTTGGATCCATGAGGTGAAGCCAAGTGACTTTAGTTGCCCGTCAAGTAGGTTAGTAGAGCATAACCCACAAACCCTGCCTGTTATTGCACTTGTAAAATGGCTGTTGCTATTTGGGAGTAAAATGCAAGAAAAAGTGACAGAAGGGAAAAACATCTAGAAATACATTTGTTTGAAACATGAAAATGAAACTGATAATTGTACTGTTCCTGTGATTGTGATACCTTAAAACAGTAGCAGAGCTGAAGTACTTTAACAGTGTACTGTGGTTGGGTTCCTTGAAATAGTAGCAAACTTTGAGTTGGCCTAAGGTAAATGTATGACTTGGCAGTGACAGCCAATCAGATTGCAGCATTTGACCAACCCATTCCATAAAAAGACGAAATACAGGGGGACTGCACAAGGCTTCTAATCTCTAAACTGTTAAGAATCCACAAGAGTTAAAACTGGAAGGGATAGTATATATCCAGTGGAAATGGCAAAGATAATTTAGAAAACTACTTCCTGATGAGCAGTGGAAACAGATCTGGAGTAACGGTCATTATGTTCGAAATTTGCAAATCTGGAAACTTTGCTAGGGATATTCTCAGAAATGCCGGAGAGATAATGGTTCAGAGAAAGCTGACCATACACATATTTTGGAGATGTGGAAAATACAGGCAGGAGCTGATAAAAGATACAGGAGAGATTTTAGGAACTGAAATAGATTTTTTTCCCCAAAAATGTTTTGCTGGAAGCCTTTCCATAATAATAAGCTCTCTGGTTTTTGTAGTAAAGACTATTACTGGAAGTGATTATAAAAGTTCCTCCAACCAGGGACGTATAGTGGGGCATGGTGGATGAGATTGACCAGATGCACAAGCTGTTACACACATTGTGAGACAGCAGAAAGATGCTTCCTTTTTTCCACCCCTCCATTTTATACCAGCATGAGAGCCTGGGTTGGAAAAGCTGGAACTCTTCTCTGATCAGGAGGGCAGATGTGTGGCTGCCTTTACAGCTGGTGCCAGTGCCACACCTTGGTCAAATGTCCAGGTGTGCGCAAATGCTGAATGGCATGTCCCTTTACTCCCTTCCTCCCCAGAAGTTCACCTCCATGACATGCTAGACTCCCCAGCCTCAGTGATGAACTATTGGGTTCATATGTAAGGCTGCCATATGTAGTAGTAGCAGGAAATTTTATTTTTATACAAGAAAAACATGTTGGTACAAACACCATTACGGTAGGTGAGCCCTATTTACAAGGTGGTCCTGTTAATTACATCAGTTTCAAATTGTACAAGAAATATGACATAGTATGCAAGCCACACCAATACAAAAATACAACACAATGTATGCAATAATTGTAGCGTCACAAGTTTTATACTCTACAAACAATACATCAATACCAGAATACAGTGACTAGAGAAGAGAAGCAGTAAAACAAATTTTTATATCATGCGTATGCTTAGGTCCTAATATGCATACTATAGGTGGTAAGTTTTCATCCCAGCAGCAATTAATAAGGGAAATTAAACACTGCTAGGTCCTTCACTTTTTGAAAGCCCATGGAAAGATCTTTCAAATGAGGTATTGGGCAGTCCTGAGATCTAACTATCTAAATCACGCATAAATTAAATCGAGGTGGCAGCCATTTCATGGGATCTTTTCTTGTTTTGTTTTTTTGTACGTTTTCTTTACTCCTCTTCACTGGTCCTTGGGTCTCTCTCCAGCACTGCTCAGGGTTCAACCCATTGTCCCACTCGGTCTGAGACCCCTCAATGCCCTACCTCCAGCAGGCACATCCCCCAATTCCTTCTGGTGGCCGACTACCCAGCTCTGAACCCCCCGGGCAAGGGCCGCCAACTCCTCCAGTGCTCTAAGGGCCAAGTTGCTGCCAGGGGAGTGGAGGATTGGAGACGGACGGGGCGGGCCTGACAGTGAGTGTGGATGGGCTAAGTGAGCAGGCCTTCGCCTACCCGGCTGCCAGGGTTTTTCCTGCTTTCTTAGTTTCCCCAGGAGTTCGGATGTGCAATGATGTCCCGCACGTGACGGGCGTGCTCTTGCACCTGCCCACAGGACCCCTTTGTTGTGGTTTCTGCAGTGCGTGATCCCACAAGCTGCCAGAGGTCGCTCAAGCTGGCGAAAAAGGTGCCCCTCAGAAGAGGAGAGCAGTCCTATGGACTCTCAATCCTTCTCCTGTCCCTGCCAATCCCCGATGGCCCGAGGTCGTTCCCGAACCCAGGTCACCAGCGTGGCGCAAGGTGTGGTGTCCAGCACCTCAACCCTCAGCACCACCAGGTTGGCATTTCGTGGGATCTTGAAGCAGGAAATAATGTTCCTGAGGGGCAAGCTGTAATAACATACAGCATGTCACCAGTGACATCACTTTCTCTCTCAAGATTCCATTAAATGACTGCTATTATGATTTAATTTAGGGATGATTTTGATATTTATTTTTTCAAAATGTGAGGGTGCCAGCAGTGTTTACTTCCCCTTTAAGGAAATACTTTTGAATACAGAAGATGTCTTAGGAGATAAGCAGAGCTGGAGGAGGTGCTGTTATAGCAAGAGAATTGCAGTTAAACCTAATCATCTGGGGGGGGGGGCAGAGGATGTTTTTTTCTGAAATAGGCATGATGGAAATTAAAACTGCATTAAAAAACATTGTTTAGTTGTAAATGTTGTCTTTTATGACGTATGCCAATAAAGAACATTCATGATAAAATAATAAGCGTAAGATAAGCACAGACATTAAATATAAAATCAAACCCTCAAAAGTCAAGAAATCTGCCTGTTGAAAGCAGCTTCTGGTATTGCATCTTCTTAAGGTATGCATATGATTGTCTGTCTACTTTTGAACTGTTGCCAGAATTGATTTTCCATTCATCTCCATATAAAGATTGGCATTCACCTTATTGACACCTATATTTGGTTACACGCCGCCCAAGAAGGTAGGAAGAACCTGCCCCATGAGGTTTTTCAACTTTGCTATTGCCAGTAAATGGTCACTTAAGTTGCTGTTCTGATCATTGACAGAGGCCAGCACAGAATCAACCATTACAACCCAAACTAGACATCTAGGTAATCATAACATTTTGGGCTGGCAAGAGCTGTCCTTACTGCTTAGATATGTAGATACACAGGTGGTTTGGGACAGAAGAAGACACAGTCCATTGAGTCTGCACTGATGGTCCTATGTTGTTTTACTCTGTACCTTCAGAGCTGTCCTCAGTTCCCTACCTCATTTTTGTTGCTAATGTCCCTCTTGACAATGTCACATTTGGTTTTGAACCCTAAGACAGGCTCAGCATTAAAGGGATGCTGTCAACCCATTTTGCATCATACTATTTCAAGTTAACAACTCACATTTTATGATTGCTTACCTTCTCTAAAATTCTTTGGTATTGTTGGTGGTTTAATCTGCCTCCTTTCTTAGTATAGTAGAACTGAAATGTGTTGTAATTATGTAAATATACCCAGCCTTGTTTTGTTTCAAATCCTTGATCCACTCTTATTGCTCACTTCCTGAACATTAGGAACACTCCCATCGGAATAGTACAGCCACTCATGATGCAATAGTCTCCTCTGCTCCCACTGCATCTTGAGTGGCTAGATTGTGTTGGGAGTGTTCCCAAGTCCAGGAAAGATGCATTGGGGGGTGATTAAGGCATGTAAACAAACATGTTTTGGTGTGGTAACACCAGCATGGAGGGCAGTCTGCTTTTCACTGTTAAAAGGAAAAAGAAGAATCAGAATCAAACTACCAGCCACATCAGCAGAGTCTACAGAATGAGTGCAAACAATCAAAATATGTTTTTTAAACTAGGGACAGTTTGAAGCCTTGATAGTATCCCTTAAATTACATTACCAGGCAGGCTGTTCCACCTGCCCACCGACTGCTCTGTAAAAAAGGCTTTCTGATAGCCTTTGTACATTCACCCACCCCCTCCAGTTTGAGGCTGGGCCCCTCAGGGTACATTTCAGATTTTGTCTATGTGGGATGCTGACCCAATGGGTGTATAAAGCAAGTGTCAAATTAAAAAAAATGGGTTATATTTATTTAATATATTGTTCAGCCAAGGCCAGATTCATAAAACAAGCATTTTAAACCTGTATAACAGTGATTAGGTTGCCTACAAGGCAAAAGAAAATGTGGGTCAAGTTGGAAAACTGTGTTGCAGTTGTCCCAGTCCCTCGCTCTGAAATGAACACTGGTCCCCAACTTACATAATTCTGCAGAAGCCACGCTGTTATATCCCTGCATGCAGTTGTATGTTTCTGTCATATTCCCCTTTCCCACCTGACCTCCAACACGTGCATGTTAAGGCTGGCTACTCTCTCCTTGTAGGTCTCACTCTGCTGCTCCTGGACCATTTTCATAGCCTCCACTGGGTGGTCTTTATTCTCTTCCTGTCCTTCTTTTGATTTGGGTTCTGAAATTGCATGCAAAACATCAGGTATGGTCTAACCAGTGACCTGTGCAATGGCAATGACACCTCTGTGCTGCTACTAATGAACCCACCTGATGCATCTCTGCATTCTTATAGCTTTCCCATAGCCATACTGCATTGGGAAGAAGTCCCTCCCTAAGTCCTCAGTCCCTTGCCATTCATATATGCTTCCTTTGATACTGAATCAAAGGCCATATTTGAAGTCCACCAGATACAAAATATAAACTTCCCCTATCTACTATCTGGGTCATGGAGTAGAAAAAAATCTATCAAGTTGGATTGATACTAACTGCTCATCATAAATCAATGTTGATTCTTGTCCATAAGGCTATTTTCCCTTTAAGAAGTAATCTATGCATTCCTTCATAGTTGACTCCAGCAGCTTGCCCACTATCGGCAGTAGGTTCACTGGCCTGTAATTGTCCAGATCTTCCCTATCACAACACTTGTGCAGGGGGACTGTGTTTGCTACTGTCCAGTCCCCCCTGGCACTTTGCCTGTTGCCATTGAATCATTAAGTACGTCTGCCATCATCCTGCTCACACACTTAAACATCCCTACACTACTGCGTCATCCTGCTCACAAAAGTAAACATAGAAACATAGAATTTGATGGCAGATAAGGACTGCTTGGCCCACCCAGTCTGCCCATTTCCCTACCTAATGGATAAGCTGCAGATCCTAGTTAACCAACAGCCTACTTCTTTCTACCCCCACCTCCTAGAATTGCCTTATGACTGTCCCATGCATGCTTGAATTCAACCACTGTTTTTGACTCCACAACCTCCTCTGGAAGGCCGTTCCATGCATCCACAACCCTCTCTGTGAAAAATACTTACTTACATTACCTCTGAGCCCTTCCATCTTCAAATTGTGCCCCTTGTTCTTGCACACCTTTTTTTGAAAGATGCTACCTCTTGGACTTTGTTGATTCCTTGAGGTACTTGAAAGTTTATATCATGTTCCCCCTCTCCCTCCTTTCCTCGAGGCTATACATATTAAGCTGCTGTAGTCTGTCTTCATATGTCTTGTGGTGCAGACCCTGCGCCATTTTAGTTGCCCTCCTCTGGACAGCTTCCATCTTGTCTATGTCCTTGCGGAGATTGGGTCTCCAGAACTGCACACAGTACTCCAGATGGGGTCTCACCAGCTGTCTGTAAAGAGCCATAACAACTTCCTGTTTTCTACTGGTGATGCCTCTCTATAAGCCCAGTATCCCCCAGCCCTCCTTACTGCCCTCTCACATTGCTTGCCCACCTTTAAGTCATCTGATATGACTACCCCAGGTCCCTTTCCATTTTTGTTGTTGTTAGTATCTCACCCCCCATTGTGTACTCTTCCCCTGGGTTTTTGTTTCCCAGGTGCATTACCTTGCACTTCTTAGCACTGAATCTAAGCTGCCATACATTTGACCATTCCTCTAACCTTGCCAAGTCCCTTCTCATCCTTTCCACCCCACCTTGTGCATCAACTCTGTTGCAGATCTTTATGTCATCTGCAAAGAGACATACTTTTCCTTCCAGTCCCTCTGCAATGTAAGCTTATAAAGACATTGAAGAGGACCGGTCCTAATACTGAACCCAGCGGTACCCCACTAGTAACCCACCTTTCTTCAGAGTGGACTCCATTTACTATTACCCTCTGTGTCCTATTCTCCAGCCAATTCTTTACCTAGGCTATCATCTTGGGACCCACTTCCAGGCTGGCTAACTTGTATATTAATCTTTTGTGTGGGACTGGCTCAAAAATGTTAACATCCCTACACTACTGCATCATCCTGTTCACAAATGTAATTAGCCCTACACTACCACATTATCATGCCGACAAATATAAATGTCCTTACACTACTACATCATCCTGCTCACAACACAAGCATCTCTACAGAACTGTGTCATCCTTCTGACACACATAAATGTCCCTACACTACGACATCATCCTACTCACAAACAGAAGCATTCTTACACTATCACATCATCCTGCTCACAAATGTACCTACCACATCATCCTGCTGACAGACATAAATATCCCTACACTACCACATCGTCCTGCTCACAGATGTAAACATTCTTACACTACTACATCACCCTGCTCACAACATAAATATTCTAACACTACAACATTATCCTGTTCACAAATGTAACCATCCCTACACTACCATATCACCCTGCTCACAAACATGAACATTCTTACACTACCACATCATCCTGCTCACAAACATAAACATTCTTACACAACTACATTATCCTGCTCACAAGTATTAACATTCTTACATAACTACATTATTCTGCTCACAGATGTTAACATTCCTACACTACCATATCATCCTGCTCACTAATGTAACCATTCTTACACTGACATCATCCTGCTCACAAATGTAAACATTTTTTACACTACCACATCATCCTGCCTTACACTACCACATCGTCCTGCTCAGACATTAACATCCCTGCACACCCACATTATCCTGCTCACACATGTAGACATCCCCACACTACCACATCATCCTGCTCACAGACATAAACATCCCTGCACACCCCACATTATCCTGCTCACACATGTAGACATGCTGTATTTAGTTATTATTTTATGTGGGTTTTGTTTACTGGATAGGTACACTAAGCTATAACATTTTATTGTCTCCCATTTCTGTTTGTTTCTAATTTAATTTAGTTGAAAGATAATGGTTCTGTTATGGAGCATTTTTTAGGTTGAAAGGACTTGGGGATCAAACAAATATTGGGGGGCCTTGTAAGTGGAATAGCCCACTCCAGGATATGCAGTCAGTTGTGCTACACTATCTGAGCTGTACTCACTTTTGGGATAGACAGTGCTGTGCAGCAGGAGTTGTTGGCAAGATAGACTCAAAGTCACTTTTGTCAACACAAAACTATGTCATTATGTTAGTCCCAAAGGTGGCAATGACGTAGTGAGGGAGACTGCAGGGGGTGGTGATGAAATATGAAAATGGTAAGGATACTTACCCTCCTTTGCACATTCTAAGTGCTCGGGCATCCCTTGTGTGGTTTCAGAGGACATGCTGTTTAAATGGTTCTTCGTACAAGAAACCAGTTTTTGCACTATGTAGGAGTTTCTTCTTAACTCACAAAGCATGGGTTTGGTGCTCACTTTGGTCCTCTGGACTGTATCCTTATGATTTAGTATGTTTTCTGTTTAAAGGACAACATTTCATGTGTGATATGATACTGGAAATTAGCACATGGTGAGACATGTTTGCCATAAGGAAATTGGGTAATTAATTAATACAGTGCTGTCCACTAGGATGAAGCACTTTTATCACAGTTTCTGCCAGTGAAATCTTGCAGGACATTGTAGAACACAGTGTCATTCAGTCGCTCTTACTCTAGTTCACCATGCAGTAAACTGTGATATCGTTATTATGGAATGTGCCATCCTGGTAGATGACCAAACACAGCTGGCAAAGAAAGATTTATTTTAATTGATCCAGCTGTTTCTACATTCAGCCAGACTGGTACTCGAATACCTGGTAGAGATTTTAACTGTATTACCTCAATGAAGGTCTGGGGCTTCTGGTATGATAAACTACAGTGTATGATGCAAATGTATTCAATCTGTCAACAAGCTACTTGTAAAGATGCATCTAGACGTCATTAAACAAGGGGGAGAGGTCACATATTTCAGAAAGTAGTCCCACAGTCCTAGAGCTCCGTATTAAATTGTGTTTGGTTAAGTTGTCAGCAATACTGTCCTATGGAAGTTTGATTTTCCTATCATAATTAACTCGGATGTGTGATGGATGCATTAGCATCACTTAAGATAGGAAGAGGTCAGCGGTACCTTAATGGAAATGTTGTAACAAGATCCTGATGTAATGGCTGGATTTACAGAATTATACACTACTCATAAATTGGTCAAATGTCTGTATGACAATTCACTACAGTGGTGGGATGAGATTAAACAGGACATTCAGTCCTTCTTTCAGATGGAAGCATGAAACTCTCACATAGTTTAATACCTGACATTTTCAACTCAGTTAGTTACACTCAAAACAATTAGGAGAGGCAGTCAGAACTGCCCTTTTGAATGAAATAAAGCAAAAAGTGAAACCCATGCAGTGTGATCAGCTACATCATCGGCGACACTCCTGAACAAGACCTGTGCACGTTGCTAAGAGCAGTTAGGGAAAGTAGTTACAGCTCTAAAACTAGGAGTGGGGAGATGGTAACAGACACAGAAGATGTAATGGGATAATACATGAACTTTTTAGTGCTGTGTCCACTGACCAATCCTGAGAGCCACAGGCAATTAGGGATTTCTCCAGCTAATCTGAGTACTCCCATAGAATGTTGCATGCAAGTTGATGGGCCCCAATCATGATAAAAAGAGAAGCAGTTATTTCAAAGCCTCCAAAATAATAAATATCCTGGAAGGGATGAACATGCGTCAGAATTCTATAAAGTCTGCGGCAAGAAAGTAGCGGCTGATTTAGTATAAGTATGTAATTCTACATTACAGTCATAAATGCTTCCAAGTTCCATATATGAGGAAGTAATGAGCCTGTTATTTATGAAGGGAGATGAAACAAAGTTGAACATTAGCTTCCCATTGTTTGTTGCATACAGATTATAAAATAGTTGCAACAGTACTAAGTAACCACGTGGACGCAGTTGCAGAGCATTATCGTTAACGCCCAGATATTAATGGGAAGGAGCCTGTACAGAAAAAATTGTCTTGCATAAGAGAGAGCTGTGAAACGTGACCTGGAGAACAAATGGAATACTACGTAGTGCCACTAGACCAAGAAAAAGCATTTGTTAAGATTAATTATATGTATCTGTTTGAGGTACCTGCACAGTATGTTGTCACTCCAGCATTTGTGGCATGGATTCAGATGTAACCCCCTTGTTACCCGGGGTTACTAGAATCCCATTAAGACCTAGTGGTAGGCAGGGAAGGCAGCTTGTGAAACTCCAGTTAAATAGGTTTCACACTGTCTCACTCTGTTCTCAGTCTCAGCTGAGACTGAGGGATGACATCACCAATAGAACTTTCGCAGCTGCATAAGCCACATTGGAATCTGCAGCAACGGGAGTTAGATAGAACGTTGGGAGTTTTCAAAGTGAGAGTCTGCAGTTTGGCTTGAAGGAGTGAAGTTTGTACTCAAGTGGTAGAGACCGCTGTTTTCGGGTCTCAGTGCCCCCTCCCTCGGGGATGTAAAGATTCCCAGCAGATTCCTGGGGCAATCCCCTTAATTCTGCTAAGTGGAAGAAAAGCTGCCTGTTTAGTCCAAGATTTATTTTGGAAGATGGAAGATTTGTGAGTCACCTGTGGGGCACCTGCAACTAAAGGGTGAGTGTCTGCTCTGGCTAAAAGGGCAAATTGTTTTCTTCACCCTGAGACTTGTGTGAAAATCTAGGGGTTGAGCTACATATTGGGAAGCCTAGAGAAATGGGCCAAGCAAGTAAAGTAGTGTCAAATCCCAGAGTTTTGTGTGATGCAAATAATATGTAGAGGAGATGTGACAGACATCTACCCTTTAATCTACATTTAGAAGTTCAGCAAAGGAATTGCTCAGTTTTCCCAGAGAAATGGCCGGGTATGGGCTGTGGGAGCTGGAGGTGGGTGGCCCCCCATCTTTAGTGACCAGGTCCACCTCTACGGATTTCTTCTGTGGTTTCTACTTTGCCTCAGGCACTTGGCCAGTGATGGGGGAAGTACCCAGATGTGGGATTGTAAGGAAAATTCTCTCTAGGAGTCGCAGACTCTAGTGTGATGTGGGGAGCCACGACAGGATAATGGGTTCATTCTTCCAGTGGACCGCGCAAATGGGATAATTGGTTCATTCTTCCAATGGACCGCGGATCAAGTGGCCGGCGGGGGAGCCGGGCTAGTGGGGAAAACCCAAGTGTGTACAAGTCGGGCTGTGTACCCAAAGCTGCATGCAAGTCCGGGCTGTGTGCCTGGTGGGTTCAGAGTCTGAGGGCTGGAAATAGTGATAAAGTGTTCTGTAGTCTCAAATCTGCATTACCAGGAAATGTAGCCCCATGGGGGTCCGTCTATGCTTTGTTTGTTCAGCTAGTATGTGAATAAAAGCCACACTGAAGAATCCCATTCCTGGTTCTGTACATTACAGTTATTGCTTCCTGTGTTCGGATTTACTTGGGTACCCCTGTGCCGAGTAACCTCATCCTCCCCGGACCCAGTCCCCACCAGGTACTGCTGTCAGCTTCAACAGCATGCCACCTGTCGTTTTGGCAAAAAGGCAAGGGTGAGGGGTTACACAGACATTGTATAATCAGGCAGGAGGGATACCGTTTTGAGGTACCTGCTCAGTATGTTATCACTCCAGCATTTGTGGCATGGATTCAGACACTATGTAAGAGAAGGGAGGGATACCATTTCTGAGGTACTGTACTTGTGCAGTATGGTATCCCTCCCGGTTTTGTGGCATGGATTCAGACACTGTATACTCAGGCGGGAAGGGATACTATTTTGAGGTACTTGCACAGTATGGTATCCCTCCAGCATTTGTGGTATGGATTCAGACACTATATTATCCGAAGGGAGGGATACCGTTTTTGAGGAACTGTACTTGCACAGTATGGTATCCCTCTGTTTTTTTTTTTGTGGCATGGATTTTTCAGGCAGTATACAATCAGACAGGAATATTTATTTATTTAGAAATTGAATCACTTTTTGTTTCAGCTATAATTTTTTGTGTTGTTTTAGATTTATTATATTGTTCCAGAGAATTTTGGATATATATCATACCTTAGTTTTTTGTACCTCTTTTATGTGACTGCCCAGGTCCGCCTTGTAAATGAGTTTACCTCAATGGTGTTTTGCCTGGTAAAATAAAGACTGATTGATTGATTAGTGTTGTATCTTCATGGGGTATTGCACCGGCCAGGCTGTAACTATATGAACTAGTACTGGCTCATTACTTGTTTTTGTTTATGTTTGGAAACTCAATAAATTGTGCATTATAAAAAAAGAAAGAAACCGGTAACTGGAAGAGACTTGCTGAGCCAAGGCTAGTTTCCAGGTGTGATCGGGAAAGGGAGGGTGAGTACACAGTGGGAGAGAAAGTACAGTAAGAAACAGAGTTAAATCAATAGAGGCAAGCATGCTGTTACATGACTGGAGTGCTCAGTGTAAATTACAAAGTGGCAGTAAACAGAACTGGCAGTTATGAAGAACCGAAGATTAGAACCATCATAATCAGCGATTGTAGTATTCTGAGGTTACCAGGTTTGTAACATCACCAAAATAAGCAAAAGGGTGCATAATAAAGTGACAGAAAGCCAAATTATTATGCTGTGTGCCAAAGGTTTATTACAGGTGCAAAATACAATGGAACAGGACAAGCCCCAGTGCTTTGAGCTTCATGCAGGCTCTTCGTCAGGGGAGGCATCCCCAGCAGGGTAGTTCATGTGTGATCTAGGGAAGAGTTAGACTAAAGTAGAGGTTAGAGGCAGGAGCAGACTGGAGAGTAGAGAGTTCTAAGGTGCTGTTTTTGAGAGGGGTAGGAGGAGGAGGAGTCAGTGGCACATGGTGTGAGAGAGGGAGTTCCAGTATGCCAGAAATGAATTATTGGGTGAGTAATCATGTGACTATCAAGGCAGGAGTACACCAGGGATGTCTTGTTAGTCTTCTGTTGTATTATATGTTTTCTTACAAGAGCTGGTGCTAAGGAAAGTGTGGGGGAAGGTAAGGACTATGTGGCAGCAGGAAGAACTCAGCACCACCACCACCGTCAGTACCAAAAAAACAGTACCGATGAGGCTAAACCTGTGCAACTGTACAAATCCCTGATGATATCGGAAACACGCGAAACTAGTTGGAGTGTTTGTGGTGTTACTGCTGGCGTTCCTGCAAGGGGCTGACACTGGTGGTACCGTGGCACTTTTTGTGAGTAAATAAAACTATTTGTGTACTTGCAAAAGTTTAGCCTCATTGGTATTTTTGTTTGGCATTGACTGTGATGGTGCTGATTTCTTCCTGTTGCTATGTGTTCTCTTAGTTTTCAGTACTCTGTGCAGTGGGGCGGGCTTCCTGTGTCTGGAATGTAAGTATTCATGGGACACCTGTGTTAAGCATAGCATCAGCATCATTTAAACACATATGCTGCAGGTACTTGATCTCTTCTCCCCTCCGGTGTATGCAGAGGACATCTGTTCATTTGTGAAAGATGAGAGATAACTGTGAGGAGTGTTACTAGAGTTGAAACTCATTCTCCCTGTGGTTGCCATTTTGAATTAAGGTTGAGCAGTGGAATGTTCTGCCTCTTTTATGAGCTGTTATAAGATGGCTTGAAAGAATGCTAGCTCCTGATTAGCCAAGAGGTACTTTCAGCACAACAGCCAGGCTGAAAGTCACTTAACAAAAATATGTTTCAAAAATACATGCAATTTACTAAAAAAGACCTATTTCATAATCTCAATAAGGCACTCCAAGAGGGGGGCATTATTGTGGGCTAACAGCCCTTCTTGGGTCATAGAAGCACCCGGCTTCGCCTTGTGCTTCAACCCACCCGAGGTGGGCCATTATTCCACCATAACAACCCCCCCCCCAGTCATGCCTTATTGCTTAAATGAAGGGAAAGAGCTGTTCACGTAATATTCTATAGGAAAAGTGTGACAAAAGGACTCAACTGGAAAGTTTTATAGTGTCAGAACATAGTCAGACATCGATATATCCAGTTAGAACTATGGGGTTAATTTTGGGACTAAAGATACTGCTCTTTTAAACTGGGCAGAAAAATTGAGAGTATACACAAAGAAAGAACAATAGAAAAAAAACTTTCTATGGCAGTGAAGCTGTAAATGATTAAAGCTTTTTTCATTCCTATTTCTGTTTTAACCGGTGCATTCCCTCTCTACCAGTTTCATTGGGCATGATGGTATGGAGTTAATACAGGGGTGTAGCTAGGAATTTTAAACTTGTACTCAAAGCTGATGCACTGTTGCCCTCCCATTACGTAAACATGAACCAAAATGTGTGCTGCCATACCACACCAACAATAGCCCCCCCTGTTTGCCATGTCTGAGTTCAAGTAATCAGTTTCTTCCTGTAATCCTCCTTCCTTTGTTTTTCTGTCTGCCTGGTAAGTTGTTCTTGTTTGTGTATTTGGCTGGTGGCATCTGTGCCCCATAGCGAACAACAAAGGCAAAAGGGCTCAGCGTGACACAGACACAGTGTGACTCACAATGTCCTTTCTTTCCTCTTTTTGTTGCCCTTGCCTGATTTGTTGCCTCTGCATGACTTTTTTTTACTGTACTCTGCCGAGCACAGTGCGTATGCCTGCCAACATCCCTGAGTTAATATATATATATTTTTTTTTATGTGATGAGGGTGTACATTGAACCCTATTAAAGGGAATACTACATACAGTATTTGGCAGCTAGATGGTTGGATAAACATGGTCAACCCAGCAGTTTATTTAATTAGCATATTTTTGCAAACACATTTTTCAGTATATCTTTCAAGGACTCTAAAATCATGGGTCCAACAGATCTACACTTGGCGGGGGCCATTGACAGTGATGTGGGATAAGGAGAATTTAGAAAAGAGGATTGCTGTTAGTATCAGATAAGCATCTTTACCTTTGTATATGGCAAAAACATTTGATTTTGTATGTACTCTTTATAAGGCATAAAAAAGTATATAACAAGTAAATTTAGTTTTAAAAGGACTTTAGGTCAGCGACATTTTAGTAGGTGGGCCTGGAAGTAATTACTGCATACACTCATATGGTACGAAGGTTTTTGATAAAACTCTTAGGCAGAAAAATTGTACCTGCATCTGATGGCATTTTGTCTTATCTGTCTATTTTGAAAAAGAAGTTCTACCAAAAGTCTGAGATACGGCTGAGTGTACATGGCCACCTACATGTTAGGGCAGGCTTGAAGCATAAAATCTTTGAAAACCTGCTTCTTCCCCAGAACATCAGATGTAAGACAAAGTGAGACATACGGGCATAGTCCTTTTGCTCAGCAGTTTTTGATGCAAATTTCTCAAACAGTGCTGGATTCATCTACAGTAATCTATCTTATGGGAGCATAAAATATATTTTTTTTTCTCCCAAACATTAGAAAACGTGTTAGAGACACACTACTTGTTGTTTTTGCACTGCTGTAGCACTTTATATGTCAGACATTCATAGAACAGATAGAAACACCTTCAAGCATAGTAATATGTCAGTTTATGGTAGATTTCTGAAGTTGTACTTTTTAGAAAAGTATGGAGGTAGACAGATTTAAAAAGTTGTGGAGGTACACACAGATAAAACCAGAACTGAAAATCAACTCCTTTCCTTACACAAATGAGTCTGTAGACAGGGTCTATACTGGAGTACAAAACTCATGTGAGTGTGAAGAGCCGCTCTTAGTGGCTAAATTAAAAGACCCCTGTGAGGACAAAGAGAACAGCCCTTTCCGGTGTCTAAGCTGAAAGTTCCTTGTCTGCCAAGGTGAAGAGCCCCTCCCAGCTGCTAAGTTAAAAGGCTCCTAAAGAGTCAAGTTTAAGAGCCCTTCCCAGTGGCTAAGTTGAAAGGCCCAGGGTAAGAGTCACTCTTAGCAGCAAAATTGAAAGGCCCCCATGGAGACTGAGTGAAGAACTACTCCTGGTGGCTGTGTTGAAAGGCCCCCATAGGGTCTGGGTGAAGAACTGCTCCCAGCAGCTAAGTTACAAGGTCCCGCAGCGCCACATTGAAGGAGCTGTTCCCAGTGGCTAAGTTAAAAGACCCCTTCAAGGCCATGGTGAAGAGAAGCATTCGATTGAGAAGGCCACTGGGGAAATGGGAGTGCTTACCTCATTTATGTTCATCAGGGAATTATAGTGTGTTCCTGCAAGCCAAGTCCTGTGAGCACATTCAGATTAGTTATAGCTACACTGCTGAGCTTTGTCTTGCATGTGTTGGAGATGTTCTTTGCTCATTCATGCAGTAGTTGTGTACATTTGTTCTGACAACCTATGCATAGGAAACAGTATTACAGACAGCAGCAAGCATTAAAAGGAATACTCTTCAGTCATTCATTGTGCCTAATAAAAATGCAAAACATCCCACCTCACCAAAATACAATGCAATAGGAGAGCTGGGAAATACACTTCCTGACTACGATCACACTAGGAACTGGTCCGCTATGCAGACCACCCTTATAAAATGTATCTGATCTCCTGTTTATGGGAAAGACTGCTTTGATCCCCAGGTTGAGGGATATCTATCTAAGACTGAGAAGTCCATTGTCACACTGAACTCCATTACCTCAAGTCACGAAGGAGAAATCTCCCCAGTGGGAACTCAGGATTCTTTCATGGGCCACAGAAAAAGCAGCCTCAGTGATGACAGAGGTAGCAGTTTCCTCCCATCAAGCCCTGTCATGCCAAGGTCTAGGGACAGGGTAATGGCAAAGGTGGCAGTGACCTCTGCATCTGCTGCCAAAAGCAGATTATATTGGTATGGAGCCCGATTCTCGATCCGCCGCAGATCTTGCTGCAGCTTCCAGTCCAGGGGTCAGGTGTGTCATTTTTTTTACAGGCAGTGGTCCATGATCACCTTGGATCAATGGGTATTGGAAGTAATTGGCATGGGTCTGTCTCTGGAATTAAAGGCAGCGCCTCCTTGCCTTCTGGAGAACATGCTGTTGCTGGTGTCACTGTGTGCTTTAGGAAGAAGTTCAGAAACTCCTGTTGCTTCATGTTATAGAACCAGTCCTATAAAATCAAGCTCAGCAATGAACTGTGTTATGGTACTTTCTGGTACACAAGTGAATAAGGGGATGGTACCCCATCCTAGACTTGTGGATCATCAGTCGCTTTATATGCACGTAAAGGTTCCATATGGTCTCAATGAAATAGATACAGGTAATACTACCTCTGGAGCTTGGAGCACTTTTCTGTGGTTGTAATTGACAGAAGCATTGCTTATAATGAACACTATCAAGCTTTTATGGGTATTTGTAGTGCTTTTGTGGGGGGGATGGAGTGCAGAGCTGGTGAGGAGATTTGACAAATGTAGAATTAAGATAGAGAAGCTAAAGAGATTAAATTTCTTACAAAAAAAAATTCCAAAAGCTGCATAAACTTTTATTAGTCAATTTATTGCACTAAAAGGAAATTATTTTATATTTCAGTAAAACCCGCAGAGTACAATTGCCTTTATTCTTACTGCAATAGAACCCAACATCCAGCCAGTAGAGTTGCGGGGTGGGATATTGAGACTGCACCAGGCAGGGGTGCAAGCCTGGGCGCAGCACAACTGGGATGAGTCAGGGCATGTACCAAGCGATATTCAACGGTGCTGCACCATGGCTCAGCACTCTTGAATATGGCACTGAGGGCGCATGCATTGTGCACGGCGCAGTGGCACTGCACCAGCGCAAGTGGCAGGAGGGAAGTAGTGGGATGCACCAGCGCAAGTGCGGTTGCGCTAAGTGCATCAGCACTGGGCATGCAAATGAGGCCATAATGCATGCAAGGCACAAATGGGGCCATTTGCATGTCATTATGGCCCCATTTGCATGCAGTGTGCCGATCCTTTAGTGACTTTGCGCCATAGGCGCCTGCCAGGGCTGCAAGCTATCGGGACCGACGCCTCCTGCCCCTCAGCCGGCCCCGCTCCCATTAGGCCGAGCACGGGCACGTGGAATGGTAAACCCTGGTGGTCCAGTGGACCAATCCCCATGGCCCGAACACGGGCATAAATGAAATATCTCCCTGGTGGTCCAGTAGACCGATCCCAATCACCCGATCGCAGGCATAAAGGAAATATCTCCCTGGTGGTCCAGTGGTACGCCACTCTGCACCCCCCTCAGTCAGCGGCGGGTGGCAGCTCCCCGCCCGCAAACTGCCCGCTAACTGACAGCGTACAGTAGGGTTGTACACCTATTGGTCCACAGCGTGGGCCAATGGACGTGCAGACCATACTGTACTACACAGTCCTGAATTGTGAATGAGCATTCATTCACAATTCAGGACTGTGTAGTGCAGTATGGTCTGCATGCCCATTGGCCCACGCTTTGGACCAATAGGCGTTCAGCAGCAAACCACCTTGGCTACCTCTGCTCTGGTTGAACCCTCTAATGAGGTCTGAAGAGACAGTCTAGCACTTGGATCCAAAGTCCCTTCACCTGGCAATACCAGACCTTAGGCTTTTCAAGAACTTCCTGTGCGTTCTGGAGGCGTCCCAGAACAAATCAACTCACAGATACTCTGGGTTTAAGTAGAAGAGGTTGTGCTGATGTTTTCAAGCATGCTTTTTTTCACCTTTCTCCTGCTCATTGAGGCATACTTTGGACTAACTCTGGTCCTTGTTTCAGTCTGGCATGCGAGCTGCATCCCTCAAGATACACGTAATGGCCATTTTTGCATACTGTGCAAAGGCAGGTATCCTGGCTGTAGCCCTGGATAAGGAGATATCCAACAGACTTGAATCACTTGTTCCCCCTTATACATTAGTTTCCTCTGCTCTTGGATGTTGCGTTGAAGTTATCCTGACTCATGAAAAAACTGTTTGAACCTATGGACATGTCAGTTTTTTTAGCTGCCATAGAACGTCACATTCTTGGTCGCCATCATTTGACCAGACATGTAAGTGAGCTCCAGGTGCTCCCTGTGGTGTCTCTAGATTTGGCCTTTTACAACCACAAGGCCATCCAACACTCCCATGCAAAACCAAGGAACTTTCTGAATTTCATCTGAACCAGTCATTGACATTGCCGATGATTTTTCCGAAGCCTCAGCTTCAGATGCTAAATATGCACTGCATACCCTAGGTGTTTATAGGGTTTTGCTAATCCACAAGCAGTGTACTGCAGACATTCTGAGTGATGTGTCAGCTGTCCATTACGTACACTGAAGCTGGTCAAGGCAGATCAGAAGTCAAGTAGACAGTTGCCAGGTGGATCACATTCTGCATTACTGTCTGCTACCAGTTGGCTGATTAGGAGCTGCCGCAGAACTGTGGCCTCACTCATGGCACAGGCATTCCCATTGCATAGATTTGCAGTGTTCCTACCTGCAAATCATGTTCATTTTTCACTACAGCATCGCTCTGTTGAGCCACTGTGATGCTGCTTGTATAATCCCAGTCATCCAGTCTCTTCAGTTAAATTGGTGTGTACACCTGTCCATCTCCTTACGGGGGACTGCTCAGAACCTGCTGGCATGTGGTACTGAATTTAATTATTGTAGTCAGAAGAATGGGTTACTCACATGCAACTGTAGTTCTAATACTCGTGTTCAGTGCAGATCTCAGTGATCCATCCGACCTTCTCAGGCTAAGCTTGCTGTTGAGGCAGGTTTTTCAGCATCTGGATTTGAGTGCTGTGGGGATGAGGACCAGAGAGCATGAGATTGGGTACTGGGAGGAGTCAAGCTTAAGTCTGTTTACAGAGCCTGTGCATGCTCAGTGGAATGTGTTCTAGTGTGGACATGAACTAATGGTAGAACTATAGTCGTAGGTGAGTAACCAGTTCTTCTTCCACATGTGTTGTCACAAGGTAAGCATGGCATTCAGGTGGACTGAATTTTGTTTTCATTCAATATTTTTGGCTTGAAAGGAACACTGAGCCAAAGCTCATTTCTGGGTATGACCCGGGAGCACAGCAAAGTTAAGAAACTTTTTCTGTCACACATTATGCAAGTGGTGGGTGTGGGAGTCAGACCTAGATCTCCTGGCTTTTTAGAGTCTCAGGTCAGTGCTGTAACCTCCAGGCTATACTACCTCCCTAAATACCAAAGAGTGGGTCCCTGCTGGCGTAGGAGCAGAGTATTTCTTTGAAGTCTGCCATCCTAGGCAATATAACTACATATAGGAATCCTAAAATGACAGAGGATGAAACCTGCTAAAGTTTGAGAGAATGGGGGGAGAACATACAGGTAATGACTCCACTTTTCTGCCAGCTCTGCTGCTGTTAAGTTAGTGTGAGAGTAGTAGGAGCATAGTTGGCAGCAAAAGAATGCTATAGGGAGCAGAGATGTTACATTATCAGTGTTCAGAGGTTTACAATGTCAAATGAATGCATGTCTGTTGCAGGTAAGGGAGATGTGTAAAGTAAGGGCCCCTCCTACCAAGTAAAGGGTCAGAAATATCAGCGCTTAAAGAGCTCCAATGTTAAGTGCATCTGCAGTAGGAGAGGGAGCTTGCATTTAATGTGATAGCCTCCAGTCGAGACAAAGAAATTAGACTCCTCTCTTTCATGAGTTTGTGCTTGCTGCTGTTTTTCCTTGTTTATGAATTCTTCTCCCTAGCCCTTGCATTTTATTTAAACATGGGTGATTGAATCAGCCCAGAGTCATGGCAGCAGTTCACAGCACTGCTTGCTGGGAGACCATGCCCCCAGAATACCATGCTGAAGCCAGATGGGGGTTCAAGCACATTGTTGTGGTGAGATGCTTGGCTGCCACAGAAGGTGGGTGTGGGTTGCCCAGAATTTGTGCACCTACTTCCAGCCCACCAAAGGGTGCAATTGGCATCAACTATAAAGTTAGCTGCTCACTCTCCTTTCAGGCTGGAGGAAAGATGCAGTGGTGGTAGCCCCAGTTTATAGGGTGGGAGTTGGGGATGGTAGAACAAGGGAAAAATAGGGTAACAAGAAATAACAAAGGGGGTTATTGGATCAGGTAACTTGATATAACATCACCAGCTGGATCTGACTAGCCCACCTAGTAGCACGGCGGTAGAGCTAACGCCAGCTACGCCAGCCATCCGGATTCGGGAATGGACTTTGGTCACTCAGGGTCTGGCTGGAGGAGGAAGGTTTGAGTGTCCCTTGGAGGAGCTTAGACAGCCCTTTTCCCTTGGGAAGGGGGTGAGCACATCCTGCTGGTCGGTTGCCACCTGGAGGAAGCTGAGTGGTAGTGCAGCAGGGAGAGATATCACATGCGGGGGTGACACTGCGGAGGCGGAGCACGCACATTATGTCATTGCACATGTGTGGCCCAATTAAAAAAATTAGGGAAAAGTCCTTGACTGTGGCTGGAGAATGGCCCGGTCCCTCACAGACCCTGCACCGGTGATTAGGCAGATCTGACCAGGTCCTGTGGCAAAGGACACCAGAGTAAAAGTAAGACTCAGGGATGTTGTGGGTAGCAGGCTGGGGGAACTGGTCCAGATGGGGGCAGGTCAGCTGAGCAGGAGAGAAAATGGTAACTTGAAAAGCCACAATTGCATCTGACTGTCATTCCATAGATAGTGGTGCCATGAGTAATGAGAGGAGCTAGCTGGAGGAAGTGCCCTAGAGCAGATCTGTACCTTTTTGTTACAGTTATCAATTAATTGTTAAAAACTGGTCATGAATACTGGAAAAGCAGAACATTTTCTTAAAAGGAGTACTACAGCTTGTAAACCTCTCATTTTAGCAAATAGAAACTATGAAGATGAAGTTAAATTGGTATTCAGATTGGTAATATATCAAAACAACTGGTAAAACTCTCTTGATTGTTCTGTGTGGGAAGCTTTCTGCTCCAGCTTATTGGCCCATCCAGAGCTGTAATGAGTTGAGGTGATGGTTTCCACAAGCCTTTGCTTACTCAGGCTTTAGATCCATCAGCCAACAATTATTGGCAGGCTTTCTCTTTCATGCCTCCTTTAACTTGCTCATTGGGAGGCTGATGGGCATTCCTGTTTGATATATTTCATGCTCTTTACCTAAGCTCTCGGATTTTGGTATTTTTATTATTGCAGCTGGAGCCCAAGAGAAGATTGGTTGGGCATTTGGCCTGGGATTAGAGAGGCTGGCCATGATCCTTTATGACATCCCAGATATCCGGCTTTTCTGGAGTGAAGATGAGCGGTTTCTGAAACAGTTCCACGTGGCACACATTGATCAAAAAGTTAAATATCAGGTATGTGCAGAGTTGCTATTGTATTGCAGCTTGAAATTCAATATTCTTTTCTTCTACTGTGTTCTCAGTGTGTGTTGAAGAGAAAAACTACTGCTGATTTTTGCATCCTGCTCTTTCAGAACCCTGTGGCTGGACAGTTGTAGCTAGTAACACTGTGTATGTTACCCACAGTAATGTTGTATGAATGACTCCATATTTTAATGGGAGACAGACAACACCATCATATGACTTTCTTTTAGGGATCAGAGATTGAGAGGCATATGTAAGCACATGTCAACTAGATGTGAACAGGAAATATTGCCTATAAATTAGTGAGATTAAAAAAAAAAAAAGTAGGTTTAAAACAGTAAACTGTAGTACATTAGGTGTCAGACAGTTGAAACAGACCAAAGATAAACAAGACCACACATTCAGATACCTCACAGGGAAGAACAAGAGTGAATTGTCAAATGAAAAAGATGCTCAAGAACAAGGGGTCGTACTATGAAGTTGAAAGGGAGGAGGTTGAGAGGAAATGTGAGGAAATACTTCTTCACGGAGAGGGTGGTGGACACATGGAACAGTCTTTGAGCAAAGGTGGTGGGGGAGGAAATGGATAAAGGATTCAAGAATAAATGGGATAGACACACAAAGGGATCTTAGAAGAAAGGGTGGGGGGGGGGAGACCGGAGACTGAGTAGGGTCTGCACTGTCACTGTAGGTACGGAAATTAGGGCAGACTAGATGGGCTGGGAGGCCCTTATCTGCTGACAACTTCTATGTTTCTATTTAAGATATTCTGTACTGTATAGGCAGTGGCAACATAAGTTTGCCCAACAATGATGTGAGTTATTGTCCTTGGAGATAGGGATATATTATAAATTGTCAAGAGGATTTTGCTGATTTGTGATTGACTAGGGACCATTCCAGACCTTGATGGTATTCCAGTACAAAAATGTGGTCGGGAAAAGTTCCTAACCATCAGCCTTTTGACCCATGTAAAATTATTGAGCCATCTCAAAAGCTCAGAACAGTTTTGCAGTTTGTATCTTTAATCACGCTCCCTTCTGTCCTCCTCTGCCTTCTCCTCATGCTCCCTGCTGTCCTCCTCTGCCTTCTTCTCTTCCCCATCCTACCTCATTGCCACCTCCTCTCTCCTGCCTGTACCCACCCCCCACTCACTGGCTTAATCCACACTCCTCAAACCACACCTTTCTGGACTGGGTTCTCTTCTCTCACCCCCACAACATTGTTGCAGCAGATATTTTGCTGGACACCTTCAGTGACTACTGTGTGACATTTTGTATCAGGAAAGTTTGGCACCCTCCTCCCCTAAATATATCTGGTCCATATCACTCTGGTCGCTTAACAAAGACGCTCTACTGAGCGACCTGCCTGCAACTGATTGATCCCCCATTCTCTCCGCCCTGAGCATTGGCGTAGCCCTTTCCATCTTCCACTCAAAATTTACTTCTGTCTGGGACAAGCACATCCCTATCAGGAAATCCAGAGTTAAGTCTTCCCACCACCCTTGGATCACCTATGAGCTCATTGATTTGTGCAAGACCCGTGATCAAGCCTGGGTCCAGAACAAATTATCCCACACCCTGTCTGACCTCCTCTCTTACAGGGTGCTTAGAGACACTTGCACAAAAGCCATCCATACTGTCAAATCCCTATATTTTAAGATCAACCTCCAGCACAGTCTCAGCTTCCCAGCCAGATTCTGTAAGGTGATTCATTCTGTTTTTGACCCCCCCCCCGCCCAGTTTGCTCCCCCGGTCCTTATGGTTGGTGTTTCATCAGTCTCTAATCCTGCCTCTGTTGCTGCTCACTTTAGTGAGCTTTTCACTACTTGTGTTCTCCTGTCCTCTCCTCCACTCCTGGCTTTTCTACTCTCCTTCCATCGCCACCCCACCCCTCCCTGGGGTTTCATTTTCTTCGGTCACTACCCAGGAAACTCTACTTGCCCTTTAATATCTCAACCTGTCTGTCCCAATCTAGTCCAGATGGCCTGGACCCTGAATGTCTCCATCTCTCAGCTCCTGCCATTGTCTCCCGCCTTACTCACCTCCTCAACCTGTCCTTTACTCTCTGTGCCATTCCTCTGTCCTGGAAGATTACTTAAGTTCTCCCCCTCCACAAACGGGGAGCTCCCGCCACCTCTTGCAACTTCTGTCCTATTTCCCTCCTATCTTCTCTTGCAAAGCTGCAACAGAAACTGGTCTACTCCAGGCTTGCTGACTTCCTCCATTTCTCCAGCTTCCACTCCTCAATCCAGTCTGGTTTTCATAAGCAACACTTTTCCGTCTCCCTGCTATGGGCCACTGACTCCATCCTCTCTGGGATGGGTCAGAGGCACGTCATGACGGCCAGTTTCATTGATCTGGCCAAAACCTTTGATTTAAACAACATGAAGTATTGCTGCATTCTGACAATTGCAGTTAGCTCCAGCCTTTGAACTGCCCCGGAGAGTATAGGGTTAAATTTCTATGCAGGGCATAGAATGTTGAGTTCGAGCTCGGTTGAAGACTCTGTCTGCAGTACTTTGAATTCAAACCGTCAGATTCTTTACTCTGCTTCACTGAACAGTCACCCTGGAGATTTCTCCTGTTGCTCGGTTCAAAGACTCGGTTAAAGTGTCGGTTAAAGTCTCGGTTTTCCGAAGTATTTTACCGCGATTCGGTTCACTCTGTCTGCGGTACAGTAAGTACTTAGATAGTGTTTTTGGATTGTGGAAATTGTAAAAGTCCTGATCGGTTCTGCTGAACCGATCCTTTAGGTCTTTTGATTTAATCATTTTAGTGTGTGGTTACCGGTTCTTATCGGTTTAAAAAAAAAAACGTGTTTTTAGCGGGTTTTTTTTCAAACATCCGTAACACGGTTAGAAACCGATAAGAGAGTCTTGCCTGGCAGTTGCCGAAAAAAGGGTAAGTTTGGTTAGGTTGGCCATGTCTGAGAAACCCAAGAAAAAACGGGCCCACTGGGTTTCAACACTGCAGTGAGTGTGGGGAGGTCTTTGCTAAGGCCGATCCCCACACCACCTGTGTTTACTGTCTGGGGTTTGACCACCTCGATTCAGACTGCCAAATATGTAAGAATTTTCCCAAGTCTACCCTGGATAAGAGATTAGGTAGACTTAGGGAGAAGGAGACTGAGAAATCTGCTAACCCGGAAGGCCAGCCCGGTTCGGTTACCACCAAACCAGAAGGAGTGCCCTCTGACCAGGGCATTACTTCTTCGGGTAAGAGAAGAGCTGATCCTGAGGGGTCAGTTCCTACAAAAAGGAAAAGAAAGGAAAAATCTGCCGGTTCGGATCCAGAACTCCATGTTCTGACCGTGGAAGAAATAGCCAGAGCAATTCGGATTGTGGAATCGCTTCGTCCGGTTCCGACCGATCCGGTCCCGGTTGGTAGGGGTTCGGTTCGGTCAGTTCCTCCGTTCAGAATTATGCCCCTGAAGATTTTTATGAACCAGATTTTGAGGAGGGGGACTGTGAACAATGTGAGGATTATGATGATGAGTGCTTAGAAAGTCTGGATGTGCCTACAGAACCGGACATCTCCCCAGACAGACCTTCTGGTGTTTCCCCTCCTAGGCTCTCTGAGTCCCCTCCCCACTTTCTGTTTTACAGGAAAGTGGTAGAAACCCTCCAGCTTCCTATGGAGGAGGCTGTGCAGGACCAAGAAGAGCCTGACTTCGTTGAAATGATGGATATCCCAGAGTCTAAGAGACTGTCTGTTCCCCTTCATAAGTCTTTTGGGAAGCAGACTCAAAACATTCTAAAGTCTCCTAACGCTATACCTCCTGTGGACAGAAGGATGGACAAGAGGTATACTTTGTCAGGCTTCGGATCGAGTTTCTTTCAGCAATGCAGCCATGTTGGGGTAGTGCAGGCTGCAGCCTGTGACAGGGCAGGCATTCCCTTGACTTCACACACCCCAGATAAAGACTCCAGGAAGTTGGATGCCATGGCAAAGAAACAGTACATGGCATCCTCTTTGGGACTCAGGCAGGCTAATTATATGGCCTATACAGCCAGGTACCAGAAGTCCAGATGGGACACTGTACTGGCACTGGCTAAGCAGGCTTCCTCCCCAGCTGGCCAAGGAGCTGGAGGGGGTGGCTGCTGGTGGGATTGAGGTATCCAAGGTTCAGTTTCATGCTGCTATGGACTCCAATGATGTGTCATCAAGAGTCATGGCTACATCTGTGGTTCTTCGGAGAATGGCTTGGCTCAGATGTACTATCCTTTCACAGGACACCCAGGCTAAGGCCATGGATTTCCCTGTGGTGGGTAATTCTTTGTTTGGGGAACAGACAGATAATTACATGAAGAAAATGGATGAATACAGGACCACTTACAGGAGTGCACAGGCCAAGGAAAGGCAGGCAACTCCTCAAAGGCAGCAAGGCAGTGGCAGGGGCAGGCCTTTTCACAGGCCTTTCTACCAAGCACAGGCTTCTTCTCCCTTTTCCCAGAGGGGGTTCTTTAGAGGGAGAGGCAGAAGGAGGATGAGCAGGGCTGCATCCACCCCTCAGCTTAAGGCTCCTGCCAAGCAGACACCCTAAGGTGTCAGCCCGGGTCGACTCCCCCATACCAGTAGGAGGCAGGCTGGCTTACTTCGTCCAGGACTGGAAGTCTGTTACTTCAGACAAATGGGTCCTGGAAGTGGTAAGCCAGGGACTGGTCCTCAGCTTCAAAAGATTTCCAAAGCTGAGGCCCAGATTTTTTCTACCTACAAGCACCTCCAAATCCCTTGTCTTGCAAGCAGAGGTTTCATCTCTGTTGTCTCTAAGGGCCATAGAGAGGGTGTCTTACTTACACAGGGGCAAAGGTCTGTACTCCAGGTACTTCCTTACCCCAAAAAAGACAGGGAAGTGGCGACCCATCCTGGATTTAAGATATCTGAACAAGCAACTCATTCAGGCCTAGATATGCCTGTAGGTGGCGTCTGAAAGCATAGCCACTCAGGCCAATAGCGCCTGTAGATCTACTCCGCTGACTTACACTCAGGCCTGGAAACGTCTGAGGAAGTCAGCAGTTTTTACCTAAATATTAAACAAACCAGATTGCTTAGAATTGATTGCATAGCACCGTTAGAAAGGTAATTTCATACTGAACAATTTTGCTGCTGATACTCGGTGTCTATCATGTATAATTTAGGAGTTATTCGCATTTGTTTAAGGTATGGTGTGCATGGCTGACATCTGTCTCTCAAGCCTCACCGAAGCACCTTGAATAAATCTGAAAAAAAGACCCACAGTTGTTTGGTATTTCAGCTAGTATAAAATAAAAACTAAATGGATTACAAGTGATTGCAAAGCACCATTAGAAAGGTAATTTTGTGCTGAACAATTTTGTCACTGATACTTTGTGTCTGCCACGTATACTTTAGGAGTTATTCTCATTTGTTTATGGTATGGTGTGCATGGTTGACATTTGTCTCACAAGCCTCACCTAAGAACCTTGAAAAAATCTCAAAAAAACACAGCTGTTTGGTATTTCAGCTAGTATAAAATAAAAATCAAATTGATTACAGTTGATTGCATAGCACCACTGGAAATGTAATTTTGTGCTGAACAACTTTGCCACTCATACTTTGTGTGTAGCACTTACAGTTCAAGAGGTAGTCACATTTGTTTGTGGCATGCTGATTATGGCCTGATTTTGCTTAGAAAGGCCCAGGATGCAGTGCTAAGAGTATATAGGGCACAAGTGGTGGAAGTCTCAAAGAGCTCTTGTGGTGTGAATGAGTTAAAACTAGAGTTCAAAATGGTGACTCTGGGAATAATTCTTCCTACTCTAAGGCCAGGGGACTGGCTAGCCTCCCTGGACCTCAAGGATGCCTATTTTCACATTCCCATCAGGTGCTCCCACAGAAAGTACCTCAGGTTCGAATTGCCTTCAGGCCATTATTAGTTCAGAGCAATGCCTTTGGCCTAATATCAGCTCCAAGGGTGTTCACAAAGTGCTTGGCAGTAGTGGTGGCCTTTTTAAGAAGGAAGAAGATTGCAGTGTTTCCATATCTGGATGACTGGCTCATTGTGGGACAGTCCCCAGACCAAGTCAAGTCAGACCTCCAAGTGACCCAGCAAGTGCTCACTTCCTTGGGGTTTCTTCTCAACCTTTCCAAGTCAGTTCTCGAACCTGTACAGCTTCTCACCTTTATAGGAGCAGAGCTGGATACAGTCAAGGCAAGAGCTTTTCTTCCCATGCAGAGGGTTACAACCATTTCAGAGCTGGCCTCCTCTTTCCACCTTCTGGTCTCTCGACCAGCAAGACATTTCCTTCAGCTTCTGGGTCACATGGCAGCTTCTACAGCAGTGGTCCAAGGAGCCAGGTTTCAAATGAGGGACATTCAGTTCCATCTAAGGTCCTTCTGGTCCCAAAAGAAGGATACTCTTACCAAACTAGTTCCAGTGACTCAGACTCTGATCCAGGCACTTCAACGGTGGCAGGATCAGGACAATCTCAGGCAAGGGGTTCCTTTTATCAGTCAGCCCCACTCTGTGGTCCTTACCACAGATGCTTCTCTGTTGGAGTGGGGAGCCCATATCTGGGCTCTCACATCCCAGGGACAGTGGTCCCATCAAGAGTCCCTCCTGCATATCAGTCTTTTGGAGCTCAGGGCAGTGTTCCTGGCTCTGCAAGCCTTCTCTCAGTCAGTGCAGAACAAGGTCTTATAGGTCAGGACAGACAACACCACCACCATGTGGTACATCAACAAGCAGGGAGGGACTCGGTCCATGGCCTTGTGCATGGAAGCCATGAAACTATGGTCTCTGGCTTACTCTCTGCAGACATCCTTAGTTGCAGTCCACCTTCCAGGAAAGGACAATGTGATAGCAGATGCACTGAGCAGAATCTCCCAGGGCCATCACGAATGGTCTTTGGATCCACTGGTGCTAGAAGTGATTTTTTCCAGGTGGGACACTCCAGAGATAGATCTCTTTGCAGCCCCGGACAATCGTCAACTTCCTCTGTTTTGTTGCAGACCTCCAGTACTGGGCTCAGTCCCTCTGGATGCTCTGGTTCTGAACTGGGAAGGGAAATTCCTCTATGCCTTACCTCCTTTTCCTCTGTTGTTCAAAGTTCTGGTCAAAATGAGGTCACAATCCTGCAAACTAATTCTGATTGCTCCAAACTGGGCCAGGCAGTCATGGTATCCCCTGCTACTGTCCCTAGCAGTCCATCTTCCCCTGTCTCTCCCCAGGAAGTGCAATCTGTTAACCTCATCTCAGGGGAGGATTTGGTACCCCAATCTTCGGTCCCTCAATCTCAAGGCATGGCTCTCGAAGAGTTAGAATATGCAGATTTGCATCTGTCCCAAGGGGTTCTGGACATTCTCAAAGCCTCTTGAAAGCCTGCCACCATAAAAACTTACAACTCCAAATGGAAAAGATTCAGCATTTGGTGTTCCAAGAAGCATATATCCCCAGACACTGCTGAATTGTCTACAGTTCTGGATTATATGGTTCATCTTAATGGTCTAGGCCTCAGACCAGCTACTCTCAAGGTACATTTGTCAGCTGTTTCTGCTTTGCTGTCAGTGGGAAAGCCTTCCTCTCTGTCATCCTGTATTCTGCAAATTTTTCAAAGGATTGCTTCATACCAAGCCTCCTTTTAGGGATCCTGCTCCTGCCTGGGATTTGAATGTCTGCATTGCTCAGCTTATGCAACCCCCTTTTGAGCCTATGTCCTCAGCAGAGCTCAAGTACTTGACTTGGAAAACTGTGTTTTTGCTTGCTGTTACCTCTGCCAGACATATCAGTGAATTGCAAGCTCTGTCAGTTGAACCGATTTCATCTCATTCCATAGGGACAAGGTGGTCCTTAGAACCAATAGGAGGTTCACCCAAAGTGGTTTCTGATTTTCACTTGAACCAATCCATGTCTCTTCCTGTGTTCTTCACTGATCATGCTTCCTCAGGAGAGCAAAGGTTACACAGTTTAGATGTTAAAAGAGCCCTTAGTTACTACATAGAATGTACAAAGGGTCACAGGTTTGACTCCCTCCAGTTGTTCCTCACTTATGGGGAGGTAGGTAAGGGCAAACCTGCCACCAAGAGAACTATTGCCAGGTGGATTGTGTCCTGTATCCAATTCTGTTATGAGGAACTGGGAAAAATTCCTTCCTCAGGCCTGAGGGCTCATTCCACTAGAGGTACAGCTGTATCTCTGGCTGCGGCCAGGGATATTCGCTTGTTAGAAATTTGCCAAGCAGCCACCTGGAAAACAGTTCATACCTTCACCAAGCATTACTCCCTGGATATCCAGGCTCGGAGTGATGCTAGATTTGGCGCAGCAGTGCCTCCGAGCCTATTCCCAAAGTAGGTTCTGTCCCTCCTCCTTGGAGGTACTGCTTGGTAGTCTGCAGTTGTCAGAATACAGCAAGACTTCATGTTGTCTGAAGAAAAAAATTACTCACCTTAGTAATTGTGTTTCTTCTAATGAAGTCTTGCTGTATTCTGACCTCCCTCCCTGCCTCCCCTCTCAGAACTGTTTTTGGGAAGTGGGTGAGCAGGTGCGGTGTTGCACCCCAGGGGTGTCTTCAGCACACTTCCTGTTGGGTGCTTTAGTTTGGTTATTAAGAATTTGTTATGCCTTATTACCTGGTTTTTGTTTGTTTTTTGGGTTTCCTGACTTGAGTCTTCCTTTGGGAACCTAGAACGTTAGTTGCCAGTTGGCTAGTAGAAATTTTACAGTTTCCACATTCTGATAGGTCAGTGAGTTTTTAGCTCATAAGAATCTGACAGTTTGGATTCAAAGTACTACAGACAGAGTCTTCAACCGAGCTCGAGCTCAACGTTCTATGCCCTGCATAGAAATTTAACCCTGTACTCTCCGGGGTAGTTCAAAGGCTGGAGCTAACTGCAATTGTCAGAATACAGCAAGACGCCATTAGAAGAAACACAATTACTAAGGTGAGTAATTTTTTCTTTGGTGGCCCATCCGCTAGTCCTGGACAGGCTGAGTTCAACTGGCCTCTCTGCCCCCACTGTTAACTAGTTCCTTACCTACCTCTCAGGCTGTCAGCAGTAGGTACAGGTAGGCAGCATCCTGTCCCCTCTACTCCCTGTCCAGGCTGCAGTCCCACAGGGCTCCATCCTTTTTTTTTTGTAAACTTTATTCATTTTCAGTACAGTACATATGGTACAGCAGTTTAACACCAGTCATAAAGCAGATGACCACTGGTACATTAAAGAGTTAGATATCAGATGAAAACCAGCTTTTACCAACAGTAGACGACAGTGGAATGACCTTTCCTTGGAGATATGTGTCACCCTCTTCCGTGAGTCACAGTGCTACTCCACTGTAGCCCATCTCTTCTCCTCCCAAACTCATTACCGTTTCTCCATCCTGATCTTCCCTGTGGATAACATTCAGAGCCCCATTCCTAGTATGCCTATGGCATGTTGTGTTGTGTTCCCTGTCCCTGATCTTAACCATCTGGGAACCACTGTGCTGCCAAAACGTGCTCCAAGGGGTCCTGTATCTGGCAATATTTGGTTTTCTGACCTACTGTAGCAAGTTATATTGAATGTGTTCAAATTTCATTGCTTGCAATAGGGTAGCTACTCATTGTGCGATCCTTGGTGCCCCGTCAGACCCCCATTCCTGGACAATACATCGTTTTGCGATCACTATGCCTAGATTCCGCAGTGGTGGGATCTTCTTATTCCCCCGGGGTTTCTTGGTAGGTCCGACAGGATATGCACCGGGTCTGTCTCGACCTGAATTCCCAGAACCTTGTTCAGCATGTTAACTATTTCCACCCAAAAAGCTTGCACCTTAGGACATTCCCACAGAAGGTGGAAGAAAGTACCTTCCTGAATTTTGCATTCTGTACACTGTGCCGAATGCTCCTTATTACCTTATGGGACAATGAGGGGGTAAAGTATGTCCTCTGCAGAATGTTGTAGTGGATCGCCCTAAATCTATTATGTTTTGAGCAGTCCATTCCCTTTTTCTGTATCATTTCCAAATCTTCCTCAGTCAAACAGTCGGGGGATAGATCCTCCCCCCATTTCCTTTTAATACTTTCAAAGGGGTCTGGTAGGCCTCCCAACAAGGCTCTGTATATTTTGGCCATTGTTTTTGGCCTAGATCTCCCCCTATCATTGTGCAGGATCTCTTCAATCGGCGACCGTTTCAGCTCTGATGTGTGACTAGATATACTACTATTTCCTAATATTCTAGAATGTACTTGTAACTAAGCAAAAAAATGTCTAGGGGGTAAATCGTACTCCTTGGACAGGTTTTGGAAGGTTTTAATGTCCCCTCTTTTGTTAGCTGTGATAGGCTATTTAGTCCCTTTTTTTGCCCATTGCTTAAAGACTATTTGGATCGCAGGCTGTGGTCCCCTTTCCCCCTTCAACGTGGACTGGATGTATGCATCCAGAGACAAGGAAGGAGGGTATTTTAGTGTTGTATGGGCTCCCAGCCACGCCTGGGCTGTGGCTCTGGTACAAGGATTCCCAACACATTTCACCACTTTATGGTTCAGGGAAGCCACAAAAAGGGCACCATACAAAGGAGCTCCAAACCCAGCCTCCTCCAAGTGGGTCCACTCTTTCTTACTCTCCTTCTCTTCCAAAGTATCTGCTAGGGGCTATTTGTGTTTGGGTAGCCTGATAATATAAATGAAAATTTGGTAAGCCTAGACCTCCCTTACCCAAATGACTGCCAGAGTGTTTCTTGTTTAATTCTTGGCTTGCGCTCCCTCCAAAGCTGAGTCACCATGGAGCTCTGTAAGAGTTTAAAATATTTACGGAGGAGACAACAGGGAAGAGTTTAAAAAAGATTCAGGCACTGAGGGAGGACACACATCTTCACCATGTTTACCCTGCCTGTCAGGGATGGGGGAGATTCTTCCACCTGTCGCAGTCAGTTTTAATCTCGGCCAGAAGGGGCTTATAGTTGATGTCACTAAGCGTGGCTAATTTCCTGGGGATTTGAATGCCCAAATATTTAATCACCTGAGATGATTTTATGATCATACCCTGTCACCGGGCGTGGGTTTAGAATAACACATTTTCAGGCAGACCACAAATCAGGTTCATAAAAAACACACGGTTGCGTTTATCATTTTATTTTTATCAAGTAAAATATACAGAAAGCAAAATGGTAAGTCAGGCAACTGTTCAGCTTCAACAGTTTCCAAAGCTTTTTTTAAGCCTAACATAAATAAACCAGTATGAAAGCACACACTACCAACCTTCCTCAGTCAGTATTCAACTGACCTCCCTATCTATCCTCTCTCAGCATGGAGGCAGGGCTTTTTATAAGCTCACTAGAAGCTAGAAAAACAGTTTCCCCTGCCTTTTGATTAACAGCAGACATAACATAAAGCTAGCCACTAGGGGCCACTGTTGCACCACAGAGAACAGTTATTTGGCACCTGGAGGACATTACATAACTTGTTTGCAACATTGTTAAAGGTCAGAGTTGAGGTCAGAACATTCTGTGCTCTCCTAAACTCTCCTGCAGGGTCATATTACCTCATGCTGTCTGCTGTAAAATATATCTTAGAAGGGGGCTGCTAACATCTAGAAAAAGCAGACACAAGTTTTTGTTATTCTTATATTAAGACTGCCCTCTCATTTTGTAACTGTACTCATAGTTTTGTTTTTAGGTTAATATGCACAGAAAGCTTTATAAGCACTTCAGCACTTAATTTATAACCAGCCAACTAGCATGTTGGACATTATGCAAAACATATAAATTGCTTGGGGAAGGGGTTTCAATTTATCCCAGGGGTGTCCACTGTGACAGGGGTCACCCTGTCACATACTCCCTATCTGGGCAAAGTCCATTTTCCCTCCCACTGGAAGCCATTCGCATTTTGACCAGTTTATTTTATGACCAGCCAGGGGCCCATATTGCTGGAAGAGGGTCATTCAGTGCAGGAAAAGCTTCCACAGGGTTGCTTATAAATAGCAGGATATCATCCGCAAAAAGAGAAATTACATGTTCCCTGCCCCAGTCAACTAGGCCCCTAATTCCAGGGTGAATTCTAATTGCTTGTGCAAGTACTTCTGTGGTCAAAACATAGAGTAACAATGACAGGAGGCATCCCTGCCTAGCCCCCCTGTATAATCGGAAAGGTCCAGATAGGCTGTCATTTGTTAGTATCTGGGCATGTGGAGAGTTATATAGCTCCCCTATCCAAGATCGAATTTTGGGGCTGAGACTGAATTTTTTTAGGACTTGAAATATAAAGGGCCACTCGACCCGATCAAAGGTCTTCTCAGCATCAAGTGCGAGAAGGCCTCGGTAACCCCCACCCTGGACATTCCTTCATCTTTGTATAATGTGGAGGATCCGCCTTATGTTATGTTTTGCCTGTCTGCCACTGACAAAACCTCCTTGGTTTTGATGGATGAGGGAGGGCATAATTGATTGAATTCTGAGGGCTAGAATTTTTGCAGTGATTTAATAGTCAGCATTTAGAAGTGAAATTGGCCAGTAGGAACTGCATTTTGTTAGATCTTTCTCTGGTTTGGGGAGAACTGAAATAACTGCCAATTGTGATTGTGTCAAAGTGCCTTCCTCTAGGCCCTTCCCCACCATCAAGCCCAGTAGTTGTTTCAATTCTTTCCTAAATGTTCTGTAAAACTCTATAGGGATGCCATCTGGCCCTGGTGCTTTACCAACATTGGAGGACAGGATAGCGTAATATATCTCCTCTTGGGTCACCGGGCCATCTAGATTTGCCATCATTTCCAGCTCAAGGACTGGAAGTGATATTTTCCTCAGAAAGGTCTCCGGATTTTTGCCTAGGGGCGCCTCTGAAGTGTAAAGGTTCTTACAACAGTCCCTAAAAGTATAATTAATTTCTGTTTGCTCTGTAGCCAGTTGTCCGTTCCTGTCCTGTGACTCCAGTATTTGCCTCTCTGCCCTCTTTGTTTTGGTTAACCACGATAACCAGTGGCCTCCTCGATCCCCTTCAGAATAGTTGCCCTCTTTGTTTGTAAGTGTACTACGTTCAGTACGCCTCTCCAAGAGTTGTGTCAGTCTCCGCTTGAGGCGCCTGAGTTCTCCCACATCCACCCTGTCTGTACCAGCCAGGGCATTCTTCTCCATTGCCTCCGGAGTCCACCTAGTATTCAAACTTCCTTTCCTCCTGTTGTTCTAGTTTCCTTTTATAAGAAGCGTATGAGATGGTTGCACCCTGAAGGAAAGCCTTTAGAGGTTCCCATGTGTTTAAAACACTTGTATCTGTTATCTTATTATGCTCCATAAAATCTTTAATATTCTGGCTAATGTGTTCCTTATAAGCTGGATCTTTTAAAAGAGTGGGATCCAGTCTCCACCGGCATGCCGGTGGGGGATTGGGGGTAAGCCGCAATTCCACCTCTAAAGGCACGTGGTCTGAAATGTTGATGGGGCCATAATCTACTGCTAAAGTTGCCTGTACCCGGACTGAGGAGACTAAAGCTAAATCTACGCAGGTATGTATTTTATGTGCATAGCACATCAGATCTCCATCAGGGCCCTCTCTCGTGCCAATGAGTGGAGTGCCACAACACTCCTGGGAGGGGGACGAGTCTGGATCCCTGAATGATCCTTGACCAGATCCCAAAAGGTATTGAAGTCACCCCCACATAAAGATTTTCACTGTATCAGGCCAACAGTTCTGTCAGTCCGTAGAAAAATTCTGGACTATCAAAATTTGGCCCATACACAGACACCAGTGTAATGTTTTTCCCCTCCACCCGAGCCTCCACCAACACATACCTGCCCTGCGGATCCTCCTTTGAGGAGAGAATCTGGACTCTTATGCCTGGCCTGAACCATATTGCAACCCCCTGCGCCTTTGATGTAAAGCCTGCTGACACCATTGTGTCCCCCCCATGTCTTAGCCAACCTCTTCGCCTCAGCTTTAGTCTGATGCATCTCTTGGATCAAAAGAATGTCCCCTTTTTGTTTCTTTACATATGTTATCACCCTCTTTTGTTTTGTGACTTTTTTCAAACCATTAACATTCCAAGACATTATTTTCAAGTGACCCATAGTGCCTGATAGTATAAATGGATATTAGTCTTATCTGATACTTGTTCAAAATATGTAAAAATGAAGAACAGTTGCTGTACTGTAAAGCAAATTACAATGTTAAACATATTCAAAATTTCCCCAACCTGAAACTGCCCACTCCCCTGCCCCCGGTAATCCAAACAAGGTTATAACCAGTCTCAGAAATACCCCACACTGATTTATCGTTACACCCCCTTCCCCAAAACACAAAGATAAGTGGTTCGGTACGGTGAGGTCAGGTACACATCTGCCCCCGAACCAGCAATCCTTCCCCTTTTCCTTCCTGCATTACAGAAAGGAAGGCACAGTTCATTCCTGCGCATGGAAAGGCCAGGGTGTGAGCCCATCCGACTTTTGTAAAACCTGTATCCCCATGGTCACACCTTTAAGTTTTTATAATTTTCCAGGGCAACAGTGAGGAACACTATCTGGTTTCATTCCATCATTGGCTACCTTATATCAAGCGCTCAAATCATGATCTGGTGTCCAAGGGGGCCGGATGTCAACTCAACTTGTCAGCTCCCCACAGGGAGTGACTGTTTTCTTAATCTTCAGGGGCCTCTATACTGTGGGGACGGAAGCCCCCCAGGGCACACGGAGCCATGCCTCAGTCGGGGCCCCCCCATATGCGTGTCTCAGCTTTGCCCTTAATTGCTCAGACTTGCTCCCAACCTCCGCAGGTATTTAAAATGCCCCCGGAAGACCCCTTTCCCCCATCCACATTCCACAGTTTATAAAACTGTGTGACCTCCACTCTAATCATGAGACCACATAACATTTACTACACTCATCCTCATTATTACCCATTTTGCTATCCCTTCGCAGAAAAAGAAAGAAAACTCAACAAGTGACTCAAGAAACTTGTTCATCCCCCCAAATCAAATCAGGCTTAACACCAGCCCCATTAGCCCTCCCGTTTGATGCGGTATGTAAAATGTCCCCTCTACAAGTGAAAAGAACAGCACCTCTTATAATAACGTTTTGTATATTCCTGCTACGGCTTTCAAGTCAACATTCAGGTACTCAGGCCCTAGTATGAGATATCAATTGGAAATGTAACATTTGGAGAGTTACTGCCACTGAGACAAGTCAAATATAATTTCCCCTTAGGTTACAGCTTCTAGCAGCGCTGTCATACATTCAGAAGAGTCTAGGTCATGCCGGCAGGCATCTTCGTCCAGCCCCAGTGACCATTCAGCTTCAGTCACCACAGGTCAAAAACTCTCAGACTATACGGAGTTACACCTCAGTCATTCGAGTCCAAATATGGGCAGTTCCTTGAGGGGGGGCACTAGAGGGGAAGAGGGTTCCCTCGACCCCTGCCAGATAGACTGGCTGAGCCCATTATGGGACAGGCTTAACCCCCGCCCCCAGAATCCCCAATGCAAGTAGTTGACAAAAGTACCTTGTTGGCCCAGTAGACTCAAGTGGTCATAGTGCATTTAGGTCTGCTATCCAGTGGTCCTTGGGGTTCCAATTCTGCTGTGATGTACTAGAGGGCCATCTTGGGATCCATAAAAGCCTTGGTGGACTTGTCAGGTGCCCTAATCAGCAGCTGTGCAGGGTAAACCAAAGAGAAGGGATAATTTAAGGCAAGTAGTTTCTGTTTAGCCTCATGAAATGCTCTCCTCTCCTGCAGCAGCTTCCAGGAAAAATCTGGAAATATGCTGATCCAGTTGCCATCCACAATAATATAGTCTATCTTCCGGGCCACTGCAAGGACTTTGTGGCAGTCTTGGTAGCATAAAAATTTCACAAGCATATGCCTTGGATGCTCATTAGGGCCAGGTCGCTTACCGGGTGAACAGTGCGCCCGTTGGATTTCAAGCACAGTATTGTTCAGGAGGGGTATATTTTTTTCAACCATGATTGCATGTAGGCTGCATAGTCTCTCCACTCCAGGCCTTCCAGGTGGCCGACAATCCTTACATTTCATCGGCGGTCCCAGTTCTCATGGTCAGCAAGGGTCACCTTTAGCATTTCGATTTCTCTTAAGGCCTGCTGTAGCAGAGGGTCTGTCCGATTCGCCACGTCCTCTGTTTGGCTCACTCTGGTTTCCAGCTCGCTTAGCCTTCCTTCATGGGCCTCCAGTTTCTCATTTATACCATTTATGGTAAGTTGGAGATGGGAAAGCTGAGCACTGATATTTGTAAATCCAGATTGCATCTGATTCGTAAGCTCATATTTTAAATTGTTGAAGAGAGCTTCTAGGTTTGCATTCTGCATTAAAGTAGTGAGCTCCCCGGGTTTGCGTCTCCCGAGACAGGATCAGTGGCCAACTATGATGCGGTGCAGGTAACCAGAGGTTCCAGGCTTTGCAGCTTTCCCACGGTTTTTAAAAGGGAGTTGAGTCTGTTTTTTGAGGATGTTGGAGACTGATGCCATTAGTAACATCAGGACAGCTGTAGCAAAGGACATTTTTATCGAAAGGTAAGATGATGGCTGAAATATTTGATGGATGGGATCCCCTCTCTGCGATCAAGTGTCCATCACGCTTGCTGGCTTGGCCATGCCTCCCCCCACAGGCTCCATCCTGTGTTCTATTCTCTTTTCCATTTTCCTCAACAACCCTTCCCCACGCTGACTGTGCCAACTTGCATATTTACATGTGTGCAGATGACACAGTTCTCTACACCTCAGCCCCCTTGACTGTCTCGCTTCAACAAAACTTTCATAATGTCCTGTGCTGGTTCCAGTCCAGTCACCTCTGGGTCAACACTTAAAAAACAGTGTCCATGACCTTTGGCACCAACCAGAAACTGGCTAGGCTTTCCTCCACGCTTCCTTCTCCACCATGGATGGTGCACCCCGTGAAGTAGTTCCCTCCTTCAAGTATCTCACTGTGTGACTTGACAGCAGGCTTGACTTCTCTGCCCACATCGATGCCATCCATGCCAAGCTCTGCCCACATCGATGCCATCCATGGCAAGCTCTGCCCACATCCATGGCATCCATGGCAAGCTCTGCCCACATCCATGCCATCCACCAAACTCTGCCAACATCAGTGCCATCCATGCCAAGCTCCACCCACATTGATGCCATCCATGCCAAGCTCTGCCCACATCAATGCCATCCATGCCAAGCTCTGCCCACATCCATGCCATCCATGGCAAGCTCTGCCCGCATCCATGCCATCCATGACAAGCTCCACCCACATCAGTGCCATCCATGCCAAGCTCTGCCCACATCGATGCCATCTATACCAAGCTCTTCCCACATCGATGCCATCCATGCTAAGCTCTGGCCACATCCATGCCATCCACCAAGCTCTGCCCACATGGATGGTGCACCCCGTGAAGTACTGTAGTTCCCTCCAAGTATCTCACTGTGTGACTTCACAGCAGGCTTGACTTCTCTGCCCACATCGATGCCATCCATGCCAAGCTCCACCCACATTGATGCCATCCATGCCAACCTCTGCCTACATCAGTGCCATCCATGCCAAGCTCCGCCCACATTGATGCCATCCATGCCAAGCTCTGCCCACATTGATGCCATCTATGCCAAGCTCCGCCCACATCGATGCCAAGCTCTGCCCACATCCATGCCAAGCTCTGCCCACATTGATGCCATCCATGCCAAGCTCTGCCCACATGCATGCCATCCATGCCAAGCTCTGCCCCAAGCTTGGTGCCTTGTACTGTAACAAAGGTCCACCGGGAGCTGGTTATCAAACTTGTGCTCCCAGTTTTCAACAATGTAGATGTGCTCTTCCCTTGCCAGACTGGATACCCTCTGTATTGCCTTCTGTCGTTTTGCTACCAACTCTGCCCTCGCACTCACCACTGCTCCCTCTATTACTCCCTCTCCATCCTCTTCCTTCCCTTCTGTCACCAGTCCCATTTTGTCTCCTTCATTTCCAAATACTGATTTGGATCACTACCCTCTTACCTAGCCACACTCATCTCACTCATTCTCACTGCCTCATACTTCGTCTGCTCCAGGGATCCTGGCACCTTCTCCCTCAACCACCCTCACTTCTCTGCTGGACAGTCAGCCTTGTCCTGTTGCCTTCCATCCCTCTGGAACCTGCTGCCCTCATCTCTCTATCTCTCACCCTCCCCCGCTTCCCTTAGACAGCTCTCTCCCTGACCTACCTCTGGTGCTCCTTCACCTCCAGCCATGGTCCCCCTTCTGGAGTCAGCTTACGTTCCAACTGCTCCTGCACTGAATTGTACAGTTTGTTGTTTTCAGTTACTTTGGGCTGTGCTGATTCTCTTAGCTTCAGCCTCTGCCATCTGCCACTGTTATTTGCACTTGCGCCATGTTGCACTGTTCACTGTTTGCACTTTATTTTGTGGAACGCTTCCATACTACTGTGTATGATTTATTGCATCCCCTTTCCCTTTCCCTGGGTTGTACTTGGAAATGAGCCCTGGCTCAATGTGCCTTGCCCAGCTACTGACTTTCAAATAAATAAATCAAAATCTTACGTGTAGCTTGCCCTCAGTTAGCTTTCAATAGACATGACAATGTCACATTTACTGGCTTCATGAGCCAGGCATTGTTGCTCTTTTGTATGCTTATTTATTAAAAGTATTTAAATAACAACACAATCCAAGGCACAACAGTCCATCCAGAGGCCGAGTCATAAATCAACTTAGCAGTTTACTTATACCTTCTATTGCTGTTGGAACTGTGTAGCGACTGCCTCTGTGTTCTTGGTCACAAGTGACCGGTGATCATTGGAAACCCTGTTCTTTTTTAGAGCAACTTGGTAGCACCATCACAATCGAGGGTTTTGTAAAACAAAAGAAAATCAGTGCATTCAACAGAGAAATCTGTCAACTAGATGTAGTACGTCTTGTGATAATTGAGTCCCCAGGTCAAAGAAAGTCTACTGCAAGCTTTCTTCTGAAACACAGTGCTGACCTGTTTCAGTTCCTGGAATGCAGTTGTGGTGGTTACTGAAAGTGGCCCAGTCAGGGCCTCAGAGAGAAGCCCCTCAGTGTGACCAACAATTATCCTGATGCCAAGCACAGTAAAGGCCACTGGCATTGGCAGTCACCAAAGGAGGCCATGTTGGAGCTTTGGACAGAAACTGCTTGGTGTGACCAACAGTTAACCTGATTATGGGTACAATAAAGATTGTCGGCAGTGATGGTCACTGAAGGAAGCCAAGTTGGGGTCTCAGAGAAAAGCCATTGAGTGTGCCTATATGTAGTCCAATCCTGGGACAATTTAACTTTATTCCTATTTCTCAGGTTGTAGTAGTAGTTGTATTAGAAGTAGTTGTATTATTAGTAGTAATAGTAGTAGTATTTTAATTGTATACTGTAGGGTCCTTTTCCAGGGTGGTAGAGCACTTTACAAAACACACACTAAAATCCAACCATAAATATTAAAATAACCATTTCAAAAACAGCTTAAATAAATGCTGCATACTGTTAAATTAGTAATAAAATAAGTAGCATTCAGCATTCAGAGGCTATAAGATGGAGCTGAAAACCTCATGAAACAGAAAGTTTTTAGGCCTCTGTTAAAGGCCTCCACCGAGGGGACCTCCCTCAGAGGTCTTGGAAACATGTTCTACAGGGCTGGGATGGCTACTTCAAATTCTTGGTCACCAGATGACCTCAGCCTCGCCCTGGGAGCCACCAGGAGACCCACCTCGGAGGAACTGAGGGGAGAGAGGGGTAGTAGGGAGTCAGGAGTTCTCCCAGATAACTAGGTCCCAGTCTGTATTGGGCTTTGCAGGTCAGCAGCAAACTGACCTTGAAGGTGATTTGCCACTTCATCAGCAGCCAGTGCAGTTCACGCAGGACCGATGTTACATTACAGTACCTGGGAAGGCCCATCAACACCCTGCCCACTACGTTCTGCACCAGCTGCAGGAATCATAGGTTACCTCCTCTGACCCCGAGGTAAAGGACATTATAGTAGTCAAGTCTGCTTGTCACAAATGCATGCAACGATGATGGCAAGTCTTCTGGCGAGATCAAAGCTTGTGGCTTTGGGGCTGTTAGTGTAGCCTAGAGGTTAGAGAAATGAGCTGTGAATGTGTGTGGCACATCCAGCAGACCTCGATTTAATTCCCACAACCTCCACTTGCATATTTTATGACTCTTACCTGGATTTGATTTCCACAACCTCCACCTGCATACTGTATAATTCTGAGCAAGTCACTTAACCTCCCCAGTGCTCCTGGGTCGCCACTGAAAACAGGCACTTATGCCTAATAGGCCTTACCTGGTTACCAAAGAATAACAAAAACAAAAGCTTTGATCCGGATGATATTCCTAAACTAGTAGAAACCATTCTGGACTACTGCCGACACCTGAGCCTTAAGTGTCAGCCTCTCATCAAGAATGATACCCAGATTCTTCACCTTGATGGAAGCTGTCAACTTAGAGGGATCGAGCCAGAGCATTGTCTTCCTTTCAGTTACCTCCATACCCCTCCTCCAACTAGCTCAGTCATCAGTATCTCCGTCTTATCCTGGTTAAGTTTTAGCCAGCTGAATGACATCCAGTCCTGGATCTTGGCCAGATACAAATTTAGTTGTTGAATCCTAACCCCTTTTCTGGCTTTCATGTTTAGTTTTTTGCAAGGCATTGCTCCTTAGCTTCTATCCCAATGCCTGTCATTGTGTGTAGCATTCTGACATGGTGCCGTAAAATATCAGGGCAAACTCTTCTCCAGAGCTGCCCGTTACACTGGCATTTCCCTTGTTAGACTCATGGTGCTAGTTTGCACTGACAGCCAGCATGGCTTACTGGGCATCACCTACACACTTACCTTGGTGCATTGCCAGACGCACCCAGTTGCCCTCCCCCCGTGGAGGGTTCATATTCCAACAGTGTGGCCCAGGGGTAGCCCACTCTCTTTTATTTAGGGATTCCTTCTTTCCTTGCACATTTCAGAGAATAAGTCTCCTTCCTTACTTTTGCCTTCAGAATGCAGTGTTTGCTTTACCTCTCGCTTTCCTGATGCTTGGTGTTCTCTGCACCCATTCTGGGATCTCCCCACCACTAGCATGCTCATTATATTTTTTGGGGAACCTGCAGAGGCCTAAAAGGACATATCCCTTGAGGGAACAACCCCCTGGGGTTCCCTTGCCCTCTCGGTGATCCCTCTAAACTCCCCACTATGGGCAAATCCCCAGATCCTTACATCCGAGCTCTGCTGGCATGGGACATGTCCTGGTGCCCGAGGTCCCTCCCTGGCAGACACAAGTATCCATTAATGTTACATCACCACCCTTGCCATGATGAGATGTGCAGGAACTCATGCCATGCCTGGGGCTCTGACTGTGAGTAACACCTATGCTTCCAATTGAGAGCTTACATTGGTGGTCTCCTGTGCCCCAGACCCACGTTCTATAGCCAGCTACTTGGTGGGCATGGTGTGTGTTCACCCCTGCCAAACATGCAGTAGTACCTCTGGCACCCCAGCCCTTGCTGGCAATCCCTGGTTGCCCCTCTCATCTGGCACTTATTGCCTAGGATGTCCCAGCTTACTCCTTGCTGGCACTCATGGGAGCGCCTACCCTGGGAGGGCATCTGGAGCATCGATGCTGTCTGACAGCAGAGCCTGATCACTTCCATTTCCCTATTTGGAGAGCCACCCCCGTGCTAGCACATTTTGTGATGTAATAGTCTGCAGAGTGTGGGTGCATGCTCCATTTACTTCAGTAGGGCTTCTCTTTTAAAGACTAATTTCAATATTTTAAAGGCCCAATTGGAACTAGTCAAGGCCATTGCTCAACTAAGAAGGGCCTACTTAGCCTAGCAGTTGCCTTGACTGAGGAGTGTGGTTGGAGAAGTTGTGTGGATCCCTAAAGCGTAGGGAGTGGAACGAGGGATGGGGAGATCAGATGGTATAGGTAGGATGGGAGGGACTAGAGACAGCATTTAGAAGAAGCCAGAAGGGGAAGGAAGGAAACATATTCAATTCAGTGCTTTAGAGTAACTGGTAATTGCTATTTTTCTTTTAAACTTAGATTGTGGGCTTCTAGTGACACTATACTTTCTTTGTTGTCTTTACTTATAATTGTTTTTGGGCTGTTGAGAATTTAAAACATAGTGGTGGTGTAATTCTGTGCTGTCTTTAATTGCTGCAGATTTTCGCCCCCCCCTCCCCTTCCCCAACTCTTAATTATATGCCCTGTTAAATCTGATTGACAGGAGCTAAACACAGGGTATAGTAAAGGGTGTGAAGTAGGAGGGGCATAAGGAGGAAGAAGCCCACCCTCAGCACGACAAGTGTTTTGACTCATTTATTTATTTATTGGTTTCTTTTCTTAAAAAAAAAAAAATCTGAGGATCAGTGGCAGGATGTTTAGTACAGTAAATTAATAAAAAGGGAACTAGGAGAGCTTCAGTAGCAGACAAGTAGTGGAACTGCAGTATAATGTGAGGAGTGGTGCAATGCAGTGGCTGTGGGGCAGCCATATTCAGGCAGACCTTCTGGACACTGAGGTGCTGCCCTATCTGCATGCATCTCTCTGGACTGCGGGATGAGGTAGCCAGACTCAGAGCGGAAGTAAACTGGGTCAGGAGTACCATCACCCCTATCCAGGGACCACCCAGTCCAATGCAACTGCCTCAAAGGATGCCGAGAACGGGAGCACTTGGATGACAGTGGGCTCAGGGAGGGTTAGAGCAGTCAGGCAGAGGCACATCCCAGATCCTATTCCACTCAAGAACTCATATGCCACACTGGCAAATGAGGACAACCAAATAGAGGTACCCAAAGAAGTGGAAGGAAAGGATGTGGAGGTTAGCCAAGGAGGAGACCTCAGCGGGGAAAGCAGTGGACCCCAGAGGAGGAGGAAGCGAATCCTGGTGGGGGACTCCATCATAAGAGGGATCCAGCTAGGAACACAGGAGGGGGAGGACAGGGAGGTGAGGTGCCTACCAGGTGCCACGGCATGGAGAGATGGAAGGAAGATCCTGGGGCTCACTGGGAAGGCAAGACGGGAGGGTGAGCTGGATGTCATTATCCACCTAGGTACTAATGACCTGGCAAATGGGGAGCCAAAGGAAGTTCAGGAAGAGTTTAGGAAACTGGGGAGGGGTCTCAAGCAAGTAGCTACTTCTGTCACTTTCTCAGAAGTACTACCTGTGAGAGGCAAGGAGAGCATATTAGTGCATGCACCAGAACTTTAACTCATGGTTGAAGAACTGGTGCTGTGAGAAGGGTTTGGATTCATTGGTGACTGGGGACCCACCTGGAGGGATGGAGGTTTGTTCAAGCCTGACGCCTGCATCCATCCTGGAGGAATCCAAGCACTCAATGATAAGTTTAAATGCTACATTGACAAGCATTTAAACTAGCAAAGGGGTGCAGGCCAGCAAGGAGAGGGTACCTACTTGCTCACCCCCCACAGCTAGCAGTGGAACCAGTGAACCAGAGGAGTGGCTATCTCTGTAAAGCATGTGCAGAAGATGGAGATTATGCCCAAGAGGTGGATAATCAGAAAGGGGCAAAATTCAGCAGAAGGGCAGACAGCAAGGAGAACCAGGATAAATGACAACCAAGGAAGGGGCTGGAGTAGAAAAGTGAAACAGTCTAGGAGGTCAAATCATGGAAAGCCATGTGTGCAAATGCCAGGAGCCTTAGCAACAAGATGGAAGATCTTGAGGCTGTCATGGTACAGTCAGACCTGGACATTGTGGCCATCACTGAAACCTGGTGTAATGATAACACGACTGGGAGATGGCCATACCTGGCTACAACATATTCAGAAGAGACAGAGCAGGCAGGAAGGGAGGAGGAGTGGTACTGTATGTGAAAAATGACATAAGGGCCACAGAGATCCAGGAGGAACAAAATGGGGAGAGATACTGTGGGTTAGCTGGAAAGGAAAATGGGGACAGCCATCCGCACAGGTGTGGTCTATAGACCACCAGCCCAGGAGGAAGAAACAGATAGGAGCTGATGCTAGCCATCCAAAGGATGGCAGACAAAAGTGAGGTAGTACTGGTTGGAGACTTCAGTATTCCAGGCGTGGACTGGAGCATCCCAGCAGCAGCATCAACTAGAGCAGATTTATCCTGGACTCCCTTCAAGGTGCCTTCCTCAAGCAACTGGTCATGGAACCAACTCGACAGAAGGCAATACTGGACCTTGTGCTCACAAACAGGGACAGTGTGATGGGGGTAACAGTGGGGGAGCACCTGGGAAACAGTGAACACCAGTCATTGTGGTTTGAAATCACAGAAAGAGCAGAACCAAACCACACAAAAACACGTATCCTGGATTTTAGGGGGCAGACTTTGGGAAAATGGGGAGATACTTGAAAGAGGCATTAGGGAATGGGACAGGAATCAGGGTTGAGGAACAGTGGGCAGCATTTAAAATGGGGATTACAAGAACAACAGAATTATGCATTAAGCAGGTTAGCAAGAGGAAAAGGAAGAGGAGGCCATATGGTTTTCCAAAGAGGTATGAAAAGAAAGTGAAAGCCAAAAGATTGCATTCAGGCAATACAAAAGAGCATGAGCAGAAGGGGATAGGGAGAAGTACCAGGAGAAGCAAAGGGAGGCAGGGAGGTCAGTAAGGGAAGCCAAAGCTCAGACAGAAGAACACATTGCAAAATCAGTGGGTAGAGGGGACAAAACCTTTTACAGGTACATAAGTGAAAAAAGAAAGACAAAGGGAGGGATAGTGAGACTGAAGGGGGAGGATGGGGGCTGCGTGGAGGATGACAACAGTAAAGCTGACATATTGAACAGGTATTTCTGCTCAGTCTTTACTGAAGAGGAGGAGGGTAATGGGTCTGAAGGGAGTACAAGGGGTGAGAATGGTGCAGAAATGGACACAAGTCCCTTTACACGAGAAAGGGTCCTGAAGGAACTGGAAGTAATAGAGTTGATAAAGCAATGGGGCCAGATGGAGTGACCCCAGGGTCCTTAAAGAACTAAGAGAGGTGGTGGCTGAACCTCTGGCTATCCTGTTTAGCCGATCACTGGAAACAGGGAGGTACCCAAAGACTGGAGGACAGCAGATGTAGTCCCTTATACAAAGTGGGAAAGAGGAAGCAGGGAACTACAGACCAGTCAGCCTCACCTCGGTAGTGGGAAGATCATGGAAGCACTACTGAAGGAGAGATTGGTGGAACATCTGGTTGTCAGTGGACTACAGGACCCAAGGCAGCATGGTTTCACCAGGGGAGGTCATGTCAGACCAACCTCGTTGAATTTTTGACTGGGTGACTAGGGAGGTGGATCGGGAGGGCAGTGGATATGGCCTATCTGGACTTCAGGAAGGCCTTTGACACTGTGCCACATAGAAGACTATTACACAAACTGGGGAATATGGGTGTGGGCAGGACAGTAGTGTGGTGGGTAGGTAACTGGCTGGGTGGCAGGACATGAGGGTGGTGGTAAATGGCTGTCACTCCACAGAGGGAAGAGTGACCAGTGGCGTACCACAGGGATCAGTGCTGGGACGGTCCTATTCAACATCTTCATCAGTGACATTGCATGGGACCTAGAAGGCAAAATTTCACTGTTCGCTGATGACACAAAGCTCTGTAACAGAGTAGACAAACCAGAGGGTGTAGACAGAATGAGAAGCGACCTGCAGAAACTTGAAGAATGGTCAGGGGTTTGGCAGTTGAAATTCAATGCAAAAGTGCAAGATAATGCATATGGGCAAAAAACCCTGGCACAATATATCAGTTGGGGGTGAGGATATAGCATGCACCAAGCAGGAAAGGGATCTTGGGATTGTCATCTCTGATGACCTCAAGATAGAAACAGTGTGACAAGGCAGTAGGTAAAGCAAATAGGATGCTGGGATGTATAGGCAGGGTCACCAGCAGGAAAAGGAGGTCATAATTCCGCTATACAAGACACTAGTGAGGCCCCACCTGGAGTAAGTGTACAGTTCTGGAGACCATACCTACGTAAGGACATAGACAGGGTAGAGAAGGTTCAGAGGAGGGCAACAAAGATGGTGCATGGATTGCATCACAGGTCCTATGAGGACAGGTTGAAGGAACTGAACATGTGCTCCCTGGAGGAGGAGGAGAGAGGGATATGATAGAGACATACAAGTATCTTACAGGGAGGAACAGGGTGCAGGAAAACACTATTTTAAGCGAAAAAAGATGTTCCAGGACTAGAGGGCATGGGATGAAGTTGGAGGGAGGGCGATTCAGAGGAAACATGAGAAGAATTTCTTCACAGAACAGGTGGTGGACAAGTGGAACACCCTGCCAGAGGAAGTGGTGGGGCTGAAACAATCACGGATTTAGAATGCATGGGATAGACATAAAGGAATTCTAAAGGTCAGGGGTAAGGGGCAACAGACTTCTAGGAAAACAAACTGAATTTACAAACTCAAATGGGCAGACGGCCCTTATCTGCCGACACTGTCTATGTATCTATGTATTTAGAAATAAGGGAAGCACAGTGGGACTGGCGATGTGAGGGGAGAGTGTGGATGGATAGAGAGGAGTACAGGGAACAGTGGTGGATATGAGAGGGTGATTTAGTAGCAGAGCGATAGAAGACATTGCAGAGGGTGTCCTATCTGGCAAGGCAGGTGGAAGGAGCGGTGCCGTAGACAACATCTGCATAGATGAGAGAATGGGAGAACCATTTTGAAAACCAGCTCCCAGTGGACCTGTGGAGGAAGACAGTCCTTATTACGGTAGAGGGCACCAAGTTTATGGTGGGGTTTGGCATGGATGGCATCAGTGTCTGGAGAGAAGTCAAGTCTGCTATCTAGCCACACAGCAAGGCTCTTGAAAGTTGGGTTGAGACTGCTTCATGCGGCATGCCATCCAGCATGGAGAAGATGGTGGGTGGGGGGAGGGGCCCTTACTAGGAGCTCCTTACTAGGTTGTGCTTTAAGTGGTGCTCATCCAGTTGTGGAAATGGGAGAGAACCTGGTGGAACCCTGTTCCAGGTGTGAAACTGAAAGACTGACTCAGTTCCAGGAGCAAAATGGGGATGGACTGCTCCTGAATAGAGTTGACCCCCACCCCTCTTTAAAGGCATAAGACTGACTACCCAAAGTGTAAAATTGCAACATGCGATGAGAAGACCCTGTCAAGTATGTGTGATCCAACATCAAAGGTGGTGGGCTCCCCCAGTGAATTTTCCCATTTCCAACACTGTTCAACAGATTTACAACACTTAATGATCTGGATAAATAGAGAAGATCGAAACATGGTGGATAAGTATTATACTCAACTCTTTAGTTTTTTGCAAAGAGATATAGATACAGATACAGTAAATGGCAGCAGAGCAATCCCTCATTGGTGGGCAATGTACTATAGGAATGATCAATATGACACCATGGCCCTGATTTTTAAAGGGTTTAGAGGGACGCAAGGGACTAGTGTCCAAAGAGTTTGATGCAAGAGGTGTCTTGCGTCACAACTTGCATCAAACGCGATTTTCTAAGGCAGCCTGCATCCACTCCTGATGCAGCTGCGCCAGAGCCCCCTTTCGCCACAGGTTGCAGCAACCAGCAGGTTCGCCAGGTCACAAGGGGGCTTTCATTATGGTGGGGCTGCAGTCTCCTCTTTTTTGGGATTTTCAGAGCCCCACCATGGATGTAGTAGGGAGCACCACTTAGACCAGCTAGGAGGTGGTCTAAGTGGTTGCACCCATGGGATGGGGTAGTGCAGGAGACAGTAGGGGCACACAAAGACATATGGGAGGAGGCAGTGGGGGCTTAGGGGCACAGATGGGCAGAAGAGTCAGCCATGTGGCACTCGGCTGTGTGCCATTGTAATTTGCCAAAATAAAATGTATATTACACTGGTGCTCCTACCGTACCGTAACTGTCCTGATAGTCTAGCAACCCCCATCACAGTGTGCACAAATGTCCCCAGTCCCATAATGCACCCCATTGATCCCCGTGTACGTAGTTAAAAGTGTCCCTATGCTCTAGCGCCCCTCCCCCATTCCCCGATCACACCAACAAACATTACAAAACTAATCCCTGGTGATCTAGTGGACCCCACCCTGTCAGGCTTTGACAGACCACCTGCCCCCCGCCATTCCCTGCTCCAATCCTGTGACCGGCACTGCCCTCCGCACGCCACCACGGCCAGCCACAGAATGTGTTGTGCATGTGCTGTATACATGCGCATAGTGACAATGCATTCTGCGGCTGGGCATGGTGGTGTGTGAGCCAATACTCATAGTGACCACAGGTAGCAGGGGAATCAGGGTTCGATTCGGAGAGGAGCCTGAGAAACGGCTACCACATCCAAGGAAGGCAGCAGGCGCACAAATTACCCACTCCCGACTTGGGGAGGTAGTGATGAAAAATAACAATACAGGACTCTTTTGAGGCCCTATAATTGGAATGAGTACACTTTAAATCCTTTAACGAGGATCTGTTGGAGGGCAAGTCTGGTGCCAGCAGCCACGGAAAATCACAGGATCGGAGCAGGGAAAGGAGTGGTTTGGCAATGCCTGATGGGGTGGGGAGGGTGGAGGTTCCACTAGACCATCAGGGATTAGTTTGTACTGTTTGTCAGTGTGATTGGAGACTGGGGGGGGGAAGGGTGCAAGAGCACAAGGGCACTTTTTTTTGTGTATTATCTTTTTACCCCTCCTTCGTGCCCCATCTCAGCCACTCCTTCAGGCGTGAGCCAAGGCTGAATCTAACCATAGAAACATAGACTTTGATGGCAGATAAGGACCGCTTGGCCCACCTAGTCTGCCCATTTCCCTACCTAGAGGATAAGCTGCAGATCCTGTTTAACCAACAGCCTATTTCTTCCTACCCCCCACAAAAATTGCCTTATGTCTGTCCCATGCATTCTTGAATTCTCCCACAGTTTTAGACCCCACAACCTCCTCAGGAAGCCTGTTCCTGAGCCGTCCCCCCCTATCTTCAAATTGTGTCCCCCTTGTTCTTGTACATCTCTTTTTCTGAAAAATGCTACCCTCTTGGACTTTGTTGATTCCACTGAGGTACTTAAACGTTTCTATCATGTCCCCCCTCTCCCTCCTTTCCTCAAGGGTATACCTATTATGCTCCTTTAGTCTCTCCTCGTATGGCTTCTCTTGCAGACCCTGCACCATTTTAGTTGCCCTCCTCTGCACTGCCTCCATCCTGTCTATGTCCTTGCAGAGATGGGGTCTCCAGAACTGGACGCAGTACTCCAGATGGGGTCTCACCAACTGTCCGTACAGGGGGATAACAACTTCCTGTTTTCTGCTGGTGATACCTCTCCCTATACATCCCAGTATCCCCCCAGCCCTCCCTACCGCCTTCTCACATTGCTTGCCAACCTTAAGGTCATCTGATATGATTACCCCCAGGTCTCTTTCCATTTTTGTTGTTGTCAGGACCGGATTAAGGCATAGGCAACATAGGCACAGGCCTAGGACCCCTGCCTGCCAGGGGGCCCCCGGCAATCCCCAACATATATTTACTATATATCCTTTTCTTTCTACCTGATCTGCTTGTTTTTTGTAAAGGACTCAGCCACTGAGTAAGTCAGGGGCTGAACTGCGACATGACTCTCACCTCCCTGATTAGCTGTTAAGTGCAGCTGACAGCTTCAGGGGCCCCCACCCAGGATGAACTTTAAGGTGTAAACAAGCCCATTTCCTTTGCTTTGTCTCCCACACCCACTTAGAATCCCAGTTTAGAATCTTACTCTTAACTATAAAAGATTAACAGTGTAATTCAGTGTGTATGCTTTATATTTTATCTTAAGTATCTGTTTTATTGGCTTAGGAAACCTTGTATCATCCTTGAAATTTGAATGTAAGCAATAGCTTAATTTGCTTGAGACCTTTGTACCATGCTTGACTCTGGGTTGTTTTACCCTCCGCATTCAGATGAAATACCTTTCAATGTATTGCTCATTACCTTTGTACCATACTTTACTCTGGGTTGTTTTACCCTCCTCTTTCATTTGTAATATCTTTCGTTATATTGTCCATTTCTCTTGTTTTGTAATTCCATGACGTGGAGCCTTTGCAAAAGAGTCTCTGACTCAAAGGTTTGTAGTTCCAATATCTCAATAAATAAAAAAATAAATATTTAATCTCACTCCTAAAATTAATAAATCTACAATAAGTTTCAGTGGTACAATTAAAAATCATACTCTCTCTCTCTCTCTTGTTTTTTTATTCTCTCATCTCGTTCATACTCACGTTCTGACCCTAATACAGCTCTGTTTTCAGGGTGCACAAATGAATGTATTTCAAGATTCCCATCAATAAATCTTGCCATTTATGGATCCTGGCTTACTTATCAGTAACAGAAATGTCTGATCCTGGGAAAGATTTCAAATCCTTTCAATAATCACTCGCTTTGCAGTATAATCTCTAAAGTTCATAACCCCCCTAGTAAACCACAAACTTAACTCCTACACCACCCATGACCTAGCCTCTTTTAGAGATCGGTCCTTACCCAACCCAACAAAACTCCCACATCCTGGTTCATACTACCTGACAGGACAGTATGATAACACCCAGTCTGCAAGTGCACACGTGTGTTTGGGGGTGGGGGGCTTTGGAGAAGCACAAATCATGACATTTCACATACAAAAAATTATTTTATCAGGCCTATTATTATTTTCTCTAAATTATCAAAACTCAGGCTATTGTTATTTTTCCATATTGATAGTATTAGTTTCATTAATTTTGAAGCATTTTATGCCACTTTTTGGGGACAATATGAACACTGTTTCATGTTTCAGTGACAGATATGCAATTTCCAAGAGGTGCAGTCATGGCAAAGGGGCATTTTATTTATTTATTCATTCATTCTCAGATTAGAAATACCTGTGAGCACAAAGGGGCTCATTTACAAAGGTTCCATGTCATAATGGGAGAGGATTACACAAACAGACAGAGGAGGAAACATATACATTCTAGTGTACAGCGAAAACAAAATCATTAGACATAGCTATTAACATTTCAAAAACAGTAGTGTAAGCAAAAGAGGGAGGTCATACAGGAGATGGAGAGGGGTAGGAGAAATAAGGGGAAGGGATAGGTGGCAGGGCATAGTAGTGGAAAAGGTTGCAGCCATGAGGCATTGTCAGGAAAATGAAGCGAGGTAGGAGGGGAGTATGAGGGTGGCTGGGAGGAAAGAGAGGGGGAGAGGATAACACCAGGAGGGACAAGGGTGTCTAAATGGTACAGTGTTAGTGAGAATTAAAATAAGGTGAGAAAGGAGGCAGCACATGTAGTGGTCAGAGGATAAACCAGGTAGAGTAGAAAGAGGGTAAGAGGCGAGAGGGGAAATTAGTGCAATTGGAGGAGGAGGCAGCCAGGGCCACTGTCATTGTGGTAGATGTCAGCTGGGAGGTGGCAGATGGTAAGGAGTATGGTTAATTGAGACAATCACAGGCAGCTTCATTCATGATGTGCTAGTGCAGGAGATGCTTAAGTTGGGCAATATACGGAAGATTGATCAGTTGGAGGCCCAGACCATTAAACCAGTTAGGGGATCTGTAGATGAAGGATCACTGGCATTGGGTAGTCTGCTGTCAAGGAACAAGAAAAATTTCAGTGTCAGAGGTCCGTGTGTGATGAGACCTGAGGGACTTGGGCAAAAGACAGGTGACACCAGCTGGCATGACTCCAAGTAGCACTTATTTGGCAAGTATGCACGATTGGTATTTGATCCGGTCTTGTAGTTTTAGCCAGCCAATATAGGGTGTTGAGGTCACAAGTGTGTGTGAGTTGATTAGTGCCAGTGATAAATCGACAGGCTTTGTTAAGGGTAGTGCTTAGCGTTTTGAGAGATGTGTCTAAGGCAGAGCCAACAGCAAGTTTAAGTGCTTCTTGAGTCAGACTCCTATGTCTGAATAGTTGACCTAGTTTAATGTTTACATTCTTAGCAACATTTTCGATGTGAGGTGCATAAGTAAGGTGATTGTCCAAAGTAAGGGGTTACAGTGGGGGGGGCCCAGATTTCTCTTGGTCCTAGGGCCCCAGGTTGCCTTAATCTGGCCCTGGTTGTTGTTACTACCTCCCCCCCCCCACTGTGTAATCTTCCCCTGGGTTTTTGTTTCCCAGGTGCATTACTTTGCACTTCTTTGCATTGAATCCAAGCTGCCATACTTCTGACCATTCCTCCAACCTTGCCAAGTCCCTTATCATCTTTTCCCCGCCTCCTTGTGTATCAACCCTGTTGCAGATCTTTGTGTCATCTGCAAAGAGGCATACTTTTCCTTCAGTCCCTCTGCAGTGTCACTTATAAAGACATTAACAAGCATTTGTCAGTGCCAAATGTTGGCTTGCTGGCATTGGCATTGGTAGTGCAGGAGTTAGACAGATGCATCATAGGAATGGCAGTGAAGTATTGAACTGATGCCAACCCACCCCCACCCTGCAGAGAGTGACAAGCATTAGGGTGTCCCTTTGGGTGTTTGGTAGTGCAGTGCGGAAAAACATGTCGGGCAGGATGTGAGAAATGACAGCTGCACAGTTCATGAGGTGTAAAAAAATGCCAGTGTTGAAAATGTGGCATGTAAATATACCAAATTTGGGAAGCTACTAGGGTGTGTGGGAAATATGCAATGCACGCTTGCAACACTGCTATTTATGGGTGTTCGGCACCAAATTTTCAACACAGGCATTTTAGCACCTCTGCTCATGTACAGTGTCTGTTATTTCCTCAAAGTGTCCCAAGTGATTTACTTTCATGACTCCACGCTATTCTGCGCATGGAAGTGGAAACTCATTTGGGCATGATATGTCAAATGGCGGCTGTACTGTTCATCAAGAGGTGTGGAAAAATGGCAATGGTGAAAATCGAACTGAAAATATCACAAATGCCGCGGCCAGTGCAGCGTGCATGCAATCTATAACATGCTCATAACACAGTTATTTTATGGAGTATCATCACCAAATTTTCAACATAGGCATTTTAGGTCCTCTGCTCATGAACTGTGTCACTGTCATTTTCATAATCTGGCCTAACACTGATTCCCCAGCGACTAGCTATTGTGTGCGGAAGTGGAAGCACATTCGGGCAGGATGTGGAAAATAACAGCTGTACTGTTCACAAGGAGGTGTACAAAATGACAATGCTGAAAATCCGGCAGTAAATATATTGAATCGCAAATTCTGACCTCGAGTAACAACTACACAATGCTTTTCGTAAAACAGGCATTTGTTGGATTTTTCACCAAATTTGGAACTTAGGCTTTTAAGAGGGCACCTCATGAACACCACCACTGTCATTTTGTTAATGGGCCCCAAGGTGATTTCTCACAGTGACTGTGAAATCACCTTCGAGAACGATAACATCATGACAGTGACAGGAGTCATGAGGAGGACCCCAAAACCCCATGTTGAAAATTTGGTGCAAAATTCAAAAATACCTGAGATACAACAAAGTTAAAAAACCCTATCTAGCCCATTATACAGCTTACGCCATTGCCTCAGTTGCGGTCAGCTTTGAAGAAGTCAGAGCGTGTTCCCGGTCCACGAAGATCATCGCGCTGAACTCGGAGGGTAAGTATGGGGTGAGGGGTGTGGGGAGGCAGGGTGCGCAGTGGGTGAGTGCGGGTTGTGGAGGGCAGGGAGAAGCGCGTGGGACCGTTTTAATTTGCAGGTTTAAAAAAAAAAAAAGGCATTTGCCATGCTGGGGTGGGCTCCCAAGCGTGGCAGAGAAGACAACTGGGGCGTGGAGCTGGCGAGATTAGGCACCCCGTCAGCCATCAGCATCAGTTGCCACGCTGGGGTGGGCTCCCAGCGTGGCACCCTGCTACGGGGGGACAGTGGGCCGGCGAGGTTGGGCACCCCGTCGGCCCTGGCATCCAGTTGCCCGCTGGGTGGGCCCAGCGTGGCACCCTGTACTGGGGGGGGAATGGCACGTAGTAAAGTTGACATAACTTCTAAACAAAGTGACGCTGCATGACGAGCTTGTCTCCGATTGCAGCGGCACTTTGTTTAGAAGTTTTGTCCACTTTACATAATGTTGGTGTCAGCGCTAGCATGCTGGCTTATTGGGGAATGAGGGACGCACCTACTGATGCGTGCCCTGCATTCGCCCAACAGCAGCCGCGCCCCAAAAGCTGCACTCTCCCAATATGTTGACTGCCGCGCAAGCGCGGCAAGCCAACATAAAAAGGACTGGACCCAGTACTGAACCCTGCAGTACCCCACTAGTAACCCCTCCTTCTTCAGAGTGGACTCCATTTACAATTACCTTCTGTGTCCTGTTGTTCAGCCAATGTTTTACCCAGGCTACCACCCTGGGACCCACTCCCAGACTGGTTAATTTGACTACTAATCTTTTGTGTGGGACTGTGCCAAATGCCTTGCTAAAGTCTAGGTAGGCCATGTCCACAGCCCCTCTCTGGTCTACTACTTTGGTCACCCAGTCAAAGAAATCAATTAGATTCATCTGACATGACCTCCCCGCTGTGAACCCATGCTGCCTTGGGTCCTGTGCCCCACTGGCCTCTAGGTACTCAACAGTTCTTTCCTTCAGAAGTGATTCCATCACTTTCCCTACCACAGAGGTCAAACTGATAGGCCTGTAGTTTCCTGCCTCTGTCTTGGTCCCACTTTTGTGAAAGGGAATCACATCTGCCTTCTTCTAGTCCTCAGGTACCACACCATCCTCCCATGATTTGTTAAAAAGGGTAGTCAGTGGTATCACTAGTTATCTGCTTAATTCTTTTAGAATTCTGGGGTGAATTCCATCTGGCCCCATTGCTTTGTCCACCTTCAGTTTTAGGAGTTCTTTCAGAACCCTTCCTTCTGTGAAAGGACTGGGATCAACCCCCCTCTCCAGAGTGCTTCTGTTAATTGGATTAGGCACCTCCCCCATTTCCTCTTTTGTGAATACTGAACAGAAGTATTCATTCAGTATCCCTGCTTTTTCACTGTCACACTCTGCCCACCCACCAGCCATTCTATTCAGCCTCACTATCCCTCCCTTTGTCTTTCTATGCTCCCTGATATAACTATAAAAGGTTTTATCCCCCTTCTTAACCGAGTTAGCTATCTTTTCCTCAGTTTGTGCCTTTGCTATTCTGACTACCCTCCCTGTTTCCTTCTGCCTTAACTGGTACAGTTCTCTGTCCTGCTCCTTCTGTGTTTCCTTATACTTCCTAACCCATCTCACTCCCCAAGTCACCATTCCAGATAGCAGCCGACCCCAAAGTAACCCCGAAGTAACCCTTCGTGGGGCAGGTCCTCTTCCTCCGAGGGGAGAGGCACCAGCCGGGGGGACGGACCAGCACTAATGCTTGGTCCCAGGGTGCTGCTGGAACAGATGGCTCATGGGACATTGATGGCCTTGGACAGCCAGGCAGACGTCATCCGGTTGAGCATGGTGTGGGCATTTCCGCTTTTCTTGGCAGTCCCTATGTTGCATCTTGCAGTGCCTCCGGTCTCTACCAGCGGCCGCTGAAGAGCGACATTACCTCTGTACCCACCCCAGGAGAGGAGAGCAGTCCTACGGACTCTGAATCCTCTTCTCCCCCTGCCAGCCCCCAGTGTCCTGAGTCCATTCCCGAACCCTGGTCGCCAGCATTGCTCGAGGTAAGGTGCCAGCGCCTCAACCCTCTGCGCCACCGGGCCAGCCTGGCACTTTTAACTACATACATGAGGATCATTGGGGGACACTGTGGGACTGGGGACATTTGTGCATGGTGTGACGGGGGGTGCTAGACTATCAGGACAGTGCTGGTACAGTAGGGGCACCAATATAATATACATTTTATTTTGGCAAATTACAGTGGCACACGGCTGCATGCCACATGGCTGACTCTCCTGCCCATCTGTGCCCCTACACCCCCACTGCCTCCTCACTTGCCCCTATGCCCTAGAGCTCCTCCTGACACGGTATTTCTTCACCCTCTCACCACCATCCCGGCCCCTCTAGTGTTGCACCAGGTGGGGCAGCTGCATACCTATGGCAAATCCCCCAGATGTGGCCAAGTCTTTGGCGCATCTTGCAGTCTGCAGCAAACCCGAGAGTTAGGTGCAGGGACCCTGCAGATCATAAAATTTGGCACAAGGTCCCTGGTGCAACCGGGGTTTAATGCAACCCTTAGAGTGGTGCAAGTTGCATCCCTCTATGTGGTCTTTGAAAATCAGGTCCCACGAGTCCAATAACTGATCGATATGATTATGTATATATGGTCAATCTCACAAAATTTGTTTGGTGGGATAAACTAATCTGACAGGTAATATGGGGGAAAATGAAACTGAAGTTTAGATTGTATGCCTTCTCTTCAGCAAGGAGGCTTAACTTTCCAGATATGTATGGAAAGATCATTTTTTAATGAAGCTAGGTGCAGTCTTTGCTGGGGTCACCAATTCCAATTGTTCTTTTCAGGGGTCAAGGGGTTTTCGTATTTTTTAAAGGGACACTGTAAACCCCCTTAAGCCTCAAAGTGTCCCTAGTTTAAAAAACACATTTTATGATTGCTCACAGCATGTAAATGTTGCTGCTGTAGCAGTTTTTTGATTCTGATTCTATTTTTCTTTTTAAAAGTGAAAAACAGATTACCCACCATACTGGTGTTATCACACCAAAACATGTTTGTTTACATTCCTTGATCAACTGGCACTGCATGTTGTCTGGACTTAGGAACACCCCTACACAATCTAGCCACTCATGATGCAGTGAGAGCAGATGAGACTATTGCTTCATGAGTGGCTACACTGTTTGGGGGTGTTCATAATGCTCATAAAGTATGCAATAAGAGTTGATCATGAATTTGAAACAAAACAAGGTTGTTTATATCATACCATTACCATACATTTCAGGTATACTAAGACAGGAAGCAGAGAAAACAAACTGCAACATCAATGAATTTTAGAGAAAATGTGGGTTTTCATCTAGAAATATTATGATGCAAAATGGGTTGACAGTGTCCTTTTAATGTAAAATGAAGAGTAAGAGCATTTTGTTTGTTTGTTTTGGAAAATTAGAGTCAGAAGGTTGTAAGTTTTACTGCTATTAATTTCTGGTTCAGTACACCCCCATCCAGGCCCAGTGAACCAGGGGAGCCATTGACTCCTTGTCGATACTGTTCAGGCCTTAAATGAGACACAGAATGTCTAGAAAATTGTTCACGTAAACATTCAGATTCTACTTGCTGAATAGGTCATCTTTGAAGCTTGGGTTGAATCCAATAAATTTGACATCGTTGCACTTTCAGAGATATGGTTAAGTAGTAAAACTACGGATAATGAAACATCACTTAAAGGCTACTCAGTTTTTAGACCAACTTCAAACTGTGCACACTCAGAGTAAAAAGTGGTTGTGTGCTGAGTGCTGGTGCCCGCCCCCAGATCCCAATATGCCATGAGTAACTCTGCAATCTGGATGCCAGAAAAACTGACCACATGACTAACTGTCTAATTTTAATCACTTTATTGCGGACAATATACCCGATTTGTACTGCAGAACTTCCACATAACCGTCTTGGCGTTCTGCCTTTTAGAGCTTCCTCAGACGGAGTGGTCATGTGTTGGTAATGATTCATTAAATAGTTACCAAACACCAATAGTATCACAAAATGTTAACTAGTCAATGCATTCAATACAGTGCAAATTTAAAAAAGACAGTACACAGTTATACTTCACGTTATAATGCTGTCAAAAACAAATGGTACCGCAAATAACCATGAAACATGGGCTTTATGAAATCTCTCTCTCAGTTGACTACTCCTTAATAAGACAAAAGATTAATAAACAAGTTAGCCAGTCTGGGAGTAGGTCCAAGGGTGGTAGCCTGGGTAAAAAATTGGCTGGACAACAGGACACAGAGGATAATAGCAAATGGAGTCCACTCTGAAGGAAGGGAGGTTACTAGCGGGGTACCGCAGGGTTCAGTACTGGGACCTGTCCTCTTTAATGTCTTTATAAGTGACATTGCAGAGGGACTAGAAGGAAAAGTATGCCTCTTTGCAGACGACACAGAGATCTACAACAGGATTGATACACGGGGGTGGGGGGGTGGAAATGATGAGAAGGGATTTGGCAAGGTTGGAGGAATGGTCAGAAGTATGGCAGCTTAGATTCAATGCAAAGAAGTGCAAAGTAATGCACCTGGGAAACAAAAGCCCAGTGGAAGAGTACACAATGGGGGGGAAGGTACTAACAACAACAAAAATGGAAAGGGACCTGGGGGTCATCATATCAGATGACCTAAAGGTAAGCAAGCAATGTGAGAAGGCAGTAAGCAGGGCTAGGGGGATACTGGGATACATAGGGAGAGGCAAGTAGAAAACAGGAAGTTGATATCCCTCTGTACAGACAGTTTTTGAGACCCCATTTGGAGTACTGCATGCAGTTCTGGAGACCCCATCTCCGCAAGGACATAGACAGAATGGAGGCAGTCCAGAGGAGGGCAACTAAAATGGTGCAGGGTTTGCACCAGAAGCCATACGAAGAGAGACTAGAGGAGCTCAATATGTATACCTTCGAGGAAAGGAGGGAGAGGGGGGACATGATAGAAACTTTCAAGTACTTCAAGGGACTCAGCAAAGTCCAAGAGGGTAGCATTTTTCAGAAAAAGAGATGTGCAAGAACAAGGGGGCACAATTTGAAGATGGAAAGGTGGAGGAGGGAGACAGCTCGGGGCAACGTGAGGAAGTATTTTTTCATGGAGAGGGTGGTAGACGCACAGAACGGCCTTCTTGAGGAGGTTGTGGGGTCAAAAACTGTGGGGGAATTCAAGAATGCAGGGGACAGACATAAGGTAATTATGGTGGGGGGTAGGAAGAAGTAGGCTGTTGGTTAACTAGGATCTGCAGCTTATCAAATAGGAAGGGAAATGGGCAGACTGGGTGGGCCAAGTGGTCCTTATCTGCCATCAAAAGTCTATGTTTCTATGTAAGTTCAATGTTCATTGTTTTTTATATTTTATATTCAAGTCTCACTTTTCATTTACTTTCAAAAAAAGTTGTTTTTTTTTTAAATGACAGTGGTGGAACTCAAACCTACCTAGTGAGTACTATTATTTAACATTTTCCATGAATATCCTCATCTCAAATTAAGGGGCAGTGGTGGTGGGATTCTGACTAGCACGGCAAACATAATATTTCATTTGTCTTGCCAGGATAAAATGTAATTATTTCCAACATTTTACCCATTTTTATATCAAATATAATCTCCACCTCACTGACAAACCCAAAATTCATGAAAATGATGGTATAACTACATTACCAAACAACAAACCAGGTGGAACATACCAAATATGTTACCAAAACAAACGAGGTCTTTTAATTTTCAAATGAGTGCAGTTCCTCCCAGTATCATTGTTATCCCAACTGGAAAGGCTGCATATCATAACCAGCAAAGCGCCCCCGAAATACATCGCATCGCCTGACTATAAGTGATTATCTACTAGTGTGATCCCTCAGAAAATGTTTGCGATCCCATTTGTCATTAAACCCAAAAGGTATAATTGTATTCATAATATATATCCGCCTACTTTCTTTTTGTAATACTATGTTAGTTCTGTCACCGCCTGTCTTTACAGGTGGGACTCACTCGATTCCTGAAAAATGGAAATGTCTTGGATCAGAACTATGCTACTTTTTAAAATGCACCGCAGTCACACTGGTAGCATCAGATCTTAAAGAGCTAGTGGAGCCAAAACAGGCAGAAAAATAATACAAATTTTAAGTAGTAGTCAGTTGTAACTTTTTATTTCTGAAGTATTTTTCTTTGTCTTTTTGCTCTTTAGAAAGTATTTTATGTGATAATATTGTGCTGGATATGTGGAACAGCTCTTAGACTGGCAGCTGACATATCTGACTCTTCTGCCCCTCACTACATCATCAGCATTATGATCTCACTGACAGTGACATCACAGGTGAATGACCTGGCAGTTACTCACTTGCTGTTCCTAAGCAGCAGTGATGTCACAATCAGTGAGGTCACAATGCTGATGATGTAGTGTGAGGCAGTAGAGCAAGATATGTCAGCTGCCAGGCTAAGAGCTGTTCCACACATCACACCCACTAACATCAGGTAAAGATAGAGAATACTGGATGGGCAACTATGCAGAACCAGTGTGTTCTGCCGCAGAGGGATTCTGATTCCCTCTGATCTCAAGAGCAAAGCTCGAGAGGTCCATGGGAATCAGAACCCCGAGGTGGCAAAACACACTGGTTGTGAATAGAGTAGCTCATCCTGTATTTTTATAGTGTATAGTACTGTGTGAAAAATGTGTTTTGTGAGTTATTTTGCTTTCAAAATGAAACTGACTCAAGCAGTCTCTAGAGGTTCTAGAATGCTGTTCTACCACAGTAGGGTAGAACAGCATTCCATGACCTTGGAACTGTGGTAGAATAACATTTTGAAAGGGATGGAACTCTATACAGAACAACACTCCACTATACACTATAATCTTCTAATTAAACAAAGGGAAAAGAAAAAGTACCTCAGATATAAAAGGTAACGGTTGGCTGCTTTTAAAATCTAATATTATTTTTAGGCAGTACACTAGCTGTTTAAAATACTTCTTATATATTCCTGAATTCTTATATTTAAAGCTTGAGTGGTCATTCCTATATAAGCTAGTCTCACTTTCCATTTACTTTTCAAAAAATGTTTTTTGGTTTTTAAGTTTTGCCTGAAAAAAATAAAACGTTCCGTGGGGTGGTGGGTGCTGAGAGGGGGGTCAGAGTGGGTGGGGGTCTGGGGGGTCAGATTGTTGATGGAACTTTTTTTTTTCAGGTAAAATTTAAATAAATATGTAAATGAGGTACAGTTTTCTAATTTAGCAGGAACACATTGCCGACACTGGGAATTGAGCACCCCAGTGTTAGGATACTGTTTGGTGGCACCAGGGGTGGTCACCCCAGTGTTTCCACCTATATAATTGGAGGGGGTGACCTAGAGGGGAAGTGGGATTAATACAAAGTGGCACCGAGGTGGGCACCCTCGTCTGCTTAATATATAATATATTATAAACATTGGTAAGGGGGTGCAGGTGACCTGTAGGTGGGGTGGGCAGGTGGTACCAGGGTAGGCTCACTGGTCTGCTTTTATGATAGTAAAGTCAAGAGATTGAGAAAGAGCGAGGGAAGCTGGCTGAGCTGGGAGGGGGAAGGAATAAAAATAATTAAAAAAATAGATTGATACTGTTACAATCTGGTCACATTTCCATGGCTGTATATTTTATTCATGCTGTAAATATTGTTGTATTATTACTGTAAATATCAGTTCTATGCTGCTTTTATTTTGACAGTATAAATGCCACTATATGTATGCCAGTTGTACTCCTCTTCCCCCAACCCCCAGGACACATCTGGAAATTAGAAATCTTGCTCAGTATGCCTTCCATGTGAAACTTTTAAATAAATAAATAAATACATAGATTTGTATGAGCTCTCACTAAGCCCGCAGGCTCACTGCTCCAACTGAAGCTGGCAGCACAACTCCAGTTGCAGCTTCACAATTCAAGAAAGTCCCGCTGTTCTGATGAAAGAAAAAGTTCCTTCGTATCAGCCCTCACTAAACCTTCCATGTAGGATTTAGCAGATGTCCCAAAACCATATTTCAGGGTCCCCCCCCCCAAAAACAAGTCCTATTTAGCTAGAGTCTGGTGTTCGTTTTTCTTCATGGCATCATTTATATGGATTTTCATTTTTTATAAATAAAAAGCAAGATCGCAACCATATGACAGAAGAGTTTTTTTCTCCCAAAAGAAAATACTTCTTTTGTGAGCTGAAAGTTCTTCTTTTGCATCAGACATATAAATGAAAGACCCTACTGAGCATGCTCAGAACTGAAATTTTAAATCCTTATAACTCAGGAATCAATTAATATATTTTCACCAAACAAAAAAAAGGTGTCTTTCTAGTGCAAGCCCCTTTTGCCCTGAAAGTTTCAGAACAAAATTCCAAACCATCTTGGCTGGAGGTAAGAACAAAAAAAAAACACCCATAACCCCAGATTTTTCTACTTTTTGCACTATCTGGCTTGGTAGCCTGTGACAGTGGCGACTGTAACTAAGCGCTTTCAAAAAGGGCAACTCAGTCATGGTGCCTGTGCACAGGGCTACTGGACAGGGAGGGTGGCCGGATTAGGGGGTCAGCGGATATAGCGACAAGATGTCGCTATATGTACCTGCCAGCATATGAAGCGAAACACACTGTGTAGCCACGGCAGAAGGAGGAGAGATTTGTGGGGTGTAGTGCGGTGGTCGGCTGCCGAGCTGGCCGTGGTGGCGAGTGGAGTGGCAGGCTAGGGTTTAGAGGGTCCGGTTCAGTCCTAGGCACGGTTGCTTTTTTGTGCACTGTTTGGGAATTTCTGTTTGTTTGTTTTGCACCCCCCCAACATGCACCCCCCCTGGAGTTGAGAATCCTTAAGTAGGGGTGTGTGGGGGGTGAAGATTTATTGGGGCATGTCTCTGGTTACCACTGTAAGTTTAATCTGAAATGTACATCTGAAGCATTCCTTTGGTATGATAAATATATACAGGTAGTGAGCAAATCTATATTCTGGGAAGAATGGCATTAAAATGTATATGTTTCCTAAGGGAGCTGTACTTTAATAGGAAGCAAAAACTTTTAAAATATTAAAGAGGGAATTTGGTCTGCACAAAAATCAGCCTTCGAGTTCTTTTCAAATCATAGGAGGCAGTATAGCGCAATGGTTTAGGGCACTAAGCTGCAAACCTGGAGACCTGGATTTGAATCCCATCTGCCCCCACTTGCATACTGTGTGACCCTAAGCAAGTCACTTAACTTCCTTGTGCTCCCAGGTCGCACCTGGGGTCAAGCTCTGGCTTAGTGTGCCTTTCCTGGTTAAACAATTTCCCCTTCCCCCATTCAAATCATAGGTGTGATTTGAAAGGCACTAATGAAGCAAGCACCTCCCCACAACCAGGCCCAAATGTTCCACGGAGCACCCTGCAGCTAGATAAGGTAACTACCAGTCAGAAGATAGCTAGCCAGCTCCTGTGCTACTGTGACGCTGTTAGCTGGCGCCACTTACGTGGCGACTGCCCCCCTCACGCTCTACCTTTATAGGTAGCTCAGGTCACATGACATGTCATGTGACTGTCACATGACCTGTTCCTCTCCAGAAACTATCACTCTAGATTTCTTATTGTTCATTATACTGCTTGCTCACTAGGAGTCACTGACAAGCCCTCAGCTTCCCTTGGATCCTCAACATAATTAACTCTTTCTTTGTTAGTTTAGTGTCCCTTGCCTATTTCTACCCTGCCCAATCTCTACCACATCCTGAGTGAATTTTGTCATTCCCCCTTTGAGTCGTCCTCTGGGAATCGAATCCCTGACCATTCGCATTGTAGGCGAGGACTCTAACCTTTAAGCCATTGTCAGTTGTGGAGACCAAGGAACACCTGACTAGGCTGGGTGACAAACTATCATCTATTTTGTCCGGCATCTCCTTCTCTGAGATCCTGCCAGTCTGGGAGAAGGGAGCAGATGGACGGAAGGTCGGAGAAGGGGAGATAGGGGAGCTAAACACGTGGCTCAAGGACTGGTGCCAGGAAAAAGGACACAGATTTGTAGGGAACTGGCAACAGTTCTGGGAGCGAAAGTTCTTTAAATTTGATGGACTGCATCTGACTAAAGAGGGAGTCAGTGCATTGGGGCAGAAGTTTGGCGTCTTTGCAGAATATTTAAACTAGCAAATGAGAGAGGTTGCAGCACCCCATCGTCCGAATGGGAAGAACACCCCTCCCCTCAGCTAGTGGTCAAACAGGAATTCAGCGTGTTTGCAGCTTCATTTGCACTCACCAGGTAAGAAAAAGGTTTGTCTCCCCATACGATGCACAGGGGTAATGCCAAACTCACCCAACAACAACACACCAAAATCTGGCCAATGGAAATCATGTACATAAATGCTCACAGCCTGGGAAATAAGATCCCAGACCTGCAGGCAATAATGTCAGAGGCTAAACTGGACATAGTAGCAATTAGTGAGACGTGGTTTACCAGTAACCACACTTGGGAGACTTCAGTACCTGGCTATGTATTGTTCAGAAGAGACCGAGGTGCAAAGGGGAGGAGTGGCCCTGTATGTTAATGAAAATATCAAAGCTACAGAAATTCAGAATACACATAAGGAGCCAGAAGAACTGTGGGTCACCCTGGAAACAGGAAATGGACAGCCATAAGAACTGGGGTTGTCTACAGGCCCCAGACCAGAGGAGGACATAGACACATTACTGTTAGAAGATATACAAAACATGACAGCTAAAGGGAGGTTCTGATAATGGGAGACTTCAACATGCCAGATACAGATTGGTCAATACCAGGAACATCTGCCAGAACTAGACTCATAGTGGATTCCTGCAGGGAGGCCTCAAACAACTGGTACAGCAACCCACAAGAGACAGGGCTATCCTAGATCTAGTACTGACTAACAAAGAGGGATCACAGATCTCCAGGTAGAAAGGTCACCTGGGGCCAGTGACCATCACATGGTATGGTTCAGTTTGGCTACTACATCTAAATCATCCCATTCCAAGGCAAAAATATGGGACTTCAGAGGAGCTGACTTTGATAAGATGGCCAACAGAGTTAAGCTAGCCCTGGCAAAAAGAAACACAGGTGAGGAGGTACAGGCAAAGTGGGCAAGCATTAAGGATACAATACTTGAAGTAACATCCCATTGTGTTAGACAGAAAAGGAAGTGCAAAAGAAGAAGGAAACCACTTTGGTTCTCAAATACAGTAGCAGAAAAGGTCAGAGCCAAAAGGCTGGCCTTCAGAAAATATAAGGGAACACAGCGGGATGAAGATAGGGAGGCATGCCAAACTGCCCTAAGGGAAGCAGGTAAGGCAGTAAGGCAGGCAAAGTCCCAAACTGAGGAAACACTAGCACGAACAGTAAAGAAGGTGACAAGACTTTCTATAGATACATTAGTGAAAGGAGAAAGTCCAGAGGGTATTGCTAAGCAATGGAGAAAAGGAGCATGTGAGGAGGAGGACCCTGTAAAGGCATCTATCCTAAATAGATACTTTTGCTCAGTATTTACTGAAGAGGAAGGTAGGGCAGGGCCCACAGCTCAGCATCATGGACACAGGGGAGGGAGGTGAGCACTACTCCTTCACAAAAGAAAGGGTCCTACAAGAGCTTGCTAAGCTCAGGGTGGATAAGGCAATGGGACCTGATGGCATACATCCCAGGGTACTTAAGGAGCTAAAGGAGGAACTAGCAGAGCCATTAGCAGAATTGTTTAGTGAGTCTCTGAGCACAGGAGAGGTCCCAGAAGACTGGAGAAGGGCTCATGTGATCCCACTCCACAAGAGTGGTAGCAGGGAGGAGGCGGGGAACTACAGACCAGTCAGTCTTACCTCAGTAGTGGGCAAGATTATGGAGGCACTCCTTAAGGAAAGGATAGTGCAACACCTGGAATCCATAGGGGCACAGGATCCAAGACAGCATGGGTTTACAAAAGGAAGGTCCTGTCAAACTAATCTCATAGATTTCTTTGACTGGGTAACCAGAGTGGTGGACCAAGGGGGAGCAGTTGATGTCACCTCTGACTTCAGCAAAGCTTTTGACACTGTTCCACATAGAAGATTGATAAATAAGCTAGGTAGGCTCGGGTGGGTCAGAAGTTGGTCAACTGGGTGGCAAACTGGTTGACTGGCGAGAAAACAGAGAATGGTGGTAAATGGTATACAGTCAGAAGAGATGCAAGTCACAAGTGGGGTACCTCAGGGATCAGTCCTGGGGCCAGTCCTATTCAACATCTTCATTAGTGACCTGCAGATGGACTAGAGGGGTAAGGCTTGTCTGTTTGCAGATGACACCAAGATCTGCAACAGAATAGATGATCCAGATGGGTGGGCAGAATGAGAAGAGATCTGGATAAACTAGCAGAATGGTCAGAAGAGTGGCAACTGGGATTTAATGCAAAGAAGTGCAAAATCATGCACATAGGGAAGAGAAACCCTGAAGCCACTTATAGGCTGGGAGGGAGTTGCTAGCAGTCACAAAGGAAGAAAGAGACTTGGGCATCATCATCACTGATGACCTAAAATCATCAAGCAGACCTCTAAAGCAGTAGGTAAGGCTAGGGGTGTTAGGGTGTATAGTAGGGGTATCACAAGTCGAAGAGGAGGTAATAATCCTCTGTACAAGACATTGGTTAGGCCCATCTGGAGTACGTGCAGGTATTGGAGGCCACACCTTCACAAGGACATTAACCAAATTGAGGCAGTCCAGAGAAGGGCAACAAAATGGTGCAGGACTGCATAAGAAGACATATGAGGACAGATTAACGGGCTCAATATGTATACCCTTGAGCAAAGGAGGAGAGAGGTGATATGATCGAGACATTTAAACACCTTAAGGGCATAAACAAGGTGAAAGAGTCTAACATGTTTAAATATAAGAAAAATAGCAGGACAAGAGGACACAGCATGAGATTAGAGGAGGCCGATTAAGGGGAATGAGGAAATTCTTTTCAGAAAGGGTGGTAGATGCATGGAATGGCTTACCACAAGAAGTGGTGGCTATGAATACAGTGCAGGGCTTCAAACAGGCATGGGATAGGCATAAGGGAGCAATACAAATGACTATGAATAGATAGGTCACTGACAGAGCAAAGGCCGATGGCACATTTATAAGGTAGAAAAAGAAATGGGCAGACTGGATGGGCCTTGCGGTCCTTATCTGCCGTCAACTTCTATGTTTCTATCCTGTCAGCCACACTTCGACTAATGTTTTACTGACCCTTATACCTCACCTAGCTCATGCCTTGTGCAGTGTTATGCCACCCCTCCCGCACTTCACCCTTGCTCCTGCATGAGTGCCCCTACTATTGAACAGCCCCTCTACCCCTGCACTGACCCCAACGGAGTTTTATCTTGACCCCACCTTTCTTTCTTCCTCAGTCCACTCTTCGTTGTACTATTCTCTCTCTTCCTTATAGCTATGGCACACAGCATGTTCCCAACAATGCCCGCTCTGATGACAGCCTTCCCAGTAGGCTCACTATGTGCTGTTGATGCCACTGCCTCCATACTTGCCCTTGACCAGGAACGCCTTCTCTTCTGGACTCCTATCCTCAGACTTGAACCACCCCCATATGTAAACAGATGGGAATTTGCCCCATGGGCTCTCTATTCTGTGCATGCCTCACAAACCTTCAGCGTTGCCAACTTGTTTTTTTCCTGTTCTCCCTCACTCTTGCTGCTTCGGCACTATCCTGCCCATACAACCTGGCCTGTTCTCTGCTGTTGCTAGTCAGAGACATAGAAAATAACCCCTCTGGCCTAACAATTGCCCCATCAACTTATGCAGCCTCCCGTCAAAATTCCCTGACCTAGAGGCCTGGGTAGCTCTCCACAAATCCCATGTCCTGAGTCTCTCAGAAACATGGTTAAAACCACATGTCCCGGATAATACCTACTACCTTCCTGGTTACTCCTTGCTACACCAGGATAGGCTGGATGGAAAGAAAGGTGAGGGCATGGCACTTTATTTCAGTGAACCCCTATCTGCTTTTTCTGTACACTACTCCGACCCCACATCCCCCAGTGAATGGCTCATCGCTGAAATGGCCCTAGGCTCTATAAAAAAGATGTTTGTGGGTTGCTGTTATAACTCCCAATAGGGGGCACTCCATGTCTTGATAACCTCCTGGTTGTACTAGGTAACCTCTCTCCTCCAGGGACACAGTCCTCCTTGGGGGTTTTAACCTTAATTTTTTAAGTTCCCTTGGACTGACTATTCTAACCTGCTAAAACCGCATAACTTGGCCCAAGTTATCTCTGTTCCAGCCAGACAAAACACTCAGACCCAAAACCATTCCCCGTTGGACTGGGTGGTCACAAACAGGGAGAACAATGTACTCCAGTCCAGTATTATGTCCGATTCTATCAGTGATCACTCCCCGACGTACATCACCTGGGCAACTAAGTCCAAACACTCCACTCCAAACACATCTCATTCCATAATTTCAATTGCTGATACCTCTGCCCTCCTTAAGGACGCTAGGACAGTTGACTGAATGGCTCTCTACTCCCTCATGGATGTAACAGTGGCCATGAGCTTTTTCACCAAGGCCCTCCTTCGGCTACAAGACCATCACTTCCCTCTAACTACTCGGAGAGTGAAGGGTGGCTGTACCCACTGGATCTCAAAAGAATTTCTGTCCTTGATGAAGGTTGGGGACAAACTATGGGCTGCATACAAAAAGTCCTCCTCCCCTGCTCTCAGGAACGATTTCAGACACCTAAGAAACCAGAATAAACAAACAGCCAGGGTATTGAAGCGAGATTTCCTCAGTAATCAGCAGAGAGATAGCCTCAGGGATCCACATCATTTCTAGAATGCTATCTGCTCCATACTTAACTCGCATTCCAATAACTCTACAATTCACCTTAGGTCACCCACTGGTACACTAACTGATCCAATCAAAGTTGCCCATGTGTTCAACATAAAGTTTACCGATCTTGAGGCCCATCTAAGCAAATTTCTCCCTCAGCCTCCTGCTGACCCTATTCCTGGTACTTCTGATCTGCCCTCCCTTCCACCTCTGTCACTCTCCCCCCTCTCTTTTACTTTAGGGTCATCTCAGCCAAAGACACTGCCAAACTCCTTAAAACTCTCCCTAACCATGGCAGCGATGGTATTTCCCTATCATTGCTTAAGCTCATTGCCCCTGCCATCGCCAAGCTGCTTTCCTTCATCTTTAATCTGGCACTGGCCAAATCTTCCATGCCCAGATTCCTGGAAGTTTGCCAAAGTTGATTCCATTTTTAAAGCTGGGGACCCTCTCTCTTCCGAGAATTATTGACCTATCGCACTGTTCCCTCACCCGAGCAAGCTACTAGAAAAGAAAGCCCACTGTCAACTGTTTGACCACATAATAAAATATAACCTGCTGTGTGACCAGTGGCATGGCTTTCGCAAGTTCCACAGCACCACATCGGCCCTGGCCCAGTTTACAAATCATGTTTTCAGAAACATGGACCTGGGAACAGCTACAGGTGCCGTGTTTGTGTAACTGACCAAGGCCTTTGACCTGGTCAGTCACCCCCTTCTACATACCACTCTTCTGTAATTTGGCTGCTTCCCAGAGACCTCAAAATGTTTCAGGAGCTATCTGTCCAGCTGATCCCAGTCTGTATGTATTGGAACTCCCACCTCCCTTGATATGCCTGTTTCCACAGGTGACCCCCAGGGCTCCATCCTTGGCCCACTATTATTCTCCATATTCATTAATTTCCTTCCTTCTGACTGCCTCACCTGTAAAGTCCTACTGTATGCGGATGATCTCTTTCTCTTCTGCAGTGATAAGTCGCTAACTAACATATCCTCTGCCCTGTCCCAGAATTACTGGTTTCTGTCACATAGACTCCTGGTTAATGTAAAAAAAAAAACTAAAACATTACTTTTCGGGTCCAAACCATACTTGGCCAGTATCGCCAAAGCCAGCTCCTCTCTCTCGGTGCTCACGCCGGATGGACCCCTGTTACAAAACGTCCCGTATTTCAAATGTTTGGATGTAACCCTCGACCCCTCCTTCTCCTTTACAGAACATGTAAACGCCATCACTCATCGGGTGAACCAGAAACTCGGTGCCACCTATTGGCAAAAATAATTCTTGACCATGGAGGCCCGCCTAGCAATTGCCTAGGACAGCCTGCTCCCAATCCTCAATTATTGCCCCCCCCATCTATTCCCAAATGTCCTCTGCCCTTTACTCGTGTCTCATCTACGTCTAAAACAATGTCTGTTGTTTCATTCTTCTGGTGCATTTCTCCACTCACCACTGTATCCTGTACCAGTCTCTTGGTTGGCTTCCACTCTCTGGCCATCATGAATATGCACTCGGCTGCTTGGTTGATAACACCCTAAAAGTTGGCAACGCGTCCCTGTAAATGCTGTGCCACCCAGGGTAATCCTTTTGACCTGATTACTGTCTTCCTTTCTTTTCTCCCTTTACACCTGCCCTTTCTCCTTCTATGCTCCTATACTGTACTACTGCCATGGCCCTTTGTTCCTGCTCCTTAATTCTTTTCAGTTCTCCTCCTAGAGAATATGATGTATACCATATTTGTTTGCTATTTTTGTACTGCTTTCCCCTACTTGTATTGCATTTCCCCCACACTGTTTACCCAAGTTAAATTGTAAAGTATTCCTTGTTCTCTCTAACACTTATTCAAAGAGCAGCTGACGCTTTCAGGAGAACTTTAACAAAACGTAACATTTAGACTCAGTTCAGCTCGTATTTCACATTAGTTTTGTATTCTTCCTCACCATTATTTATCACTGAGGTCATATGCATGAAAACAGGATCTTTGCTTCTGAAGAGTTCATCTATTCCTATTGCTTTCTCCCTACCTGAAGTCATAATGCCCTGCTTGTGACATCACAGTTACTCCTTTGGCAACAGATTGTGATGTCACAATAGAGCATTATCACTTGAAGGAGGGAGTAAGCTACAGAGGCAGATAAACTCTAAGGGAAATCTAATGGATGAAAATCATTTAATCATGCAAATTTACTCAGTAATAAATAAGAGGAAGAGAAATATATAGAATACATATAGAATGCAAGCTGCATTGTACCTACTTATTATGTTTTTCAAAGTTTTCTTTTTGGTGTTAGTAGCTCTTTAAACCCTGTTTACCTAGTGTAAATTGTGAAGTATTTCGTTGTTCTCACAAACACTGTTATTTATTGTGTACTACATCAGCTTTTCCTTCACATTTAACTGTTCTGTGTCTACTGTTGTATTGTCTGTACCTTGATTACACCTGTATATAATTTTGTTGTGACACTTTGTTGCCTGGGTCGTACCTGCAAATGGTCCCTTAGATCAGTGCACTTACCCGGTAACCAAAGACTTAAATAAATAAATAAAATAAATAAATAAGCAGGGGTTCCATGAATAATCCCCAATGAGATGACCAGTAACACTTATTTATTAAACTTTGTTTGGTCTCAGTATTGTATAAATATTTTATTTATTTATTTCAAAAGTTCACCAGGAAAGACATACTGAGCAGATAACAGCTTGTTTCCAGATGCATCCTGGGGGGAAGGGGGAAGAGGAGAATAATGAATAGCAATTATAAACAATAATAAAGACAGGTAGAAGGACTAGGTAACAAACACTAATTTACAATCAAATAAGTAGTTTATACAATATCTGTACAATTTTTGCAAGGATAAGGAGGAGATTGCAACCCATAGGGTAGCATGGAGGTACACATAAAGTGCAAAGTGCAATAGGAAGGAAGCAGTGGGTAGAGCTAATCAGTCAGGTTTCAAGAAGAGTGGGATTCAAGGTGTCGGGAAGTGGGGGCTAGCAGAAGGGTGGTCAGGAGAGGAATGGGCGCGGGCGTGATTTTTAAGAACAATCTCCTGAAGCCAATTCCCATGACACTTGCATGGGAAAGGAATTTGGGTCAAACATTGTCATATCCCAGAAGGGATCTAATTCTCAGAAATACTAAGACATTATCCACTGAAGCCAGATCAAGGTTAACATAGCTTAAGATTATTCAAAACCTGTTCAGGACCACAACAAAAATGAAAAGAATTGGTCTCCTGGATAACTCACTGTTTTTGAGATGTTCTGAAGAAGACATGCTCTTGATGCATATGCTATAGAAGTACAACCTAGGAGTACAACTCAGGTTTCTTTTAGCCAGATCGTAGATAACACAGACACAGTTTTAGGGAGAACATTTCAAGAACATCAACAATGTGTATCTTGAGTTCCATGGATGATATAGGGCTCAGAAACAAATTTGTAAAAGTGATGGTAATCCAGGTGGTTTTGGTGGCCCAAAAAATTATATGATTCAAATGGAAAGATATTCAAAACCCATTAAGAAGTGGTTTACCAATATGGGATCTCTGGCCAGGCAGGGAATAATGAACCTATGGACTAAAAGAGTCTTTCTGTAAATTTGACAAAATGTGGTATTCTTTCCTGCAAGCACAATAATATTATCCCGTAACTGGTGATATGAAATGGGAAACTTGCAATATTTGCATTGCAAGCATACTGTTATATGGCATGTTAGCAAGAGTGCGTTCTGTCTTGCGTGTCTCTCTAACATGGATAATAGTGCTCTAAGGGAACACTAAGCATGTTTCTCTTGAATATATTCATGTAGTGGCTTAATTAGAAGCTAGTGGTGCCCAGTGATAAGTTCCATTAAACCTGCAGATATCCTAATATTGTTATCATGATCCCCCAGTCTTCATTTGTTATAACACTATCAGTTGATATTATTTAAAATGCATCAGGTTTAAGGAGGCAGCATAGCATCATGGTTAAGGGCACTGAGCTGCAAACCTGCGTTTGAATCCCATCAGCCCCCACTTGCACACTGCGACAGTGAGCAAGTCACTTAACTTCCTTGTGCTCCAAGTCACACCTGGAAACAAGCTCTGTCTTAGAGTGCCTTTCCTGGTTAAATAATTTCCCCTTTTCCTTAACTAGAGTTATTGAGAGCAACTGATTGACATGTTGTGTCACTGCACAAACTATCAATGAGCACAACTGTATATGGGTCTGACCTTATATGGGTCTGGTTTTGAACCGTCTTAGAGAAGATAGTGTATACCTTGGGATAACATTGCAGTATGATTCATATTTTAATGAATATAGTATATACCATGGGATAACATTGCAAGTATGATTTATACTGAAGATAGTGTATACCATAGGATAATACTGCAGTATGAGTTACATTTTAATGAAGATAGTGTATACCATGGAATAACATCGCAAATATGATTTATATTTTAATGAAGATAGCATATACCATGGGATAACATTGCAAGTATGATTTATATTTTAATCACATTGTTATCTTTTTCTGATGTATTGTACTTTGTTATTGCAAAATAAAAACATCTTTAACTAAAAGTATAGTGTAATCACACTGTTTTGTGCCGAATTCATTACTTACTTAACTCAGCGGGTGATACTCATTACAGCTGTAAAAGCCTGCACTGTCCAGGCTTTCAGTGCAGAACTACTCAGATTCCTTAGTGAGAGAATGGTGTTGACGGTTACACAGCATGAGTAGGGGTAGCATTCTGGCTGATAAGCTTGGACATGTGTCTATATTGCATTTAAGCATAGTCACTGACATGCTGCAGGAGAGGCAGAAAAAATGGGCCTTAAGTCCCTTCATTACATCGCTGTGTTACGATCTTTTCAGTTGCAAAGGGTGAGAATCGATCTGTATTGAGTTACTAGTGTTCAGAGGCTATTTTTCAATGACACAGACTGCTTTATGTTTGTAACAGCTCTGTACTAGGTCTGCTATTATTGTGCAATATTAGCACACCTTCAGTGGCTACAGGAACTCACCTATGCTCATGTCTGTAAGGCATGTTGATCTGGCACAGTAGAGAGGCAGTATAGCCTAGTGCTTAGATTACTGAGCAGTAAACCTTTTGATCCAAATTTGATTCCTACATGTGCCACATATTCTCTGCAAGACATTAAGCAAGTCAGTTTGTCTTTCTGTCTGTCTGTATCTCCCAGTCCACCTGTATCGCACTAGGTACACTCCAATGGGTCACACCAAAAATCTTTAATGGTGGGCACTTGTTGTGGAGCTAGTTCCATCTACGAAGAAAGGCTGCCACACCAGGTAAATTGTATTCAAAATTCATATCTTCTTTATTATATAACCAAGTCCATCACGCGGTCAGCTCAGTGTTTCTCCACTTATCGCTTCATCGGGGAGAGGTGGTACAACTTGGATGAATTTCTGAATGAAAACTTTGTTAGTATTTTATTACAAATCATTGAATGTTGTCTGAGTAAAGACATTCTAATATGTATATATATAAAAAGTATCACTTCTCCCTAATGAAGCCAGTAGTTGCAAAATGTTGGGCTAACCACATGGTGGACTTGATTATGTGATAAAGAATTAATATAAAGAAGATATGAATTTTGAATAAGATTTGTCTGGCGTGGCTGTCTTTCTTCATGGATGGTACTGTCTTTATCGGCTGTAACCCCCCATTGTGAGGCTTACCTTAACTGGCTCCAGGGAGCCCCCTGCTTTGCTATCTATTGCTTGTATTCCCTCTGACCCTCATGGACTGCAGCTGCTGTGGTGTGGGTTGGAGTGGGGGTGAAAAGGATTTTATCTCTTGTCATAAGCTTTTTGTGATATTTTATATAAAAGACGCTGTACAGACATAAAGTGTATTGTGTTTTGTATAGTTATATTACTGCCTGATAATCGCTGTGTGCAGCAGTCCCTGCTGTGGGATTTGGCAGAAACATTTATGGATGTCTTCACAATTAAACACAATCCCACCTTGAGTTTCTCCTCTAATCCCTATGGAAAGATGCTGTGCACAGAGAAAGAGGATACTGGTCAGTTTTACCATCCACCATAATCATCGTCACCAAAGGAAGTGACAGTACCCCCGCATCTGGAAACGCATGACACCTGAGCATCTTTTCAATTCCGAGCCCCAAAACTGACACTGGGTATCAAACTGTGGTCATAGTGCAAAGGGTCAGGGTCAGGGTCAACACTGTGGAGCTTACATGAGTTTGCTGAGCCAGCACTTTAGTGAGAGGTATGTTTTCTTGGGTTTTCCAGGAAACTGCTTCCACAGTAATTATTACTTTCAAATGGTAGGGAGTCATGATTGTTATTGAAGTGATAAAAAAAAAGAACAAGAAAAAAAAAGATGAGCTCACAGCAGACACTACAAAATAGGAACATGAATTAAAAAGCAAAACTAATTCACAGCCCTTGTATTTTTTTGTTTTAATTTATTATACTTTTTCTATCCTATCTGGCTGTCTTTAGCTGTCCTCTGCTCCCATCTCCATCTCCACTGTCCCCAGGACTTACCTTCCAACCAGTCAGTGCCCAACGGATTGCCCCCCGTGGTGTAGCCTCCTTAGTTCCCCAAGCCTGGGAAGTGTTAGAGCTGGGTTGTGGTCGGGAGCCTGGTGAGTGGTGCAGGGCCTGCAAAGGAAAGGTGACGTCATGCTGCTGCAGGTGAGGGGGTGTTATCCTTCCCCTGTTGGTCCCCTCCTCTGAGTGCTCTGTGGGCTAAGGCCAAGTGGATGCCAGCACGTATGTGTGCAGATGTCCTGGCCAGGAAGCGCCCACCCATTGTTGCTCCGCTGCACTGCCACCTGTGGCCACCTGGGTGGCAGTGTCATAGTGGAGCAGGCAGTTCTCCCTACCCAGAGGAGGAGAGCATCCTCTGGGACACTCAACCTCCTCCCATAACCCCCCTTCCCTGGCCAGTCCCTAATGACCAGGCTCACTTCTGAACCCAGGTCGCTGGCGTCCTGTAATTCACAGCTCCCCTTGTGAGTCGAGAGAACTGAAGTCACTGCTTCATGGCAAAAGGCTGTAGTCTGTACAGAACAGCAGAAATAAAGGGTTTATGAGTGTCTTCAGTCATTGTTTAATTCTAGTGCTACTGAGCAGTGGTGAAGTTGCTTTGGGATGTAAATCTTCCGTTATCAGTTTCTTAGTACATAGCTCAGTTGTCTGGCAATGACTGCATTCTTTGTCATAAATGAGAATGTTTTGTCTGAACTGGGTACTCACTGTGTCACTTCTGTAAGGTTTACTTTCCACCAGAGCACCTGTGTAAGTGTAGTGTTCAGTCTCCACTGGGTAAACTCTACTGCAGTGCCACAACAGACGAGACATTTTGCCAACCTGCTGTGTTAATCTGCAAATTAGCAGGGCTAGAATCTGTGCAGAGTCAATAATATTTATTGTATTTTTTATTTTATTCTTTTGGTAACCAACTAAGAGTCAATAATATTTCTTGTTAGAAACTTGGTACAGGATCCAGATCCACCAACGAACGAGCATCACTTCTCACAAAATGAAGAGTATTGATAACTTCGGTAGCCTCAGTGTTTTATTTCTTCAGAGCAGGAAGAACAGCATTGGTTGTAATGCACATTCTGTGTCTTACGTGAATTAGTCACAGTCTATGGTGTGTTCAAACACTAAAATATCACTTATGGGGAGTTCAGCCTTTGCGGTGTTTCATAATGTTCCTTCTTAGCATGACTTTTGCATTCAGAACATGATAGTTCAGCTGTGTCTGTTACAGCTTTATGTGTGAAAAAAGTATGTTTTAAATACTCTCGTCCTAGTTGATTATTACTAGTTCATTAAAACGATCTTTACATTTTATAGCAAGGGATATCTCGATGAGAGACTAGCACCGTAATGCAGTGCAGGTATTCTCACAGTGCAGCTGCTTTTAATGAACAGTATTATGGTACAGAGTCATTAGTGCTGTTTTAGCCATTGAACCAATGTTGCTGTGTCAGCTGAACTAGCAGGCCAACTGGCTAACCAGTTACTGTGTGTATGTGTGTGTGTGTGTGTGTCTATGATATAGTGTAAATGGAAGGCTAATTTGAAAATTGAGAAAACTGGGGGTGGGTGATAAACTGGTGGGGTGGGTAGTAAACTGGCTGAAGAACAGACAGCAGAGGGTGGTGGTATGGGGTGAAGCCTTTCCACCCTGAGGGGTCATCAGCGGGGTCTCACAAGGGTCAGTGTTTAGCCCTATCCTTTTTAATGTGTTTATTGTGGACATCGGAGGGGGGGGTTGGTAGCAAAATTAGTTTGTTTGCTGATGATTCTAGATTGGGGGCTGAGGTAGACAGCGAGGAGGGAAGAATGGCACTACAGAATGACCTGGGGAGGTTGGAAAACTGGGCTGACATGTGGCAGCTAGGGTTTAATGCAAGCAAATGTAGCTTTCTGCACCTAAGTGTTAGGAACCCTGGGTACAGCTACCACTTAGGGGGGTACAGCTGACTGTTGCGATGATGGAGAAGGATCTGGGTGTGATGACTGATGTCAAATGTAATCACTCAGAGCAGTGCAGGAGAGCAGTGGCTAAGGCAAACAGAATGCTTGGGTGTATAGCCAGGGGAATAACGTCCAGGAGAAGGGAGGTTATACTTCCCCTGTACACCTCACTGGTGAGGCTGCATCTGGAGTACTGTGTGCAGTTCTGGCACCCCTGCCTAAGGAAGGACATCACTCTGCTGGAGAGAGTCCAGCAAAGGGTGACATGATGATTAGTGGGCTGGTGAGTTCGTCATATGGGGACAGACTCAGAGAGCTGAACATGTACTTGCTGGAGGACAGAAGGGATGGGGGATATGATAGAAACCTTCAAATACTTGAAGGGGGTCAACAGAGGGAACAAGGAGGGGCTGTTGCTGTTCACATTGAGGGGTAGGGGACTATGAGAGGTCGTAGTCTAAAGTTGGCAGGGGGCGGTACAGAGGTGAGGTGAGGGGGCATTATTTCACAGAGAGGGTGGTGGCACCATGGAATGCGCTGCCAGATGACCTGGTAAAATGGTACAGGCTGGAGGTATGGTGAACACCAGAGATATACAGGGAGGGGAGTGTGCGAGGAAGAGGTATATAAGGGAGGGTGGTAGAGCAGCTACTGAACACTACTAGTGAGCTGTGTCGGGCAGACATGATAGACTGTTAGGCCTAGTCTGCTGGCAACTATGTATGTATGTATTTATTATTTTTGAGAAATCTTTTAAAAACAGTATTTGAATCTAGTTCAGCCTGTATTTTATAGATTTTCTCTTTTGTTATTACTTTTATTCTTCATTATTGTGGCTATTTACATGGAAACAGGACCATTTCATCGTAGCTTCGATCTGCTCCTCCTGTTTTATTCTTTGCTGAAGTCACAGTCCTCCAAGATATCCTGGTCATTTTCACAGCAACAAACTGTTGTGTCACAGAAGAGTATGACTTCAGCAGAGGATTAAGAAATGGATGCAGTTGAACTCTGGGTGACAAAGATCCTGGATAAGGCATTCTAGGGTGTGCTTTGTGCTGGGATAATGGCATGCCCCAGATGGGCTGAAGCATGAGGTTGAAGAAAGCACCTTATCGAGCATCAACTGAGGTGATCTGATTTATTTCCAGGCTGGGCAGCCGAGCCATTATGTTGAACATTGCGTAAGCAGATCTGTCTAGGTGGTGCTGTCCTGTTCAGGCACTCGAAGACATAAATAAATCTGTCTGGGATGGTATTGTCCTGTTCAGACACTTGAAGACGTAAGTAAATCTGGCTGTGCTGTCCTGTTCAGATGCATGAAGGTGTAAGTGAAGCCACTGTACAGATCACTGGTGAGGCCTCACCTGGAGTACTGCGTCCAGTTCTGAGACCGTATCTCAGAAAGGACATAGACAGGATGGAGGCAGTCCAGAGAAGGGTGATGAAAATGGTACATGGGCTGCACCAGAAGCCGTATGAGGAAAGACTCGGGGACATTAATATCTATTCATTGGAGGAGAGAAGATATGATAGAGACATTCAAGTACCTTAGGGGTATAAACAGGGTACAGGAGGCAAACATATTTCAGAGGAAGCATTGCATAAGGACAAGGGAACATGATATGAAGCTGGAGGGAGGAAGGCTCAGGGGGAATATCAGGAAGTACTTTTTCACAGAAAGGGTGGTGGATCTGTGGAGCAGCCTTCCAGCGGCGGCGGTGGTTGGGGCTAAAACAATATGGGGGTTCAAGAGCACATGGGATAGACATAAGGGTACCCTGGAAACATAGAAACATAGACTTTGACAGCAGATAAGGACCGCTTGGCCCACCTAGTCTGCCCATTTCCCTACCTACAGGATAAGCTGCAGATCCTAGTCAACCAACAGCCTGTTTCTTCCTAACCCCCCCCCCAAGAATTGCCTTATGTCTGTTCCATGCATTCTTGAATCTTCACACAGTTTTAGACCCCACGACCTCCTCAGGAAGGCTGTTCCATGTGTCCACCACCCTCTCTGTGAAAAAATACTTCCTCACATTGCCCCTAGGCCATCCCCCCATCTTCAAATTGTTTCCCCTTGTTCTTGCACATCTCTTTTTCTGAAAGATGCTACCCTCTTGGACTTTGTTGATTCCACTGATGTAGTTAAATGTTTCTATCATGTCCCCCCTCTCCCTCCTTTCCTCAAGGGTATACATATTAAGCTCCTTTAGCCTCTCCTCATATGGCTTCTCTTGCAGACCCTGCACCATTTTAGTTGCCCTCCTCTGAACTACTTCCATCCTGTCTATGTGCTTGTGGAGATGGAGTCTCCAGAACTGGATGCAGTACTCCAGATGGGGTCTCACCAATTGTCTGTACAGAGGGATAACAACTTCCTGTTTTCTGCTGGTGATGCCTCTCCCTATACATCCCGGTGTAACCCCCCTGCAAATGGGGGTTCCCAAAAGACTTCCAGGAGCTTGCTTGAATGCTCCAAGCCTGAATGGTGTTTGGCATTTAAGCCATTTATCAGTGAGTGTTTTTAGAACCTCTGGTACTGTCTCTTTAAGAGCTGTCTGCTTGCAGACATAATTAGTTTGTATGGGGGACTGTGTGTTTCTTTGATTGAGTACCACTTAAGCTGCTGCCAATTCACTTCATTTTGCAGTCACTAGGAGTGCAAAGGAACCTATCTGAAAGATGTAACTGTTTGCCAGAAATTATTTAGAGTAATAATGAAATTACAGTTTGTCTAACCTGCTTTCTTTGCAGTCAGAACTGTGTCTGCTAGTTCCCATTCTAGTTTTGAACTGCTGAACTGGACCAATCAGTGTGGGGTAAGCTAGCTCTAAAATGGTGCCTTGGACTAATCAGAACTTGGACTCATAATCTGAGCCAGCCACAAGAGGATTGTATGGGCAGTGACTCTGGGAGATGTAGTTTAGACTTCAGTGCCTTTTGGACCAACAGCAGCAGTCTATCGTGAGTGACAGCCAATCCAGTCAAGAACTGGGAGGAACTCAAAGGAAGTGCCGGTTTTGTCGGTTGGAGTTTCAGTTGAGCTTTGGCAGTGAAGAAGGAAGGAGCCCTGTGCTTTTTCAGTGTGCAGTTTTAGTCAAAAACGTGTGTAAGGCCCAGAGTTCGGTCTGCAGCTTGTGTAACAGCTTGTTAGGACTGAATCCGTCCTTGAAAAGAATCAAAGGATCTCTGAAGAGTAGAAACCAGGCTCACCCTGTAGAAGACTGGAGAAATTGTTGAATTACACTCGGTCTGTCAGGAACTGAATCTGCTGTGTGTTCTCCGGGTATTGTGCAGTAATTGCGATCGGGATACAGATGCAGCCTGCCTGGTATAGTGCTTTCTTTTATATGGATGTGTGAAGAGGTTTGTGTACCTCAAGTGAGCCCTGCTGACATTGAAGGACCCTATCTTATTTGGAGGTCGTGAGTACTAATTCAGGGTCGCTCCCTGTTGAATTGCCACATTAAATCCAAATGGAATTACTGTACTGCTGACTGTTTAATTCTCCTTTTCTCTGTGTGAAAGGGCCCCTACCAGCTGCCACGGTTTGGACTAGCCACTAGGGCTTGGGTACCCAGGGACAGTAACTGATAGGGATAGGCCTGTGCACAGAGCCAAAGGTAGATTATTAGAGTGATAAGCTAATTAACCTGATTTCCCCTGTCCTTGTTATATCCCCTAAATAAATCAGAGCTGCTTGTTTCAGCAAAGTTATACTGCCTGAGGTATTTGTCTATGTTAAAGTACTGTACTGTGATTGTTGCACTGTATCTCATTTCACAGGAGGTCCCAGTGCGGAACCAGACCTGGGGTAAGTGTATACTGTGAAGGTAATTCTGATATATTGTGTGGGCCACTAGTGGGAAGAAAGGGGGGTTGCAGTGTCCCAGAGGGCTGTGACCAAGTTAGTTTAACTATTGCAAACCCTGACCTCTGGGTGGAGGCACCCGCCATTGGATCCAGGCCCCTCAACCTGTCAGTGGCAAATCAGGCAGGGGTAGTAGCCCCTGGGATAGCGCCATCTAGGGGTTACACCAGTATCCCCCCAGCCCTCCCTACTGCCTTCTCACATTGCTTGCTAACCTTATGGTCATCTGATATGATTACCCCCAGATCCCTTTCTGTTTTTGTTGTTGTTACTACCTCCCCCCCATTGTGTAATCTTCCCCTGCGTTTTTGTTTCCTGGGTGCATTATCGTGCACTTCTTTACATTGAATCCAAGCTGCCATACTTCTGACCATTCCTCCAACCTTGCCAAGTCCCTTCTCATCCTTTCCATGCCTCCTTGTGTATCAACCCTGTTGCAGATCTTTGTGTCATCTGCAAAGAGGCATACTTTTCCTTCCAGTCCCTCTGCAATGTCACTTATAAAGACATTGAAAAGGACTGGACCCAGTACTGAACCCTGCGGTACCCCACTAGTAACCCCTCTTTCTTCAGAGTGGACTCCATTTACAATTACCTTCTGTGTCCTGTTGTCCAGTCAATGTTTTACCCAGACTACCACCCTGGGACCCACTCCCAGGCTGGTTAATCTGATTATTAATCTTTTGTGTGGGACTGTATCAAATGCCTTGCTAAAGTCTAGGTAGGCCATGTCCACAGCCCCTTCCTGGTCTATTACTTTGGTCACCCAGTCAAAGAAATCAATTAGATTCATCTAACATGACCTTCCCGCTGAGAACCCTTGCTGTCTTGGGTCCTGTGCCCCAACGGCCTCTAGGTACTCAACAGTTATTTCCTTCAGAAGTGATTCCATCACTTTCCCTACTACAGAGGTCAAACTGACAGGTCTGTAGTTTCCTGCCTCTGTCTTGCTCCCACTTTTGTGAAGGGCAATCACATCTGCCTTCCTCCAGTCCTCAGGTACTACACCATCCTCCCATGATGTGTTAAAAAGGGCAGTCAGTGGTGTCACTAGTTCTCCCCTTAATTCTAGAATTCTGGGGTAAATTCCATCAGGCCCCATTGCTTTGTCCACCTTCAGTTTTAGGAGTTCTTTCAGAACCCTTTCTTCTGTGAAAGGACTGAGATGGACCACCCTATCCAGAGTGCTTCTGTTAATTGGATTAGGCACCTCCCCCTCCTCCTGTTTTGTGAAAACTGAGCAGAAGTATTCATTCAGTATCTTTGCTTTTTCACTGTCCCCCTCTGCCCACCCACCGTCCATTCTATTCAGCCTCACTATCCCTCCCTTTGTCTTTCTACGCTCCCTGATGTACCTATAAAAGGTTTAATCCGCCTTCTTAACCGAGCTGGCTATCTTTTCCTCAGTTTGGGCCTTTGCTATTCTGACTTCCCTTCCTGCTTCCTTCTGCCTTAACTGGTACAGTTCTCTGTCCTGCTTCTTCTGTGTTTCCTTATACTTCCTCAATGCTATCTTTTTCTCCCTAACCTTCCCTGCCACCTCTTTTGAGAAACATAGTGGCTTTTTCTTTCATTTTGATTTGTTTATTTGCTTCACACAAAGGCTTGTTGCCTCTGTGATGGCAGTTTTGATGTTTCCCCATTGTTGCTCCACCCCTCCTTCTAGCCTGTTTGATAGTGCTTTACTAAGGCACTCTCCCATCTTGCCAAAGTCAGCCCTCCTGAAGTCCAGTACCCTCACTTTTACATGGCTTGACTCTGTAGCTGAGTTTATCGTGAACCACACTGTTTGGTGGTCACTTGTTGCCAGATGGCTGTCCACATCTAGATCTGAGATCCACTCACTGTCCCCATTTGAGAGTATGAGGTCTAAGATTGCTCCCTCACGAGTGGGTTCCAAAACTAGCTGTCTGAGGCATGCCACCTGTAGGGCATCGAGAATGGCCCTGCTCTTGGATGTGGCTGCAGCAAAGGAGCTCCAGTTAACATGTGGCATATTCAGGTCCCCCCCAACAGTATCTCCCCTTTCTCTGCCATCCTAAGGATGCCTTCTATCATATCCTTGTCCATTCCCTCCCCCTGACACGGGGGTCTGTATACAACCCCTGTGTAGATTGTGGTGCCATTTCCAGTCTCTAAAGTGACCCACAGTGATTTCTCTCCTCCCCTTACATAGAGAGCTACTCCTCCCCCATTCTACCCTCCCTGTCTCTCCTGTAGGTTGTGTACCCTGGTACGTTAACATCCCAGTCATGGTTCTCTGTGTACCATGTTTCTGTGACTGCTACGATATCCAGGCATCCCTCTTCCATCAAGGCCACCAGTTCAGGTAGCTTGTTGACCTGACTACGGGCATTGGTACTCATTACCCTTCATTTCTTGATGGCCTTACCTCTTTTTGCCACATCCCTATCCTTATTGCTTTTGTCATTTTCTCCATTTACCCCGCCCTTCTCCCTATCGACATCTCTACCTTGGTGTTTACCTCACTCACTTACTACCCTGATTTTTTTTGGGTGGGGGCTAGGATTTCCCTGCTCCTTTCCAGTGCCTCCCCCCCTTGACTAGTTTAAATGCTTGCCAATGAAGCATTTAAACCTATCACCTAGGATCCTGGTTCCCCTCCTGGACAGATGGAGACCATCGTGCCAGTATAGGCCTGCATCACTCCAGATGGACCCCCAGTCCCCAATGAAGCCAAATCCCTGAGCTCTGCACCAGTTTTTCAACCACTGATTGAATCCCATGGTGTGGACCACCCTAGCCTCACCCATGCCATAGACAGTCAGCACCTCCGAGAAGGTTACCGTGCATGCTACTTGTCTAAGGCCCCTCCCCAACTCCACAAACTCTTCCTGCACTGCTCTGATCTCTTTCTTAGCCAGGTCATTTGTCCCTAGGTGGACAATGACATCCAGCTCCCTCCCCCGTGCAGCTGCTCCGGCGATCCTGAGGATTAGCTTCCTGTCCCTCCAAGCCATGGTGCCAGGTAGGCACCTTACCTCCCTCTCCTCTTCCTCCTCCAGTTCTACCCCCCCTAACAATGGAGGTCCCCACCAGGAGTTGTTTTCTTCCCCTGTGGGGTCCCATGCCACCCTCCTGTGGGTCTCCTTTGTGGAGGTTCCCAGCATCCTCTTTGGTCTCCACTGCGGGTGCCTCCATAGAGGAACCACACTTTGCCAGAACGGCGTATGAATTGTGGAGAGGTACAACTGGAGGGATGCGCCTCCATTCCACCACCCTCACTCTCCCTAAGCCCACTGTGGTCCAACCGCTCCACTTTCTCGGTAACCTCTGAGGCAACGGTAGTGGCCCTGGTGGTCCTTGGGTGGGAGAGGATGTCCCCCAAATCCTGGCCAACTCAGCCTGGAGATGAGCAACCTCCTCCCTCAGCCCAGAGAGGTGCCTGCAGATGGGACAACACCACATCCTCCAGAATGTCTCCCGGAAGACTGCTGCTCCACAGCCTCTGCACCACTCCCATCATGTCCTATTTCTGGCCCCTTAACTGTTGTTTGGAATACTTACTCTGTCCTCTGTTTATTTTATTTATTTATTTTTTCTCCCTACTTACTTACTTACTGCATCTATGCCCTTTAAGATCCTGATCTTCCTGTTCTGTGACAAGAAGTTGCTATATTTCTCAGTAATCTCCTTACTTGCTCAGAGTCAGACCTCCAGCAGCTGGGGGGAGAGAGCTACTCTTTTCCTTCTTGGATGGTGAGTCTTTTGTGGCTCTGTGATCACTCCCTTCCTGGCATGCTCCCAAACAGAGAAGGCGTGCCACAGATCAAATAGGATCTGGGCTGTCAACACTGAGTAGGGAAAGGGGCAGACTAGGTGGGCTGTATGGTCTGTATCTGCCGTCAGATTCTATGTTTCTATGTTTCTAAACCTGGCTGGGATGCTGCTGTCCTGTTCAGATGCATGAATACGTAAATAAATCTGGCTGGGATGGTGCTGTACTATTCAGATATGTGAAGGCGTAAGTAAATCTGGCTGGGACAGTGCTGTCCAGTTCATATACATGAAGGCGTAAGTAAATCTGGCTGGGATGATACTGTCTTGTTCAGATACCTGAAGGCGTAAGTAAATCTGGCTGGGATGGTACTGTACTGTTCAGATATGTGATGGTGTATGTAAATCTGTCTGGGATGGTACTGTCTTTTTCAGACATGTGAATGCATAATTAAATCTGACTGGGACAGTACTGTCCTTTTTAGACACGTTGTATTTATGCTCCTTTTCCAGCATCCCCTTTCTGGCAGTGACCCCAAGCCAATTAACACACTGTCCCCTGGACTACCCACTAGTTCCTTACCTCCATGGGTGAGTGGGTCATGGTAAGTGGTGTGGAGCCTGCGGGGTCGCCGGTGTCATCCTTTTCTTACACAGATAGTGTCGGCAGATAAGGGCCTATGGCCCACCCAGTCTGCCCATTTGAGCTTGTAAGTTCAGTTTATGTTTTCCTAGAAGTCTGTTGCCCCTTACCCCTGACCTCCAGAATTCCTTTATGTCTATCCCATGCATTCTTAAATCCCGTGATTGTTTCAGCCTCCACCGCTTCCTCTGGCAGGGTGTTCCACTTGTCCACCACCGGTTCTGTGAAGAAATTCTTCCTCACGTTTCGTCTGAATCGTCCTCCCTCCAACTTCATCCCATGCCCTCTAGTCCTGGAACATCTTTTTCGCTTAAAAATAGTGTATTCCTGCACTCTGTTCCTCCCTGTAAGACACTTGTATGTCTCTATCATATCCCCTCTCTCCCTCCTCTCCTCCAGGGATTACATGTTCTTCCTTTTCTTTCAGTTTTCCCCCTCCCAATTGGGGCCAGCAGCACATGTTCCATGATGCGCCTCACAGCTTAAAGACATTTTAAGCCTGCACAAGGCGGTCAAACTGGTGACTGCCTGTTGTGCCACCCAACCTCCCCTGAGTGGCAGTCAAGCAGCAGTATGCACTTCCCACCCTCCCTGGCGGAGGAGAGCCATTGTTGTGCAGTCAGTCCTCCTTTCTTGTGGGCACACGAGCAACACTGGTGCATTCCCAAACCTGGGTTGTCTAGCATATTGGCAGATGAGGTGCCCAGCACCTCAGTCCTCCGTGCCTCTGGGCCGGTGGCCTTCACCTTTCTTTGTTCATGTGAACCCCCCCCTAAAAATGAGGGTTCCCAAAAAGTCTTCCTTAAGCTTGCCTAAATGCTCACTGCCAGGCTGGTGTCCTGCGTTTTAGCAGTTTAAATGTGATTACCAGAGCCTGTATAGCCTCTGTGTACTGTCTCTTTAAGAGCTGCCTGATTGCAGCCTAAGTAATCTGAGAGGGAGCTCTGTTGAAAGATGTAACTATTTGCTGAAAATCATTTAGAGTGATAATGATAAGGTAGTTTGTCTAACCTGCTTTCTTTGTAGCAATGACTGTTTTGTTTTGTCTCCACTATCTTGGTCCTGGACTGCAAATTGGACTAATCAGTTCTAGTGGGACCTAAAATGTAGTCAGACTACAGGAGCTGTCTGAAGTCAAAATCTGTAGGAATTGTAGTTTTGAACTTTTTGCACCTTTTTTACAACTGAAGGGGGAGCTCTTGCTTTGACTGACAGCCAAATCAGACAACCAAACCTTTTGGATCTTGGGGAAGTCCAGGGCAGCTTGCAATTTTCAGTTAGTTCTGAGCTGGGAAGTGAAGTGAGAAGAGCTCAAGTGTATTTTGGACAGCAATCCTGAGTGGATTCGCATGGGAAAACTGCGAAAGGGCTGAGTTTTTGGCTTGCATGTCTGCTGCTGCTCCTGAGAGGGAGAGAAGATAATTATTTTGGACTAAATCCAAGTTTGTGTGACTAAAGTAAGCTACTGAAGTGGGCCAGGCTCAACCTGAAGAAGACCGAAGATTTTGCTGAATGCGATCGGCCTGTCAGGAGTTCCAGCTACCCTAAGCTCCCGGTCTGTGCAGAGACTTTGTGATTGTAACCAGGGACTGCTTTTCCTGATACAGTAGAATTCCCGTACATATAAATGTGCTATGAGCTGCTAGTGGGTTGTGAGTTGGTTACCCACTGTGTGAACTGTGTTCTGCTTGCTGGAAGCTGTATCCAGCCCAAAACGGACTGCATCCGAATTTGTCTCCATGCGATCTGGGCCTTGCCAGACTGGCCCAGCCAGACTACCCACTGCACAGGGAAGCCATCGACGAGAGACCTGCCTGGGGATCAGTCCCCTGCTCCATGCTTGAACAGGAACGACGCCTCTGTGACTCGTCTGGGCCCGGCTTCTCCTGGCATTCCAGATCAACCACCTGCAGTCTCAATTTTCGTCCAGCCTGTGTCCAGTTTTGGGTATCGTGAGTAAATACCAGGGTAGCTCCCTGCAACAACAGCTTAATCTGAGTGTGTCATCTGATTGTCTTGTTGTTTCATTTCTTTTACGAACTGAGCCCTCTGGCTCTGGATTACAAATATTGTGTACTGAGCATGTTGTGTTTTCCATCACAGGGCCCCAACCAGCTGCAACCCTGGGCAACAGTCCTGGCTAGCCCATCTCTTCTCCACCTGGGTACCCAGAGGTGTGACTGTGTGGGGGGACTCAAAGCGCTTGCATAACTGCTTGATTGATATAACCTTTAAGCTAATTAACCTGATTTTGCCCCTTCCTTGTTCAAGTCCCCTGAATAAATCAGATCTAACTTTTTCTGCATGTAATCTGACTGTGGTTCCAATTTGTGCTCAAAGTACTGTACTGTTGCTATTTACTGTGCATAACCTTGTTTTACAGGGGGTCCCAAGGGTCGAGCCAGAGGAACCAGCCCTGGTGGTAAGTGCAAACAGTGTGGGTACTTGTGTGGTGTACCAGGGGTATTGTGAAAGTGATTATTGTACAGTGTTCAGGCCACTAGAGGGGAAAAAGAGGGTTTACAGTATCCTGGAAGGCTGTGCCCAGGTTAGCTTGACCACTACCAACCCTGACCTCCGGGTGGAGGCACCCATTTCAGAACTGAGGCCCGTTAACCTGCTACTAGCCAAGCAGGCAGGGGTAGTAGCCCTTGGGATAGCGCCACCTAGGGGTTACTCATGATTTCTTTATGAAATTGCTCAATCACATGCGACTGTGGGAATAATGTGACCATGATGTAGTGAATGGGAAGATAACTTATTGTCCCATTCTTTTCTTCAGAGGGCTCTTGAAGACACAAGTATTTGCATCCTTTGTATGCAGACTTTTACTTAGAAAACACTGCTGAAACATTTTTGTCCCTGAAAAGTGCAGCTTGCTGTCAGGGGATGCTTCTGTTCTCTCTCTGGTGACCACTTTCTACCTGTGTTCCTTTACTGCTGCCTCTTTGAAGGGAATTAGGTTGGTACAAAGCCAAAAATATGGCATCCAGTCACATGGGGGGGGGGCTGAAAGAAAAAGACTCCAGTAAATATAGTAAATCTCTGCAGGTAAGTAAAAGCTCCTGCCCCTTTGCACACTTGCTCATTCTGAAGATGCTGTCATCTTTAGAACAAGGTCTTATTCAAAGTAGGGGCACTCTCGTACAGTATATACAGTCTACATTGATGTACTGTATTTATCTGACTGTTTTTTTCCTCCCCTTCCCTCAATCGGTTCTTTCTGTCTATACTGTCAAAGAGGACAGAAGAGACACAAAAATCAGAGGAAGGGCGAAAATAAAATAAAAATAAAACTCATTTGGGTAATAACACAGCTGTTCCTAGAGCAGGCTGGATCAAGCAGATTCAAATCAAAAGCAAAGTGCACATGGCCAGATCAACCAGGTAGTTTGCCAGCCATTAGTGCCAACGAGGCCCACTTGTGGGCAACAGTAAAGTTGTCTTTATTTAGTTAGTTGTGAACTTAAATGTTTAAGTGTTTGCCATATAGAGGCTTCAAGAAATGTCCTTGAGATGTTTTATGGGTCTTTCATTTTTTTTTTTTTTTAAGGGAAGTCCTGGGCCCTTAAAAAGAGAAAAGGCTTTAGAGCGTCCTGAAAATCACATCCGTTATCTGCCGAAATTTATTTTTACATATGTGGTACAAGCAATCCATAGACACTGCACTTTGGGGTTTAAAAGGCAAAGCATATTGACATGACTCTGTAAGGAAGGTATGGGCTTTAGAATGTTTTCCAGTGTGAATGATTGCGATCAGACTTGCAGCTCCCAGCTTTACGAGCTGAGCCTTCCCTGCTGGCTCGTTGTTTGTGCAGTTCCCTGAGTATTTACAGTATATGGACACACTGCTGTGACCAGCGCTCACTTGTATCAGGTCCTCAGAGTACGATTATTCTTCTATTTTTTTTTTTGTTTGCGGCTCAGGCACATTGTAGCAGGAGATACAGTATGTGAACTATAAAACGCTGACCCCTGTCAGTTACTGTACATAATAACCCTTCAGTATCATATTGAAGAGTACTAGCAATTCTAGTCTTATTACAGTTAGCAGTGCGCATCTCTAATAAAGCAGTATACTGTGTATCAGTGCTTAAGGAGGAGGATTCTGTTTCTTTTCCCCATGAAAGGGGATGATGTTACTGTCCCATTTTGCACGGGGAAGGGCATGGAGACAATGCTCTGTATAGCAGTAAATACTAGTCTTCTAGTGGAATTAAGTGAGCATGACATATTGCAGAGGCTGCAACAGCTGGCAGCAGCATTAGTTTGTCTGGGGCCATCCTCCCCTGGACTCAGGAAGAGGTGGGGGAGGGGAAGGAAGAGAACAGATGGTGGTCCCGAGTGGATAGGGGGAGTCCAGTGATTGGATGGAGGGACAACAAGGTTTCCAACATGGGAAAGGGGGGATCACATCCTGTGGGGGAGACGAGTGGAGAAAGGGGATATCTGGGACTGTAGCCAGCAGTCCTGCCTCTTTCTCCTTTCACCCTCACCTTGTAGTTTGCAGCTTTTCCTAGTGAGTCTTCCCACAGGCAGCTGCTGATAACGATTGGGGGCTGAATCACCGCAATGCAGTGGCTCCTCTTTTATAACCTGGAGTACAGGATACCTCGGCATCCATTCTACTAAACTAAGCGGATATTTCAGTCATCGACTATGTTAGCTTGGCCTGTGCCATTTAAGTAATATTACAAAAAAATGTACTCAAGGTAGAAATGTTAGTGTGTCAGGAAACAAGCCTAGGCAGAGGGAAGTGGTGTATGTATTCCAAAGGAATGTTTGATTTTTGTCATAAACCTTTCCAGTACTTTTATAGAAAAAAAAATATAGCATTCCTAGGAATGAGATGCCTCTTGGGAAGTGTTGTGTACAGTCATAACCTGATACAGGAAACCTGAGTGAAGGATTACTGCTACATTCTTTTATTCTTTTTTTGATACCCGGCTGAGGCCCATTGGCAGACGTGCCTGTTTTCAGGAGTGACCTGAGAGCTCTGGGGAGGTTAAGTGACTTATTTAGAGTCACACACAGTATGCAAGTGGAGGCTGTGGGAATCAAACCCAGGTCTGCTGGATGTACCAAGCTCATTACTCTCTATAGGCTATACTGCCAGCCCCAGCTTTTTATTTATTGCTTGCAACAAGGGTTCGTATGTTCAGTACCTAAATCTGCTTCGGCTATAGCTTGAACAGAATGATGTTATATTATTTCCATTCGTGTGAAACACCTTGAAATACCTATGTTAAAGGCAGTTAAAAATTCAAAGCCAAAAGCCACACTGCATCCTAGCAGGTCCCAAACTGCACATGGCATGTCACTGTAGCCAAAACTCTACAGTGCAGTGACTTCTTGACAGTATATAAAAGTGAAATGGAAATATCATAACGGACTTGTTTAACATCATATTATTACAATATGGCCATATCTCACAGTAAAAAAAAATTCCCTAAACCTTACTGCACGCAAGACTGCCTAACTGTGTCTCGAGTGCAGCTGGAATGCTGTCTTCCAAAGTGAAGCAGAGACAGTGTGATACTATATTGTCAGTCAGCATGGTTTCTATCAGTTATTCAAAAAAAGAAATAAAACTGACCTCTCAAAAGTGTGCAGCAATGTTTCTGTGATAGTTTTGTTCAGGTCCAGAGATGAGCATCATTGGAGAATTTACTTGAATCTTGTCTTAGCATTTTTTGGGGGGGGTGGGGGAGTGATGATCAGTGAGCATATAAAATAAATCATGGGATGGTGTACGTACTCAAGTTTAATACACACCCTTGGTCTGTGATACTTAATAAACCCCTCTGCTTTGTTCTCGGGGTTTATGTAGCATCACACACCTCAGGTGTGTATTACATAGAGAATAATGACTGGGTAGCGGGTTATAACGAGAATTTTACACACCCCCGAGGTGTGGGATGCCACATGAACCCCGAGAGCGAAGCTCAAGAGGTTTATAAAGGCATCCCACACTGAGGGTGTGTGTAAAATTCGAGTTTTACACACCTACCCAGCCTTTATTTTATATAATTGGTGGGGAACATTTTTTTCACCAGAGCAGTTATATAAAATAAAGGTACATCTGTTGTGTTTCCACCCTCCCTTCAGTTACTATTGCCTGTTTTCTCCTCTGCTCCCTCCCTTTTCAGAAGCTCCCCTACTGTTGAATGTCAGCTGTCTTTGTCAGCTCTCCTGCGTGGCTATGTGTCCGTTACCCGCAACTCGTGTTCCCCTGTCCTCCCTTCCCTTATACCATCTTTGGGGTTCTGTTTTTTTTTTTTTTGTTTTGTTATTTAACTCACCGCCGAATGCGAGTTGTGGTGAAGTGTCCAATGTTGTAGCAGCTGAGGAAGGGGACACCAGAGTTTGGTGCTTGAGTGGCATGTGGGAACCCTGGCACGTGTTTGCCATTTTAACCAGCTGGTTATAATGGCAAATTATAACCGGGTTTCCCTTAGGGAAAAAAACGCTGCTTGTAATGCACACCATTTTTTCTGTTATTCAATATATTATATAGATTTGATGAAGCAAACTTTATTCAGAGGTTGCTGCAAGTATAATATTGATAGACAGCCGCAGATTTCAAGCATGAAATTATATTTCTTTTGGGGAGAGCAGGTAACTTTATAAACCATGAGGTGGAAGACCAGACTTTGCTGACGGAGTGGAGTAAAAGCACCCAGCTTTACCGTAAAGGTATATTAATATTTATTTATACTTCTGTTCCTTTTGAAAGTAGCAGGGTAAGTGGGGAGAAAAGAAGAGATCTGTAAGCAGTGCTTGGTGCACTTTGAAACTTGGTAGGCAGTGTTTGGGGTACCTGAAACTTGGATTTTAAAAAGTAACAGGTGGTGTGGGGAAACTACCTCAGGTGCTTAATCTTGGGGTGAGTAGCTTCAGTAGCTTCAGTAAGCCCTGTGAATCAGGTGTGTAATTGGGGGTGGAGCTGACAGAGGCGTGTGAATCAGGTGTGTAATTGGGGGTGGAGCTGACAAAGGCTTAGGGCCTTACAAGAGCATCATAAAAGTACTTCCTCTCTAATGTGTCCAGCACGTTCGTGTCCCAGCAAGTGAGTGGAACAGATGACTGGTGTCATAGGCATTGGCAGGTGTTAGCAGAAGGAAGTGGAGGACTCTGCCGGTCAACCAAGGCAAAGAAAGTATTCCTGTAACCCCTAGGTGGTGCTATCCCAAGGGCTACTACCCCTGCCTGTTTGACTACGGACAGGTTGAGGGGTCTAGGTTCTATGGCAGGTGCCTCCACCCATAGATCAGGGTTTGTAGTGGTTAGACTAGCTTGGTCACAGCCCTCTGGAACACCAAGACCCCCTTTTATTCCTTCTAGTGGCTCACACAGTACACCGGAGTTACAGCCCCAGTACCCCATGTATACACACTGTTCACTCATACAGATACCACTTACCCTCGAGACTGATTCTGCAGCACGTCTCTGAGGACCCCCTGTAAAATAAGGTTAAACAACATACACAGCAAACACAATACTGTTTCTATAAGTACCAACACCACAGACAGTATATAGTATAACAACAGCAAATCTGATTTATTTAGGGGCAGTAACACGGGAGGGAAATCAGGTTAATTGGTGGCATTAAATCACAGTACTGTGCACACACAGGGGCTGAAAAGTCACACTCTGGGCACCCAGGTTGGGGGTAGCCAGGTCTGTTGCCCGGGTTCGGGCAGGTGATGGATAGGGCCCTGTAGAAGATAATATATGCACAACACCCAATTGTAATTCGAGCCGGATGGCTCAGTCCATAAACAGTGAAACAACAAGAATTAGATGACACACTTGTGATTGAAAACAGGCTGCAGGGGAATACCTGACTTGTACTCACAATACCCAAGCTGAGGACGGATGGTGGATGTTCTTCTGGATTGCCAGAACAACAGGGCATGGAGACAAAGTCCTTGTGACTGGACCCCTGCAGTTGATAGCAAGCAGTTTAGTCCAAGACAAGCTGGGGTTTGCTTCCAGCTTCAACACACAGCACACAGCACTGGGGATTGGAAATAGCGATTCCCCACAAGCACTAGCACATTCATATGTAAAGGAAAGTACTATACCAGGCAGACTGCTCCTCAATCCCGATTCAATTACTGCAAAATACCTGGGAGCACACACAGCAGCTTCAGTTCCTGACAGACCGAGCACGATTCCAGAATTTCTCCAGTCTTCTACAGGGTGAGCCTGGTTTCCACACTTCTAGTGCTTCTTTCTCCTCACAACTCAGTTCAGTCCAAACTGGCACTACAAAGGCTGCAGACCCGAGACTCAGAGCCTACATGCACTTCTCGCTTGAAACTTGGCACTTGAAGCACAGGCTCCTTCTCTCTTCACAGTTACAAGTGATCTAATCTTTCCAGTCACAGAGCAGGGCATTTCATTTAGCTCCACACCATTCTGTTGGCTGGTTAAGCTGTCACTCACAATAAGACTCCCTCTGTTGGTGGAAAAAATGCGCCAAGGTTAAAACTACATTTCCCAGAGTCACTGCCCATACATTCCGCTTGTGGCTGGCTCAAAATTGAGAGTCCAAGTTCCGATTTGTCCACAGGCTCCATTTTAGGGTCTCCCTATCATCCTGATTGGTCCAAGTCAGCTGTTCAGGACCAAAATGAAAGAGTTATACTGAAACAGTTGTGCTGAAATGAAGACAGGTTAGACAAACTGCATTTTCTCAGTCACTCTAAATGATTTCTGGCAAACAGTTATATCTTTCAACAAGGCTCCCTCTGCACATGTAGCAACGGCAGAAACAGAGCGAATTGACAGCAGCCCGGGTGGGATTCAAGCATTAAATACACAGTCCTCATATACAAACTAATTAAGTCTGCAAGCAGACAGCTCTTAAAGAGACAGTACATGGAGGCTCAAATAGCACTCACTTGGAACCACATTTAAACAGTTCAGATGCTGAACACCGCCCAGGCTTGGAGCATTCAGGCAAGCTGCTGGAAGACTTTTGGGAACCCCCATTTGCAGGGGGGGTTACATTCATTACTGTGTAACAGTTACTGCTGGGAAGGGTAGAAGAGCAAGGGTAGGCCAAAACTCGGAATAGGTGCAATACTTTATCTGGGGTGGGAGTATAAAGAGATTTAAAAGATCAAAAGGATTTAAAAAGGTTCTAAAAGAAAAACAGACAGAGTAAAAGGAGAGTATGATGGGAGTGGTGAAGTGCAGTGGCTGTGGGGCAGCAGTTTCAGGGAGACCTTTTGGAGACCGTAGTGCTGCCCCATCTGTGTGCACCTCTCTGGGCTGAGGAGGGAGGCTGCTAGTCTCCAGGCTGAGTTGGCTGGGATTCAGGGAACTTCCTCCTCAACCCAGGGACCACCAAGTCTGCCTCTGCTAACTCAAATGATGCCTAGGAGGAGGAACGGCTGGACTGTGGTGGGCTCAGGGAGGGTGAAAGCGGTGGGACAGAGGCCCGTCCCTTATCCAGTAACACTACGCAACTGGTATCCTGCTTTGGCAGGGTAAGACTGTCCTATGGAGGCACCCGAAGTAGTGACCAGGGAGGATGTAGGGGTCCTTCATGGTGGAGACCCCAGGGAGGGTGGCAGAGGACCCCGGAGGAGAAGAAAGCAACTCTTGGTGGGGGACTCCATTGTTAGAGGGATAGATTTTGGGACAGGAAGGGACGGGGGAGAGAGAGAGACAGAGATTAGGTGCCTACGCACCGCCACAGTTCAGAAGGATGGAAAGTGGATCCTGGGGATTGCTACAGCAGCAGGACGGGAGGGGGAGCTAGATGTCATTGTCCACCTGGGGACAAATGACCTGGCTAGGGATGGGGAGAGGATAGTTCAGGAGGAGTTCAGGGAGTGGGGGAGGGGTCTTAGGCAGGTAGCAAGCTCAGTGGCCTCTTCTAAGGTGCTGCCTGTCTATGACGGGGGGGGGGGGGATAAGGTACTCTGTACCAGGAGCTTCAACCAGTGGTTGAAGGAATGGTGCAGTGAAGAGGGGTTTGGCTACATTGGGAACTGGTGTCACACCTGGAGGGATAAAGCCCTGTACAGGGAGATGGCCTGCATCCATCCAGGAGGGTGACCGTAGTCCTCAGTGAACAGTTTAAATGTTACATTGGTGAACATTTAAACCAGCTAAGGGGAGTGGCGGAAGGAAGCAGGGAAACATAAACTCCCCCCCAAACTGGAGTAGTCAGCAAGGACAACCCTTAAGGAGACAAATCCCCAAGGGTACCTAATAGAAAGAAAAACATGTTAGTAGTGATGGAATGTAAACAGAGGCGGTAAGAAGAGAGAGAGCAAATGGGAAAATGGGGGAGTTGTCGAGCAGGGTGGCAGAAGAAGTTGGAAGGCCATGTGTGTCAATGCTCGAAGTCTGGGAAATAAAATTCTGGACTTTGGGGCCCTTATGGCAGAGGCTGACCTGGACATTGTTGCCATTACAGAAACATGGTGCACTGAGAACCGTGACTGGAATATAGCCATATCAGGCTATACTTTGTTCAGGAAGGACAGGGTGTGAAAAAAGGGTGGAGTTGCTGTTTATGTGAAACGTAGCATAAAAGCGACAGAGGTACAGGGAAGGGTGGAGCTAATGTGGGTCACCCTAGAGATGGTGAATGGAGCCACTCTTCGCACTGACGTGATCTACAGACCTCCAGCAGGGAGGGTGGATATGGTTCTGGGGGAAGCCATTCAAAAGATAGCAAATTTTATTTATTTATTTTATTTTATTTTAGTCTTTGGTAACCGGGTAAGGCCCACTAGGCACAAGTGCCTGTTTTCAGGGGCCACCTGGGAGCATTGGGCAGTTAAGTGACTTGCTCAGAGTCGCACAGTATGCAAGTGGAGGTTGTGAGAATCAAACTTAGGTCTGGTCTGCTGGATGTACCAAACTTGTTCACACCTCGTTCCTCTAACGTCTAGGCTATACTGCCAGCCCAAATAAGGGGGAGGTGCTGCTGGTGGAAGACTTCCATCTGTTGGATGTAGAGTGGAGCATCCCAGCTGCAGCTACCGCCAGGAGCAGGGACATCCTGGACTCTCTGCCGGGGGCATTCCTCAGGCAACTAGTTAGGGAGCCCACTCATGAGGGGGCAGTACTGGACCTTGTACTAACTAACAAGGACAGTGTGTGGCCACCTGGGGACCAGCAATCACTGTACTGTGTGGTTCAATATAAGGACTGGGGCAGAATGGAGCTCACCTCTTTGATGTCCAGGTACTCCCAGACCCGCTTAACGACCGTTCTGCTATCATCTGCAGTTGGTCAACCTATCTGAAACCATCCCCACCTAGAGTCTCCTACCAACATTGCCTAAAAAAAGGATCCCTGGAACACTTCAAGAATTACTTATCGAATCTAGATTGGTCCCCCTTGACTACGTAGCTTCAGTGGACACTGCCTTAGCTTTCTTCATTTCCTCCTTCAATGCTGCCTTTAACATCTTTGGCCCCCCCACATTAAAAAAACTTGTCAAAAACCATGTTTCTCCTTGGGTTACACAGTCCTTCTTAAATTGTATGTGGTACTGTGACAACCTGTGGCATAAATCTCTAGCAGCCGACAGGCAAAACTACCATGCAGCTAGAAATGCCTGTACCTGCGGAATATGGCAGGCCAAAGCTGCCTACTATCAGGCTAGTCTCTCCTCCTCCTCGTGGGGACATGGACGCAAATTCAGGGAGACCATTAACAGACTGAATGGTAAATCCCTCTCTCCCCCTCCTTCCCTCCTGCAAGTTCATGGTACTACTACACAGGATCCGGAGCTTATAGCTAGTGCATTAAACACCGCCTGCACTGACCTTGACAACATCCTCCCACCCAATTACTTCTCCACACCTTCTACTCCCTCTCCAGATTTCCCTTCTCCTCCTGCTGGGGTGCCTCCCTTTTGCTTTAAGTCTGTTTCCCCGAGTATTGCTAGAAAATACCTATCCAAGGTTCTAGGAAAATCAAGACATAGCACTGACACCCTAGATCTCAATCTCCTCAAACTCTCCCTGGAATCTGTTCTAAACCCTCTTACCAAGATTCTTAATATGTCCCTCTGCCTGGGCCAATTTCCGTCTCAATAGAAACAAGCCATGGTGACCCCAATTTTTAAGAGTGGAGGCAGAACTTTATTGAGTAACTATAGGGCAATCTCCATACTGCCACCCCTGTCTAAAACATTGAAGAAGATTGTTGCTGACCAACTATTGCAGTTCCTTGACACAAACAACCTATTAGGTCCACAACAACATGGTTTTAGGAAGGCTCACAGCACCACAACTACTCTACTGGAATATACCTCCTTCATCCATGATGCACTTGATTAGGGGCTTTTAGTTGGGTCTGTCTATGTTGACCTGACAAAGGCCTTTGATACCGTTCATCACCCCCTGCTGATTGACTCCCAACTCTCCCTTGGCCTATCCCAGGAAGCCACCTTCTGGTTCTCCAACTACCTCACTGGCCAATCTCAACAGGTAAAACTAAACTTCACACTGTCTCTCCCCCCCCCCAGTTAAGTCTGGGGTACCCCAGGGTTCAATCCTTGGGCCTCTACTGTTTAGACTGTTTCTTAACTCTGTTCACCGGGCCTGCTCAGAACAACTCCTCCTCTATGCAAACAATGCTGTAATTTTTTGGCGGCACTGTTACTCAAACCTACTCCCTGCAGGCCTTGCACTTTCTGTATGCCTACCTTGTATCTGACAATATCCCTTGGATTACTCTCCATTTTGCCCCTCAGTTGTTGACCGGTTACCCAATAGGGTAATGGAAATGAGTATTTTTTTGTCTTCTATATAACTTTATTGTTATAACCCTGTAAGAAAAAGGTGTAATTATTGTATCTATAGTCTTGTATGTCTTGCTTGTACTTTCTACCTCCTGCCTGTAACTGATATTTTGACGCAGAGCCTTTGTAAAAGAGTCTCCGACTCAAAGGGTTGCAATTCCTGAACTTTAATAAATAAGAGTGCTGGACTTCAGGAAGGTCGATTTTAAAAAGATGGGGGGATGCCTCAAGGATGCCCTGGTGGGGGGGTAGTGGTAGACTTAGGTGGAGTGGAGGAACTTTGGGCGAAACTAAAAGGAGGCATAGAGAAGGCAGAAAAACTCTGTGTCAGGCTAGTAAGCAAAGCCAAGAGGAAAAAGAGACTGCTATGGTTCTCTGAGGAGGTGGCTGGGAAGGAATGGCAAAAACGTTTGCATTCAGGTGGTATAAGAAGAAACAGGAAGAGGAGGATAGGGAGCTGTATCTGGAGAAACAGGAGGCAGGGAAATCAGTTAACAGTGCAAATGTGCAAACAGAGGAGAAAATAGCCCAGGAAGTAAGGAAAGGGGTATGTAGGCAATAAGAGAAAGACTGGGGAGGGATTGCAAGACTAGGAAAGGGAAAGGGGGGATTGTGTGGAGGGGGACCAAGAAAAAGCAGATATCTTGAACAAATACAGTACTTTTTTTCAGTGTTCACAGAAGAGGGGGAAAGAGAGAGACCACAGAAAAGCGACAGGAACATTGAAGAAAGGGAGGTGGACAATAGTACATTTACAGAGAAGAGAGTTGTGAAGGGACTCCCAAATCTGAAAGTGGATAAGGCATTGGGGCCAGATGGAGTCCATCCATGGATACTGAAGGAACTCAGGGAGGTGCTGGCTGCACCTCTGACAGTCCTATTGAACCTCTTACTGGAAGTGGGAAAGCTTCCAGGGGACTGGACGAGGGCAGATTTAGTCCCACTTCACAAAAGTGGTTCAGTTGTAATACGCAACTGGATGAGATGTATGCTTGTGTGACTTCGATACATTGTGGCTGTTCGCCTCTCTATCCATGGGATATACCACCTGTAGAGTGCGGCGCAAGGAACACTGGGGGAGGGTTCCCCCCTATAGGTGCCACAGGAATTATTCCCTTGGCTAAACGTAGCTTAGCAAGAAGCCCAGAAAGAATACCCCCAAAGGGTGTCAAGCATCGAAGAGGCCAGAATTCAGAAGATATCTAGACTGGAAATAAATGCAATGGACATAGACAGGAAAGACAGGAGAAGAACAAGAAAAGGCAAGGACAACGAAGGAAAGGAAATAGACGAGATGCAGAAGGGCAGCTTCCTAAGGAGAGAGGTAACAGTTGGGACCACCATCCGACTCCATCCAACAGCAGAACCTAACTAAGGAACCTATGAAAGCACTAACCCTGACTAATATTATGACCATTGGCACGGAGGAGAGGAAAAAAACCCTTTGAGGAGGAAACTTCTGGGGATCCAAGGCCTAGGTCGCCTTCCCTCCAGGCTGAGGGGCATTTTGATTAGGGATAGCACCGTTATAGCAAGTTAAAGTTGAGATGGAGGAAGAAGAAAAGTCCAGTTTTAGAGGGATCTCTCGCTCTGTCCATTGAAATGGACAGCTGTCTAGGGATGCGAGCGATGTCTGTAACTAGATACTGAAAAGCAAGAGAGGAAGCATGATGATGGAAAGAAGCCTTGAAGGCCGAATGGTTGAAGGCGAGTCATGAAATGAACGATGTATGATGATGGAGAGGAAGCCTGCCAGCCCCTAGCAAAGGGGCATGAGACATGAGGGCATGTCTCTGAGTTAAGAGCAGGTCGAGTTGAGGTAGAATGGACCTGAGAGGGATATACTTGAGTAGTTGACGTGAAGGAGTAGACCCACATAGAGGTCGGATAAGCGAGGGATACCCAGAGGCGGACAAGAGAAGACTGTTGCTGATAACGCAGGATTGCAGCAGTTCTATGAGGTAGCATAGGACCAAATGAGAGGTATGCTTAATTAAGTGATATAAATGAGTAGACCGTGAGGTCAGATTGAGCGAAGGAGAACTGGACTCAAGCACCTGGATACCATACATATGAACATAAGAGGAGGAGGATACGAATAGGAAGGTGATGGCAGGTTAGGGAAAAAACCCAAAAGAAAGGAAAGGCCAGAGAAGGAGCAGAATGGAGGAACAAAGTTCAAAGAAGGAGCGAATGGAGGGCGGTGGGAATGGGAGGAGGGGGCAACAAGTGGAGTCCATGGGGGAGACACTTCCGATACAGCGGAGAGAGGTAGAGACAAGGACCAAGGCAAGCAACCAAGGTTGATGGCAGAACAGGTGTCGCGACCACAAAGGTTTCCAGTAGCAGGACACAACACCTGGAGCAGGTTGTGATTATGCAAGTGTTAGCCCTGAGACCTCGACCACACTGCAAGAGAGGAGAAGACAGGCACGGGACAAATTAACAAGTCAGGCAGGTGCAAACCACAGAGGAGGTGGGCTCACTTAGGAGGAGAATAGGAAAGCTACAATTAGTTAACTTGAAAAGCTTCACAGTGCTGAATGGGACTGGCCATATAATACGATAATGGTAGAAACTGACAGGAAATGACTGGTCCCAAAGGGACTATGGGTCTTGAAAGCCCTGTTTTGTGGTCTGGAACAGTGTAACAACTGGGAAGCATGGTTGAAAACTTACTGAAGAATGCTCAACAGGTTTTGTTAGATTGGGTACAAATGAGACTCGCTGCTAAAAGGAAAGGAGTGCACTGACACTGACACTATGGGAGACTTGGACACACACGAAAGAATTGCAAGTACAAGCGGCTGATTGCCACCGATGGAGGGAGCCCATGATGGGCAAGCAGCAAGAGAAACAGCGCCATGGCCATTGGGAAGAGGCAAAGAGCGACGAGGGTTGGGAGCACAGAGGCAGGAGAACAGTGAGCAGGAGGCAGAATGGGCCCTTCAGGTACAGACCCAGAAGGAATCATGGAACGAGAAACGGAGTAAGGAAAGAATCAAAAGCACAGCTGGGCTGAGGAAGCTGAGCACCTTGGGAGGGGAGGCAGAGGAACCAGAAGCGAGGCACCAGGAGCAGTCGGGGAAGCCAATAGGAGGAACTGCACAGAGAAGTGGCGAGGGACGAACGCCCAAACTGCAACAGAGTGGGGGAGAAAACCAAATGGCGGGACAGGTAGGGAAGGAAACAGCCAGCCAAAAAAATGGCAGGCAGGAGGCGGAGAGGACAAACGGGCAGGGGAGAGAACAACATACCAGAACAAGTGCTGTGAGGAGAGAGCACGAGGGGGAAGACAGACCCAGTGGCCGGAGGCACCCCAAGAATCAAGACAACAGCAGAGCGAGGAGGAGCAGTGCCTCCGGCTGCAATGTAGAGACGAATCCTGGAACAGTCCAGGGGGAGTGGCCTTTTAAGACCTGATGGCGGGTAGTGCTGGTTGCTCCGCCCTTTGAACCTCAGGCTTAAAGCCTTCCCATAGTAGGGAGAAGGCTGGCAACTGGGCCAGTCAGCCTGACTTCGGTGGTGTGGAAATAATTGGAATCACTACTGAAGGAAAGGATAGGGGAATAGCGTGAATCCAGTGGCTTACAGGACACAAGATAGCATGGATTCACGAAGGGGGAGAGGTCTTGTCAAACAAATCTTAGATTTTTTTGACTGTGTGACCAGGGAATTGGATCAGGGAGGAGTGGTGCCTGTGGCCTACTTGGATTTCAACAAGGCCTTCTACATTGTCCCACATAGGAGATTAGTAAGCAAGCTGGGTAGCCTAGGAGTGGGACCAAAGATGTTAAACTGGGTAAGAAACTGACTAAGGAATAGGAGACAGAGGGTGGTGGTAAATGGAGTTCATTCCAAGGAAGGGAGGGTGACCAGTGGGGTACCTCAGGGATCTGTACTGGGACTGGTCCTCTTTAATGTCTTTATTAGCGACATTGCAGAGGGGCTGGAAGAAAGGTCTGCCTGTTCATGGATGACATTAAAATTTGCAACAGGTTAGCCACTCTTGGGGAGGGAGGGAATGAGAGGGGATCTCAGAAGGTTAAACGAGTGGTCAAAGGTATGGCAACTGGACTTCCATGCAAAAAAAGTGCAAAATCATGCACTTGGGGCACAGAAACCCAGGGGAGGAGTACAAAATGGGAGGAGAGGTATTGATGACTACCAAACAGGAAAGAGAACTGGGAGTTATATCTGATGACCTAAAGGTGGCTAGGCAGTGTGACAAGGCAGTCGGAAGAGCTAGTGGGATGCTGGGGTGCATAGGGAAGGACATCACCAGCAGAAAGAGGGAGGTGGTGTTACCCCTGTACAGATCACTGGTGAGACCATACCTGGAGTACTGTGTCCAGTTCTGGAGATCTCATCTCTGGAAGGACATAGAGTGGAGGCAGTCTAGAGGAGGACAACCAAAATGGTGCAGGATCTGCATCACAAGCCCTGTGAGGAAAGACTGAAGGACCTCAATATGTATACACTGGAGGAATGGAGGGAGAGGGGGGATATGATAGAAAATTTCAAATACCTCACAGGTATAAATAAGGTTCAAGAGGGAGACATCTTTCAAAAAAAAAAAGAAGCTCAAGAACAAAGGGTCATGCTATGAAGCTGGAGTGGGTAGACTCAGTGAGATATGAAGAAGTAATTCTTTACGGAGATGGTGGTGAATGCCTGGAACAGCCTCCCAGCAGAGGTGGTGGGGGCAAAAACTGTAACGGGTTCAAAAAAACATGGGATAGGCATAAAAGAACCTTAGTAATAAGACAAACGGGGTATAAGTGGGAGATCAAGTAGGGTCCGCGGTGATACTATAGGTAGGGAAGAACGGGCAGAGTTAGTGGGCCAAGCTGTCCTTATCTGCTCTCAGATTCTATGTTCCTGTGAGAGCAAAGCTTGGATGATTTAAATCACCTGAACTCCCCAAATGAAATCACAACTGGTCTTTTTTATACTATATTAAATATTGGATACAGCAGTTATCTTTCCAAATTTGTGTCTTTTAGAAATCATGCAGGCATTCTGAGTATTTATTTCTGTGATTGTGCAAATCTTGTTATGGCCAGGTTATTACAGCTCTGATAACTCTCCTTGGCACCAACGTTGGTGCCATCCATGTTATCAACCTTAGCGCCTTCTTCAGTTCTGAAACCCATGCTGATAGTCCACAAATTCTGATTTCTTTGTCTTTGTTTTTACATGATGAATTTGAATATAATCCTGATCTCACTGATTTACCAGTGGGGTATGGGCTTGCCCTGTTATGTCAGCCAGTGGGAGACCATTAGCATGGAAAGGTGGGCCCTGCAAATTATCAGGGATTGTTACTCTTCGGAACTGACAGAAAAAACCTCAGGATCATCTGCCCGGAAGATTTGTCTTAATGTCAGCAACCTATAATTGAGCATCTTTCATTGGAAGTAAGATGGCTATTACTAAACAGGACATTGGAGAAAGTATTGGAGGCAGAGAAAGGTAAGGGTTTCAAAACTTTTTCATTCATATGAAAGCAGGTGTCATGCGCCCAGTTCAAGATCTCAATCATTTGGACATCTGTATGAACTGCAAATGGTTCAGAATGGGGTCTTTGGGTCCCTGCCAATGTTTCTGAAACAGCAGAACTGGTTGGCCATGAAGGAGCCACCATAAGTATAGTACCTTAGATTTTGTGTGGTCCTCAAGCACTACCAGTTCAGAGTCCTGCTTCATGGTCCAGCATCGGTGCAACTTATCTTTACAGAATGCTTTGCAGTTCTAGCAATGCACCTCAGGAAGTCAGGGATACAAATGCTTCCCTACCTGGACTGTTGTCTCATAAAAATTTAGCAGGCATCAGATGAAAGCATCAGTTGTGACTAGCATGTTTCTTCCTCCGTTCCATGGGAGTCTTGTTGAACTTACCCAGCTCTCAACTAGTTCTGACCCAGAAGCTTTAGTTCATAAACTCAGTCCTGGATTCCACTCAAGCCAAGCTGTTCTTATCTGAGGACAGAGGGAAGTGATTGTACAGATGGCCTGTTACATCACAGTAAAGTAATAAGAAACAGTGCACACTATGCAGAAACTTGTTATGTCTCATGGCAGCCACAGTCTTTATTGTACCCCTTAAAAGGCTGTACATACAGACCTCTCAGTAAATGCCCAACAACCGATGGTTTCAGTCATCCCAACCATTGGATCACCCCATATGAGTGATAAGTCCTCTTACTAATAAGCACCCTGCCAGGGACTCAGCTTCTCTTTCCCAGAATTTCAAGTGACAGCGACAATGGATGCATCCTGTCTGGGTTTGGGAGCACATTGCAGGGTCTCTAAACACAGGAAACCTGGTCAGTTGAGAACAACATCTCTATATAAAGGCATTGTAGATGTATGGACTGCAAGACCTGTTGGATTCAGGCCAGGACAAAGCAGTACTCCATCATATGGGCAAGAAGTATGTCATGCTCTACTTAAACAAGCAGGATGATCCCCACTCCAATACCCTGTGCAGAGAAGCAAAGAGAGTTTGGGAGTGGGTGCTGGAGCACAATGTTTTAATCCAAGCCTCCTATCTTCCAGGAGTGAGAAGTGTCCTGGAATACAGCCTGAATTGAACAGTGCAAAACCACGCGTGATCTCTTGCAGAGGACATGGTACACTCCCTATTTGATGTTTGGGGCAAGTCGGAGAAAGACCTTTTTACATTGCTTGTGCTTGCGCAATAAAGGGTTTGCTACAGATAAAGGCATCTCAGAGGTGTATCACTGACTAGCCCAGTGCAGGTCAGGCTGCGTTGGGCTCGTCCTTGACATACCAATGATCATGCAAGTTAAGCATGACAGTGGTTCACAGATTATGGGTGGAAACTTTGTGTAGTTGAAATGAATGAACCGATCCAATGAGAGATCACTTAGCCCTTTCAAGTGCTTTCTCATTGGAGCGCTTCATTCATTTCAACTTCCCCTGCCTCTCTGGTGTCCGTTTCGCCCATCTTTACACATACACACACACACACACACACACACACACATCTTTTATGTCGTCTGTTCCCCCATATCTTGTTTCTCCATTGTCCTTCCTCCTCTGGATGTTGCTGTCTTTTCCAGTCGGCACCCAGCATCTCTCAGGATTTTTCCATTGAAGGGGCAAAACAACAAGAATGCAATTCAACTAACTGAAGAGGGTCTGGAGGTTGGCGGGATCAGAAACCACAGCTTTAGAGTGACATCCCAGCCAGTCAGTCAGACCACAGCACACAACAGACAGTCCAACCCACAGCCAAATTCTACCAATCAAATCCTCCATCTCAACTCATGTATTAGGAGAGCAAGGGTGGGAGATTAGCATCGATTGACAGGTTGCCCTGTGGGATGATGCCCATCTTCTCCGAAGCCCCACCTTTTGCCAGTGAGAACATTTCTCCACTGCACCCCAGCCATTACATACTGCTAGGCAGAGCAGAATGCCTTCTAAAAGGGGTTGAAGTTGTATGGGGGGAGGGGGTATGCTCCAGGCAGACTTGAAAGGCTGATATGGGCACCTGGGAGCTGGATGAATCAATCCCCGGTGTGAGACCTGGCCTCAACAGATGAATGGACACAAAACATTCCTAACCTACTAGAGGGGCCGGAGTCACTAAATGAAGTGCCACACCTTGTCCATAAGCGCCACCCCCCCCCCAAGAGAGGTGGTTCAGCAGGCCAAGACTCCAGACTGAGCAGTTGATATTGACCTCGGCAGCTACTGCTGGAGGCTTGACCCTAGCATTACTTCCCGGCAGCACGGTGGACACGCTCTGGAAACAATTCCATCTAAATAGCAAGAGATGGGGGCCGCCAGCATCTCTACAACACTGAACAGTAAGCTGTCCACTCGCTGTGTAACTCATACTCTGTCCTATTGCCCAGTTTCCCAGCTCCACATAACCAAAAGATACTTTGTTTTTTCCCAGTTCTGTGGCTGTCCTTTTGATTTTCTACTCACTGTCTCCAAAACAAACTTCCTGCCTCCAAGTGTTATTTCTAGTTACGACTGCGCTTGAGCAAAGTCTGATCTTGGTGAATGGAGATTGTGGTGCTGATCCAACTGCACAACATAAGTGACAAATGAGCTAAAAACTGTTTCAGTTGGTGGAACAAAGTACAACAAATACAAGCAAGCAGCGTTCGGCATTGACAAATGCTTGTTGCATCCTGTCACAGCACAAAACTGCCTCTGCATTCCTACAGAAGTCAAGAGCATGGAGTTTGTTTTTTTTTTTTGTCAGAATGACAATGACAGTGAATGCATGGTTGGCTCCAACGATTGCGGCTGTGTTAAATTTGGCAGTTCAGGAAGGTGAGATAACTAAAGGGTGGAAATGAGCAAAGATTTTTCCCCTGCCCCGAAAAAAGGGTAAAGTAGACAACATAAAAACTGATTTTACCTGTAGCACTCACTTCTATTGTTACAAAGCTAGCTGAGCAATATGGGGTTGATTGAATTTAGGAGGATTTACAGGAAAGGTAAATCCAGCAGCAGAAAATAGTCAGATTTCTGAGAGGGGCTCTGATCGATTGTAGTAAGGCATTTGACCTGATAAATCACAACATTGTAGTGGAGAAATAATCCGATTTAGAAGTCCACCCTGCCTTAATTAGGTGGATATTCTCCTTTCTGCAGAATAGACAAAAGACGGTTAAGTTTGGGGGAAAAGAGATCAGATTGTCTTCAAGTGAATGAATAGGTACCACAGGGCACCACGTTTGGCCCATTATTCTTTGTAGTCTTGATAAATGCTTTGAAGGCAGTTGGACAACATGTCATTTATGTGTATGATTTATACCACATTGTCTTGCTGCCATGATAAAGATGGCCTGAGTAGCCTTTAGTAAGACCTGGATTACATGGAGAGGTGGGCATCTGAAAATACGATGAGGATTCATAATTTAAAAACTCAGATTATGTCAGTGTCCTCTGGTAGTGTGCCAGATTGAGTGTTTTTTTTTTTTTGTGTTTTTTTTTATGAATAATGAATAATTGGATACAATTTTGAATGCTAAACTTTCTGGCTGCAGTGGGCAGGTCAGTTTTTTTAATACCTTCCCACCAATCCCCCTAATTTAGAAGGTCCTTCTCAAACTGAACACCAATGGGGGGTTTCATATGATTCTGGTAGTACCTTGCTGGCCTTAACAGATATGCTTTCCCAACTCTAAACTAGTCTACCACACCTTCCAGTGAGATCAGCCTACTGACTCAGTTTTAAGGTCACCTGGTGCATAGGTTGGTTACTTACCACTAACAGGAGATCACTGAGACAGTTTCCTCCGTAAAACTACACACATTGGAATTAAGTGGCACCAGGACATCGCGGGAGACTTTTCGTAGCTAGGGCTGCCCATATTGCCATACTCCCCCGCCCCCATGTATGATGTCAGATATCTGCATCGCCTGTATACCATGGGTGTCCCCCATCCACTTCAGTTCCCACCATCAGTAAACAGAGTTCCAACATTTACCAACCAAAAGGAACAATAAATCCATTCCTTGCCAATCTTACAGGAGAGGCAGGGAAGGTAGAGCACTAGAGTCCACCCATTGAAACAACTATAAGTTAGACCATGCAGTGACCTGTAATTAGCAGTCATCCTCCTTGCCAGGGGATGGTTGTGTGGTTCTATGGAGGAGATTCTCTCAAAAATCTACTGTTACTATTAAGTGATGAACCTACGTTCTTTGAGGATCTCAAATCCATAGAACCACTTACTTAGGACAAGTACAAAGCAGTACAGCACCCCTACGTGGGAGGGAAGGAATAGAGAAGGACTGCACCACTAAGACAGTAGACGTCACAACAAAGTCCGGCCACCCCCAGCTGTCCTGTAAGAAAACAGATCCAGACTGTAATGTTTAATAAACATATGGATCTTACACAAGGTAGCAGCTGAACAGATTTTGGATGCTGAAACTGGCCTGCAGCAAGCCACAGAGGCAGCCATTTCCTCAGTGGCATGCCCTGTAATCATACCAAGAACTACTTTGCCTGCCATCTGATAACACATTGATATGCAGGAGGATATCCACCTGGAGCAACACTGTTTAGAAACTGGCTTCACAGTCATACTCTGGGCAAATGACACAAACAGCTAAGGAGATTGCAGGGCACTTTTGGTGCAGTTCAGATAAAAGCAGAGCACCATGTGGACATCCAGTGAGTGCAGAAGTATTTCTTCTGGGTTTGGGTGGTTCGGGAAGAACACAGGCAGGTTGACGGAGTGATTCAGTGTGGATCCCTGCATGTTTGTACATGTAGTTTTGTTCGAGCTATTGTTATTTGTATTTTTTTTTTTTGCATAACATGTTTATTAATTTTCCACATACAGGTATAACCATGAATGAAAAACACCTCCAGTAAGATATAACAACCAAACTAACAATACACATGTACCCAATGCATTTAACTATTCCGATCCCTCCCATCACCATACTGTCTGACTTTCCCCAACATATCTGGGTACTCCACAATATTTAAATCACATCATACAATACATCAGAACACATTTCCACACACACCCCCCCCGGTCCCATCCAACAGAGAAGGGAGAAAAGAAAAAAAAGAAGGGGCTTAACAATAACCATGACAACAGTTTAAAATATTGTTCAGATTGTATTCTGCTAATTACCCCATATTTAGTATATACAAATCTTCCATTTCCTAATTGATTCATAATCTCCCTGAATTTATAGTTATACCAGCTCCCATCTGCTCCCAGGTACTGGGTCTCTTCTCATTAACCCCGTAGTCCCTTCATCAATATACATATCTCAGCTAGGGATAGCGATGAAACAAAAGACTCCCAGGCCCCCCAAAAGCATGCGTCTCTATTTTTAGATACATAATATAGTCTCTCCAGGCCCAGGACCTGCAAACACATTGCTGAATGGTTGGGACCTCACCAGAAACCCAGTTATTTAATATACAGTGCCTAGCTAGGACTATCAAGACCCTCACCCACCTAGGAAAAGGTCTCAATCCTCCTCATCTGAGTCATCCACTCCAAACAGCAGGTTGACAGGCCTTTTTTCCAACTGCCTTCCCCAATTTTGCCAATTTCTCTAGCCACTCCCTCCCAGAGATGCATTAAAAGCAGTGCATTCCCAAAAACAGTGTATATATGTACCCACTTCCAGGTGACATCTCCCACATAGAGGGGACACCTCAGGATGAAATCGATGTACCATACTTGGGGGCAATATAGCCAATGCACGAATTTATAATATGATTCTTGATACTTATTACAGACCAACAGCCCTTTGTGTAATTGCATCACAAGGTCCCACCCTTGGTCAGAGATCTCCCGTCCTAAGTCTCTGTTCCACAGTCTCCTGGTTTTACAAGTATAGTCGGGGAAGAATTGCTGACCCAGCCTCGCTGCTCTACCAATTAGCCCTCCCATTACAAGGCAAGTGCCAAGGATTAGGTGTTCTACCTGATCAAGAGGTGAGTTCTCCTTTCTACTCTTACTAATCGTAGTTGCAGGCCTGGAAGGTTCTAAATATTCCCGAACCCAAGTTCTTCTCCAGAGATAAACTGTCCCCCCCTCCACAGGTCCTTTACACACTTTATACCTTTTCTCTCCCATGAAAGAAAACCTTTGTCCTCCAGCCCAGCCACAAATCCTGGGTTCCCCTTCAATGGCAGCAATAATATCTCTTCCCCTTGCCCAACACCCACCCATTTCAGGAGTTGTTCCCTGCTTCTAACACTAATACCACCAATGGGTTCGGGTTTCTCTGTCTACTATAAATTTTCCTCCCTCCTTTACCCAGGTACGCCGACAATCTCACCACCCCCTTCCCTTCTTCTAAGTCCAGCCATCCTGCTTCTGGCATTCTATTAATCCAATCCGCTATATACCTATAATGCATAGCTAAAGCATAATTCTGTAAATTAGGGAAATTCAGATCCCCTCTATCCCTATCAGCCTGCAGTCTACGTAGACTCACCCTAGGCCACTTCCCCCTCCACAGGAATCCTGAAAAGCTCTGCCTGCCCGTTTAATATCTTTCTTATTCAGCCCCATCGGCAACATTTGCATCAGATACAGAACTCGAGGGAGGGTATTCATTTTTATAAGATTTATACGTCCCATCCACGAGATAGGCAACTCCTTCCATCTTCTTAGCTCCTCCTCTATAGTTTGTACCATTGGGCTATCGTTTAAGTTATACAGCTGACCCAATTCATGGCCAGTATGAATCCCTAAGTATACAAAAGCCTTCTTAACTTTTTTGAGTCCCAATGCCCTGTCCCCAAAAGCTCTTTCTATTTCCCCCATAACATGATCTCTGATTTATTAAAGTTTATTTTGTACCCAGAGAACACTGCAAACTTCCTTATTATCTCTAATAATGGGGGAACAGACCTAGTCAGATCCTGTACATATAGTAATATATCATCCGCGCATAAAGCGTGATTTTATGTTCTCTGCCAGAATTCCCCTGCACTCCTCTAATCTTCACCAGGCTCCTTATCTTAACTGCTAGGGGCTCTACAGCCAATGCAAATAAAAGTGGTGAGAGGGGGCATCCCTGCCTAGTATCTCTGTGGAGATCAAATTTTCCTGTAAGGTCGCCATTTACTAAAACCCTGGCATTCGGGGCACTATACATACTTCTCACCCAGCCTATAAATCCAGCCCATACCCCTGTAGAACTTCAAATAGATACTCCCATTCTGTCCGATCAAATGCCTTCTCGGCATCCATTGTGAGTACAGCAATGTTCTTCCGACCCTGAGAAGCTCTCCACACAACATTAAGCAATTTCCTCATATTATGATACGAGCATCTCCCTGAAACAAACCCTGTCTGATCTGGATGAACCAACCCTGGAAGGAGCCGATCCAACCTTTTGGCCTGCACCTTAGCCAAGATCTTTGCATCACAATTCAATAAGGAGATCGGTCGATATGAAGAACAGTCCTGTACATCCTTCCGGGTTTGGGACTAGACAGATGATCGCATCCTTAAAGGATACTGGAAGACTTCCACGAGCTTTTGCAAACACCTGAGACGGGTTCAACCACATGCTCCTTCATTACCTTATAAAACTCGATGGGGTACCCATCTGGTCCACTGGCTTTCCCCAGTCTCAGACCCTGTATTGCTTGGATAATTTATGCCCTTGTGATCTCTCCTCCCAACTGTTTCTGCTGTGTTTCAGTTATTTTAGGCAACTGAATCTCCTGCAAAATTTGCGACACTAACTCCCCTGTTCCCTCACATTCTGCCTGGTAAAGTTGTTGGTAAAATTGTTCAAACCTGTTTCTAATTAAGGTTTTATTCCTTAACAGCTTCCCCTCTTTGTCCCTTATTTCTGCTATGTGTGTGCATTGTCTCCTCCCCTTTATCAGCCGAACCAACAATGGACCTGGCCTGTTCCCCCATTCAAATAGACGACTCCTAGCAAACATCCCCGCCATTTTTGCTTCACCCAAGAGAAAAGCATTGTGTGTCTCTCTCGCCACCCTTAATCTCTGCGCCCTTTCCTCTGTAAATCTCTCCACCAAAGCCTTCTCCAGTTCCTGCACCTTTTTTCCCCTATTCTACCCTCGTGGCCTCCCTTTTCTTTTTATACTGGGCTACATACCTAATGATGGCACCACTGAGAAAAGCCTTACCCACTTCCCAGAATACCCCTGGAGATTCCACAGACCCCGCATTAGTTTCATTAAAAAACTTCCACTGCTGTGCAAGGTGCTCTGTGAACTAATTTTTCCCCAGCAGGTACCTGGGAAATTTCCAAGGAGGGGGCCCCTCCCTCTGCGCATTCATTTCCATCCTCACCTGGACCATAGCATGGTCTGAGAGAATAATTGGACTATGTTCCACTTTTTGTACCCTCCCCAGCCAAGCTTGTGGCATATAGATGTAATCCAGCCTAGTCCATACTTTATGTGGGTTGGAATAAAAAGTGTACCCTCTTTCTCCTGGGTGCAAAGTTCTCCAGCTATCAATTAGGTCTGGGTCCAATACCCCTTCCTTCCAAGGTTTCATCCCGCTTCCATGTCTACCCTTACCCTCAGAATGATCTAGCTCCGCTTGCATTATTGCATTGAAATCTCCCCCCATGATTAAACCTATGAATTGTTCTCTGATTATAGCGTCCCAACACCTCTTGGTAAAAGGCTGGGTCAAAAACCGATGAAGCATAAACACTCCCAAAAGTTACTTTTTCCCCATATAACATGCCTTCTACAAATATATACCTCCCCTTCCCTTTATCTGTGACCACCCTCGTACTAGTGAATGGCAGCATCTTACTAATTAGCACCACAACCCCTCTTTTATGTGAATTGTAGGGGGAGGCAAAGCACTTCCCAACCCAGCCTGTTACAAGTTTCTGATGCTCGTGGAGGGTCAAGTGCGTCTCTTGGAGTAGAGCCACCTGGGTGCCCTGTCGTCGCAAGGCTGTTAGTATACTGGTTCTCTTTACCGGTGATGAAATCCCCTTCACATTCCACGGAGTGATCCCTAATACCTTAGTTATTTAGCCATGTCCACCTTCCCTTTACCCCGCTGTTTACCTTTGGCGTCTCTGGGCCATCTTGTTTCTGCAATATATCCATGGTTGCTGGTGAACCTGGAAAAATAATTTCTCTTACATCCAGAAAGAAAAAGACACATTGGGCATTTCCAAAACTGCACAAAAAGAAAGAACAGACAACAACCCCTCCTTCAAATGTTACACTCCTTCTACCCTCCCCCTTCCCCAGTCCCCCAGCCCCTCTATTTAGCTCCCATACAAAGAACCCCTTAACATATTTACAAATGCTATAGCCTAACCACCACCTTGCCATTCAAACATTCAGAATGGACCTGCCTTTAACATCGCAGATGTTCCATTCCCCACCCCCCGCCCCTGCTATTAACTAATTTCGAACACCCAACAGACTCACAGAACTAAACTATTTTGCGATCATCGCGTTTAACTTTAACCTAACAGACTAAACATTTAATCAAATCTAAGGAACATTACATTGTCCCCGAGCAACTCGTGTGCCTTCTTTACAATCGCTAAAACCTAAAACAATATAGTGGGCATAAAGGTCAAACCCTCCCCTCTACAATGTCCTTCTCAGTCCTGTTATGCCAGAGAGGACCCGCATAAGCTATGCAGCAAGGCCTTGGGGCACCGGCATACAGGTATTACATACGTGACTTCGGCCCACCCCCAAGCCCCCACTTACCAGATGATCCATTGTGCCTTCGCTTCAAATTCAAACCGGGCATGCCCCAAGATGAGATTCTTCTTTCTGAAGCCAGTCTCCTGCCGACAATCAATTGGACTGGTGTTACCACATCCAGCCAGCTTGGTATTACACAGGCTCACCAGTTTAACCTGCAGATCGCTTTCCTCTTCCGCTCATTACGGATGTCTCTCTCACACAAGCTCAACCAGTTCGGCAGTCGCTCTAGGAGACATCAGAGTGGGGTAGAACAACCCTGTCCCTGAAGTTTCAAGTAACAATTAGTTCTTAATTAGTAAGTCTCTGCAGCATACCCCTCAAGATCACTTGTACTGCCTAAACGTCTCTCGGTGTGTCATTCGTGCACGTTCCAACCAGACAGTACCCTCATCTCATTTTTTTCTTGAGATCTTCCACGAATGCAGCAGCTCTCTCTGGCTCTCAAAAAGTATACGTAGCACCTTCATGCTTTGTTTTTAAGATCGCTGGGTAAAACAAGAAACAGTCCACTTTGAGGGCCCTTAGTTGAGTTAACATTGGGTTAAATGCTCTCCTTTTTTTTCAAGATTCTATTAGAGTAGTCTTGTAGCAGATAGAGTCGATCTCCCTCATATTTGAACTCTCCTATGTTGCGGTATGCATGCAGCATCTGCTCCTGGTCCTGGTAGTGATGAAACTGAAATATTATCTGCCTTGGGGGTTGCCCCACTGGCAGTCGTGGCGCCATAGCCCTATGTGCTCGTTTCAGCTTAAGTCTCCCCCTTTTAAGCTTCATACCCAGCAAATTCAGGAGCTTCTCTGCGCAAAATGTGAGAATATCTGGGCCCTCCTTCCCCTCCGGGAGTCTCCTGAGTCACAGATTTAAGCGGCAATGATAATTTTCTTGATAATCATGCTGATCTGTCAGTTCAGCAAGCTCCTTCTCTAATTTTGTGACACAAACCACCAAGGGATCCATAGTGTCCTCAATTTTGGAAATTCGTTCCTCCACCTCTGTCACTCTATTTGCCTGCATTACCATCTGCTCTAGCACACCTTGTGGGCAAGCATCTATTTTTCCCTCTAGTTTGCTCCATTTCCCCTCTAGAGCCTCCAAAACTTGCTCCGAGACTTCGCGGCCTAAAGCTGCCATCTCAGCTGCTGACAGCGAGACAGGGCCTTGCACATCCGAGGATTTTGCCGCCGCTTGCTTTTTTTGAACTTTCCCAGCTGATCGCTGTCCTTTCCCTGGATTTGGTATCAGAAACTCCTCCACGGTACACTTCAAATGAAGATAGTCATTTTCAGCGTTGTTTTAAGGGCAGATTTTGTTGGATTTTACTGTTTATTTTCAGCAGGGTCGGGAGCTGCAGGAGCCCACGTCTTTACCGGTTGCTGCTCATCAGCGCCTCTCCTGTATATTTTATTGTAATGTACTGGACACTATCTTGCTCCAGGTCATCCTTGTAAATTGGCATTCTTTGTCCATGGACCAATCCAGTTAGCACATATATAAATAAAGAATTCAGACAGACCTTTGGTGGAAACTTTGAGTGAGTCCCAAGTGGTACGCTGTCAGAATAGAAGATCAGACAGTTGGGGGGGGGGCAATAATCAGAGCCTGAAGCTCGGACGACTGGTATGTCAAGGTGATTCCCACCAGAAACATGGTTTCCAGGACAGAAACCTGAAGTCTTAGGAGGCAGCAGGCTCAAATGGAGCCTTGGTCAAGAAATCCAGAACCTGGTTCAGGTCCCATGCCAAGACAGGCTTACGGACCAGGGGTTTCATATGCAGAATACCCATAAAGACCTGCAGAAAACCACCAGCTGAGCCACAGATTATCACCAGTGAGCACCTGATAGGCAGAAATGTGTGACAGATGCAATTTAACCGAGGAGTACTGAAGCCCTGACTAGGAAGGCAAAAGCAGATACTCCAAAACACTATGGACAGGATAGGTGAGGGAATCCAGAGACTTAGACTGACACCAGATGCTAAAGTGCTTCCATTTTAATGAATGAGTGTGCCTGGTAGCTGTTTCCTAGCAACCAGCAAGACATCTGAAACTTCCGAATACATGCAAAACCCTGCCAGCTCTGTGTCCTCAGGTGGCAGTTGTACAGCTGCAGAGATAGGTGGGCTGGTCGTAGCAGATAAAACTAATACAGCAGGCCTGAGCTGAGGGGCTCTGGAACTGCCACGTCCCATAACATTTGAAACCAGATTTGTCTGACTCACAGATTGGCTACCTGAATCATGGTGGCCAGCTCATTCTGGAGCTTGACCAGGACCCACTGAATGAGCAGGGTTTGGGGAAAGGCATAGAGGAACTGTCCCTTCCATCAGAGGAACAATGTGTCTCACCAGAAAACTCCAGGCCTGGAGAGGGCAAGCACAAATGTGTCAGTTTTGCATTGTGTTGGAATGCAAAAACTTCAAACTCTAGACATCCCCACTGACTGAACAGAAGTTCTGCCACATAACTTGTAGCTGCTGGAGCAGTTGTGAGAATCTGCTATCACATTTTATGTACTTTCCAGATAGATAGCAACAGTTTGAATGTTGTGTTCCACTGTCTACTTCCAAACTCACATTGCTTCCCGACATAGAGAATATAAGCATGTTTACCCTTGTTTATTCAGGTAGAACATGACACACTGGTTGTCAGTCTGGACCAGCAAAAGCTACCCCAGAGCCTATGGGCTAGTGCCTGGAGCTCATATAGAACCACCCTCATCTATTACACATTTAACAGACACCCTCAATCCGGAGGGAACCGAGGTGGGTACCAGCCCAGGCTTGTATGTATCCATGTAAGAGTGACCCAAGGGGGGGGGGGGGTCCCTGAAGGAGGCAATGGAGTCTCTACCAGCAGAAGCTGCTTGTCCTAACACCACTTGCATGCGGTGCATAGAGGGGCACAAACCCTGACTGGGTTCTTAAGAGTCTAGTTGTCTTGATACCACTGAAACTGCAGTATCCACTGAGGAATCTGCATATGCAGGGGACTGGGGAACCATGAATAGGAATGCCTCCATGAGGCCCAATAATCAGATAATGGTTCTGTCTGAGACCATGTCACTCTTGGCAACCAGACCTGCCTGAACTATCAAAGCAACCGTCAGCTTCTCTTACAGGAAAGCTTTTGCCCGAGACATGTCCAGCATAACTCCAGTGTAAGGCATAAATTCATTTTGGAAACCTGATGAGCAGTTTTTGCTAATCAACATCATTTTGATTAGCAACCTGCCAGGTTTGAGGAACAACTTCAATAAACTGTTATTTTTATCTATAAAGATACAGTCCAGAATAGTACAAGTGCATGGAAAAGTGTCAAATTACAAGAACAATTTCTGCAATTCTGTACTTTTTACCACAATCGCAGGACAATATTACTGCAATTTGGAAATTTTTACTCAATGAAGCTAATCAGATGATTAGTAACTTCTGCTAATCAGGGCTGTACTTGAATAGCAAATAGCATTTTTTTTTTGTAGAAAAGTGCTATGCGAACCTGCTTATTTTATGCCTTGCAATGTACTGTAACCTTAGGTCAGAGGGAAGAACTGACTTCGGTAGATTGACGAGGACACCCAACTGGTCCAGCAGCTGCCTTGTTCAGTTCACTATGTGAACTATCATGTATGGAGAGGATCCCCCTCAGAAGCCAGTTGTTCAGGTAAAGAAACACGTTGAGCTTCTTCTGACAAAAAGCCACAGCTACCACAGCAAAGCACTGGGCAAATACACACGGTGCCAAGAACATGCCAAAGGGCAGCACTCAGTGTTGAAAATGATAGCCCACTAGACAAAGCCACAGTAATAGTTTTTGGTGCTTCCTGATGTAGATAACCATCTTGCATATCAAGTGCACACACAGTCTACTTGTGGTAGCAGGGGAAGGACTGACCCAAGAGAGAGAGCACGTGGAACTTTTTGTAAGCAATATGCTCATTCAGAGCTCAAAGATCCAGGATAGGATGGAACCCTCCTGTATTGTTTGATATTAGGATATGCAGTATCTGGAGTAGACCCACCAGTTTTGGTAGAGATTTGGCTGGATTGCCTGTTTCTCCAGTAAAGCAGTGACTTCCTTCAGATGGACAAACAAGTGCTCAAGCTGATAGTGCCATGGCGGGGTGTCTTTGGGGCTAGGCGGAATTCCAATGCACAGCTCAATAGAATTATTGCCAGGACCCACTTGTCCGAAGTAATGCTTTGCCACTTTTGCAGAAACATTAAATTCAGTACCCACATCAATCCCGAGAGGAAGAGCAGGAAGGGAGGGAAGATAGTGAGTCAGAAGGAAAGTTGCTGAAGGAAAAGATTGTGGAATATCGAGTCCAGTGGGTTACAACACCAGAGCCAGCATGGATTCACAAGGGGAAGGCCATGTCAAACAAATCTGAGCCTCAGTATGGAGTTCTACAGGCAATTCTGATGATATTTTACTAGGCATGTCTGGTAGCTTGCAATTTGAAAACCACGTGTGGTTGAAGCAAAAGTCCTTTTCCCCATAATATGCAGTTTCCTAGACTCCTTATCTGGGGATCTAGTGCTCAGGCATTTTTTTTTTCAGTCTATTATTTTTGCTCCTGATTCACTGGGCAGCCCACATCTGACCACCTCCCAGCTCCGTCACACACAATCCCCAGTTACCTACCCCAACCTCCAAGTTCCCGCATGGCCTGCTTCCACATAGCGGTGTCCGACCAGGAGTGGGCTTTTCCCTGGCAAGAGCAGGATCCAGTCTGGAAGTGGGTGCCTGGTTGAGGGTGTGGTGCCTACAATAGGTCAGTCACCATACTACTGCTGTGGTGGTTTTCTCCCCAGGGAACTGCCATCTTGGAATGGTGCAGCATGCATACGCAGCTGTGTGCCGCATTCCTCGGCATTCACAGCAGTCCCCAACCCCTGAAGTAGCCTCTGAGTGTACTGTCACCTAGCCTCTGATGGATGGCATCAAGCAGCAAAGGACATAGTTCCCCCTCCCTGAAGGAGGAGAGCTTCCAGTGGGATGCTTGTCGCTTCTTCCCCCAGCTTGCCCCCACAACCTGAGTCTGTTCTCAAGACTGGGTCACCAGAATAGCAAGCAGGCACCTTGCCGCTGTGTTACCTGACAGGGTCTTGCTCATGTATTTTTGGCCTGTCATTAGCTGCCATGATTACCAAATAGTCTGTTTCAGGTTGGGTATTGATCTTCTTTGAGGATATCTCTTGCAGCAGGTCACACACTAGGAACCTTCATCATCGGGTACCAGGATCACACAGAAGCTTTTTCACTAGCAGTGTACCTGGGGCCACCCACAACGACGTCACCTCATCAACATTCCCCTATATAGCCATGCACTCCTCAGTTCTTTATCTGCCGTCGACCATTGCACTTTGGACTTGTGGAGCACCGTAGTCCGAGAGTCTGATTTGTTTTTTTCTCACCCTGTTTCCTATCATTTAATCCCTAAAGTGATTTCTTTTTCCCCTCATCATTTATGTTTTCAGATTCCCTCTTCAGATGCTGTAATTGTGAGCAGAAGATCTACGACAGTGATCTGCACTACACCTGCGTTTGTTGCCTTGGCACCAGGCCTGTGATATCTGCAGTGGTTTTAACCAAGCCACCTGCCTTTGTCGTCTCAAGGAACTTAAAGCCTTACTGATGGAACAGAATGTCACCATCCTGGAGAGGGAGCTTCAGGCCAGAGTATCCCTTCCTTCCCCGGCTCTGTCCTCAGGCTCCCATTCTGCTAAGGCCCGGGAAAAGTCATTGTCAGGAAGAGCCACCATCGGGACAAAAATCACCACTCCTGAGAGCGGTTTAGTTTGCTGCGCCTAGCGCCAATCATTGCCAAGTCGTCTTCCAGGTCAGTGACAGCTCGGGCTGTTTTACCAGCCTTCTTAGCCACAAAGGCTATCTTGGCAGCTCTTTCCACTGGCTCTCAACCTGGTGGTAGTTTGTTGTTGATGGGCTCTTCTAACCCCCCACTGCAATCGCTACTGCCTCCCTCACCCTATCTGACACGGGGTGCTGGCAGAATGATCCACGGCCTCTGCCAATGCTGGGCCCTCGTCACAGGGGCTTCCTCTGTTTCCCCCTCGATGCACCTGCCTCTGTTGAACACTTCTCCGCCTCCTCAGGGGCTGCATTCTGCAATGGTGCCAGCCTCTTGCTGGCTGGCGACAGACACCCTTTGGCTGGCGCACGACCCTTCCCATCAACGCCCTTGGCTGTCCCGTCAATGATGGGAATGCAGGTCCCCCAGCTGGTACCCCAACCTGCCCCTATTTCTTCAATCCTTCCATCGCCTTTTCCGATGCCGGGGTCACACTACCCTGCCATAACCCCAAGGTGGCCTGTCTACATAGGTGATTGTTGTGCAGATGGGGTACTCCTGCCTCCAGCCCCATCACCAGCGGGACCCTCTCAGCCACCTGGCTGTCAACGAGACCAGCCCGTTACAGATCATTGTTATCCTTGGTTCCCCTTCTGTGCCTGGGGACGACGATGACTACTGTCCTGATCCCTCCTACCGGAGGACGAGAACGATGAGGATGCTGGAGCTAGAACCCCCTCCAGCACCTCCATGGTCTCTTCTGAGGCGGAAGACTCCTCCAGATATGTTCCTCGGTCACCCCCCCCCCCCGGATGACCTCTTATTCCTTGCTGTAATAAGACAAGTGCAGGTTGACATAGGCTTTGAGTCAACGGTCAGTGGAACAGGATGCTTCCAGGTGGAACCTGGCACACTACTCAGGGCTGCCAGAGTCCTCACCCCTCATCATCCCTTCTATCCTAACTGGCTGGTACAGGCCTCATCTGATTCCTTCTATGCCCAGGAAGGTGGATAAACTATACCAGGCCCATTTGGGGAAGTCCTTCTTCGCTGGGCCCCCTCGGGCGGACTCAGTCGTCATAAATGCAGCCCATGATTGGTCCAAGAGGCCCCAACATCTTAGCTCCCTTCCTCCTGATAAGGGGTCCAGGACTTGATGGGTAAGAGGGTGTTTGCCTCCTCTACCCTAGCCATAAGAATCCTGAATTATGTGAGTCACATGCTCAAGTAGCAGAATGACCTCTGGGGCTCAGCTAGAGCTGAAGCAAAGTCTCTCCTGGATGGACCCCAGAGGCAGAAAATGCTCAAGGTCCTCCAGGCGCAGGCTTCATGGGCAGACACCTACTAAGGACCACCTATGATGCAGTGGATACCTCAGCCAGGGCCTTGGCAGTGGGTATTTGCCTCAGGAAGTACTCCTAGCTTAAGATTTCAGGCTTCACAACAGATGTCCAGCAGTCCATCCAGAATGCTCCCTTCAGAGGCCATAAGCTAAATGGGGGTGATGTGCAGGACATCCTCAAAGACCTACAGGTCTCGGGTAGAACCCTCCACTTTGTTCACTCCCTTTATCACACTCATCAGAAGAGTGGACAGAGGGTGCCCTTTCGGCATGCTGTCCACCACCCAAGATCCTTCTCCAAGCAGCCCAGCAAATGCAAGCTTCCGTGGCCCTGCCGACACCCACCTTCATCACCTGAAGGTCCTCCAGAGTTGAAGGTGCAAGCCTGGCCATGGACTCAGCCACACTCTGACTCTTTGCCCGACCCCCTTCACCTGGACCCCCAAGATGTGGTGGTCGGAGGTCGTTTCTCCCTCCATCTGGAAGGGTGGTGCGAGGTAACTACAGATGCCTTGGTGCTCCAGGCGATAGAACAGGGTCATGTCCTGGAGTTCCTTGAGATACCTCCATATCTCCCTCTGAGACCCTCATCTTGTCCTCAGACCATGTTCCCATGCTGCTAGAGGAGATCCATACATTGCTACGAAAACAGGCCATAGAACCCATCCCAAAAAGCCAGCAAAACTGGGGGTTATATTCCCATTTCTTCCTCATCCTCAGATCCACTGGGGACCTGCTGCTCATCCTGGACCTGCACAAACTGAACCTCTTAATCCAATACAAGAAGTTCATGATGGTCACTCTCACTAGGTTGTTGCTGTTGCTCCAGCAGGGAATCTGGATCTGTTCCCTGGATATGCAGAATATCTACCTACACATCAAGGTTTGTCCTGCTCACAGGAAGTTTCTCAGGTTTCAGTTTCAGGACCAGCACTACCAATTCAGGGCCCTTCCCTTTGGCCTGTCCTTGGCACTGCAGGCCTTTACCAAGTACCTAGCGGTAGTGACAGTGGCCCTAAGGAAGGAGGGCCTCTATTTCTTTCCTATCTGGACGACTAGCTGCTGAAAGCTCAGTCCAGGGAACAACTGTCTATGACTCTGACATGTACCCTACAGTTGTTTGCCAATCTGGAGATCACCGTCAATCTCACCAAATCAGTATTATCCCTCAGCCAGTGTCTTCAGTATATAGGGGCTGTACTGGACACAGCCCAGGGCTACACGTTCCTTCCCCCAAACAGGGCGGAGCGTCTAATGGCGCAGGCCTGGGAATGTTACAACAGTCAATCTGTCACGGCCAGGACATATCTCCGGATGCTGGGCCTGATGGTAGCAGCCATTGCCACAGTCCCTTTGGCACACCTCCACATGTGCATCTCTGGAAACTAAGGACCTGGCACAGAATGCGCTGGTGTCATTTCTGGTAAAGAAGGTTCTCATGTGGTGGATGCAACCCGACCATTTGCTACAGGGGGGGCTCATTTCTTGATTGCTTCCCCTCATCAGGTCCTCACCACGGATACCTTGGGGATAGGCTAGTGGAGCGCATCTGGGCCCTCATCAGACACAAGGAACATGGACCAACATGGAGGCTTCCCTCCACATAAATGTCGAGATGAGAACTGTTCTGTATGCTCTGCAAGCCTTCCAGAGCCTCCTTTCCCATGAATCTGTGCTTGTGCAAATGGACAACATGTGCATGGTCCACCATATCAACAAGCAAGGGGGGACCCACTCTTACCCTCTGTGCAGGGAGGCAATGGGGGTCTGGTACTGGGCTCTGGAACATGGTCTGGAACTGTCAACCGTCCATGTTCCTGGCACCCAAAACGTCCTGGCAGACTGCCTGATCAGGTCCCAGTCCACAACACGAGTGGGAGCTGCTGACTTAAGTCATGGAAGACCTGTTTAACCAGTGGGGTCATCTAGAGTGGGACCTTTTTGCGTCCCCACACAATGCAAACTTCTGCTTTTCTGCTCGCTCGATCCAGAGCCTGGACTTTTTGGGTATGATGCATTGTTCCTGTCATGGAAAGGGAGGTTTCTTTTTGCCTTCTCTCCCTTTTCCCTGATTCAGAGACTGCTGGTAAAGCTTCAAATGGAAGGAGCAACCATGATTCTAGCAGCCCCTTTTAGGCTGCGGCAGATCTGGTTCCCACTGTTACAACATCTAGCAGTGGAGGCTCTGCTGCTTCTCCCTCTAAGCCCAGGCTTGCTATCATAGGACCAGGGAACCCTTGTTCATCTGAACCTCCGTTCCCTTTATCTGCACACCTGGCTCCTAAAGACATTGCCATTGCCAGGTTTGGTGTCTCCCCACAGGTGGCTGATGTCTTCATGGCTGCCAGAAAGTCCTCCACCAGGGTGACTTATTCCATGAAGTGGAAGCGTTTTGCCTTATGCGCTGCTTTCCACCACTTGGATCTGTTCACCTGCCCAGTAAGTCAGATCTTTGACTACTTACTGTCCTTATTGGACGCTGGTCTGAAATACTCTTCTCAGAAGGTGCGCTTGTCTGCTATTTCAGCTTTCCGTGTGCCCATGGAGGGCCGTACATTGGCTCAGTTAGACATCACCCGTACATTTCTGAGGGGCATCCCTCACTTAAAGCCTCCGTTCTGCAACCCTGTCCTGGCATGGGACTTGAACTTTATTTTAGAGAAACTTACTTTAGCTCCTTTTGAGTCTGCTGCATCTTGCGAGCTACGCTTTCTGTCGTGGAAAGCATTATTTTCAGTTACTACTACTTCTGCTTGGAAGATTTCTGAGCTACAAGTGCTTATGTATGAACAACCTACTTGATTTTCCACAAGGACAGCGTGTCCTTGTGCACTAATCCGAAGATCTGACTTCGAGGGTATCTCTTGCAGCAGGCCACACCTATGGAACTATAGCTGCCAGGCACTAGGACCACATGGAAACTTTTCTAGCTAGCAGTCTACCAGGGGGCGGCCCACCCGGACATCAGGTGCCGATATCACTACATGCTATAAGAGTTGGCGGCCCCCATGCTCTCTCTCTCCTCAGTTCTTTTCCCGCCATCGACAAATGCACGTTGGACCCCTCGAATCGCTGCAGCTTCAGTCAACTGCCATTTCTCATAACTTCATTTTTTGTTTTCTCACCTCAGTTTTACGAACATACGAAATTTGCCAGCAGATAAAGGCCTAGAGGTCTATCAAGTCTGCTCGAATGTGCAGCTAGCACCCCTTATTCTGCAGCTGCCCCTCCCTTCCACCCTTCCCCTTCATTAACCCTCCCCCTTGTCCTGTCCCATCCTCGTTTGAAGCAGTCCACTGTTCTACTGCATACCACTTCTGCAGGTAGCGATTCCACCCAGCCACCACCCTCTCTGTAAAAGTGTCTCCTCATCTCCCTCCTGAACCTTCCTCGCTCCAGTCTCATATCATGGCCCTGGTGACCTCCCTCCCTTACTTTGAACAACCCCTCTGTACCCGTCTTGTTTATTCCTTTCATGTATTTAAAGGTTTCAATCATGTCACCCTGTCTCTCCTCTCCTCCAGTGAGTACATGTTCAACTCCTTCAACCTCCTCTCATATGATAAGTCCCCCAGCCCCTTGATCATCTTTGTCGCTCTGCGCTGCACCCCCTCCAGTAACTTAATGTCCCTCTTCAGATACGGACGCCAGTACTGCACGCAGTATTCCAGGTGTGGTCTAACTAATGACCTATACAGTGGCAGAATCACCTCCTCCCTCCTCGAGGATATACCCCTTGCAATACAACCCAGCATTTTGTTGGCCTTTGCAGCTGCCTTCCTACATTGTGCCGAGTTGTTCATTGACCCTGTAATGAGCACACACCAGATCCTTCTCCTCCTCTGTCTGGGCCAGCTGCACCCCCCCTAGCTGGTAACTCCTCCTTGGGTTCTTCATCCCAAAATGCAGCACCTGCACTTTTGGCATTAAACCCCAGTTGCCAGGTGTCTGACCAGGTTTCAAGCTTTGCCAGGTCATCCTGCAACCCTGCCATCCCCTAGGTCATCCACCACCGCGCCAACCTTGGTATCATCAGCAAACAGACTGATCTTGCTCTTGATGTCCCATGATATGTCTGCAATGAATATCCCAAACAACACTGGTCCCAACACCGAGCCCTGTAGGGGCACCACTCAGTCACTGCCCTTGGGTGTGAGAGCTCCCCACCCACCACCACCCTCTGTTGCCTTCCCTGCAGCCCATTTCCTACCCATCTCACCAGCTTTGCCAGCCCTGTGCCTGCTACTCTTCCCAGCCTTCCATGCAGCACCAAGTCGAATGCCTTACAAGTCCAGATATAGGACATCACTGCATGGCCCCTGTCCAGGTTGCCTAGTTGACCCAGTCATGAGACCTCGACCAGATTGGTTTGGCAGGATCTGCCACGTGTAAACCATGCTGTCTGCTGTCCTGCAGTCCTTTGGCCTCTGGGAGGCCACCAGCCTCTCCTTCAGGATAGTCTCCATTAGCTTACCCACGATGGATGTGAGGCTCACTGGTCTGTAGTTTCCCGGTTCATCCTTAGGGCCACTCTTGTGGAGGGCACCACATGAACCATCCTCCAGTCCTGAGGTACATACCCGAATGTAGTGAGGCATTAAATAGGTCTGCCAAAGTTTCTGCAGGACCTCTGCCAGCTTTCAGTACCCTGGGGTGGATGCCATCTGGGCCTGGCGCCTTGTCCACCCTCAGTGCCTTCAAACCCTCTCGAACTCTGCCCTCCATGATTTCCCCATCTATCACCACTTCCCCACTGCTTCTGCCATTTCTCCCACCTTGGGTGTCACCCCCCTCTTCTCTTAAGTAAATACTGAGCAGAAGTACTCATTTAGTGCTTCTGCCTTATCGCACCCTGCTTCCACCCAACCCCCTCCTTCCTAATCCTTACTATGTGGTCCTTACAGCTCCTTTTCTCCCTGATGTACTTAAAGAAGTCCTTCTCCCCTTCTTAATGCCTTGTGCCAGCCTGAGTTCCGTAGATGCTTTGGCTCCCCTTACTGCCCTTGTCACCTCCTTCGATTCTGTCATGTACTCCTCTCTGTCCTCCCCCCTCCCTGTTTTCTTGTACTTCCTAAAGGCAGCTCTTTTCCTCCTTATCTTTTCCATGACCTCCTTGCTCAACCAGCTCGGTTTCTTAGCCCTAGTCTTCTTGCTATCACTGTTGAGTGAGTTTTCCTTTTCGTTTATGTCTTCTCAGCTTTCTTTATCTTCCGGCCATATGACCAAGTGCACCTGTGGAAAGCAACTCCCGGAGAAAGACAGCCATTCTGCCTGCGTTCTTTGCTTAAGCCCAGACCACAATGTTGATGCCTGCTCCATCTGCCGTGGCTTCTGCCAGGCCAACTGCTGCCATCACCAGTGGACCCTGGAAAAATTTCTGCTCCAGCAAAAAGTTGCCGGCATGGAGAAGGAGTTGCAGGACAGGAGTTCCTTGGCCCTATCCTTGGGCTCCCAGTCATCGAAGTTCCAGGATAAATCCTCGGGCAAACACAGGGACAAGGACCGCGCTAAACCCAGGTCCCCTTCCTCCCACTCTCAGTCCCCACATCGCTCAGCAGTTGTAGCAGGGCCGTCCCCCACTTCAGGGGTCGCAACATTTGCCTCGTATACCCTATCTTCCACAGGGCTGCTGCTGGCAGCACCTCTGGCCAACCTTACTTTGGCAAGCTGAGGTCCCTCGGAACTGGGCTCCCTCCAAGCCCCTGCCTATTTTCTGTGAGCTCACAGTCAGGAGGCTCTGCCAGTCTATCCTCAGCTGGCATGGGCTTAGTGGCCTTGGGATCTACTGTGCCTTCTCGACCACCCCCCGCTAGTCTGACGTTGGCTTCTCCAACCTTGGACCCAACTCCTTCTCCAGCATCACCCCAGGCCACCTCCCGGCCTTTCTTCCCATCCCACAGGGGGACTTAGGCCAAGGATTCCTCGGGACATAGGCCTATCTGGCCACCGTTAGCGGCTTCTCCACTGGGGCCTATGCCAGTCCCTCCTCTGCCATCACCACTTGGCCCAGCGCTGGTCACAGTGGACTTTCCTTAGTTACTATATTTCCTATGGGATTTCATGCAGGCTCACCTGGCTCCCCCATGGGACCCATGCCCTAGGGTTCTCCCGATGCTGGTCCCTGCACCCACGCCTCCAGCGGGCCATTTTCGGTCCCCACACAGCCAACCTCTTCACTCTCACTAGGCATTTGGGAGAAGAGGACGAGTATCACCCAGACTTTCAACCCCCAGATGAGGAGGAAGAGGGGGATGAAGACTTTGGGGGGTTTACCCCTTCTCATTCTGCCTCCACTGTCTTTTTGGACAGTGAGGAGACCCCAAAATATATTCCATGGTCTCCCCCAGATGATCCGTTGTTCATGGTAGTTCACCGCCAGATGCAGGCGGTGATGGGTTTCAACAAGAAGGAGCAAGACCCCAGCAGACATTGGTTAGTTACATACCTACATCTGCCTGACACTACTTCCTTGGTGGTTCCTCCTCTGATTGAACCTTTTGTGGATGCCACCATGGTAGCCTGGCACTGCCCTAACCTGGTCCCTGCTATGCCCAGGAAGGTGGACAAACTTTACCACACCCCAGTGGGGAAGCCATTCTTCGTCAAGCAGGCGAAGGCTGACTCAGTAGTCATCAACGTGGCCCACAACCGCACCAAAGGCCAAAGCATTTAAGTTCACTCTCCCGGACAAAGAATCCAGGAAGTTAGACTTACTTGGCAAGAGGACCTTTGGCTCAGCCACCTTAGCCATCAGGATCCTGAACTGCATGACACATATGGTCACACAAAGAGAGTGCACACTAGGAAGTAGTGGTGCTTCAAGAAACAATAAATTGAATGAAATGGAGTTTTGAGCACACACGAACCTCATGGAAGGGATGCCAACCACAGTTGTAATTATCACATATTTATTGAAATGACAGAAAAAAACAGTCCCACCTGATGCGTTTCGGATGTGTCCTTTATCAAAGGTTGTCATTTCAATAAATATGTGATAACTACTGCTGTGGTTGGCTTCCCTTCCATGAGGTTCATGTGTGCTTGAAACTCCGTTTGGTTTGATGACCCATATGGTCCAGTTCCTGAACCTTTGTTCAGACCAAGCCCAGGAATTGACCAGTTCCCTTCCTGATGATCAGAAGAAGCAGCAGCTCATGCATTCCCTTCAGTTGGGAACTGATGTCAGTCTGCATCTCCTCCTCCTCTCAGCCTAGGACACCATTGATTCTTTGGCCAAGGCGGCCTTGGCCTACGCTGGCACTCCTGCCTTAAGATGTTGGGGTTTGCCCAGGATGTTCAGTTATCTATCCTGAATGCCCCCGACAGGGGATACAAATTGTTTGGGGCCAGTGTTCAACAGATACTTGATGCTCTACAGGCCTCTGGGCATACTCTTAGGTCTGTCCACTCCATGTATCACACTCAAGCTAAAAGTGGCCAACAGATGCCCTTTCCTCAGGTGACCAACAAGTCCAGACCTCAGAACAAGCGCCGGGGGGTTCGCTTGTTTGCCTGCCCCAGATGCCGCAACCAGGAAAGCTCCCAGAGGTGCTGGTGTGGCTGCCACAATGTCCTCCTCCCACCTCCGCCTGACTCCTTGCCCAACCCCCCACAAATCATGAGGCGGTTGTTGGGGGTCACTTCTCCTTATACCTGGATGGATGGGTGCTTCAACTCATAGAGCATGGCCACACTCTGGAACTTCTAGAGTGGCCCTCAGAAAAACCCAGTCTCTGCTGCAAAAAAAAGCTGTGGAACCCATCCCAGTGAATCAGAAGGGCAGGGGGTTCTGCTCTCATTTTCTTCTGGTCTCCAAATGCACAGGGGATCTCAGGCCCATCCCAGACCTCCGAGAGCTCAGTCTGTTCATTCAATACGAAAAGTTCCAGATGGTGACACTTCAGGGTCTGTTGCTCCTTCTGCACCAGGGGGATTGCATTTGCTGCCTTGATATGAAAGATGCCTACATACATATCAAGGTTTATGTATCCCACGGACAGTACCTAAGGTTTCAGTTCCAGGGAGAACACTTCCAGTTCAAGGCCTTGCCCTTTGGTTTGTCCTCTGCCCCTCAGGTATTTACCAAATGCCTGGCAGTGGTAGCAGCTGCCCTCAGGCAGGATGGCCTTTATGTCTTTCTCTACCTGGACAACTGACTCCTCAGGACCCAGTTCAGGAACTGCCTGCTACAGACCCTGGAACATACCACCTGCCTATTCCAGGATACAGTGATAACTGTGGATCTGCCCAAGTCGGTTCTGATTCCATGCAGTGCCTCCAGTACATTGGGGCGGTCTTAGACATGACTCAGTGCATGGCCTTCCTGCCCCAGGACAGGGCAGAGTACTTGATAGCTCAGGCCCGTCTGTTATACAACAGTTGCTATGTTTCAGCCAGAACTTACCTTCGGCTCCTGGGCCTGATGGCTGTAGCTATAGCCACAGTGCCTCTTGCGAGACTACACATGAGGGTTCCCCAATGGACACTGTGTTCAGTGGGACCAGCATATGCACGACCTAGAATAGCAGGTCTTGGTGTCCTCTCCAGTGAAAAGGTTCTCCTTTGGTGGATGGAACCCTGCCACCTGTTACGGGGGTTCTCTTCCTCATTCCATTCCCACAGCACATTCTCACCACAGGTGCTTCGGGGCTGGGGAAGGGGGCCCATCTGGGGCCCCACCAAACCCAGGGGACTTGGTCCACTCTGGAGTCCTCACTCCACATCAGTGTTCTTTAAATAAGAGTGGTTCTCTGTACCCTGCAGGCCTTCTAGACTCAGCTGTCCACTGGCCTTCTGCTAGTGCAGTCAGACAACATCAGTGTAGTCCACTACATCAGCAAACGGGGGGGCACTCACTCCTACCCTCTCTGTTGAGAGGCCATGAGAGTCTGGTACTGGGCTCTGGAACACGACCTAAAGCTGTCAGCTGTCCGTGTTCCCAGCACCCAAAATGTCCTGGCAGACAGCCTAAGTCGGTCACAGTCACAGACACGAATGGGAGCTGCTGACCTCAGTCGTAGAAGACCTGGTCAACAAGTGGTGTCTTCCAGAGTTGGACCTTTTTGCATCCCCACTCAATACAAAACTGCCACTTTTTTGCTTGCTTGATCCCCACCCTGGAGTTTTCTGGTGAGACTTGTCCCTCTCTTGAAAAGGGAGGTTTCTTTACGCATTTCCTCCCTTCTCTCTGCTTCAGAGGGTTCTGATCAAGCTTTAGATGGAAGAGGCCACAATGATACTCATATAGCCCCATTCTGTCCTTGTCAGATTTGGTTCCCCTTGCTGAAATAGCTGACAGTGGAGCCGCCAGTCCCTCTTCTTCTGCACCCCAGCTTGCTGTCCCAGAACCGGGGCACAGTGGTCCATCCAGACCTCAAATCCCTGCATCTTCAAGCCTTGCTTCTGAGGACATAGCCATGGCTCATTTCAGGGTGTCACCCAGGGTGGCTGTTGTCCTAGCGGGGGCTAGAAAGCCTTCCACTAGGGCCACTTATTCTATGAAGTGGAAACACTTTAAGTTGTGGGCTGCTTCACGTCAGCTAGATCCCTTCACCTGTCCAGAGAATCAGATTTTGGAGTACTTGCTGTCCCTTTCAGACTCTGGTCTGAAGTACTCTTCTCTTAAGGTGCACATGTCTGCCATCTCTGCCTGAAGCCTCCTAGCTGCAATCAGTCCCACCCTGGAACTTTAATTTTATGTTAGAGAAGCTTACTATAGCTCCTTTTGAGCCAGCCACGACATGCGAACTACGCTTTCTGTCATGGAAAGCATTATTTTTAGTTGATATTGTGACGCTTGGCCAGCTGGTTATGATTGTTCTATGATATTGGTAATATAAAAATAGTATGCGATTGTCTCACATAAGAAAGCCTGTGGTATGGATCCCCCCCAACCCAGGTTTCAGCTATAGGAACTGACCAGGAGATCTCTGTAATGTAATTGACTTCCTTGAGAAATTGCATTTTATGGCCTTTTTATGACCTGTTGCTGCCTCTGAAGTTGGGAAGTTAAATATGTATTTATTACAGGACAGGACATAGCTTAGCTGATTCCTGTTGGCTATATTCGCACCTAAGTGACATACGGCAGAGTTGTAAAAACCTAAGATGTTCCTTGGGAAAATAAGAAACCAGCCACCAGTTCAAAGGAGAGGCTTGATTAAAGACTGTCATAATTTGGGAAATTAGTTTTTGCTGAAGTCACATTATTTAAAATATCTCCTGACAAGAAATCATGTTTGTATTTTTGTTTGGTTCTAAAAGGAGGAGCTAGATGACTCATAGAAGGGGTGTGGAGACACAGCGTTTTAAACTGAATACTGTGTCTGAAGTATGTTTGATATATTCCATCTTGGAACTGTAGAGACACACAGCTCTGATAAGCACTTAAAGAGATAATACATTAGATAGAAAGGGCCGGATATTCAAAAGGGTTGCGCCATGCGCAATAGGGTTGCGCATGCGCAAGTCCGAAATTGCGCATTCTGCGATACCTCGCAGGAGGCAGTTGCGCCACTGAAAACAGACTGAGCAACAGCGCAATGCAAATGAATGCATGCTGAACTGGAGGGGGAGGAACCATGCATAAACTGCACAGCCCGATATTCAGCCGGGCTGTGCAGAGTTGTGCAGGCGCCAACCCACAACCTGCGCCTGCACAACTTGGAGCCAAAAAAAAAGGCCTAAGTTGAAGGCCACCCACAGGTGAGCTGCTGCATTGCAGGGCGCAACAGCAGCTGCCACCTGTGGCTGGCCCTCAACCACACCCTGTGCCCCCTGCAGCCCAATCGGGGCAAAGAGAGTAATATCCCACCACCACCCCACTGGCCGGTCCGGGCATAGCGTGAATTCCCCACCAGCCGGTGCGGGCAGCAAGCGTCTCCCCAACATATCCCTGGTGGTCAGTGGACCGTAAATCGATCGCGGATTGTGTATTAACAAACCCCACACCTCCCGATTATATCCTGGTGGTCAGTGGACCGAACATCGATCGCGAGTTATGTGTATTAACAACCCCACCTCGATTATATCTCTGGTGGTCAGTGGACGAACATCCCGATCGGCGGGATGGAGTGTGCAACCAACCCCCAAAACATCCCTGGTGCCTAGTATCCCCCCACCCACCCACCCAGCGAACCTCCCACCCTGCTCCCCACAGCCGCGGGTGGCAGCATCTACCCGCCCGCCGCCTGACTGCCACAAAACTGGATCTGTCTTAGACGGTATGGGCTGCATGCCCATTGGCTCTTGCCTGCACCAATAGGGCGGCAGTCTCACCGGCAGTCAGTCGGGCGGGCGCGGGCGGGTAGGATGCCGCCGCCCGCCAGCCGCGGGGAGCGGGGTGAGGCTTCGCGGTGGGTGGGTGGGGACACTAGGCACCAGGGATGTTTTGGGAGGGGGTTGTTGCACACCCATCCCGCTGATCGGATGTTCGGTCCACTGGACCACCAGGGATATAATCGGAGGTGGGGGTTGTTAATACACAATCCCGCTGATCGGGATGTTCGGTCCACTGGACCACCAGGGATATAATCGGGAGGTGGGGGGGTTGTTAATACACAATCCCGCGATCGGGATGTTCGGTCCACTGGACCACCAGGGATATAATCGGGAGGTGGGGGGGTTGTTAATACACAATCCCGTGATCGGGATGTTCGGTCCACTGGACCACCAGGGATATAATCGGGAGGTGGGGGGGTTGTTAATACACAATCCCGCGATCGGGATGTTCGGTCCACTGGACCACCAGGGATATAATCGGGAGGTGGGGGGGTTGTTAATACACAATCTGCCGATCGGGATGTTCGGGTCCACTGGACCACCAGGGATATAATCGGAGGTGGGGGTTGTTAATACACAATCCCGCTGACCGGATTTACGGTCCACTGGACCACCAGGGATACGCTCGGGGTGGGAGCTACTGCTGCCCGCGATCGGGCTGGTGGGGAGGGGGATTAAACTATGCCCGCGATCGGGCCAGTGGGGGTGGTGGTGGGATTATACACTGTCTTGCCCACGATCGGTCTGCAGGGGGCGTCGGTCCCCGACGGCTGCTGCCTGGCAGGGTGCCAGGCGCAAGTCCTTGGGGATCGGCGCACCTGAATGCTAATGGCATGCAAATGGGGCCATAATCAGATGCAAATGGCCCCCCCCTGCGCTTTGCATGAATTATGGCCCCATTTGCATGTCACCTTTTGAATATAGGGATTTTGCAGATGGCGAATGGTACTTGCGCCAACCGCAGTTGAATGCTCCACTCCTGACCACTTGGCGGTGGCGCAAGTTCCATTGGCGCTACACAGTGGTTGTGGCCAGGGGGTGATATTTAAAGGAGTTGCTCAAGGGCGCAACTCCTTTGAATATCGCTCTGGACACACCCCTGCGCAACTATTTTGTGCAGCGCAAGGGCTTGCGCCACAAAATAGCGCAGTTTGAATATCCAGCCCAAAAAGTCTAAATGTATTGTGATAGGAGTTTCTGTTTTGTACCTTTCCTTGTTTTCTTTTAAGTGATTGTATGCTGTTTGATATAGTGTTCTGTGTTTACATTTTTCATATTTTTATCATCTTGTAGTAAAGAATCTTTATTTGAAAGAGACTGCCCGGATGTTTCCAAGTTCTTTTTGCATGTGACATATAGAGAGTTAACACTGACAAAAACTGTTCACAAGCTTGATGGTGTTACTAAGCTAGAAAAAGGTAAGAATGTACCTAAGGTCTTTTATAGAGTTTTAAGGGTTCATTGTGGATACCTGGTTAGGTGCCCCTAGGCGACAGATATATTGCATCCCCCTGAAGAGAATATTATCTGAGCCTGTACATTTAGGTGCGCTAGCATAAGTTTCACAGTTTGAATCCCCCCAGAACTTGAGACCAAAGGTGATTCAGACCCAAAAGCAGACAGGAGGGTTACCCTGTCTGTCACCTGTTCACATTACTGTGCTCAGAGGTTGGCACTGCGGGAGCAGAGGGCCTGACCTGCTGAGTGCATTTGTGACAGATTTGGTTAGCAGCGGTGTGATAAAATTGGTAACACAAGCTTTAACTGTTCACTATGTCAGCTTAATACTGTGCAGCTCACTTGCAAAATAAGGCAGTGATTTATTTTTAAAAAAGGAAACAGAACTATATCATTTTGCTTACAGTCAAGTTCCTACCTGTTTTATTTTTTTTCTAAAGAGCAAGTTAGAGTAGTCGTTGTTAGGGAAGAAGATGGCTTCCAACTACAGCAGGTACACTGTAGACTGCTTGAGGCAGTTGTGCCAGGACAGAGGAGTCCTGCACGAGGCGAGAGCCACCAGGCAGAACCTCGTGGATGCCCTGATGGCAGCAGATGCCCAGAGTGTCAAGTCACAGACTGTGACTGTAAAGGACCAAACCTTGGGCATGGAGGGGTCAGCCACCAGTGCAGTGTCCAGATCCAGTGAGGAGGGCAGCAGGGCCAGTGCAAGCGAAGGGCCACAGCAGCAAGGGAAGATCACCAGCATTGTGGAGCCAGAAGCAATCCGGCTGCAGATTGAGTTGTGCAGAATGGAGCTGGAGTTCCAGAGAGATGCTGGGCAAGAGAAACAAGCTGCAGAGGAGAAGAGGGAGCGAGAACAGCGAGAAGCTGACCATGAAGAACGTGAGCACCAGAGGCAACATGAACTGGAGAAGCTACAACTCCAACCACCAGCACCAGAGCAGGTAAGTGGTTTGGGTTTAACTGGAACTACAGGACTGGGTTACAAATTGAATTACCAATTGATATCTGAATTTAAAGAAAGGGAGGATATGGATGCCTTTTTAAATTCCTTTAAAAAAGTTTGTATTCAGGCTAAAATTCCTAGAGGGTCCTGGAGCTTCCAGCTATCCCCGCTACTTACCGGGAAAGCTCGGGATGCATTGGGTCAAGTGGACAATGAGGACATAATGATCACAGCAAACTTAAAGCTGCACTTTTAAAAAAGTTTGATTTAACTGCAGAAGCATACAGAGCTAAATTCCGTAAGCTCAGGAGAAGCCCTGATATGAGCTATGAGGAGCTAGCCATGAAACAACATCAGTGTTTAAAACGTTTGTGGGAAGGAATTGAAGCAAACTCTGTAGATAAAATTGAAAATGCTACCGACTCGGGAGGGAGCAGTCTTAGACCTGGTACTTTCAAATGGGGATGGAGAAAGAATCTCAGATTTAGAAGTGGGTAGCCATCTGGGAACAAGTGACCACCAAACAGTGTGGTTCACGATAAACACAGCCATACAATCAAGCCATACGAAAGCAAGAGTACTAGACTTTAGGAGGGCTGAATTTGGGAAAATGAGAGAGTGCCTCAGAAAAACACTAGCAAACAGGCAAGAAGGAGGGTGGAGGAACAATGGGAAGTGATCAAAACAGCCATCACAGAGGCAACAAGCCTTTTATGAAAAAAAAAATCAATAAAACACAACGAAGGAAAAACCTCTATGGTTCACAAAAGAGGTGGCAGGAAAGTTAAGGAGAAAAGGGCAGTATCTGGAAATATATGGAAACACAGAAGGAGCAGGACAGAGAACTTTATCAGTTAAAACAGAAAGAGGCTTGGAAGGTAGTCAGAATAGCAAAGGCCCAAACCGAAGAAAGAATAGCCAATTCTGTTAAGAAGGGGGATAAGACCTTTTATAGGTACATTAGGGAGCGAAGAAAGACCAAAGGAGGATACTGAAGCTTAATAAAGGAGAGGAATGTGGGTAGAGGGTGACAGTGAAAAGCAGGGTTACTGAATGAATATTTCTGCTCAGTATTCACAAAGGAAGAGGAGGGGAGTTACCAAACCAAACAAGAGAAACACTCTGAAGACAGGGTTGATACCAGTCCATTTACAGAAGAAAGGGTTCTGAATGAACTTATAAAATTGAAGGTGGACAAAGCAATGGGGCCTGATGGGATTCACCCAAGAATTCTAAAAGAACTAAGGGTAGAACTAGTGACATCAGCTGACTACTCTCTTTAACAAATCATGGGAGGAAGGTGGTACCCAAGGACTGGAGGAGGGCAGATGTAATTCCTCTTCACAAAGTGGGAGCAGGACAGAGGCAGGAAACTACAGACCAGTTAGTTTGACCTCAGTGGTAGGGAAAATGATGGAATCACTTGAAGGAAAGAATTGTTGAGTACCTTGAGGCCAGTGGGGCAGGACCCAAGGCAGCATGGATTCACGATGGGAAGGTCATGTCAGACAGATCTAATAGATTTCTTTGACTGGGTGACCAAAGTAGTAGATCAGGGAGGGGCTGTGGACATGGCCTACCTAGATTTTAGCAAGGCATTTGATACAGTCCCCCACAAAAGATTAATACACAAGATAGCCAGCCTTGGAATGGGTCCCAAGGTGGTAGCCTGGATAAAAAATTGGCTAGACAACAGGATGCAAAGGGTAGTAGTAAATGGAGTACACAGTGAAGAAAGGAGGGTTACTAGTGGGTTCGGTACTGGGACCGGTCCTTTTTAATGTCTTTATAAGTGACATTGCAGAGGAACTGGAAGGAAAAGTATGTCTCTTTGCAGATGACACAAAGATCTGCAACAGGGTTGATACACAGGATGGAGTAGAAAGGATGAGAAGGGACTTGGCAAGGTTGGAGGAATGGTCAAATGTATGGCAGCTCAGATTCAGTGCAAAGAAGTGCAAGATAATGCACCTGGAAACAAAACCCAGGGGAGCGTACACAATGGGGGTGAGATACTGACAACAGTAAAAATGGAAAGGGACCTGGGGGTAATTATATCAGGCGACTAAAGGTGGGAAAGCAATGTGAGAAGGCAGTAAGGAAGGCTGGAGGATACTGGGATGCATAGGAAGAGGCATCAATAGCAGAAAACAGGAAATTGTTATCCTCTGTACAGACAGTTGGTGAGACCCCATCTGGAGTACTGTGTACAGTTCTGGAGACCCCATCTCCGCAAAGACATAGACAGAGTGGAGGCTGTCCAGAGGAGGCAACAAATGGTGCAGGGTCTGCACCAGAAGACATACTAAGAAAGACTAAAGGAGCTTAATATGTATACTCTTGAGGAAAGAAGGAGAGAGGGACATGATAGAAACTTTCAAGTACCTCAAGGGAATTAACAAAGTCCAAGAGGGTAGCATCTTCCAGAAAAGAGATGTGCAAGAACAAGGGCACAATTTGAAGATAGAGGGGGGGCCTAGGGGTAATGTGAGGAAGTATTTTTCACTGAGAGGGTTGTGGATGCATGGAACAGCCTCCTGAGGAGGTCGTGGAGTCAAGAACAGTGGTGGACTTCAAGAATGCATGGGACAGGCATAAGGCAGTCCTAGGGGCGGGTAAGAGGAAGTAAGCTGTTGGTTAACTAGGATCTGCAGCTTATCTGTTAGGTAGGAAAATGGGCAGACTAGGTGGGCCAAGCGGTCCTTATCTGCCGTCAAATTCTATGTTTCTATGTTTTTATGTTTCTATTTTGTTAGAACAGTTTTTTTGGGCATGCCCAGCAGAGCTGAAAACCTGGCTGGAGAACCAAGATCCCAAAACAGTGCAAGAGGCTGCTGAACTCTCGGACCGCTATGCCAAGAGCAGACCTGCTCTGAAAGTGAATGGGGTGGGCGTGACAGTGCAGAAAGGGAAAAGCACGCCTTCAGGGCAACTAAAACCCTCACTGCCTCCACTGAAACCAGTGAGCCCCAGGTTTCAAAGAAAATATTTCTCTGACAAAAGAAACAAATGTTGGGTTGGTAAAGAAACTCGGCATATTGCCAGACAGTGTCCCAAAAGGTTGAGCAATATGCAACATGGGGCTAGGAAAGAAGTGAGTTGTTTATGTGTCCCTGGAAGCATGCCTGTGAACATGAGGGAACACATACACCCAGTCACGGTGAATGGTGTACAGACACAAGGGTTAAGGGACACGGGTATCCCTGATGTTGGTAAAAGGGGATCTGGTAGAGCATGGTCAGCTTATACCCAATAAATTTGTAACTGTACAAGACTTCACTGGTGAGGAGAAAACATTGCCACTCGCTAGTGTTCTCCTAGACAGGGGGTGAAACAGGGAACTGTGCAACAGGTGGCTGTAGCCAAAACTTTAGCAGTTGGTGTCATCCTTGGTAACAATCTCAACCAGGGGATGGTGTGTGCAGTTACCCATAGCCAAGCGGCAAGGGAAAATTGTAGTTCCCTGGACCCCACAGAAGCCATTGTGGAAACCACTGGGAGGCTGGTTCCCCAGCCTGTGTCTTCTGATATGGAAACTAATGAAAAGGGGGTAGAAATTTCTGCAGTAGCAGTAACCACACAGCTATGAAGGGTTACTCCGAAGAAGGAGGGGTGACCCATTGTCAGAGGGTTAGGGATGACAGTGATCCTGAATGCCCTGACGCTAGTACTAGGGACCCTAGTTTAGAGACTGAAGGGGACCTGTCCCATACCTTCGGAATGTGTAAGGAGTTTGCAGCTGCTCAGAAAAGTGACCCTAGTCTAGAGAAACTGAGGGCTTGGGCAGACTCTGACAGAGCACAGGGAGGTGACGGTAAACATAAAGTTTATTGGGAAAATGGACTGATGTATACTCAGGCTGTGAAGACAGAGATAGGGGTGATAGGCAGGCAGCTTGCCATTCTCCAGGGGTACTGTGAGCAGTTGCTCAAGACTGCACATGATATTCCCTTGTCTGGCCATCTGGGAATTGCATGCACTAAACAGCAGTTGGCCCAGAATTTCTATTGGCCCAACTTCACCCAGCAGGTGAAGGAGTGTTGCAGGTCTTGTCACCGGTGCCAAGAAATAGGGAAGGTGGGTAAGAAAACCCAAGTCGCCCTAATTCCATTGCCCATAGTAGAGGAGCCATTCCAGAAGGTTGGAATGGATATTGTGGGGCCTTTAAATACCCCCAGCTCCTCCGGGAAGAGGGTCATCCTGGCTGTGGTGGATTATGCCACCCGGTATCCAGAGGCAGTCACCCTATCCTCACTGAGGACAGACAAAGTGGCAGGTGCCTTACTTGGGATTTTGTCCCATGGTAGGTTTCCCCAGGAGGTTATCACCGATCGAGGGGGTTCCTTCATGTCGGACCTGATGAAATGTTTGTGGGAGAAGTGTGGAGTGGTGCAGTGGCGCATGAGACCTATCACCCACAAGCCAATGGGCTTGTGGAAAGATTTAACGGTACCCTGAAGTCAATGCTCCAAACGTTTGCTGAACAGCATGAGAGGGACTGGGAGAAATACCTTCCCCACCTGTTGTTTGCATACAGAGAGATGCCCCAAGAGTCGACAGGGTTTTCCCCCTTCAAGCTCTTATATGGACGCCGGGTACGTGGGCCCCTAGACTTGATCCGGGAGGACTGGGAAGGCAAACACACCACCCAGGGAACTCCCATAGTGGATTACGTCCTTAGGTTTAGGGAAAGGCTGAAGAAGCTTATGGGGACAGCCCAGAGTAACCTGGCAGCAGCCCAACAGAAACAAAAAGTGTGGTACGACCGCAGAGCCAGAGCTTGCTCGTACATGGTGTGTGAGGAAGTCATGGTCCTTATTCCGGTCCGGAAAGACAAGCTGCAGGCTGAGTGGGCAGGACCGTACAAAGTGGTTAGAAAGGTAAATGATGTGAACTATATCATAGAGTTACCTGACAGAAGACATACAGAAAGAATGTACCATGTCAACATGATGAAGCCATATGCTAACAGGGCTGGCATGGTGTTTGCAGTATGTAGTCCTGGGGAGGGGACGGACGAAGGAGACCCCCTTCTGGACTTGCTGGAAGAAAGCAAGCGGGAGTCCTCTGTGGAGGCAGTTAAATTGTCACCCCAGCTGGCCCCAGGCGAGATCCAGGAAGTAAGGGATGTTTTAGCAGACTTTGCCCCACTGTTTAGTGCCAAGCCTGGACTAACCCCTTCAGCGACGCGTGATGTGGAGACAGGGACACAGACGCCCATACGGCGGACAGCATATCTGGTGTCAGAGGCTGTCCAAAAGGACATTAGGAGGGAGGTGGAAGAAATGCTGGATTTAGGGGTAATCCAGAGATCCCACAGCCCCGGGCCTCACTTGTAGTCCTTGTGCCCAAGCCAGATGGCTCTACTCATTTCTGTGTGGACTATCATGGATTGAATTCAGTCACGAAGTCAGACGCCCATCCGATGCCCCAGACGGATGAACTCCTGGACAGGTTGGGAGAGGCGACATATCTTACGATTATTGACCTGACAAAGGGGTATTGGCAGGTAGCGTTAACTGACAGAGCTAGAGAGAGGTCAGCCTTCATCACTCCGATAAGCTTATTTGAATTTAAAGTAATGCCTTTCGGAATGAAGAATGCCCCGGCCACTTTCCAAAGGTTGGTGAACCAGGTGTTAAATGGTGCTGAGGAGTATGTCATGGCGTACCTGGATGACATTGCCATCTTTAGTGCCAACTGGGAGGAACACTTGTCCCACCTAAGGGAAGTGCTGGGCAGGATACAGAGTGCCGGGCTCACTGTCAAAGCTGAGAAATGCCAGATGGCCATGGCTGAAGTGGCATACCACAGGCATGTTGTAGGCCGGAGACAGCTCCGTCCTAACCAAGTAAAAATAGAGGTGATTAAAGTGTGGCCCAGACCGGAAACACAGAAGCAGGTCAGGAGTTTTCTAGAGACAGCAGGGTACTATAGGAAATTTGTACCCAGTTACAATGCCCTGGCTGCTCCCCTATCTGACCAGGTAAAGAAAAAGATGCCTAAGAAAATGACCTGGGAACCAGCCTGTGAAAAAGCCTTTATCAGACTGAAGGAGGCACTGTGCAGTGCTCCTGTATTGACAAGTCCTGACTATAGCAGACCCTTTATAGTCCAGACTGATTACTCAGACGTGGGTATTGGGGCAGTACTGAGTCAGACCTCCAACCAAGGAACAGATCACCCTGTAGTGTACCTGAGTAAAAAGTTACTTCCCAGGGAGCAGGCTTACTCTACTGTGGAAAAAGAGTGTCTTGCCATAATGTGGGCCCTAAAGAAGTTAGAGCCATACTTATATGGGCAGCATTTCGAGGTACAGACTGACCACAACCCCCGGTTTGGCTGACACAAAGTGAAAAACTAATGGTAGACGATTAAGAAGGAGTCTTGCCTTGCAAGGGTATGACATGATGATCTTACATAGGGCTGGAGCAACCAGTCAGAACGCAGATAGCTTATCGCGTCTGTATGAGGAGTGAACTGACTTGGGAAGCTCATCCCATGCAGGGGATAGAGCCCCGTAATTCAGTCTAGGTGGGGAGGATTGTGATGCTTGGCCAGCTGGTTATGATTGTTCTTTGATATTGGTAATATAAAATAGTATGTGATTGTCTCACAAAAGACAGCCTGTGGTATGGGTGCCTCCCCCATGTTTCAGCTACAGGAACTGACCAGGAGATCTCTGTAATGTAATTAACTTCCTTGACAAATTGCATTTTATGGCCTTTTTATGACCTGTTGCTGCCTCGGAAGTTAGGAAGTTAAATATGCATTTATTACAGGACAGGACATACCTTAGCTAATTCCTGTTGGCTTTATTCGCAACTAAGTGACATATGGCAGAGTTGTAAAAACCTTTGATGTTCCTTGGGAAAATAAGAAGCCAGCCACCAGTTTAAAGGAGAGGCTTGATTAAAGACTGTCATAATTTGGGAAATTAGTTTTTACTGAAGTCACATTATTTAAAATATCTCCTGACAGGAAATCATGTTTGTATTTTTTTTTTTTTTGGTTCTTAAAGGAGGAGCTAGATGACTCATAGAAAGGGTGTGGAGACACAGAGTTTTAAACTGAATACTGTGTCTGAACTGTGTTTGATATATTCCATCTTGGGACTGTAGAGACACACAGCTCTGATAAGTACTTAAAGAGATAATACATTTGATAGAAAAAGTCTAAATGTATTGTGGTAGGAGTTTTGTTTTGTACCTTTCCTTGTTTTCTTTTAAGTGATTGTATGCTCTTTGATATAGTGTTCTGTTTACATTTTTCTTATTTTTATCATCTTGTAGTAAAGAATCTTTATTTGAAAAAGACTGCCTGGGTGTTTCCAAGTTCTTTCTGCATGTGACGTATAGAGGGTTAAGACTGACAAAAAATGTTCAAAAGCTTGATGGTGTTATTAAACTGAAAAAAGATAAGAATATACCTAAGGTCTTTCATAGAGTTTTAAGGGTTCATTTTGGATACCTGGTTAGGTGCCCTTAGGCGACAGATATATTGCATCCCCCGAAGAGAATATTATCTGAGCTTGTACATTTGGGTACGCTAGCATAAGGTTCACAGTTTGAATCCCCCCAGAACTTCAGACCAAAGGTGATTCGGTCCCAAAAGCAGACAGGAGGGTTATCCTGTCTGTTACCTGTTCACATTACTGCACTCAGAGGTTGGCACTGTGGGAGCAGAGGGCCTGTCCTGCCGAGTGCGTTTCTGACAGCTATTACTTCTGCTCAAATAATTTCAGAGCTACAGGTGCTCATGTGTGAGCTGCCTTATTTGTTTTTCCACAAAGACAGGGTGTCTTTGCGTACTAACCCTTAGTTTCTCCCTAAGGTGGTGTCTGAGTTCACTTTAAACCAATCCATCCACCATCCCATTTGTTACCCAGAGCATACCAATCCAGGAGAAGCATTGCTCCATACTTGAGATGTGCATAGAATTCTGCGTTACTATATCCATTGTATGAAGGACTCTAGGAAGTCCAAACAGTTGTTTATTTCTTTGACCCTTGGGAAACAGGGCATCCCTGTTTCTAAACAGTGTTTGTCCAAATAGGTGGCCAACTGTATTACTTATTGCTACAGGAAGTATGGTAAGGATCTTCCTGGCGTTGTTCATGGCCATTCCACCAGAGGCATGGTCACGTTTACTGTCTTTTTCAGGAATGTGTCAGCTGCAGAGATCTGTGATGCTGCCACTTGGAGTACTGTCCACACCTTCAGCAAACACTACAGTCTGGACATTGCCTGTAGGCATAGGGCCAATTTCGGCCTAGCTGTTCTACAGGGCCTACTTTCTTAGGCTTGTGGTTTCCTACCACCCAGACTACATTTCTTCATGTCAGAAACTGCTTGAGACTCGTTCTGTAGGTGTGACCTGCTGCAAGAGATTCCCCTGAAGTCAGATAGTACAGTTACATAAGAACTTACTGTAACAGTTGATCTGCGAGGGATCTCTTTTAGCAGGCCATGCTGTCCTTCCCTCCTTCCCTCTGAGCCCGTGGGACTCTCTTGTGTCTGCTTCTCCTCTCTATCCCTTTTTTTGTCGGGAACCTTTGGTCTCTCCTCAGTTCCTCTGCAGGACTCTTCTGCTTATGGTCGCCGGTGGGAGAACTGAAGAGGGCACAGGGGCTGCCCACTCTGACAGCATATAATGACGTCGGCACCTGATGTCGGGGTTGGTAGCCACCTGGTAGACTACTAGCTGGAAAAGTTTCCATGTGTTCCTAGTGCCTGGCGGCTGTAGTTCATAGGTGTGGCCTGCTGAAAGAGATCCCCTTACAGATCTACTGTTACAATAAGTTCTTACATAACTGTACATCTCACTTTGAGGGGGCTCTTGCAGTAGGCAGCATCATTAGGACTGAAGCCAGCAGGTGCCAGGACATCACGGAAAACTTCTAGCTAGCAGTCATTAGCGGGGGACCACCTCTGACACCGCCCTTCCCAGACGTCATCTTATAAAAGGGGCGGTCCCCCTGCTCCATCTCAGTTCTTTTCCCACCATCGATCCACGCAAGTTGGACCTTCACTGATGCATTTTGCTATACACGACTGCCATTTTCTATGCATTACATGCGCTTTATTATTTTCCGATTTTTCTCCAAAAGTTACAGTTTTTTGTGCATGTCGTCTTCTCCCTCCTCTTTTGTGGAGCGACAGTGAATGAAGCGTGCTTGTGGGAAGCAGCTTCCCCAGAAGGACGGCAACTCATCGTGTCTGCTTTGCCTAGGCCCAGAACACAACACCGAAGCCTGCTAGCACTGCCAGGATTTTAACCAGCACACCCAGCTCTGCCACCAGAAGACCCTAGAAGCTTTCCTGCTGCAGCAAAGACTATCAGCGATGGAGAAAGAGATCCACAAAAGTACCTCTTCTTCCCTGGCCTCCAGAGCATCCACTTCGTCATCCTCTAAAGGGAAGAAGTCTTCTGGAAAGCACAAACACCAGGGGAAGCATAGGGAAAAAACCCGGTCAGCTTCCCATTCCAGGTCCCCGTGTAAGTCGGCGACCGAGTCTGGGTCTTCCTCCCGCGGGAGGTCAGCCCCTACTACCCCGGTAGCCCTCACCCCTTCTGTGCTGCTGCTGGTAAAACCTCCCACAAGTCCTGCCCTTATCACCATCATGGGTTTAGGTTCCTCAGTGCTTGGGACTTCGTCTTCAGCCTCTCAGTCCCTGAAGCTCAGGCCCTTACATCAGCCGGATCCTCAGCGAGGTGGCTCGCCGGGGTCCTCTACAGGCGGTGGGTCTTTACCTGTCACCCTCCTGATCTGGGCGTCAACTAATTTGACCCTGACTTCAGGGGCTGATGCCACTAAGCAGTGCCAGAGGCATGCGCTTACCTCCCCCATGAGAGTGATGCCTCTGCCCCGCTTGGGAGCGAGCTTTCTGGCACAGGCTTCTCCGTCTCGGCTGACGCCGGCTGTGTCACCAGACCGGCATCGGCCCACATCTGTTTAGTCGATGCTGGCCACCCTGATGTCAACTCCAGCGACGCCTTGGCAGTCACCTCCTAATCCTCTGCCATCACCGACTGACCCTCTCGTCACTCGGTCAACACCCTGGGGTCCAATGTCCGATCCTACTACCCCGGTTAGACCGGTGCCGGATGATTCTCAGCCTCAGAGACCGACACCTGATAACCCAATGCCAGTAGATCTGACACCTGGGCTACCACAGCCTAAGGAACTGATGCTGGGGCCCTCCAGTCCTACCCCACTGACGCCGGCTCCCCCAGCCATGCCTCAGAATCCTCCCACCAACCTTAATGCCCCGTTTCCCACCTGGTGGGCATACTTTAAGAACAAGAAGTCCCCGAAGAAGCCTCTGACTTCTAGGGATCCAACTCCAAATCCAGGTCAGGTTCCTCCTAGGAAGGCCCATGCCACCTCCTGGACAACCGACACTACAGCCTGAAGGGGCCGGCACTGGCCATCTTAGGACTCACCGATGAAGGCATCATCGCCGGCCTTCTCCTTCCCCGGACTCAGGCAAGTCGGAGGAATATTCTTCCTCATCCTCCTCAGAGGAGTCTGAAGATGATGACTTACACTCTGAACTAGAGATACCCCTCAGTCTCCTCCAGATGACCCTACTTTCATGGAGGTGATGAGTCACATAAAATGCATTTCGGGTTGGGATACGGAGGAGGTGGACCCTGAGAGACGTTGGTTGGCTGCCTGCCTTCGTAAAAAGGAGTCACTGCCCTTGGTTGTTCCTCCCCTTATTGAATTCTTCAAGGACGTCAACAGAGCTGCTTGGAAGCATCCTTTCTCTTCTTTGGCGACCTCAAAGAAGGTAGATTGCCTATGTAATGCTCCAAGAGAGGAGCCTTTTTATGGGGAGCACCCAGAAGCTGACTTGGTAGTCATTAACACTGCTCATGACTGCTCTCAGCACCCTAGGCACCTGAGTACCCAGCCTTCCAACAAAGACTCCAGACAAATAGACCACTTTGGCAAGAAGTTCTATGCATCTGCCACTTGCACCATCTGTTCACTGAACTTCCTGACCCATGTGGTCCAGTACCAGAACACCCTGTGGGAGAAGGCCTAAGAGGTGGCTCAAGCTCAGCTGAATACTCCAAGCAAATCTGACCTGTTGCACCTTCTGAAATCAGGCTCAGATGTTTGGACCCATGTTCTCTGAGCCTCCTATGACTTGGCAGATGCTGCAAGTAGAGCTGCGGCTATGGGAGTTTGCCTCCAACACTACTCCTGGCTTAGAGTTTCTGGGTTTGCCACGGACGTGCAGTCCAGGATCTTGGATGCCCCTTTTAGAGGTTCTGCTCTTTTTGGCGAGGATTCGCAGAATATTATTACTTGCCTTCAAGAGCCAGGCAAGGCTCTGCGCTTGGTTCAAACCTTATACCAGTCTCAGCCTAAATCCTCCCAGAAATGGCCCTTTCATCGCCCTGCCAAGCAGCAACCCAGGGGCCAACAACCCAGGGATGCCTTTAAACAAATAGCCTCTACTCAGGCCACTGGAGATTCAGCCCCCAGAGCTCCCAGAACCTCCCAGGCTGCCTTGCCTGCCCAAGGGTCATCAGCATGACTCCTTACCCGACCCCCCTCCCCTGGCTGAAGCCCTGGGGAGGCGGTGGGGAGTTGTTTCTTGCTCTACTGAGATGGTTGGCACAAGATAACCACAAACCAGTGGATGCTTCAACTAGTGGAAAAGGGGCACACTCAAGAGTTCACGGAGATGCCCCCGGACAACCCCTCACTGCCCTTTCACTACCCTTGGGCCCACCTTGATCTTACCCAAGATGAGATTCGAGTGCTCCTGCAAAAGCAGGCCATAGAACCCATCCCACTGGCACAACGGGGGAAGGGATTCTACTATCATTTCTTCCTGGTCCCGAAGAGAACAGGAGACTTGCGTCCCATCTTAGACCTCAGCAATCTGAAGTAGTACATAGAATACAAAAAATTCAGGATGGTCACTCTACTTGGCGTCCTCCTCCCCCTGCTTCATCAAGGGGATTGGATTTGTTCTTTGGACATGCTGAATGCTCATCTTCACATCTTGGTGTTCCCACTTCACAGGAGGTTCCTTCGCTTCCGCATCCAAGGAGACCATTACCAGTTTCAGGCTGTGCCATTCAGTCTGTCCTCGGCCCCATGAGTCTTTACAAAGTGCCTCAAAGTAGTAGCTGCTGCCTTAAGGAGGAATGGCCATTACGTCTTCCCTTACCTGGATGATTGGCTTCTGACAGCTCCCACAAGAGAGCAGTTACTCAGAACCATTGAAGCCACTTTTTTCTTGTTCTGGGATCTGGGGATCTCCCTCAGTCTCCCCAAATCCTCCTGTTGGCCGGGCCAGAGGCTTCAGTACATTGGGGCAATCTTGGACACCACCCAAGGCAAAGCTTTTCTGCCGCCAGATAGGGCAGAACGCCTTCAGGCACAGGTTCGACTGGTCTCGTTGTCTCACCAGGTCCCGGCCAGATCGCTTTTCAGGCTGCTGGGACACATGGCAGTGGCCTCTGCAACAGTCCTCATGGCTCGCCTGCATATTAGGGCTGCCCAGTGGAACCTTCAGGTCCACTGGGATCAGTGCACGGACAGTTTGGAACAGCCAGTGTCAGTTTCCAACTCTGTGCAGCAGAGTCTAGAGTGGTGGTTGAACCTCTCCAACCTCTCCAAGTGGGTCCACTTTTGTACAGCATCGCCTTGTCAGATCCTGACTACGGACACATTAGGTAAGGGCTGGGGTGCCCATCTGGCAGACCGTCAGACGCAAGGGACCTGGTCCCCACAGGAACAGCATTTCAATATCAGTGTTTGGAGATGTGGGTGATACTTTACTTCCTGCAAGCATTCTAGACAAATCTGCTCCCAGGCCCTCTTTTGATCCAGATGGACAATATGTCAGTGGTCTTTTACATAAATAAGCAGAGGGGAACTCACTCTAACCCCCTCTGCAGGAAAGCCATGAGAGTCTGGTATTGGGTCATAGAGCAGTACCTGGACCTGACTGCTGTGCATGTTCCAGGGGTTCAGAATACCTTGGCTGACAGCTTAAGCTGGTCCTGGTTCAAGGCACACGAATGGGAAATCCTTCCCTCCATGGTTGAAGACCTCTTTGACAGATGGGGCCATCCAGAGCTGGATCTCTTTTCGTCCCCATCCAACGCAAATCTGCCCAGTTTCTGCTTGCTAGATCCAAGGCCTGGTGTTTTCTGGCAAGATGCGTTGTCCCTCTCCTAAACAGGGTGGTTTCTGTACGCCTTCCCTTTCTTTCCACTATTGCAAAGTTCTTATCAGATTGCAGTCAAAAGGAGCAGAGATGATCCTGATAGCCCCTTACTTGACCGTGGTAGATATGGTTTCCACTCCTTCAGCAACTAGCAGTGGAACCTCCAGTCCCTCTGCCCCTGTGCTCAGACTTGCTCTTCCAGGAGCAGGGCACTCTGGTCCACCCAGATCTCAAGTCTTTGCATCTTCATGCATGGCTCCTGCAGACTTAGCAGTTGCCCGATTTGGGATTTCCTCACGGGTGGCAGATGTCCTAGTGGCAGCCAAGAAACCCTCCACTAGAGCCACTTATGCTATGAAGTGGAAGCGGTTCTGTATCTGGGCCACTGCTTGTCACCTGGATCCCTTCACATGTGCGGTGAATGTAGTTCTAGAGTAGCTCCTTTCCCTGTTAGACTCAGGTCTTGGTTACTCTTCGATTAAGGTGCACTTATCCGCCATCTCTGCGTACCATGCACCTATGGAAGGCAAGGCTCTTGCCCAGCTGGATCTTTCCCCACACCTTTTTCTTTTCTTTTTTTTTCTTTTTTTTTTATACAGATGTTTATCCTTCTTGAAACCTGGCAGGGGCTTTGGTCCTCCGAGGGAGGAAGTCTCTCTCCGGTCCCGCCACACTGCATTTTGCCGACCCCGGTACTTTCCCCCATGGCTTGCTGCCTGTGGCAGTGCCAGGAAGGTGACGCCCCCTCCCCGAAGACCCAATCCAGAAGCCAGGGTTGGTCCTGAGTGTGGCAGACCATCATGGAGCCCTGCCAGACTCTTTTTCCTCCTGCTTTCTCCCGTCCCCTTCCCTACTAATGTAATTAAGTCAGAGCACGCCTCCTGACCCATATTACCTTCCAGTCACCACCAGAGGGCACTCAATGAGTGGGACAACGTGGAACCCTCCCCATGAGAGAGGAGAGCAGTCCTCTGAATGCTCGATCCTCTCTCCCCCTGCCGACCCTCAGCGCCCTGGCCTTGTTTCTGAACCCGGGTCGCCAGCATGGCACGAGGTGCAGCGACCAATGCCTCAACTTCCAGCACCACTGGGCCGGCCTTCCCCGCACCTTCTTGTGGGGCATACTGCATCTGAAGCCTCCCATCAGGGACCCTGTCCCTCCATGGGACCTTTTGTTTATTTTAGAGATGCTTACTCTGCCTCCCGTTAAGCCTGCCACAAGCTGCAAGCTCTGCTTTCCATCATAGAAAGCATTGTTTTTAGTTCCTATTACTTCTGCTTGAAGGATTTCCGAGCTTCAGGCTCTGATAGATAAAGAGCCTTATTTGGTTTTCCACAAGGACAGGGTGTCTTTGTGGACTAATCCTAAGTTTTGGCCCAAGGTAGTGTCAGAGTTTACACTCAATCAAGACATCCACCTACCTGTCTATTTCCAAGAGTACTCTAATCAAGGGGAGGTCTTACTTCATACTCTGGATGTCCACCAGGTTCTTCACTACTACTTGGATTGCACCCAGTTCACTAGAAAGTCTGATCAATTGTTTGTTTCCTTCGCCCCTAATAGAGCTGGGGCTCCTATTTCTAAGCAATGTTTGTCAAAATGGTTAGCCAATTGCATTGTTTATTGTTACAAAATGTATGACAAGCCATTACCTGGCTCAGTTAAAGGCCATTCTACCAGGGGAGTTGCTGCTTCCTTTGCATCTCTCAGGAACGTGTCTGCTGCTGGTATCTGTGCAGCTACCACTTGTAGTTCTGTCCATACTTTCATTCACCATTACAGTCTGAACATTACCTCTAGGTGTAGGGCAGGTTTTGATCTTGCATTTCTGCATGGCCTCCTCTCTTGAGAGTATTCTTTATCTACTCTCTGCCTCCTCCCAGCTGACCGAGGTCAGTCCTTTCACTGCTTGGGACTCGGTCCTATTGGTGTTGCCTGCTGCAAGAGCCCCCTTGAAGTGAAGTAGTACAGTTATATCAGAACTTAATCATAACAGTAGATCTTCGAGGGGAGTTCTTGCAGCAGGTGCTACTTTCCCTCCCTCCATTCCCCTGGTGGTTGCTTCTCGATCTCCGATACCTCGTTTTCCTCAGAGTAGAGGAATCTCATCGTTTCTCCAATTTCTTTATGTGCCAGGGTCTCCGTTGGGAGAACTGAGGTGGAGCTGAGAGACCATCCCTTTTATAGGCGGACGTGGAGCGGGCCAATGTCAGGGGGTGGTCCACCGCTAATGACTGCTAGCTAGAAGTTTTTTGTGGGGTCCTGGTGCCTGCCAGGTTCAGTCCTAATGGTGTTGCCTACTGCAAGAGCTCTTCTCGAAGATCTACTGTTACGGTAAGTTCTTACGTAACTGTACTTTTCTTGCCTAAGGTGGTGTCTGAGTTTACCCTGAATGAAACCATCCAGCTGCCTGTCTAGTTTCTGGAGCATGCCAATTAGAGGCAGTATAGCACAGTGGTTTAAAGCTCTGAGCTGCAAATCTGGTGACATCCAGCGGACCAGACCTGGGTTTGAATCCCACAGCTTCCACTTACATAGTGTGTGACCCTGAGCAAGTCACTTAACTTCCCTGTGCTCCCAGGTCATGCCTGTAAAAAGCTTTCAGCTTAGTGTGCTAATCCTGGTTAAGCAACTAAAAAAAAAATAATCCAGGGGAAGCATTGCTCCATACTTTAGGTGTACTTAGAATTCTTAGATATTATGTTCAATGCATGAGGGACTTCAGGAAGTCCTTGCAGCTTTTTGTTTCCTGCGCCCCTTTGAAAAAGGGCATTCTGGTTTCTAAGCAGTGCCTGTCCAAATGGTTGGCCAGCTACATTATTTTCTGCTACAGGAAGTGCGGTAAGGAACTTCTGGGAGCTGTCAAGGGCCATTCTACAAGAGGCGTGGCCACTTCTGTTGCTTGTTTAAGGGGGGGTGTCTGCAGCTGAAATTTGTGTAGCGGCTACCTGGAGTACTGTCCATCCGTGCACTAGACACTACAGTCTAGACATCACTTCCAGGAGGTGGGCAAACTTTGGCCTCACTGTATTACAGGGCCTCCTTTCTTAGGTCCCTGCTTTCCATCCTCCCTTCCTGATATCTGCTGCATCACTGCTTGGGACTCTTTCCTAGTGTGTGACCTGCTGCAAGAGATATCCTCAAAGAAGTTAGAACAGTTACGTAAGAACTATGTAACCTCTAGGTGGCACTATCCCAAGGGCTACTACCCCTGCCTGCTTGACTGGTAGCAGGTTAAGGGGCCTGGATAATAAAACAGGTGTCTCCACCCAGAGGCCAGGGTTGTTAGAGTTCAAATTAACCTGGGCACAGCCCTCCGGGACACTGTAAACCCCCTCTTTCCCTTCTAGTGGCCTGAACAATATTCAATAATTACTTTCACAATGACTCTTATTCACCAGGCAATTACCCACACTGTTTACACTTACCACCAGGGCTGGTTCCTCTAGCATGACCCTGGGGACCCATGTTAAACAAGGTTAAACACAGCAAATAACAACAGTACAATACTCTTGGCACAAACTGGAACCACAGTCAGGTTAAAAGCAAACAAAGTTAAATCTGGTTTATTTAGGGGACTTGAACAAGGGAGGGGCATGATCAGGTTGATTTGCTTAAAAGCTATATTAATCAGACAGTTATGCATGCAGTTCAGAGTCTCTACACAGTCACACACTCTGGGCACCCAGGTAGGAAATTGGTGGGCTAGCCAGGAACGTTGCAGCTCGTTGGGGCCCTGTGATGGAAGAAAGCAACATGAACAGCACACACTATTTGTAATCCAGAGCCAGAGGGCTCAGTTCATGAAAGAAAAAGGCAACGAGACAATCAGATGACAGCACTTTTAAGATTTAGCTGTTGTTGCAGGGGTCTACCCTGATGTTTACTCATGATACCCAATATTGGACACAAGCAGGACGAAATCGAGACTGCAGGCTGTTGAGCTGGAATGCCCGGAGAAGCAGGGCCTACACGAATCACCAAGGCAACATTCCTGTTCAAGGCGTTGAGCAGGGGTCTGATCCCCAGGCTGGTCTCTTGTCAATGACTTTCTCTGCGTAGCAGGTATTCTGGCAGGGCCAGTGTAGCAGGGCCCAGGCAAATGGAAATGGATACAGATTCAGTCCATGGAGCTGGATACAGCCTCCAGCAAGCAAAACACAGTTCAGACATGAAGGGAACCAAATCACAACCCACGATAAGCACACGGCACATTCACATGTAAGGAAATTCCACTGTACTAAGCAAATGGCTCTCCGGTCACAATTACAGAGTCTCTGTATGATCCAGGAGTTCAGAGATAGCTGGAGGTCCTGACAGGTCGATCGCATTCAGCAAATCTTTGGTCTTCTTCAGGTTAAAGCCTGGTCACAATTCAGTGGCTTAATTCGCTCTCCAAATTTGATTCAGTCCGAAAAAAGCACAAGTTCTCTCTCAGGAACAGCAGGCAGGCATGTAGGCCAAACTCAGGCCTTTCTACAGTTCTCCCGTGTGAATCCACTATGGATTGCTGCTCAAACTATCTTGAGCTGTTACTTCTTCACTTTCCAGCTCAAATCTAACTGAAACTGCAAGCAGTGTGGGACTTTCCCCAAGATCCAAAAGGTTTGGTTGGCAGATCTGTCTGTCAGTCACAGCAAGGGTTCCCCCTCCAGGTTATTTTAGGTGTCAAAAGCCCCAAACTACAATTCCTACAAGTTTTGGCCCCACCAAGCCCCTGTAGGCAGGCTCCATTTTAGAGTCCCAAATGTACTGATTGGCCCATTCTGCAGTCCAGGACCAAGATGATGGCAACAAATAGAACTGTCCATGCTGCAAAGAAGCCAGGTTAGAACAAACTGCAATATTATTACTACTCTAACAAATGATCAGCAGACAAGTACATCTTCTAACAGAGCTCCCTCTCAGATTAATTAGAGCTGCAATCCAGACAGTTCTTTTAGAGACAGTACACAGAGGCTGCACAGGCACTCTCTGGCAATACATTTAAACTGCTAAAACGCAGGACACCAACCTGGCAGTGAGCATTTAAGCAAGCTCAAGGAAGACTTTTTGTGAACTCCCATTTGTAGAGTGGTTTCACCTATCATAGCAGTAGATCTTTGAGAAAATCTCTTTCAGGAGGTCACACCTATTTGCCCTCCTTCCTCCTGCATTCTTAATCTCCCCTCCTGTTCTCCTCTCTCCAGGATGGTCCACGTTCTGTACCCTAGATCTTCTCTGATGGTTTCTCTGGCACTCCTTGGTTCCCTTGGCAACTCAATCTCATGGGCTAGTCTCCAGTAGGGAACTAAGGAGTGCCTCGGGCCGCCCACAGCTATACAGGGGAACACTGACGTGGTGACATCATCTTGGGCAGCCCCAGGTAGACTGCTGGAAAAAAAGCTTCCATGTGATCCTGGTGCCTGACGGTGGAGGTTCCTAGTGTGTGACCTGCTGCAAGAGATTTTCTTGAAGATCTACTGTTACGGTAAGTTCTTACGTAACTGATCTTTATGATTTTTATCCCTTGAAGCCAGATACTGTTCGTCTTCCTGCCTAGATATTGACAGCAAAGATTTAGCAGTGTTAAGCTGCTGCTCATCAGAATCGCATTTTGTGATTAAACCTCAGATTTAATGATTTTTTCACTGGGCAGAAATTGCCAAAAAATGAAACTATTCCCAGTATTCTGTACTGCAAGAGCCTCTACCTTTAAGAGGAGAGATGGTCGGCACCGCAGTTCTCTAGAGATTTTTTTTTTCTTCTCTCTCCCCCCCCCCCCACCAGGTGACTGACATCCAGAAAATCCCAGAGAGACCACACCACACCACGAATACTAAGGGCTGCATTAGATGATTGTTACATCTGCGCCCACTTACCTTGTGGACTGCTTGACAGTATTGGAGCTACATGCAGAATGCTTCAGTCGCCATGTCACAGCAGCTCACACCAGCCATAGAGGTCCTGTAGGCACATCACGGCCCACTTTAGACACATGTCCTGAATTTCTGTTCCCAGTAGCATACTGCTACAGTAAGTAGCAGCATAACGTTGTGGTGACTGAACAAGTGGGTACTCATGAGAGGAGATGATCCTCTTGTGTGGCAGTTTGTACAAGCAGACAGCAAATATGCATAGCAGTCTGCGTGATGTGGTGCTGTGGGCAAGGTGGGGGGTGGAATCAGCTGTGCATGTTCATTCGAAAACCTGGGTCAGGATCAGCAGATTCTAATCCGACTCAACCCTAATACTGTGATTGGCATCAAAATGCCTAAAACAATTATTTTTAAATACATCAATGTATGTCTGGTACTCGGGAGGGAAGGATGTTGTAACTAGCCTAGCAGCGCAGGTCAGCCTCGGTCCTAACTCTTGGGGGGGGGGGCTTGACTGGCAGTCTGTCTGTCTGGCAAACTTAATGGCAGGCCCTAGCTGTCAGCATGAATAAAAAACTAAGGCAAAAACAAGCTTTAGTTTCCCCCCAATCCTGCCTGCCAGCCAGCATGCAGTTAAGTTGAGAGCTCACTAACCCTGAGTCACCTGGGCATGGCTGCTGCTGAGGAGGACCTCTGGCACATGGGGTGGGGTGGGAGGACGGATGTTTGTATACTAACTGTGTTTGAAGACTTTATTGCAGGCAGCAATCATGAAATAACATAAGCTAGCCAGGGGAAAGCTTTAGTTTTTGAACTACTATGTCTGATACTACAGCTTGCAGTGCACGTTTGGCTACAAATCATTGGATTTGGCTGCAACATTTTGTTACCAATTAGCCAGACAACTACCAGTTTAGAATTTCCAGCTTAAACCCTGGTTTAGGCCTATGCCATGCAGCCATGGTGGCATTGTCTAGTGTTGAAGAAGTGGGAGGGAACAGCAGAAGAGGATGATGGGCTCTTCATAGCAATCACACAGATTCTTTTCAGATGTATATTCTTCCTCCATGGTGAACTGCAAAGTCTCCTGGACTGGTCTTATTAAAGTTTGAAAGGAAAGTCCTCTGTAGGAGACTTGGGAGTGTAATGAACAATGTCTGCACTGTGGGACACAGTGGACTCTTAAGAGTGTCTAACTGGAAACTCTTCATCCTTCCATCTCTCTCCAAAAGTCCTCCACCATCAGGTTGGGATTATACTCTTTCTCTTTAGGGGGAGAAAGAGGGGGTGCCTGACCAGAAGCAGGGGCCCTTCCGGGGGCTGGAGGCTGAACGATGTCATGGGCTGCATGTCACAGGCAGGCCTGGTATCAGCACCGTACAGAGCAATGATGTTAACTGAGGCAACAATCTTGATATTAACTCAGGGAACTGGGACCACATGGCGATACTGCCCAGTCTTATGCTAATGGACAAGCTATAGTGGTCAGTACTGCAGTTTCAGTGATTATAAGTTCTGCATTGTCATAGAACTCATCCACTGCTGCAAAACTGTCAGCTGTATCATGTGTCCTTTCTGCCCTGGGTTCTGGCCATTTAGAGGCAGAACTAAGAGTCTGCACCAGATGCTTGGCATTCATCTGGTCTTCCCACCTTGGTTGTGGGAACAGTAGCTGGAATCATGATAAATGGCAGTGCGATTCCATAGATGAAGACCATGGTCTAGAGCCTGACTGTCCAGCAGTGTCCTCAGTTCTTCTGGGGCATGATGTCATAAGTCAGTTGATGGCATAGACTTCGACATCAATGATTTCTTTGGCAGCAAAGTCGTCAGAGGTGGACGTCCTTTACCTGTGACTGCACTTTCTCCACAGTCTTCTGGAGAAAGGACTCTAGTGACTTTCACTTGCATCTCTGTATAGTCTGGTTGAGTACCTTGCAAATTGAACAACTCTGAATGTAGTGGCCAGTGTGGAGGCAGTTTACATAGCAGTCCGGCCATTGCGGGAACTCTTATTATCACAACAGTTGCAAAGAAGTAATGCCTTGTTTAGTGACAGTGGATTCTAAAGCATATAATGTATGTTAATACCACCACTGAGACCACTCTTTTTTTTTTTATTTAGCTGTTTGACCCCTGTCGCCACCTCCCACCTACTTGGAGATGGGGATACATAGTGTTTTTAACCCTGTTTTCTGCCTCGATGCCCCAGCACATGGCCATGTATGCGCATGGAGGTGCACACGCACCCCATGGCAGCAGTTCAGCCCCTTCTGCCCCTCTCCTGGTGATCCTCGAGGTCCCCATAGCCCGAGCTGCCATCTGTCCTCCACTGGGTGGCAGCCAAGGGCCGGGTAACTTCCACATCCCTCCCTGGGAGAGGAGAGCTGCCTTGTGGTGGCTCCATCCTGCTCCTCACCCTCCCCCCCGTCGACCTCCAAAACCCTGTCTCATACCTGAACTCAGGTCACCGGCGTGGCATGAGGTGTGGCATCCAGCGCCTCAACCCTCAGCGCCACCGGGTTGGTCGCTGAGACCACTCTTACGGTTGTAAGAGTAGTCTCATGCATATTCTATGGGTATGAGAACTGTGAACCAAAAGTGAGTGGTTCTGATTCCCTAAGAATGTAAGTAAGACCACTTTTACAACTGTTAGATTGGTCTGCATGGCAATATTATTATATTAGTGATTGAGATGGATCAATAGCATATTCATTTTTTTAAAAACATCCCGGAACATGACCGTTTCCAGGACATCTACGCATGAGACTTTCTTCACAGAATAAGAGTGTCTCACATGTGGAGGAAAGGAGTACTCCAATTGGTCAGAAATGCTCCCTTAGTCTGTAATGCCAAGATAAACAGCTGACAGTGATTCCAAATTATGGCGTTTCAGAAGTCATGTAGAAAAGATAGAGTTAATGAAAGAAAAAATGTTGACTATGCTACAAATAACAATGAAACATAAATTTGAATTTGTCAGCAGAAAATAACTGCTTAGCCCACCCAGTCTGCCCTGTTTTTTTTCCCCCTGCCTATTCTGTGCCAGTAAACCCTAACTGGTCTTCAGCAACACCCCCAACCTTTTTATTTACTAGTGTTCCCCTATGTCTATCCTATGCACGTTTGAAACGCCCCACAGTTTTTGCGCCCACTACCTCTTGAGGCAGGCTGTTTCAGGCATTCATCACTCTTTCAGTGAAGTAGTAATTCCTTTCATTCCTCTTAAATTTCCCCCTTCTAGCTTCATTGCATGCCCTCTTGTTCTGTTGCACTTTTTCATTTGAAACAGTCTTCCCACCTGTACCCAGTTCACTCCTGTGAGGTACTTGTAAGTCTCTGTCATGTCCCCTCTCTCCCTTCTGTCCTCTAGGTTGTACATATTGAGATCCATCAGTCTTTCATTGTACTGTACCATGCAATGATGCAACCCATGAACCCTCCTCTGAAGGGCCATTACCCTGTCCCTGTCGTTTTTTGGATGCAGCCTCTACAACTGTACACAGTACTCAAAGTGTGGTCTAACCAATGATTTATACGTACAGTGGTAATATTACCTCCCCCCTCCTTCTTGTGATACCTCTCCATATCCACCCCAGCATTCCACTGGCCTTGTCATACTGTCCTGTGTCTTTGAGGTCATCCAATATTATAACCCCTAGGTTCCTTTCCTTCTTAATGACTGACAGTACTTCCTGTCATTTTATAGTCAGCTCCTGGGTTTCTGTGTTCCAGGTGCATGATTTTGCATTTTTTGGCATTGAACCCCAGCTGCCATACCCTTGACCACTCCTCAAACTTCCTAAGGCCCCTTCTCATTTTGTCTACCCCATCCTGAGTATCTACACTATTGCAGATTTTGGTGTCATCTGCAAATAAGACATACTATACCTTCCCTTCAGGATTTTCTGCGATGTCACTTATGAAGATATTAAACATGACTGACACAAACAGAAACCCTGTGGCACCTTGCTGGTTGCTCTCCCCTCATTAGAGTGAGTGCCATTTTCTACCACCCTCTGTCGTCTATCCATTAACCAGTTTTTGAGAGACCTTTGTAACTGAGAGGAAAAGGATTGCATTGTTAGCAATAATGCCCTGAGCTCTAGGAGATTTATGTGTGAGTCTCTTGTGGGCTCTAGATGCCACTTACTGTGAGATCCTTAAGGTGGACATCCCATACTACGAGTTAGGCATCTGTTGTCAGGATACTTGCTGGGGATTGTTGGAGGAAGGGAATGCCTTATTCAGAGTTGCTTTTCTCCTTCCACCACTCTAGTGCTCAACAAAGGTCATTGTGACTGGCACTAACTTGGAAAGTGAATCCCACCTTTAGGACCTGGTAGTCTCCACTGGAAATAACTAGTCTCCACTGGTTTAATGGCAATGTTCACTTGATGGTGGGTAAAGAAAAAACTGGAGGGGATAAAGGCCACTCACATAATGTTTGCAACATGGAGGTGCTGGATGTCATACATGGGGGTGTAGGGTGATGTGGGCAAGCCCCAGTTAAGAAAAGTGTTCTGCGAGGTTATGATGCCACCGGCTTACAGTCCAGTGTGTGTGGCTCTATGGAGGCTATATCTTGAAGAAGATCCAAAATTTTGATCGCTACAACTCCAAGCTTGACTCTTGAGGATGTAGAAGTCAGCAGGTTCAAGGTGTCGGAAAGGTGCCCCAAGTCCTGCCGGCAGCAAGAAAAGCCTCCATTAGAAATGTCTATGAAGCCAAAATGGAAGTGTTTCTCTATCTGATATTCCAGGAGACCTCAAGATCCCTACACTTGTTCTAGACAGCAAGCACTGGAGTATCTCATGGCCATCTCTGCAACTGGTCTGCAGTATTCCTCACTGTAAGTTTGATTTGGCCATTTTGACATAGTATGAGGTAATTAGGGGACTTCCAATGGCACAACTGCCTCTCTTCAGAAAGTTCCTTAAAGAGATACTACACTTGAGACCACCAATTAAGAAGCCAGTCAACTGGGATCTCAGTTTTGGTGCTAGAAATGCTAACCCATACACCTGTCAAGGCAGCTGCCACATGCGATTTGAAATTACTCATGTGAAAAACAGTTTTCCTGATGGCCATCACCTCTTCTCGCATGGTGTCAGAACTACAGGGAGTTACACTCTGCCATGTAGGTGACATTTGTTCATTCTGCACTGTGCTTTAGTAAATATGCATAGCTTTGCAGTAACTCGATGTGTATGCTGCTTTCGTCTGAATTGTCAGAACTACAAGTATTACTGACTGATCCTCCTAACATGATGTTTCATAAGGATAAGGTTGTTCTCTGTACACATCATCAGTTTTGGCCAAAGGTGGTGTTGGAGTTTCATATTAACTAGTCTTTGGCACTATTAACATTCTTTACCAAACCACAGAATCATGGGAAGTTTTTCACCGTTCTCTTAATGTCAGAAAAAATCTCTGCTTCTGCCTCAATAGAACCAAAGAGTATAGGCAATCCTTTCTACTGTTCGTTTCCTTCAATCTCAGTTGTAAAGGAGTCATAATTTGCAATCAGTTCCTGTTCAGCTGGATCATTCATTTTGCTGTTATTCCCTGGCAGTGAAACAGTTGGAAAGTTGGTAGAGCTTATTCTGCTTGAGTGGAAGCTGCTCTAGTGGCCTTGCTCAGATTGGTCTTTGTTATAGAGGTAAGCTGGGCTGTAACCTGGAGTACTGTAGAGGAGTTCACATTGTTCACCAAACACTATGCCCCTAGATGTCCAGTCTAAGAAACGTGCAGGTTTTGGGTTGACTATGGTACAGGGTTTGCTCTCTTCATGAGTTGGCTGGTCTCCAGCCACTCCAGTCTGGGAACAGATACTGTTGATCACTTCACAAATGAGAACTGTATGGTTCTATGGAGGAGTGTGACTCTAGAGTGATAGGAAACTTACTGTAAACCGTGACCTTTTAGAATATCTTCTCCATTGATCTGTACTCACTCACCCACTGTTCCCTCAGGCTTACTGATACTTACTGTGTATGTTTGTTATTATCCTCCCTCAACAGGTGTATGGGCTGCAAATATAGGTTGTTTATATTCCTTCTTCCAGGGGATGTGGTCTATATTATGCCCTTTTTTTCTGTGTGTTTTCACTGTTATTCCAAAAAAAAATTTTGACTGGTAGCTTTCTCACTTTCCTCCTCAGTAAATAAAGGTTCTGAGGCAGTTGCAGATGGTGCTACTTAATTTGGTAAGGGTGCAGGCATATTGCTGTAGGTATGTACCATGCACTGACATTGCCAGCTCCAAAGGGTCCGGTTCCCATGGAGCCCTAGTGCCTATGACCAAAGATTGTGGCTGTATGGCAGAGATACTCTTGAGGATCAGAAGTTACAATAGGTACCTTTCCTTTTACATGCCAGCAGGAACCAGAGAGTCATGTTTTACCATTGTATTTTGCTATTTGGTTTAACTTTTACTTGGAATTTTTCTGATGAAAGGATTTATTTTTCTAGTGGAATGTGCCAGTCAATTTAGGATAGATGGCGCAGATTTAATGGTGGGAAAAGGGTGCTATCACCCTATAATACAGTTCACAGATAACAAGTGACAGGAAGCATTTCTTCACTAGATGTGGAGACATAGTGGACAACAACAGACTGGTGGCAGGGAGGCAGTCTTTCTCCGTCTTTGTTTCCAGAATGAACTGCAGATTCATGGCGGATACAGTAATTAACAATGTTCAGTTTATGTTTGAGTCATTAATCAGATAAGTGGGTAACTCACAAGCACAGACAGCAAGCAAGGTATCATTCCACTCATTTGACCCACTGGAAGACGTTGTAGATCCTTGAAAACTCCTGACGTTATACAGCTATCTATCTGCTAAAGCATTTTTGTCTTTATCGAGAAATGTTGATTTGGAGGGATTTGTTTGCTGCGTGGAGCTGTAAGGCAGGTGTGCATGCATTGAGCATTATGGTTTGTAACTCTACTAACAACTGAAAAAACGATCTGCCAGCATTTTAATTCTGGAATATGACAAATAGGGATGTGTAACTACCTTTTTTTGAATATGCAGCACTCCTAGACACTCGGCTATTCATTACTCAGTGCTAGTTATTCAGTTGAAAGTATTAACAAATTAAAAAAAAAAAAAAACCACTAAAATCCCTATATCCCACCCCAGCTGACCAGGGCTAGTACCTTGACTCCCTTAGCCCAGTGATTTCTCACCATCCACCCACTTCCCCATCTTCCCAGACCTGCAATTTAAAACAGAAAAAAAAGAAACTTGGAAGTATTGGTAGGGTGGTTGAGAGCTGTAAATGGCTGGAGTGGGGAGAGGGATGGCGAATGGACTAGCTCTGGCACCCTTGGGAATGATAGTTTTTTTTTTTTTTATAAATTTTTTTTTTTTTTAATATTTTCTTAGTCCTGAGTATTTGTCCACTAATACCACTGAATAAGGAAAAATAATTGGTACTTGGAACCAAAAACTCTGAGTATCCTGTTGATTTATTTATTTTTTTGTCATTTTGGACCAGGAAAGGCACACTAAACTGTGCTAGCTTGTTTCAGGTGTGTTCAGGGGGTTGCATGGACCTGTTTATTGTCGGAAATGTTGGCCATGACACAGAAATGCCCTACTGTCGGTAGTGAGGCATGTACCACTGTCATGGCTGCTCGGACTCCAGTATCGGTATGGAGCTGGAGGTGGAAGAGGCGTTTTTGAGTGAGGAGGGAGTTACCACTTCTAGTCCCCACGAAGGTTCTCCAGAGGAGTGGTAATGGAGCTGGTTGCCGATGGTTTGGACCCGTGTGTAGCGGTCAGCAGGAGGTTGGCTGTGGAGATGGAAGACGACCTCTTCCTCGAGTTGGAGAGTAGAAAGAGACAACTGCTGGACATGGTAGTGGCTCAGGAGCGTCTCTTGAGCTTGTGGTCTCCAGGGCACGATGTGCTGGAGGTTGCAGCCCGAGAGAAGGCTTTGTGCAGGCTGAAACAGTGGAGGTCCACCAAAAACTGCTGGCAGAAATAATACCGGAGGTCTGGATCAATGTAGAATGGGGAGCTCTGCAAGATGATGGCTCCAGTTTTGGGATTTGATCCTGTATCAGTGGTGGCCTGTGGGTCGCTGAATGTGGACCGGGAAGTAGGACTTGGACTAGGGGTGAGTGAGTGAGTGTTTTTTGGACGATGATGGGAGTGTGCTGGTGGAAGTAGAAGTGTGGCTGGACACTGCGGGATCTGCTGGTGTTACTGAAGGTACACAGGGGGACAAGAGTTGGGCCCTCAACCTGGGTCAGGACAGGCTGCCGTGGGTGAGACACAGACCAAGACCTGTATGGTAGAGATGGTTGCTCTGAGTCAGAGGCAGGTTGATTCAGACATGGATGATTTTCTTACGGTATCTGCTGAAGCAGACATACTTTCGCATGCGTCTTTTGATCACAATTTGTCTGCTTCTGGCCTCAGCATCTCTGATGCCTTGGAACAGGCAGGATGGGTGAGAAGCCCAAATGGAACACTTTCTTGGACGTCTCCAGGACCTGTGCCGGTAATTCAGTTGGGCACCCAGTTGCATCAGTCCTCTCAGCCTAGTCCCCTTCACTTGACTGCAGATCTGCAGTGGCCTTCCGATCCGTCTCGAAAGTTGCCCCATTGTCCAGAGTTGTGCTCTCAGCGTTCCATTTGCCCTGTTGATCTGCCTGTGGTTGTCTCCCCTGCTCTACCGGGGGGGGGGGGTCTTTGGCTGATGGTTCATGTGCTTCCAGCACTCCTCCTTGAGTCACAGCAAGTTTCCCCCGGAGCCGCTCCCAAATCTATTACTTCAGGAACTAGGTCCCTCCATTCCACATGTGTGCTGGCCTGTTTCATGCCCCTTCTACCCCAACTAGGAGGTGGAACGCAGTTCATATTAAATATAGAGGTGGTCTGGACACTTTTCCTGGTCACATTTATGTGGGAAAGACCCTGGTGAAACAGAGCTTGTGTTTCTTTGCACGTGAAATTTACACCCTGATTAATACAGCTGGTGACCCGAACTTTGATTTCAAGTTTTAAGACAGTGCAAATCTTGAGAATTTCTGGATTCGATATCATCAAGTCCGGTGCACCTCGATGTGTTCCCCATTTGTAGTCATTCCCTTGATGAAGCCTGCCTTTAAGGTTATTAATGGTCTCTTTAAAAATTAGGGCATTTGTATCACAGACGTATTGCAATGGTTGGACTCCAGGTGTACGGTGATGGGTACCCCGACCCTATCATGGACACAGAACATTTATGGACTGGGGGGTGGAGGATTAAAGTCTGTCTACCCACTATGAATGGTTCCATAAACCATTTGCCCAGTTGTTTCCATCTGGGCAGTGAGAGGGGTTTTATTTTCTTCCCGGGACAACTGAAATCTTGTTTTCGGTATGGAACATGGTTGCATCTCAGCAATGCCTGTGATCAGGTGAAATGTTCTTTATGTGGTGGGATAGGTCACACCAGTGTCTGGTGTCCTACACCAGTGTGCTGCAATCTCTGTGGGGAGGTTGGTCACTTCTTTCACGCTTGTTTGAAGGCGGCGCATAATTTTCCGGCCACTGAGCAGGAAGACCCGGAGGCTATTGTGACGAGGACTCAGGAACAGGCGTCTTGCCCGTCTGAACAGGATCCCAGTGTATTTGCTCTGACTACTGTTGCACTTTCTCCAGGGCTCCAGGATCAGGAGGGTCATGTTGCCTCCAAGGCTCTTCTTACAGTTCCTCTTTTGAAACAGCCCAGGGCTCCGACCCCACCCCCTTTCTCTGTGGAAGTTCCAGCTGCACCCTTAGCAGTTACAGTTGCCCAGGCAAATCCGATTCAAGAGATGCCTCCTCCACCTCCCCCAGCAGTGGAGTCATGTGTTGCCTCACAGAAGTTCCAAATGGAAGTTGAGCAAGGTGCCCCCTTCTGAGCTCAGGGGCAGGAAGAGTTCATTGCCCATGGAAAACAGATATACAGCACTGGCAAAACGGAAGGCTTGGGGTGATAGCGATGAGGACTCAGACACTTCATTGGTAACCTCTTCGGTGGTTACTGATCCGGATTTTGCATCTATGGACTCTGGAGTCTCTCGTAAATGGAAAGGCCGGCTGAAGAAATCTACATCTGATGATCTCCGATCGTGTTTTCTACCTTGTTGACTGACTGTCCGTGTCCCTTTCCACTGCATCCCTTAATTCGAATAGCATTAAGAATCCCAAGAGGAGGCTACTGTCATTTACTGCTTTGCGTTCTTTTCCCTGTCACTTTTAGTTTTTACAGGATACTCATTTATGTTATTTGACAGATGTTGCGCAGGCCTCCAGGGAATGGTTTGGAGGGCCTTCCTTTTCGTCTTTGGGGGACGAGCCTGTTTCCGGTGTGGGAATCTTGTTCAGTGTTTTGGGAGCAGTAGTTAATAGGTTGTTGGATCTGGTGCCTGGTAGGGTGTTACTCCTGGACATCTATTACCAGTTCCAGGAGTATTGTTTCATCACTGTATATGCCCCACAGCTAAAATCTTCCCAACTTGAACTTTTTCAAGTTATTTGGCCATATTTATACACCACTAAAATGGTGATATTGGGGACGGGGATTCCAATTGTATCTTGGCATTGCCGGACAAAACAGGGAAGACCCCGAAATTATATATGGATTAAAATTTTTTGAATATCATAGTGTTTACTGCTTCTTTAAAGGATTGTGCTCGAGACTTTCCTCATCCCCCCGTCATACCTTTTACAAAGGTGCTCAGTCTACCAGGATTGATTATTTTTTTGTTTTCTGTTGGGTAGTGTGTGTTGCCTTTCAGTTGAAACCATGGACCATGGTTTATTATTCTTGACAATTGGGGAACCATTGAACAAACTGCTCACTCATCATATGTGGCATTTAAATATCTCTTTATTGGATTATCAGGATATTCTTTTGGCTGTTCAGGACCTCTTGCATGCCAGACAGTCCGTTATGTGCTTATATGATTCCCCGTTACAATGGTGGGTAGATACTAAATGGGACCTTGAATCCCTTTTTCGTGCATGGGCAAAATACCATACCCTTTCTCACTATGCCCAATACTTGGCATTGCGTAAACCTCTCCAAGTCTTGTTGTCCCAATGAGCTGGGTCAGGATTATCAGCCCCAAATTTCCCAGCTCAGAAAGCAAATGTGTTGCTTACAATACGATAGGGCGACCTCATTGGCGGCTGAACAGAAATTTGGTACTCATGGCAAAAAAGACCATGTTAACCCGTTTGAAGGTTGCAAAATTCGTAATGATTTGAAGCATATGGCGTCATTCCGGGGACCTGATGGATCCCGAACTACCCATAATTTGGGTATGGCGAATGTTTTGTTTCAATACACGAAGCAGTGTTTCTCCCCACCACCCACGGTTGGGGGATCAACGTCTGGATTTTTTTTCAAGTTGGCTCTCCTGAAGTTGCCCCTGGATTTGATCTTGAACATGGTACTCCCTATTTCTGCAGAAGAGGTGCAGAGGGCGGTGCTTTCCAGTCAGGGTGGTACAGTTCCCAGCCTGGATGGCATACCGCTGGAACTTTATAAATGTTTTTTGTATTTTTTTTTTTTTGCCCAGTTTTGTTTCCGTTTTTAATACCATTGTTTAAGGTATGGCAGATATTCCTTCCGCACTTTCAGAGCGTTTTTAGATTTATTTATTTAAAAAAAGGGACAGGGAGGATCTCTGTAATTGGCGTCCGAGCAGTCTGATAAATGTGGACTGGAAAATTTTATGTAAGCTGGTGAGTGGGCATTTGTAACATGCTGCCCAGCTATTGATTATTTCCATGCAGACGTGTGCTGTGGGTAGCCAGTCTGCCCAGGACAACTTGTTTTTGCTTAGGGAACCGTGTGCCCAGCCTGATACTAGTGGCCTTATTTTTAGCTTGGCTCAAGTTCAGGTGTACAATGCTGTTCATCATGGGTTTTTGTTTTCTGTGTTGCCCCATTATGACATCCCGTTGCCTTTTGTGTCTTGGTTGGAACAATTGTACAGTGGCATTACCACATGACCTGTTGTAAATGGGCTGCCGGGGGCTACTGTTCCAGTCCTTCAAGGTGTCCGACAGGGTATCCTTTAAGCCCCCTGTTGTACGTTTTCAGTATTGATCCCCTGCTTGGGTGTTTGGAGACCAGTCCACTGATCCGGCATATGGGACAGAATCTTGAGATGGTGTTTCCCTGTGTCATGGCGTATGCTGACGATGTGTGTCTCGTGGTAGCGGATGCTCCTTCAGCTGACGCAGCTTTGGATATGATGGCCAATTTTTCGTTGGTTTCAGGTGCAACTTTGAATACCTTGAAAAGTCAGTGTCTCCAGCTCAATGGGTCAGCTGGGAGTTTGGGGGACTGTATTCGAGGAATTCCAATTGTGGAAGGTCCAGTGAAGGTGCTGGGAGTCCTGTTTGGGGTGGGTGATTTGGCTTTGCTTAATTGGATAGAAGTTTTATTTTCTGCCGAACAGAAAGTGGATAAATGGAAGTCTTGGTCCATGACAAAGAAAAAGAGGGTGTACTTGGCCGAGACCTTCATCATTCCTATTTGTTTATACGTCAGTTATGTTTGTCCATTGCTGCTTCGACTTGAAGCTCGGTTGTATAGTATTTTTTTCTGTTTGTTGTGGGGCAGTCGATTGAATCCGATCTGCAGAGATGTGACATATGGCCGATCAAGCAGGGGGTCTCAATATGATTAATCCAGTTGTTTTTTTCTTTTCAATATATGTGTATGCTAATTTCTTGCCTATACTGAATAATCAACAGAGACCGTGGGTGGGTCTGTTTCAGCAGTGTTGCCGGGTGTTTACAACTAAATGGGTGTCTAATGTGTGGGGGGTTTTCTGGGACCTTCAGCCAACCGTTGAACCTGATTTGGTGGCTCATTTTCGGAAATTAAAAATGTGGCATTTATCAATTGACATTGTTTTGCATTCAACCAGAAGAGGGTTTTATGGGACTATAATTCAGTCCCACTTTCATGGGAATTCCTGCTTTAAAAGTCAGGATTTGGTCCCAGTGAAAAGCCTGCTGGACCAAATTTCGGACCCCCGGGTACCTCCTAAGATGTGGGATTTTGTGTGGTTATGCTGTCATGAAAAGCTGAACGTGAGAGCTAATCATCATCACAAGGCCCTACTGGAAAGGTACTGTTTCCGGGATACTTGTGTTACACAGTTGGAAACTATATTGCATTTATTTTTGCAGTGTCCTTATATTTTGTCCCTTTGGTCTACTTTAGCTAGGAAGTGGCACATGCCTGTATTTCTGGGCATTTCCTGTGATGTGTTGGTGCATGGTGTTTTTCGGTGGGGCTTGGACTAAATTCCATCCTAGTACGTTACAGTCAGTTTTGACTTATATTAAATGGTGCATTTGGCACATCCGCTGTCAGCATTGTTTACAACAGAGGTTTATTCCCTTACCAGACTTGACAGCTATGATTGATGCCAAAATCCATGCCGTTTTTTACAAAGAAACAGCCGATATGCCTCCTGATGTGTTTACTTCATGGTGGCGGCATTTCCCTTGGCTACCTCCATGAAGTAGCACGTCCGTTGGACTTGGGTTGGCCAGTCCTACCTGAGGGTGAAAAGATTTCTGATTAAGATATGTCCACTGTAACTTGTTGTTGGAGGATGCCTGCTATTGGCATTCCTTCATTCCTGTGCTATATTTCGTGAGACTCATTCTATTTCTGTTCTGTCTTTTACTTTTACAGGATGGTACGGCTGTTTGTGATTTGCATATTTACTGTATAGCAGGAAATGTTCACTGTCATTTTGTTTTCACTGTGATCGCTAGTCCCATATTGAAGTGAAAATGGAAAGACGGTGAATATTGGGTAGATCCCTATGTGTGGCAGCGCTGGTGTTCCACGAGTGAAAATAACAGAAAGTGAGTGTGTGGGGATGTGCTTGGACCGCTAAATGTAAGGGCATGGTGTAAACTGCTATACAGTATTTCCCCATCTAATGTAGGGGAGGGTGGGGTGGGATTGTATGACACACTGATGCTGTTGGTTTTTTGGGGGGGTTTATTTTGGACTTTTTCGATATACGTGTAGTTTTTTGGTTTCGTTTCAGTGGTACTTGTATGACCTACTATTGCTTTTGTTTTACATTTTGGGTTTTACTTTGGAATTTTTAGATACATGAATGGTCTCTATAATGTATTTTTGGTGGGAATCGTATGTCGTACTCGTTATTTGCTTTATGATGATTGTTTCTCTTTTCAATTGCAGGGGAAAGGGGGGAAGAGAGGATGGGGACAAGTTTACATTCTGTGTTTTTCTCCGTATGAAGTGAATACTGTATGATCCACATTAGTTGTTCCCTTTGCCATGTATGATTGAAATACTTATTTTTTGTTGTTATGTATGTTTATTTTCATTTTTTCATGTGACTTACAACATGTAACGTTCTTTGATTTTGTTTTTGAGTTGATTTGATTTCAGTTACGATAAAAAATTCCCCTACTTTTGTGAGGGGGTGCTGTTGGCCCCATTTCCAAGTTGGAGGAAATCACGGCTGTAGACGAGAAGGGTACATGGCAGGCTGTGGAGAGGTCCTCCCTCCTAGCTGGCAGTAACTTGGAGGACATGGACTACACGAACCCAGGCTCGGCGACCTGTGGATCTGCTACTGTTGAATGGTGAGGCAGTGAGAGAATTAAAGGTGGAGGACCCAGTAGCTGATAGCAGTCACCAAACGGTGTGGTTTACTATCACGATGAGCAGGGAGTCAGGGGACTTACTAACAAAGGCGGTGGACTTCAGGAGGACAGACTTTGGGAGGATGCGGGAGATACTGAAAGGGAAACTTGAGGGCATAGGGCAAGGGATGGAAGTGGAGCAGAGATGGGACATTATTAAACGGGGATTACAGAGGCAACGGAAGCTTGTGCCAAGTTACAGAGTAAGAGGAGCAAAGCAAGAAAACCATGCTGATTAAACAGTCAGGTGAGGGAGGGGGTAAGAGTAAAGAGAGCTACATACCAGAGGTTCAGAAGGACTGGGAAGGAGGAGGACACAGAGAAGTATACAGGATGGTCCAAGGAAGTGACCAAGAGGGTGAGGTAAGCTAAGGCCTCAAGGGAGCCAAGGTTAGCACAGGGAATTAAGGGGGTGGAGAAAGGCTTTTTCAGATACATCAGAGAGAAATGGGAGGTTCAGGGATAACATAGTGAGGATAAAGAGGGGTGAGGAGTGGGTGGAAAAGGGAGAGGAACAAGTGGAAGCACTAAATGAATACTTTTGCTTAGAGTTCACGCAGGAGAAGGGGAGACCACCACCACCACCTTGGACTGTGAGGGTGGGGGGAGGTGATGGAGGGAATGATTGAGGGAGGTAGAGTATTAGAGGGACTGAGGGCACTAAAAGTGGACAAGGCACCAGGGCCAGATGGTTTCCACCCCAGGGTGCTAAGGGAGATGGCAGAGGTGCTGGTGGAACTGCTGGCGGATCTGTTCAGCACCTCCCTGGATATAGGATATGTGCCTCAGGACTGGAGGATGGCCCATGTGGTGCTGATACATAAGAGTGGCCCAAGGGACAACCCGGGCAATTATTGGCTGGTCAGTCTCACTTCCAGAGTGGGAAAGCTTATGGAGATGATACTGAAGGAGAGGCTGCTGTCATTTCTAGAGGACAATTACCTCCAGGATGTGACTCAGCATGGGTTTGTATCAGGGAAGTCCTGTCAAACTAACCTAATACAATATTACGACTGGGTAACAAGAGAGCTGGTGGTGGTGGTGGGAGAATCCTCAATACCTAGACCAGTGACGAGCGGGGTGCCGCAGGGCTTGGTGCTGGGCCTGATGCTATTTGGGCTCTTCCATCTCCAACATTACGCACGGAATGGTGAGCAGGGTGAGTCTATTCGCAGACGATACCAAAATGGGTGCAGTAGTGGACAAGGAGGAGGGATGTAAGCAACTGCGGGGAGACCTAACCAAATTGGAGGAGTGGTCAGAGAGGTGGCAGCTGGGGTTCAAAGCGAAGAAGTGTAAGGTTATGCTCTTTGGGGCAAAGAACCTAAGGAGACAACACTGGTTGGGGGGGGTTAAGCTGGGGATCACTGAGGAGGAGAAGGATCTAGGGGTGATGGTAACAGGGAGCATGAACAATTCTGCCCAATGCAGGAAAGCAGCAGTGAAGGCAAACAAGGTGCTGGGATATATAGCGAGGGGGTTCTCATCCAGGCGGAGGGAGGTGATCTTGCCCCTCTACAGGTCACTGGTCAGACCGCACTTGGAGTACTGTGTGCAGTTTTGGAGGCCATACCTGAGGCGGGATATCAAGCTACTGAGGGAGTGCAGTGGAGGGCAACAAGAATGATACAGGGAATGGAGGGGAGAGACTATGAGAACAGGCTGGGGGAACTGAATATGTACACTCTGGAGGAGAGGAGGGATGGGGAGACATGATTGGAACTTTCAAGTGTCTGAGGGGAATCAACAAGGATGGAGCTGACAGGGTTTTTAAACTGAGGAAGGGAAGGGACACTAGCGGGCATGGGCTAAGAAAAGAGGGGGGAAGATTTAGGAGGTAGATGAGGAGGTATTACTTCACAGAGAGAGTGGTGTCAAAGTGGAACGCCTACATGTGGGTAGCTTTAAGGGCATGGGACAGAGAACAGGGAGAGTACGGGTGGGTGAGGCTGAGAATGGCAAAGGGTGGACAAAAGGGGAGGGGGGTGGGGCAGCTGCAACATAGGGGAGCTAGCTGCACACTCGAGCAGAGATTGATAGACCAGGAGGACTGTTTCTGCTGGCATATTCTTATGTTCATGTATGTTCGTATGTATGAAGGAGAAATGGACACAGAGATGGCTTTAGCAACAGACAGCCAGACTGGAGGTGAACTGGAGGTGTATACAGCGAAGGCACAATTGGAGAGAGAGATGCTGGCATGGAGATGACAGCTGGTGAACTTGCTCGCTGAAGATGAAGAAGTATAATGCAGGAGGAAAGAAGAGCTCAAGAAACAAAGGTGAGGACAAGCCGGAGCTGAGGGAACCGATTGGAATGTACAAAAAAAGACAATTGGTACAAAGCAGCTGACTTTTGGCACTGAGAACACAGAAATTAGAGTGAAGCCCAAAAGACAGACAGTGTCTGCAAGTATGATGGAGGCATTTAGAGTCAGGACTACGAGTACAGCGCAGGAGGAATGGACACCAGAACACGCATTAAGCATGTGCAGGCTGGAAACAATTGGAAGGAGGTAAGTGGATTCCTGACCCCACTTGGGACAATCTAGGTGGCTCTTCTACTGACGGGCAGGACGACGACATTAGTCAAAATGTTAATATGATACTGGACACAGCGATAAATGAGACATCCACTCCCTGGCACAGCGTATTGGGGACTGAACACGGGAATGTACAGGTAAAGACACAGTCGGGTGCAACACCTACTACAAATATAGATACAACCTCAGTAGGCAGGTAACAACTGGGTGGGTCACTAGAATGAACTCAACTTCAGAGGGATGAGGTGCAGGCTACACTACGAGAGAGAGAGAGAGCCAGTTGACTCCATGCTGGCTGGAGTGATTGACAATAGTGCAGAAATGGAGACAGAAGAGTGGGAACAGGGTAATGAACAAACAAATGATGCAGAAGGGGCAAACCCCAAGGCAGCACAACCGGAGGAAGATAATACCCATGGAGACCCCCTCAGTGGGGAATCTTTACCTGAATGCCCATACTAAGAAAGAGGTACATGCCGGCCCGCTGGTGCAGGGCAGGATGCCACCCTGTGATGCCAGCGACCTGGGTTCGGGAATGGACCCAAGACATCGGCGGGCCGGCTGGGGGAAGAAGGACTGAGCATGCAATGACTGCTCTCCTTCTCCAGGGGGGAGGGTGGTGGAGTATTCAGCATTGTATGGACACCTAGTGGAGGCTGGGTGTACTGCATATGCTGACGCCAACACGTTCGGGGGCGGGGCGGATGCTGGCCGTCATTGCATGTCCCCGCCCCTGTACATCGGGGAGAAAATTGCTGCTGCCCGGCAGCCTTGATGATGTCCGCTCTCGCTCCCAGGCCGGCTCCCTGACCTATCCTGTCATTCGCAGCACTATGGGGTCGGTGCCGACCCGCCCTGGGGGCAAGGCAGGGGTATCGAGATCAGCGGCTAATGTGGGCGATGGGAGCAGAAGAGTGCGTGACCGGGTGGAGGATCGGCAGCAATAGCAGCAGCAGCAGCACAACAAGGCATACTAAATTAAAAAAAAGAAAAAGGGACATGATAACACTCAACCCAGGTTTTCTGATTTGTTTAATAGAACAGAGCTGGTGCCCCGGAATAATGCAGTGCAGATTCTCTAAAAAGGGGGATGGAACCCCGACTGGACAGGCTTTTTGTGGGACGACAGTTGTTAAAAGAATCCCTTAGATTCATGGCCTCGGAGATTTATGCCCTCATTCATATCTCTGGGGAAGATAACTTTGATGTGAGTTTCCGAACACCGCAGAACCTTGAGGGATTTTGTATTAAATACAGTCAGGTGACATGTTCTCCACTCTGGACACCCTTTTTAGTTACACCAGTGTTAAAACCAACCATTAAATGTATCACTTTAATGTTTAGGAATGAAGGGGTGAATGTTGGTGATATTCACCACTGTTGCACAAACATTGTGAAATACTCGGTGCACCTGAACCTGTGATGGACTCGAAGTATCTGTGGACAAGTGGTGGAAGTTTCATGTAAAACTTTGGCAGAATAACACTGGAGTAATACATCTGCCCAACAGTTTTTTTTATAGATAAAGACAGAGGAGTCTGCTTTTATGCAGGCCAGCTCAAAGCCTGTTATAAATGCAGGGCAAAATCACATTTAGCAAGTGTCTGTGACAGACTCCACTGTGGGCTATGCAGAGAATTTAACCATATTAGTACCCAGTGTCAAAATTTTGCTAAGTGTAATTTATGTGATGCAAGAGGCCATGTTTATCAGAAATGTCCCTGGGCAGCTCACAACAGAACAGACGGTGTGGATCAGGATGCATTAATAAAACGAGCCCAACAAAAGGCAGCCAAAGAACCGATAGAGCTGGCGGCAGACAGATCCGCCAAGGTGCGGGATGACAGAGACATGATGGGGCAGCAAGAAGGAACTGAGGTTGGTGAAGACAAGACCACTGATATGCAAGAACCAGAACATATCTCAGACTCAGAAATGGGGCCTAGCCAACCAGACCCAGGAGACCACCTGGACTCTGAGCAAACAGGCCCATCAGCAGAACTCCAGTCAGACAAAGAATTGGATAAAACAGAAATGCCTCCCCCCTCACAGATATGGACTAAACCTGTAGTTCGAGGAAGAAGTACATGAGTACTGAACCCCAAAAGCACCATGCCTACCACTGAGACATAAACTGAAAACAGATTTGAAGTATTATCAGAAACAAGACAGTAGGGAGATTCTAATATATGGGGGGATTGTACTCTGATAACTCCATGAATTCAGGACACATGGTACAGTCTGACAACAGCCCTGAAGGAAAGAGGAAGAAAAGAAAAAAATTAGGAGAGGATTACTAAACCAGCATATTTTACTCTAAATGTCTGCAGTATTAAGAACTGTAAGAAGAGAGAGACGCTGTATTGTTATTGTTGTCATCTCTAAATGTAGATATTATTTTCTTACAGAAATGTGGATGGCAGATACGTTTATGATGTCACAGTGCAAACAGTCATGGGTCTGGGCACCCTAATATTGGTCATTTGGGTTGGACAAGGCAGATGGGGTAGGAATTTTTTTAAAGGGACAGAGTTTCATTTTCAAAAAAATAGAGTTTTTTTCAGGAAGGGTACTTATCCTGGATGGACTCTGGAAAAACAAACCTTGCAGATTTATTGGTATCTATGCCCCACAGATTAAAGCCGACAGCATGACATTATTAGGCAAGATACAACCTTACCAAGCTACGGCCAGAGAGGTTTATTTTGGAGGAGATTTTAATTGCCCCCTAGATATTATGCGTACAGAACAGGAAGGAAAAAAATATATTGTGACTCTCATGCCTTAAAAAATATATAGCCATGGTGAGTCTACAAGATGCACATAAAAACAAAGGAAAAGGGCCAGGGACCACATATGTGAAAGGAACTTTGGCCTGCAGGATAGATTATCTGTTTTTATCTAAAAAATTGCAAATACAAGAATGTAAGACCATGCCAATAGAATTTTCAGATCACTTGATGGTACAAGTAGAAATACTAGAAACTACAGACCCACTGAGCAGCAGGAATAGATGGAGATTGAATACAGCCCTGTTACAAGATGCAGCAGTAAGGTCCAGAATTACACAGCTCTTAGAAGCAAGAAAATCAGTGTGTTGCATGTATGATTCAGTAGGAGAATGGTGGGAAGACACAAAGGCAGAAATAAGAACATGGTTTCAAACATTTGGGGAAAAAAGGCAGAATGAAAGATTGTTGAAATATGTTAAAGCAAAACACCAGCTGCAGTATCTGTATACCTTAGCAAACACTACAGGCTACAATTATACACAACAAATTCAAAACCTAAAAGAAACAATTAAATCATGTCAATATGACAGGACAGAGACTTTGGCTGCTGAATTAAAATATGCAACTATAAAAACACCATTTAGTGACCCTGTGAGGCATGCAAGAATAAGTTGGATGCCTCCACGAAAACACACTTGCAGGACAGGACAGAACAGACAATAACATCACCAGAGGAGGTGCACCACATAGTTACAGAACATTTACAAACAATGTACACCCCCTAGGAAGATAAGCAAGAAGCACTCATATCATTCTTGGAACCTTTACAGAAGGAATTGCCTGACTTGGAGGTACAGTGATTGGTATAACCAATTACCGCACTAGAAATCAGAATGACTATTAACTCATTAAAAAAGGAGTTTCCCCAGGATGGGACAGACTGTCAAGCGAGTTCTATCAACACTTTAATGATGACCTGACAGAATTACTGGTAGAGGTACAGTATTCAGAGAGATACAGGAAATAAATACAGTATCCCAGTCCTTTTCCATAGGCTTGCTGAGAATGATTTTTAAATCAGGAAACAAGGAATTAATACAGAATTGGAGACCTGTTGGCCTTTTGAAATCGGACTTGAAAATCTTCACTAAATTGCTTTAACAATACGTTGCAAGGGATAGTAGCAAACCTGATACTGGCATTCCTGTTCAGTACCAAGGAAAACATTCAGGAGAATTTTGTAGTAACTGGGGACTGTATTGAATTTTGTCAATGAACAGATACTAAAGGATATTTCTTATCATTGGATCAGAGCAAAGCATTTGATAAAGCGGAGCATGCTTATTTATTCCAAGTGTTGAAGTATTATGGGATCCCAGAAAAATTGTGTAGCTGAGCTGGCCGGTGGCACCGAGGGTTGAAGCACTGGATGCCACACGTTGTGCTATGCCGGCGGCCTGGGTTTAGGAACGAGCCCGGGTTGTCAGGGGTTGTGGGGGGGAAGGGCGAGGAGCACGATTGAGCGGCTGCTAGGTGGCTCTCCTCTCAAGGGGAGGGAAGAGGGGTTTCCCCGGCCGGCCTTTGGCTGCCACCTACAAAGAGGGGGGTTGGCATGATTAACCCAGTGGTGTTCTTACACACACTGTTTTGGACCAGTATGGTTCAAACAGCATTACAACAGGAATGTTCTTTGACACAAGAATGGATTAAAGGAAATGTGAGTGATTTTTTTTACATACATGGAAGGAAGAACCTGTGAAATTATCACCACATCTACAGATACCAATATTCATGAGGCCTATGGTAAAAGAAATTGTACAAATGGAAAATTCAGAAATCTACCTTAGTAGCCCATACTAGACAACCATTATATGATGTCCTAAATAAGATAGGTCCCCGAGAACCTGATTTTAGATTATGCAGGCCTGAAAACAGAGAGAGGGCCATACAACAATTGACAGACCCTAGGGTACCCCAAAGCATGTGGGATAATCTGTTCTTATGCACATTTGGGAAACTAAATGTGAGAGGGAACAATAAGCATAAACCACTGGATGAAAGAGCATGCCCATACCCAGAGTGCATGGCACAGGAGGGAAAAATGATGCATTTTTTACTGGAATGCCCCTATGTAGCTGCACTATGGGACTACTCAGCTGAGAAATGGAAATTGCCTTGGTTTAGTAACGTGACTTATGGGATACTGGTATTAGGAGATTTTCCAGATACACTTAGGGGATGTAACAGGAGCACATTAAGGGTGATTTTTGCATGTATAAAGCTTTTTTTTTTTTTTGGCAAGCAAGATGCAGATTCACAATGAATGTCCTATGTCTCAGTAATTTATGTGAAGGACCATTTCATGAGATATATAGAAAAGACATACAACAGAATGCTTGGAGCAGTACTCAAAAACTATGGACTGGACTTCTCACTTTGCTGTAAGACTAACAACCTATATTAGATAGCATAATTGTACATATTAGATATTTGTGAGACAGGATTGGCTGGTGGAAGGGGAAGTGAGTGTTTCCACGGGGGCGAGGGGGTGACTCAGAGGGCAGTTTGTGACTATGATTGTAATTAACGTGTGCAGTGGTGATCTATTATGTCTTCTTACGATTTGTATGATTTTGATTTTCAATAAAATTCCCCTGCTTCGTAACTCTTGCTGAGAGAAGCAGGGACTACAGTAGCTACAAACCCCTTCCCCTAACATCCTGTTATGACAGTAGTAGTAGTAGTACAAGTACAAGCAGTACAAACTTCCTCACAATATACTTGAGAAGTACATCTGCTCAACAGATACTCCAAGCTACTTAGTTCCTCCATTTTATTATTCCCTGTAACTAACCAGGTGTCCTCAGCTCACAATGTCATGAGCAGCACAGGTATGCAGGTGCCTTCAAGACTGATATTGAGTCCTGCAGGTGAGCCTACCATGGGGGGTGGGTGGGTAGCAGTGTTTGCCAGGCAACAGTTTTCTCCCCCACCCGACTACTGGAGTAGTGACTTTCTGCTGATCTACAGAACCTAGCCAGCTAACTGGTTGTACAGTAAGAGAACTTTGTGCACACAGTGGCATGCACTGAAAGCTGGAAATACATTGCTGTAACTGGTAATGCCGACATTCAAGTCGAAGGCTCCGTGCACAATACAAGCAGCACCTTATTTAAAAACAGTTTCAACTGAGGGACAGCACATCTCTTGACTTCTATATAGTGTATCCTATTGCAAATTATTACGTAAAACAGTAGTATCATTTATTTGTTTCTTTTTGTAGCCCCTTAGCAAATACCCGCCATTAACAAATGACATCTCCTTCTGGCTACCATCTGAGGGATACTCTGAAAATGACTTTTATGATTTGGTCCGAAGCATTGGAGGAGACTTGGTAGAGAAGGTAACACTCGTTGACCAGTATACACACCCAAAGTAAGTACCATATTCCATGCTCCTTTATTCTCATGGAACAGTTTTGTGTGAACAAAATTGCATGAAGTTGTAATGTTTTGTATTGCATTGCATTGCACTGTTCTGTATTATATTATTACCCTTCTGAGACTGGCCCTCATTGTGGGTAAACAGCCCTGGTTAGTTTCAGCATATGCTTCCATTTTTAGCATTTCCTCTTACATGAAAATGTGAAACCATAAAGTTTCCTTATTTTCATTAGGTTGTCAGTTGATTCCTTTTTTGCCCTTTGCTGAGGAGTTGGAAAGGTCAACATTCCGATTATTAATCCAGGCTAGCCCAACTGAGACACAATGTCTTATTTACCATGAGGTCCTACTTCTACCCATTTTTACTGCAGAGAGAACTGAAGCACAGAGAGGTCAAGTGACTTGCTCATGGTCATTCGTTGAGCAACTGGTTATGGTGGGATATGAATCTGAGACCACCTCTTTCACAATTTAGTACTTTAACTGGGTACCACAGAAGCAAGGCAGTGTGGTCACATGGCTAAAGCAAGTAACCACTTATGGAAAACGGCAAAATAATTAATAATGAAGCAGAGGTGGCCAATATACTAAATAACTTTTTGGGATCAGTTTTCAAAACTCCAGTTTAAATGGTTCTGAGAATGCCATTTGCGATAAGCAACCGGTGGTACTTGGGGATTATGTTAGAGACCAGTTAATGAATTTAAATATTAACAGATCTCTGGGCCCTAATGAGTTACACCCAAGGGTGTTAAAAGGGATGACATCTATGCTGGCAGATCCACTAACAGTGATGCGTAAAAAATTTTTAGAAGAAGGGTACAGACCGACAGCATGGAGATCTGCAGTGGTTGTACCAGTATATAAAACGCATTTGTCAATGCGGAATGTTTGCTTGCTGGTATTGGCATTGGTATTGTAGGAGTTAGAGAGCTGCATAATAGGAATGGCAGTGAAGTATTAAACTGAAGCCAACCCCACCACCACCCTGCAGAGACTGACAGGCATTTGGGTGTGCCTTTGAGTCGTCAGGCAAAACGGCCATGCCATTTCACCACACCCTACCCTGCAGACACTGACAAATGTCACGGTGTGCCTTGGGGTCTTTGGCCCTTATGCTCACCCCATTCCATCAGGAAACACGGTGAGATGGGTCCTGTATAGGAGAATGGGGTGAACTTTGGGGCCGAAGAGTCCAAGGCACACCTTTATGCCTCTCACTGGCTGCAGGGTGTGGAATGGTGTGAGCATTACAGGCGAGAATCCCAAGTCACACCCCTGATACCTGTCAATCTCTACAGGGTGGGGCGTTATGGTCAGAAACCCTAACGCCTCAGGTGTTCATTGGCATTTTCCTCCAAATTTTCAGCATGGGTTTTTTGTGACCCCCACCTTATGAACAGTGGCAATATCAGTTTGTTAGCAGAAAGCTGATTTCGCACAGCGACTACGCCATTTGGCACCACAGGTGCGAAAACACATTTTGAACAAGATGTGAAAAATGACAGCTGTACTGTTAATTTGAAGGGGCGAAAAATGGCAATGTTGAAAATCTGCAGTGAAAATATTAAAAAACTGGTGAAGTTCTGACGTGCGTGAAAATGTGCAACACACACCCATAAAGGAGGCAGTATAGCGCAGTGGTCTAAGGCTCTGAGCTGCAAATCTGGTGACATCCAGCAGACCAGACCTGGGTTTGAATCCCACAGCTTCCACTTGCATACTGTGTGACCCTGAGCAAGTCACTTAACCTCCTTGTGCTCCCAGGTCGCTCCTGTAAAAAAGCTTTCAGCTTAGTGTGCTATACCTGGTTAAACAACTAAATAAAAAAAATAAAATAAAAAAATTGCAGTTAGTTTGGGGATTTTTTACAGCAGATTGTCAACACAGGGATTTTTGAACCTCCGCTCATGAACAGTGTCACTGTGATTTTCTTAATCTGTCCCGAACAGTGATTTCCCACAGCGACCATGCATTTCTGCGCTGGAAGTGCGAAAACACATTTCGGCCATGGTGTGAAAAATGACAGCTGTACTGTTCATAAGGAAGTGTGGAAAAATGCCAGTGGTGAAAATCTGGACTGAAAATATTAGAAATCCATGAACTTATGAGGGTGCGTGGAAACTGCGCAATGGTCACTCGTAACAGTCATTTTATGAACTTTTTTCACCAAATTTTTAACATAGCCATTTTAATACCTCTGCTCATGAACAGTGTCACTGTGATTTTCTTAATCTGTCCCAAACATTGATTTAGCACACTGACTGCGCCATTCTGCGCTACATGCGCTGAAACACATTTTGGGCGAGATGTGAGAAATGTCAGCTGTACTGTTCATAAGGAGGTGTGGTAAAATGGCAGTGTTGAAAATCTGGAGTGAACATATTAGATCGCAAACTTACAAGCGTGCATAGGAACAGCACAACGCATGCTCGTAAAACAGTCATTTTGGAATTTTTCACAAATTTTCAACATAGGGTTTTTGGGGCCTACCTCATGAACTGTGATACTGTCATTTTGTAAATCGGCCCGAAGGTGGTTCGCGCGAGTGACCGCAAATCACCTTCGGGCCTGATTAACAAAATGACAGTGACAGAATCCATGAGGTGGGGTCCCAAAAACCCCATGTTGAAAGTTTGGTGAACAAATTCCCAAAATGCCCGAGATATGCACCAAAGTTGAAAAACGATTTATTCCATTATACAGCTTACTGGCATTTCCTCAGTTCGCGGTGCGACTTTGAAGAGTGCAGACATGTTCTCGGTCCACGAAGATCGTCGCCAACCTCCAGAGGTAAGTATGGGGTGAGGTGTGGGTGTGGGTGTGGGGAGGCAGGATGCGCAGAGGTGGGCGCAGGTGGGGAGGCGTGGGTCAGGACAGTCAGCGAGGAAGGTTTTTCTTTCAGGTTTTTCTTGGATGGCCTGGGACATTTGCCACTCTGGGGTGGGCTCCCAGTGTGGCAGCTGGAAATCTGTTTTGGGGGGCAGTGGAGCCGGCGGGCGATTGGGCACCTGTCGCCATATGAACTGTTGCCACGCTAGGGTGGCCCCAGCTGGCACCCGATAGTCTCTTTGGGGGGGACAGTGGAGCCGACAGGGGATTGGGCACTGTCGGCCATACAGACTGCTGCCACCCTGGGGTGGGCTCCCAGCATGGCACCTGGAACTCTGTTGGGAGGGGCGCAGCAGGAGCCGATGGGGATTGGGCACCCCGTCGGCTACACAGTGTGTGCGTGGGGGGGCCAAGCATGAGCACGCAATATGCGTGTGTGTGTGGGAGGGGAGCGCGCATGAGCATGCGATATCTTATCGCTGCTCACTGAAGCATAGCTCTCCCTTTGAACTGTATGGCACTGCATTTTCAACTGTTGTCATAGACAGCTGCAGCATTCATTGGGGAACTGTAGCCGTGCCTGCAAACACATTGACTGCATTGGTAGACAGGGTGCCACACCTCTGAAAACTCGGATGATGGCACTATGTTTCTTGCACATGTGTGCAAGCAAACATAAAAGGGATAGTAAAGCAGATAAAGCAAATTATACGCTAGTCAGCTTAACATCTGTTGTGGGCAAAATGTTGGAGACATTTATCAGAGACAAAATGAAAGAATTTTTAAACAGTAATGCAGGTGATGAGTACCAATGCCCGCAGTCTGTGTAACAAGCTTCCTGAACTAGTGGCCTTGATGGAAGAGGGAGGCCTGGATATTGTGGCAGTCACTGAAACATGGTACACAGAGAACCATGGCTGGGATGTCAACATTCCAGGATGCACAATCTACAGGAGGGACAGGATGGGTAAAAGAGGAGGAGGAGGAGGAGTAGCTCTCTATATAAGGGAAGGGATTAAAGCAACAGAACTAAAGAACTATCCCACCAACAGGGCTACCAAACATTACCTATTGACAACGCCTCCTTTGGCTACCCTCACAAGGTATCTGTTTAATTCTCTACTTCACTGTAAATATCAAACCTGTTACTCCCTCCCTCCATCAGCAAACTTATTGTGCTCTTGAAAACTGCAAAATACAGCGCTCAGTAACACGTTCAATGCAATGTATTGCTGATCCTGATTCTGCAATATTGTATAACTAAAAAAACTGTAACCTTTAGCTGCCATTCTATGTCTATATGTATTAAGTGTTTATGTTTGTTTTTCTGATGCGGAGCCTTTGTAAATGAGTCCCTGACTCAAAGGTTGTAATCCTAAAGTCTTGTTAAATAAATAAATAAAGAGTAAACTGGAAGTTGATGAGTCACTATGGGTCACCCTGGAGACAGGAAATGGCACCAGAATCCGCATGGGGGTTGTATACAAACCCCCATCTCAGGGGGAGGGAATGGACAAGGAGATGATAGAAGGCATCCTTAAAATGGCAGAAAAAGGGGAGATATTGTTGATGGGGGACCTGAATATGCCAGATGTTAACTGGAGCACCTTTGCTGCAGGCACATCCAAGAGCAGTGTCATTCTTGATGCCCTACAGGGGGCATGCCTCAGACAGCTAGTGTTGGAACCCACTCAGAAGGGAGCAATCTTAGACCTGGTACTCTCAAATGGGGATGGAGAAAGGATCTCAGATTTTGAAGTGGGTCGCCATCTGGGAACAAATGACCACCAAACAGTGTGGTTCACAGTAAACACAGTCATAGAGTCAAGCTGTACAAAAACAAGAGTATTGGACTTTAGGAAGGCTGACTTTGGGAAAATGAGAGAGTGCCTCAGAAAAGCACTACCAAACAGGCAAGAATGAGGGGTGGTGGAACAATGGGGAATAATCAAAACAGCCATCATAGAAGCAACAAGCCTTTGTGTGAAGCAAATCAACAAAACAAAATGAAGGAAAAAAATGCTATGGTTCTCAAAAGAGGTGGAAGGGAAGGTTAGGGCGAAAAGGATAGTATTCAGGAAATATAAGGAAACACAGAAGGAGCAGGACAGGGAACTTTATCAGTTAAAGCAGAAGGAGGCAGGGAAGGCAGTCAGAATAGCAAAGGCACAAACTGAGGAAAAGATGGCGAACTCTGTTAAGAAGGGGGATAAAACCTTTTATAAGTATATTCGGGAGCGAAGAAAGACCTAAGGAGGGATACAGAGACTTACTAAAGGGAAGGGAATGTGGGTAGAGGGTGACAGTGAAAAGGCAGGGATACTGAAAGAATATTTCTGCTCAGTATTCACAACAGAAGAGGAGGGGGACATACCTAAACCAAACAAGAGAAAGACTCTGGATAGGGTGTTGATGCCAGTCAATTTACAGAAGAAAGGGGGTTGAAAGAACTCTTAAAACTGAGGGTGGACAAAGCAATGGGGCCTGATGGGTTTCACCCCAGAATTCTAAAAGAACTCAGGGTAGAACTAGTAACACCACTGACTACTGTCTTTAACAAATTATGGGAGGATGGGGTGGTACCTGAGGACTGGAGGAGGGCGGTTGTGTTTCCACTTCACAAAAGTGGGAGCAAGGCAGAGGCAAGAAACTACAGATCAGTTAGTTTGACCTCAGTGGTAGGGAAAATGATGGAATCACTCCTGAAGAAAAGTATTGTTGAGTACCTAGAGGCCAGTGGGGCACAGGACCCAAGGCAGCATGGATTCACAGCAGGAAGGTCATATCAGATGAACCTAATAGATTTCTTTGACTGGGTGACCAAAGTAGTAGACCAGGGAGGGGCTGGGGATATGGCCTACCTAGATTTTAGCAAGGCATTTGACACAGTCTCACACAAAAGATTAATATACAAGCTAGCCAGCCTTGGAGTGGGTTCCAAGGTGGTAGCCTGGATAAAAAACTGGCTGGACAACAGGACACAAAGGGTAATAGTAAATGGAGTCCACAGTCAAGAAAGTAGGGTAACTAGTGGGGTACTGCAGGGTTCGTTACTGGGACCAGTCCTCTTTGATGTCTTTATATGTGATATTGGCGAGCACCTTGAAGGAAAAGTATGTCTCTTTGCAGACAACACAGAGATCTGCAACAGGATTGATACACAATGTGGGGTGGAAAGGATGAAAAGGGACTTGCCCCCTTGTTCTTGCACATCTCTTTTTCTGAAAGATGCTACCCTCTTGGACTTTGTTGATTCCCTTGAGGTACTTGAAAGTTTCTATCATGTCCCCCTCTCTCCCTTCTTTCCTCAAGGGTATACATATTAAGCTCCTATAGTCTTGCTTTGTATGTCTTCTGGTGCAGACCCTGCACCATTTTGGTTGCCCACCTCTGGACAGCCTCCACTCTGTCTATGTCTTTGCGGAGATGGGGTCTCTAGAACAGCACACAGTACTCCAGACGGGGTCTCACCAACTGTCTGTACAGAGGGATAACAACTTCCTGTTTTCTACTGTTGATGCCTCTCCCTATGCCTCCCAGTATCCCTCCAGCCCTCCTTACTGCCTTCTCACATTACTTGCCCACCTTCAGGTCATCTGATATAATTACTCCTAGGTCTCTTTCGATTTTTGTTGTTGTTATTATCTCACCTCCCATTGTGTACTCTTCCCTTGGGTTTTTGTTTCCCAGGTGCATTACCTTGCACTTCTTTGCATTGAATCTGAGCTGCCATATATTTGACCATTCCTCCAACCTTGCCAAGTCCCTTCTCATCCTTTCCACTCCATCTTATGTATCAACCTGTTGCAGATCTTTGTGTGTCTGCAAAGAGACATACTTTCCTTCAGTTCCTCTGGAATGCCACTTATAAAGACATTAAAAGGACGGTCCCAGTACTGAACCCTGCAGTTCCCCTAGTAACCCTCCTTTCTTCACTGTGGACTCCATTTACTACTACCCTTCGTCCTGTTGTCTAGCCAATTTTTATCCAGGCTACCACCTTGGGACCCACTCCAAGGCTGGCTGACTTGTATATTAATCTTTGTGTGGGACTGTATCAAATGCCTTGCTAAAATCTAGGTAGGCCATGTGCACAGCCCCTCCTGGTCTACTACTTTGGTCACCCAGTCAAAAATCTATTAGATTCATCTACGACCTTCCCATCATGAATCCATGCTGCCTTGGGTCCTGTGCCCCACTGACCTCTAGGTACTCAACAGTTCTTTCCTTCAGAAGTGATTCCATCATTTTTCCTACCACTGAGGTCAAACTAACTGGTCTGTAGTTTCCTGCCTCTGTCCTGCTCCCACTTTTGTGAAGAGGAATCACATCGCCCTCCTCCAGTCCTCAGGTACCACCCCATCCTCCCATGATTTGTTAAAGAGAGTAGTCAGCGGTGTCACTAGTTCTACCCTTAGTTCTTTTAGAATTCTTGGGTGAATCCCATCAGGCCCCATTGCTTTGTCCACCTTCAATTTTATTAGCTCTTTCAGAACCCTTTTTTCTGTAAATGGACTGATATCGACCCCCATTTTCAGAGTGTTTCTCTTGTTTGCTTTAGGTACCTCCCCCTCCTCTTCCTTTGTGAATACTGAGCCGAAATATTCGTTCAGTATCCCTGCATTTTCACTATCACCCTCTACCCACATTCCCTCCCCTTTGTTAAGCCTCAGTATCCCTCCTTTGGTCTTTCTTCGCTCCCTAATGTACCTATAAAAGGTCGTATCCCCCTTCTTAACAGAGTTGGCTATCCTTTCCTCGGTTTGGGCATTTGCTATTCTGACTGCCTTCCCAGACTCTTTCTGCTTTAACTGATAAAGTTCTCTGTTCTGCTCCTTCTGTGTTTCCTTATATTTCCCGAATGCTATCCTTTTCTCCTTAACCTTCCCTGCCACCTCTTTTGAGAACCATAGTGTTTTTTTCCTTCGTTGTGTTTTGTTGATTTGCTTTGCACAAAGGCTTGTTGCCTTTGTGATGGCTGTTTTGATTACTCTCCATTGGTCCTCCACCACTCCTTCTTGCCTGTTTGCTAGTGCTTTTCTGAGGCACTCTCTCATTTTCCCAAAGTTAGCCCTCCTAAAATCCAATACTCTTGCTTTTGTATGGCTTGATTGTATGGCTATGTTTATCGTGAACCACAGTTTGGTGGTTGCTTGTTCCCAGATGGCTACCCACTTCTAAATCGGAGATTCTTTCTCCGTCTGCATTTGAGAGTACCAGATCTAAGATTGCTCCCTCCCAAGTGAGTTCCAATACTTGCTGTCTGAGGCATGCCCCTTGTAGGGCATCAAGAATGACCCTGCTCTTGGATGTGCCTGCAGCAAAGGTGCTCCAGTAAACATCTGTCATATTCAGGTCCCCCATCAACAATATCTCCCCTTTTTCTGCCATTCTAAGGATGCCTTCTATCATTTCCTTGTCCATTCCCTCCCCCTGAGATGGGGGTCTGTATACAACCCCCATGCGGATTATGGTGCCATTTCCTGTCTCCAGGGTGACCCAGAGTGCCTCATCTGCTCCCTGTTTACTCTTTAGTTCTGTTGCTTTGATCCTTTCCCTTACATAGAGAGCTACTCCCCCCATCTCTTTTACCCTCCCTGTCCCTTCTGTAGATTGTGTACCCTGGTATGTTGACATCCCAGTCATGGTTCTCTGTGTACCATGTTTCTGTGACTGCCATAATATCCAGGCAATCCTCTTCCATCAAGGCCACTAGTTTAGGGAGCTTGTTACAGAGACTACGGGCATTGGTACTCATCACCCTCCACTTTTTGATGGCCTTACCCCTTTTAGCCCCATTTCTGTCCTTACTGCCTTTGCCTTTTTTTTACATTTACCTCTGTTCTGCTCCCTAATGACTTCTCTACCATGGTGTTTACCTCACTAATTTCCGTGTTGTGTGGGGGGAGGCAGGGATTTGCCTGCTCCTTTTCAGTGCCTCCCCCCTTGGCTAGTTTAAATGCTTGCCAATGAAGCATTTAAACCTCTCACTTAGTATCCTGGTTCCCCCTGGACAGATGCAGACCATCACGCCAGTATAGGTCTGCATCCTTCCAGGTGGCTCCCCAGTCCCCAATGAAGCCAAAACCCTGAGCACCACACCAGTTTTTCAACCATTCATTGAATTCCCTGGTGAGGAGTACCCTAGCATCACCCTTGCCATAGACAGGCAGCACCTCCGAGATGGTTACCGTATGCGCTACTTGTCTAAGGCCCCTTCCCAACTCTACAGACTCCTCTTGCACTGCTCTGATCCCGTTCCTAGCCAGGTCATTTGTCCCTAGGTGGACAATGACATCTAGTTCCCTCCCTCGTGCAGCTGCTCCCACGATCCTGAGGATGCTTCCTGTCCCTCCAAGCCATGGCACCAGGCAGGCACCTTACCTCCCTCTCCCCTTCCTCCCCATTTCTACCCCCTAATGATTGGAGTCCCCACCAGGAGTTGTTTCCTTCCCTTGAGGGTCCCATGCCACCCTCTTGTGGGTCTCCTTGTGAAGGTCCCAGCTTCCTCCTTGGTCTCCACTGCAGGTGCTTCCATAGAGGAACCACTGTCCACCAGAAGAGTGTATGAATTGTGGAGAGGTACAGCTGGAGGGATGCAACTCTGTTCCACCACCCTCTCCCTCCCTGAGCCCACCCTGATCCAGCCTCTCCTCTTTCTTAGCAACCTCTGAGGTAGTGGCATTGGCCCTGGTGGTCCCTGGGTGGGGGAGGAGGTTTCACAAATCCTAGCCAGGTCTGCCTGGAGATGGGCAACCTCCTTCCTCAGACCAGAGAGGTGCCTGCAAATAGGGCAGCATCGCAGCCTCCAGAATGTCTCCCGGAACACTGCCGTCCCATAGCCATTGCACTGCACCACTCCTATCATGTCTTATTTTGTGTCCCCTCTCCTGTTTCTTTGTATGCTTACTCTCTCCTCTCCTTACAACTCTCACCCTTCCTGTTCTGGGACAGCAGCTTCCTATATTCTTCAGGACAATGGTGGGCGGCTGCGGTATAGCCATCCTGCTACTGGGGGTGCGGGCTTAGTGCCCAGGTAAGAAGTGGTTTGCAGCCGTGGTAAACAGCGCTACTTGGGTGACTGCTACTACAAACATTTGAATATACTGCTGTGCTGTTATGCATAAGGGGACCCCCCTCATTGCATAGGTGCAGTGGTGTTTTAGTGCTTTGGAACTGCTGGGTGTATGGGGCTGTCCTGGGGCATGTGTATATGGGCCGGCCGGCAGTGCTCGTGCAAACCCAGGTTAGCGCATGTGCTAACCATTTTAGCGAGTGCACTAACCTTTCAACACTGGGCCCCATATATTCTGGGGAAGAGATGTAATTGCAGAACAGAGTTGGTAGTCAGATAGAAGGCTCTATTTTTCTGGAGGCTTCTGCTCTCCAGATGCAGCTGGTCACCCAAACATTAGGGTGATTAGGAAAGATAAAAAAAAAAAATTATGTTCACATTGGCAGAGTGGGCTAAGAGAGATATTAACGTACAAAATAGATGGCTAACTATAATGAAAGACAGCAACCTGCTTATTTTTGTACCAGGAGCAATGACAAGAGAGCATGAGAATATGTGTTGGGAGAGGGGCAGGAAATACACAAGGAAACATACTGTCACTGAGAGTGTGGTAGATCTATAGATCGAGGTGCCATACTGGCATAGTAGAGGCTGGTGTAGCATGTTTTAAGAACACAGTAGATAGACATTTATATGAAAAAAGCATAAATGAACACAACTGCCAAGAAAGCAGAGGGATAGACTTGATGGGTCATCCAAGTTGCCTTTCAAGGGTTCCATGTCATAATAGTGATCGCAAAACAGCAATCGCTATTATGGTGAGTGTATATGGCCAAAAAGCAAATCAGTGATATACACATGCCGGTGAACACACATCCGGCAATTAAATACAGTGTTTAGCACCCACCCTCGTGGGGGGCTTTGCCCCACTGCCGCATGTCGGTGAGGGGGCAACACTCAAGAATGCAGAAAAAAAAAACAACAGCCGGAAGCAGTGGCAAAAGTGTCTCCCCGGTCCAGCCCCGAACCCAGTGCCTACTGCACCAGAGCCAACCACCCTCACCACCACACCACATGGCTGGCTGGGCTGCAGCAGGCACACTACCTTGTCAAAACCCTCTTCCCTATTCCTCCTTTCTCCTCCCTATCCCTCCCCTTCCGGTTGTCGTCACTTGCTGTTCTGTCGCTACCCTTGCAGGGTAGCCCAACATGATAGCAGTGAAAATGAGTCGCTGTTTTTACAGTCACTCATTTTCGGTCGCTATCATCACTGGATACCCCTTTCAAGTCCAGGTAGCCTTTTGCACATTAGAGTGCTAGTAGAACTTCAGCAAAGGCTGAAAAGGGGCGAGCACTCAGGGTAAGCTACTAAAGCAATGTCCGGTCTTATAGCATCATGCCACAGATGAGGAAATATAAACACAAAGCCTCCATTAATTGAATGGCAAACAAATGCACCTGTCCTTCACAATAATTTTATTCACCGAATTGCCATTGCATCAAGATAGGCTTCTGCAATGCAAAGTACATAATGTGCCCTCTTCCTCCACAGTCCACAAATGTACATGTGCAAAAAATACAAAGCTAAAGTGCTTAAAAAGTAGCCTTACCCACAATGGACAGAAGGCCACCAACCCCAGTTTGATTATGAACAGTACGGTATTTTACAAAACCATTTTTGTAGTTGTAACTTACTAACATAATATTGTGATGGCGGAAAGGGCTTAGGACCCATCTTGCATGTCCCTCCCAGTGCATGTTCGTGATTATGCCTTAATTTGTGAATGGACATACATCCTAGCTTTTTTCTTCTAACTTATTTTTATTGAATTTGTGTAAAATTCACATTACATGAATTTGCCTACTGGCAGATATAACTAGCTTCATGCTAGCCATATACAACATTCTTAGAGTAGTGGATACAAATTTGAAGCACCGCTGCATTGTGGTACATCTCTTGGGAGGAACTGTACAAGCCCAGAATTGATACTTTCTAAAGTACCTCAACGTAAGAACAGACTAACATTTTATTACCAAAAGAGACCACTGCAGCCATGAGCAGGGATACCTAAAGATGAATAAACAAACATCGTTCACCCTAAAACAGAGGGTTAATTATCTCCAAGGTCTAACATTGATAGTAAAGTCTATACGTTATTGCCCATCTGTACTTCGCAAACAACAGGTTAAACTAGAATTTTATGAAACTGGTAAATCTAGAACAGACCCCACTTACTAAAAACCAGAGATTAAAACATTCTCAGGTACATTAAACTGCCCATGTTGTACTGAAATAAAAGAGTTCAGACTTTAATATGGAAGTTCATGCAGAACTACTTTTGGCAGACAAACACTCTTGATACTTTTCAAAAAGGATAAAGAAATAATGCAACACACAGGACAAAACATTCAGGCATTATTATAAGGATATTCCAGTCCGTAAGATATTCAGACATAGCTGGATAAGCTGCATGAATGTACCCTACACCATAGGAGGGAATTTTGGCACAAAAACAGAGTTTGAGGTAGAGGAGGAGGGGGACAGGAGCTCCACGAGAGGTATTTTCAAATGCGTTGTGCAGCGCCATTTTAAAAGTCTGCTAGTTTATCATGCATTGTCAAGTAGTTGTCTAAAAAAAGAGGTCCTAAAACTTCTCATGAACATAAAACCTCACGGCTTAGCTGGGCACGACAAGCAAGAACCAAGACTGTTCAAGATTGCAGCCCCAGCCATTGCCACTCCTGTCTTGTAGCTGCTCAACAGATTCCTTCTTGAAGGGAAAGTTCCAATACTCTGGAAAGTAGCCCTGGTGATGCCCGTCCTTAAAGGGGGATCACAGGAACACATGGAAAACTATCACCCCATATCGATCCTCTCCATCCTTAGTAAGATACTAGAGAGGGCTGTCTATAACCAGCTAACTGAGTGTATTGAGAGGAACTGCATATTTCATAAGACAGTTTTAGAAAAAAACATAGCACGGACACCACACTTGTCTGCCTCGACAATCACCTCTTCGCAGCGCTCGACAAAGGCCAGTTTACTGGATCTGTCTTCATAGACCTCACCAAGGCCTTAGACCTGGTGGATCATCAGCCACTCCTAACAAAACTCAAACTCATAGGCCTAGACTGTCTGACAGTTCAGTGGTTCACTGACTATCTCCAGGGGAGATCCCAATTTGTCAGATGGCAAGGTGAGCAATCTGAAAAAGGCCAAATCCTTGACGGTGTTCCTGAGGGATCCATCTTAGGGCCTTTACTGTTCTCTACCTTTATAAATGACACGCCAAATCACTGTGGTGAGGCAAACGTACTCCTGTATGCAGATGATGCAGTACTATACAGGTCCTCCAAAGACCTGCGCTCCCTGAACACTTCTCTGACAAGTGACCTGCAACTCCTTGAGAGCTCGCTGGTCAGTAACAGACTAGTGCTTAATAGCAAAAAGACTAAGGCTATTCTATTTGGCCCTACAAGCCTGGGGCTGGACAGAGCCTCCCTTCTAACTCCTAGCCTCTCGAGTGGCACAAATATTGAGGTAGTAGACACTATAAAGTACCTAGGCATTACTTTAGACCAGAACTGCACTTTCAAGACACACATCAAACTGCTGACTAAGATACTAAATCAGAAGTTGGGACTGTTGTATCACCTTAGCCCTTTCCTCACACAGGAAGCCCGGCTAGGGATTGCAACCGGTACCCTTATGCCCACCCTGCTGTACGGGTCACCAGTACTACTCATAGTTAAAGGTGGGGAATTGCAAAAACTTAGTACCCTTTATCACAGGGTGAACCAATTCACCTTGGGGGGCTCACCCTGGGGAGCACCACTGCCAGGTGCTCCAAACCCTGTCTTGGCTTTCACTTAAAGAACATCTTGACTACCTATCCCTGTGCCTTGCTTATAAGCTATGTCAGACTCTGCACTTCCAAGGCTAGCTACCACTCTATCTGTCAAACAAAACAGAATGCTACTTAGATCATCAAGCCGGCTGCTCCTCAATGTGCCTAGAGTCAGGTCAACCGTGGGACAGAGGTCATTCTCAGCCAGCATCCCGCCCCTCTGGAATGCTCTCCCAGCAAATGTACAGTCCTGTAATTCCCTTGGGGGTTTCAAAAAAGGGACTCAAGGCTCACCTGTTAGAGCTCAACCAGTGCACTTGCTACCATTGAATACTGTCTCCTCTCCTGTGTCCCCCTACTGCAATGTTTTGTCTGTAACCACTAATGTACCCTAATTGTTAACCTATACTGAGTGTCGAAAATTGTCAAATTGTAAACTATAATTTTTTTATAATACTCTGTTTTGTTTCTGTTGTACGCTATTTTTATGTTCTCTGCACAACTGTCTGCTGTAAACTGTTCACCTACGAAACGTCATCCTGTACCTGTTGTGTAATTTTAAGGATTGTCTGCCTGTAATTAACCTCAGGTCACCCCTGAAAATGGGACTGTCATGGTTTCAGTGGGTTTACCCAGTTATCAAAACTTAAATAAATAAAAAAATGTCCTAAGGTATTTTAAAACACATTTAACTACCTGTACATAACCATATAGGATATAGATTGTTATTAGCAGGACTACAAGAATCATACAGTTTTTATGCTGCTCTCTCGTCTGCTCCCATCCCACCCCAACCTCTGACGGTCAAGCTGAAAATTTACTTAAACCTCCTCATCTCTGTCCAATTCGGAATCCTCTTCCCCTTGTGGAGAACTGTCTGTAAATTTTGGCTAAAAGTTTGGCAGCCTCCACTGCATCCAAAAACTGCAATACTTAACCTCTGTACATGACCCTAAAACTGGCAGACATTAAAAGATATGGTGCACACCCAGAGTTCAAAGATAAGCCCTAACACCATCAAAGCTCTTTCTCCGCATTTGGGTGGTGTAGGTCAAGTCTGGGAACAAGTGGATTTGGGAGTCATTCCACTGCAGGGAACTTAGAGTTTTGGCATTTCGAAGCAATAAATCTCTCTCCACTGAGGTGCATAACTCAAGTAGGAGAGTTTGGGGAGATGATTCTCCCATAGTGGTGCAGGATCTGCTGCCATATGAATAGATTCTGTAGACTTGTAATAATGCAAAATCTTCTTCCAAGTGTAACAACTTGAGCCAGTCCTTCAGAAATGTTAAGGGGTTCTCTCCCCCTCTGTACCCTCTGGCAGACCCAACAGGAGGACATGAGTAGCTCAAGTGGTATTTCCAATGTTCTCCAGCTGTCTCCTCAGTAGGTCATTTTCTTTAGTTAGATCTGCTGCCACCTCAAGGGCTTTGTCAGCTGTCTTGGTCACTCCCTTAATGTCTTCAGTCAACGATCTCCCCTTCCCATCCATCTGCTTTTAATGTGAGGAAAAGTCTTCCATTTTTCGATCTAAGCCCTGGATCACTCGGAGCACTGCTGCTTTGGAGGGATGGGTTGGGTCTGCATCTCCAGCCCCAGCCTGTAGGCCTTTGCCATTGCCTGACTTTGGCTCCTTTGTTCAAGCTCCTTCTGCACCAGCTCCTGTCTTGTTCCCTCTCACCATTTTTCTGATTTATTTGTGCATAAGTCCCCAATTATTGATACCGTTGGACAGCTGTTGAGAAGCTCCATTGAATGCTATAATTTAGTTTTTAAAATTAGCTTGCAAAAGATGATTTCTTTCAAAAATCCTTACAGCTCGACTGCTGGCTATGCCCCTGCCTCCACCACCACATCCAGGCGTAGCTGCCAGAATGTTACCTCTACTGAGGCTGTATCACCTATATTCTGTTATCTCTCCAGACTCTATCTATACCTGCTTTGAAAGCCTGAGCACTGCTAGTTTCCACTACCTTACGAGGTAGACTGTTATATGCTCTGATCACCCTCTGTGTGAAGTACCACTGCCTTTAGATGGATGGTCACTATGGAGCCATCCATCCTTGGAAGGGGTATGCTAGGGTCTTCAGAAGATTTTGGTGGGACACGGGGCATGCAACACGCAGAAACATCAGTCAAGTTTTAATTGCATTTAAACAAGCAAATTACTCAACGTTTCCAGTAAGGCAGTAGGGCTTTTTATTTATCCATTAGCACTCCTGGAGAGCAATTACTTGTTAGTACCACTGCCAGCTCCCTTCCCAGGAGGCTGTTATGTAGTCAATTTGCTGCTTTTCGGATCATATTTGCTTTTGTTAAACTCAGAGACATGATGACAACATTTCATTCCTGATCTGAGCCTCAATATGTATTTTACCATTGACTCCCAGGGGCAATGAGCTATATGGGACCTCCCTGGGCAACAGGTATAGTCCTGTTGGCAACATTCGGAACATGTGTGGCCCCCCCAAACTAGAGAGGCATCAATTTTGGCAGAGTATGTTTCCTTGACTCCCCCATTGTCAGATGTGCTTTCTCCTTAGAACATCCCCTCTATCCATCTGGAATCCAAATCCAGGTGCTATCTGTCTCTCTGGGCTCCATTTAGTTTCTTCAACTTTCAGTTAGTTTACTTTGGGAGGATCCATCATGGGTCCTCTTTCTTAATTCTCTTTAACTGTTACACTGTCCCAAAAACTGTTACTAAGTTGCTAGCTTTTGTCCCACAGACGTTATAGCTTAGACAGGGTACTCTCCTCTCTTAAGGCTCTGGCTATATTAGGCACACTTTTCCTTGTTCTAGTCCCCAAGCAAGGAGATGCGTCATACCATATTTCTCAGACTCTCTCACAACCTCCCTGACTAGTTCACTGCCCTTATTTGCTTTTGAGTCTCCCTGAACAACTTACTGCTCAACTGCGGGCACTTGTCTCGATTTGTCTATGCTCTGGTTCTGTCATTCTTCAGTTTGGTTATTTTGCTCTGCAACTCTTTATAGAAGGCTTTCTGGGGTTTACAGTCAGAAACCTGCCAGTATCATGTCCAAACCCTGGGCCCTTCAACCACACTGCGATCCAGAAGGTGAGCTTTAAGCCAGTACTAGCAAATTAAATTGGGGCTTCTCTGACCATCAGCTTACAGCACTCAAACAGCCCCTTCAAAGCTCATTTATATCTCAGATCCAGACTCTTGTGCTAGGGGAGAGCATTTACCTCAGATACTGAAGAGTCTTACACGCAGAAGGGAATCTCCAGCCACTGCCTCCACCATTTTCTTGGCTGGCTACCCCAGCCCCAAGGCTGGAAGTGACCACAATGCATTTGACTCTGTTCCACATACTGTAGAAAGCTAGTTAAGAAACTGGCTGATGTGGGAGCATGGGAGATACTGACAAACTGGACTGGTAATTGGCCGGTGGGGGGGAGAACACAGAGAATGGTTCTGATTGGGGAGTTCTTATAGGTGAGGGGAGTCACCAGTGGGGTACCATACTTTTTGGTTCTCGGACCAGTGCTCTTCAACATCTTTATTTGTGGCATAGGTGAGGGTATTCATGGCAAAATCTCTCTTTTTGCGGAAGACACAAAAATCTGCGGAAGGATAGAAGTGAAGAAGGAATAATGGTGATGAAAGAGGCTCTGAAGAGGTTAGAGAGGTAGTCCAGACTATGGCAGCTGAAATTCAGTGCAAAGTAGTGTAAAGTTATGTATATACTGTAGGAGCAAAGAACCCGAGAATGGAATACTGGTGTGTGTGTGTGTGTGTGTGTGCATGTGTGCATGCAGGTGGAACAGACAGTATAGGAATGGAATAAAGGAGTTGTAAAATCAGGAGCACAATGAAATAAGCTAGTGGGTGAGACACCGGAGATCAGCAGCAGATGCAAGGAGTTGATAGCGTCCCTGTATAGCCCCTGTGAGACCACATTTAGAGTACTGCATACAGTTCTGGAATCCACATTAAAGAAAGGATAGGGATAGGATTAAATCAGTTCAAAGGAGGGTCACCAGGATGATTCAGGGGCAGAGAGTAGGTCATACACAGCAAGACTGATGGACAGCAAGCTGTATTTGCTGGAGACTGGAAGAGAGAGTGGAGACATGAAAGAAACATTCAAGTTTGTACAGGGAACAAACTAAGTGGATAGCAACAAACTGTTCATCCTAGGTACAAATATGACTACAAGAGAAAACTCAAAGAAGTGTGTAGTCGACAAGTTTAGAAAGGATGTCAGGAAAGACTTTTTTAGAGAGAGTGTGGTGGACAATTGGAACAGATTACCCAATTAGGTGGTGTGAGCAAAGAAAGTGGTTGGATTCAAGCATAGATGGGACAGGCACATGGGTTCAGTGGGATACATGGGGGGGGGGGGGCAAAAGTGGAGCAGTGGCACGAGTAACGTCTTGGGGACTTGGGGTCGTGGGTTAGGTAGAGACTAGGACATACTGCATAGACCAGATGGCCATCTTCTGCCTGCAAGGTTGATGTTTCTGTGCTCCTTTGCTCCCTCTGGATGGAACTCCCTCATACTAGACAAGACCAGACCCTAGACCAGGCTAGAAATTTCTATGCTGCCTCTTATATACCTTCTAACTCATCCCCATTTCCTGTTTACTGCATGCTGCACTGCAGGGGGTTCTAACTGAAACATTAGCGGGCTGCTAACTCTTTACTTATTGGAACTCAACACTGTTCTGTGGAACCAGTTCAGTGGTCCACAACTGGTAGGGGTGCTACACTGCTTTCTGATGTTTCCCCTTATTCTACCCACTCTGTAGTTCTGCTCATACTCACCAACTTTAACAGCTGTGTGTACTCATGGGTGACATGCTATCAGTCGACTTGGTTGCCTTGTGCCATAATAAATCAAGTCAAGGTGACTGTCCATACACATCCAGAAACAAATGGTTTGATACCTTTTATTGGACCAACGTAGATGTAACAAAAGAAAACAGTGCCTAAGCTTTCGGACCAACCAAGTCCTTCCTTGGAAGCTTAGCTTCTGAGAAAGGACTTGGTTGGTCCGAAAGCTTAGGCACTGTTTTCTTTTGTTACATCTATGTTGGTCCAACACAAGGTATCAAACCATTTGTTTCTGGATCTGTTCTTTCAAGGACTAATACAACAACTAACTAATTCTGTGTGTCCATATACATGTGTTTGTTTTTATAGAAATTTGTTTGGGTTCTCTGTGTTTCAGACATGACTGTTCCAAGCATCTCTGCTGATCACTGTAGGGTAGATTTCCAAAGTGTAACTGTGGCTCCCTTCCCCTTCCAATAATCATGCTTTAATGAAAAATTGGAACTTTGAAAACAGTTAAGTGGTCAATCACTTTATTATCATCCACCCACAATGAGCGTTTCGTGACCTAGCTGTCATGTAGTTTGAATACTCATGATTTAGGTGATTCTATCAAAGTTGCCCACTAGAGGGGGAAAATCTTTGTTTCCTCCCATGTTAGAGACAGTGGGACCTTTGGGGCTGTTTGAAAACCTGGCTCTCTGACTGTAATAATGAATCCATGTTTTTCCATAGTTTGGACAGGAGTGGTGTAGACTCCTAATAACTAGTAAACAAGTGCTGCTTCTCAGTGCTTTGCCCATCCCATTATAAGGCACTTGATGAAAATTGTACATCTGTAGGTGCCTTGTTGACGTGACTTGATGGCTTGGAGCTTGTACTTTTTCCTCTGCCAGGAGACCATCTACAGAGTCACTTCTCTAAAGAATCACATAACATGATGGGTGCAGTAATCTCTCTGCTAAAAATAAAACGAATTTATGAAGTATCCCCATCAGAAATCTTTGAAATACTGCTGATTAGAAGTAGTCAAGACGGAGGTACAAAGAAGCATGCCTTGACCACTTGACTACCTGCATTAATCTCCTGCACAGTGCTTGAAGCTATGAAGGGTTAGGTTGTTCTGTACAAAAAGAGATCATCTACTGAGCTGCTTGAATACATTAAGGATTGATTAAAACCATGCTAAGTATCTGGAGAACTGCAGCGGGGTAATCAGCTCAGCTCTCCAAGGAGAGAGGTAGGAAACCTTTATCAACGTAATGTTTTCAAACTGCTTCATGCATTTAATGTGTCAGCATGGCTTTAATAAAAGGGAATTACGGATATGATGTAACTGACAAAAGGGATTTCTTTTTGGATTTTCCCCACCCTAGGAAGACTTGTGCAGGAATTGCATTTCAGTTTTTTTTTTAATGTTGATTCTATCCAGTGTGCCACATCTGTAAAAAAAAAGGAAAAAAAAAGAGCTCTTGTAATTAGAAGACTTAATTGCCAGCAGTCATTTGTTTGAGGATTGTACAAGTTGCCTTGTCTCTTTGCTGCCAGTCAAATAGCAGTCACTGCTTCTGGATTTTCTACCCAGCTCTCTCCTTCTCAAATGCTTATACACAAGGGCTGCCAAAGCAAGCTATTTCCATTGATAGCTTTTAAATTATAGCTTACCCCTTCTTCCAGGATCCTGTTGTTCTCTAGCTTATAAGGAAATGAAGAACTTGGGGGGATTAGTCCACTGGGTGGACTGGCAGTTGGTTATAGTGTAGTGTAGCTTTTCACCCCTGGAGTGGTTTGAATCTGGCCTGGCTGGCAGTGACCGAAAGCCATTATCATCTACAGATGGTTTTGTAGCCTATAGTATGTGAAATGGGCTGTAGTAGTCTATGACCAGTTCCTAGTAGGCAAGTGTCCACATAATAAAACCACCATCTCCATTGCCACCCCTGTTGTCAGTCTCTCTGGAGAAGCAAAATATTGAATGGCCATGCAGTTTGTCTACCCACTAGAGGTGGCCCTACCATGACTGGATTATGGCACTTTGGAAAGTCAGTGTGAGGAAGGTTGCTCTGCAGTTGCTTCTGCTATACCAGTCATGTAGATAAAATATTTGTCTACGGGACCCAAGGCATCATGGCTTTACAGGAGGGAGGTCGTGCCAGACTAACCTCATTGAGTTCTTCGACTGGGTAACCAGGGAGATGGATCGGGGAGGGGCAGTGGATGTGGCCTGTCTGTATTTCAGCAAGGCCTTTGACACCGTGCCACATAGAAGGCTGTTAAACAAGCTGGGGAGCATGGAGGTGGGAAAGAAGGTAGTGAAGTGGGTGGAGAATTGGCTGGATAACAGGACCCAGAGGTTGGTGGTAAATGGCATTCACTTTGCAGAGGGTAAAATGACCAGTGGGGTACCACAGGGATCAGTGCTGGGTCCAGTCCTCTTCAGTGTCTTTATCAGTGATATTGCAGAGGATCTGGAAGAGAACATTTGCCTGTTCGCTGATGACACCAAGCTCTGCAACAGGGTGGACACACCAGGAGGAGTGGATAGAATGAGGGGGGGATCTAAGGAAGCTGGAGGATTGATCAAGGGATTGGCAGCTAGGTCTCAATCCAAAACATGCAAGATAATGCACATAGGGCACAAAAACCAGGAGCTACATATCAACTGGGGGGTAGCATGCTCCAAGCAAGAAAGAGATCTGGTGGTGATCATCTCCGATGACCTCAAGGTAGGTAGGCAGTGTGACAGGATGTCAGGAAAGGCAAACAGGATGTTGGGATGTATAGGCAGGGGAATCATCAGCAGAAAAAGGGAAGTAATAACTCCACTATACAGTACATTAGTGAGATCACACCTCGAATACTGTGTCCAGTTCTGGAGGTGCCATCTATGTAAGGACATAGACAGGGTGGAGGTGGTTCAGAGGAGGGCAATCAAAATGGTGCAGGAACTACATCGCAAGCCCTACAAGGATAGGTTGAGGAAATTAAATATGTACTCCCTGGAGGAGAGGAGGGAGAGGGGGGAAATGAATGAGACATTTACGTACCTCATAGGGAAGAATAAAGTACAAAGCAAAAGAGGGGCACCATCTGCTGCCCTGTAAATCCAGGCTAAATATAGCCTGCTCTCCACAGATCGGTATAGTTGAGGAGGAGAATGCAGTCTACGGTGAATGAGAGCAAGGAGACGACGGAGATGGTTGGAGCAAGACCCCACCAGACACTGCCCCCCCAGCCAGCAAGAGAACTAGGATACAAGTGGTAGCAAGGAGGGAGAACGTGGAGGTCATGGTCCATCTGGGAACAAATGACCTAGCCAAGGAGGAGGTGAGCATAGAGCAGGTGCAGGAGGACTTCAGAGGGTTGGGTAGGTGCCTTGGATTGGTAGCATGCTCAGTAACATTCTCTGTGGTGATGCCAGTACTCGGCAGGGGAAAGGCTCAAAATCTCTGCATCAGCAAGTCCACTACTTGGTTGAGGGGCTGGTGCAGAGATAATGGTTTTGGCTTTGTTGGAGACTGGGGACCCACCTGAAGGGATGGGGACCTGTACTGGGGGGGACAGCCTTCATCCATCCAGGGAGGGGATTGCGGACCTAAATGAAATGTTTAGATGCTTCCTTGCCAGATGTTTAAACTTGCTGGGGGGGGGGCAGTCGGGAGCAGGAAGACTTAGGTAGCCCACCCCCACATGCAGAGTAGCTAGCAGCATGGATCACCAGGAAATGTTGTGGACAGATATTCCTGAGCTCATTACAAGGGGTAAGGCAGAGGAAGAGAGGCAACAAAAAGAAGAAACCAGGGTTGGAAAGGGAGAACAGGAAGGCAAGTGTAGATGTACACGAGGGACAGGCTAGGAAATATGGACAGATATAACTGGGCTCGTTACAAGAGAAAAGGCAGAGAAAAACAGGCAGCAGGAGAGAAAAAAACAGGGTTGGAAGGAGGGAGCAAAACAAAGGTAAAGGTAGAAATGCAAGGGGCACAGGCTGCGAGACATGGACAGTCATGTATGCAAATGCCTGCAGTCTGGGAAACAAAATCCCAGACTTGGCAGCCTTGATGGCAGAGGTGGACCTGGACATAGTACCAATTACCGAGACATGGTAAACTGGAAACCTTGACTGGGAGGTAAATATACCAGGGTATGCTCTACACAGGAGGGATAGGGAGGGTAAAATGGGAGGGGTGGGGGATGGCACTGTACATCAGAGAAGGTATTAAAGTGATGGCAGTGCAGAGTAAACAGGGGGAGGCCGAGGCACTGTGGGTCACACCTGAGACAGAAAAAGGCACAGCAATTCGCATAAGAGTGATCTACAGGCCTACGGCACAGAGGGAGGAGGTAGTTAGGGTAATAGTGGAGGAAATACACAGGATGGCAGCAAAGGGGGAGATACTGCTGCTGGGCGATTTTAGCATGCCAGATGTGAACTGGACCATCCCGGCAGCTGCCTCAGCTAGGAGCTGAGACATCATGGAATCCTTGCAGGGGGCAGGCCTCAGGCAGTTGGTTCAGGAGCAAGGCAATCTTAGACCTTGTGCTGACCAATAGAGACAGGATAAAGGAAGTCAGGGTGGATGGGCACCTAGGGTCCAGTGACCATGATACAGTGTGGTTCAGCATCGGTGCAGTGTCGCAGGAGAGCCAAACAAAGACAAGGGTCCTGGATTTCAGGAGAGCAAACTTTGTTAGGATGGGGAGGAGGATCAAAGAAGCCCTGGCAGGAATGGATCCAGGGGGAGGGGTTGTGAGTAGCGGTGGGCACACCTAAAAGAAGCCATAGTGGAGGTGACAGATTAGTGCATTTGGCTGAGTAACAAGGGAAAAAGAAGGAACAAACCACTATGGTTTACAAAGGAGGTGGCAGAAAAACGGGGGAAAAAAACGGGGCTTTCTGGAAATTCAAGGAGACTCAGCAGGATGAGGACAGGGCGGTGTACGTAGAGAGACAGAGGGAGGCAGGGAAAGCAGTAAGGAGTGCGAAGGCATAAATAGAGGCTTGATTAGCACAGACAGTAAAGGGAAAGGGGGACAAGACATTTTATAGATACATTAACGATAGAAGGAAGGCCAAGGGAGGGATTGTAAGGCTCAAAGGGGAAGAAGGGGGTGTGCATAGAGGGTGACCGAGAAAAAGCATTGATACTGAATGAATACTTCTGCTGGGTATTCATGGTAGAGGGGGAGGGACAGGGACCACAGCTAGGCAGCAGAAACAATGGTGGGAGAGAGGTAAACACCAATCCTTTTACAGCAGAGAGGGTCCTGGAGGAACTCACAAAATTGAGGATGGACAAAGTGATGGGGCCAGATGATATACACCCCAGAATAGTAAAGGAATTATGGACAGTGCTAGCAGCACCACTGGTGGCCCTATTTAGTGAGTCGCTCGATACAGTGGTGCTTCCAGAAGACTGGAAGGGGGCAAATGTAGTCCAACTCCACAAGAGTGGCAGCAGGGAGGAGGCAGGTAACTATAGGCTGATCAGCCTTACCTCAGTAGTGGGTAAGATTATGGAGGCACTGCTTAAGGAAAGGATTTTAGGCAAGGCAAGTTTTATTTAAAAAAGACGCCCATCCCGGAGGCTCTGGGCGCCGTACATCAATCAAATAAATACAAAACAGCACAGTAATAATCAATTATATAAAATATTGCAAACAGTTAAAACAAAATTTACTACCCTCAACTTCAGCTACATTTAGAATCACTAAAACTAAATTAATCACTTTTTTTTTTAATTAAATAAAAAAAAAAGGAAAAAAATCAGGTAGGGTCTATAAAACATAGTCCGGGAAGGCCTGATTAAACAAGAAGGCCTTGAGGCGGGCCTTAAATACCTCAACAGACGGGACCTTCCTAACGGCTAAAGGAAGCGAATTCCACAGGACGGGAGTGGCAAAACTAAATGCTCTGTCACCAGCAGTTCTTAACCTCGTCCTGGGAATTGCGAGGAGGCCCCTAGAGGAGGAGCAGAGGGAGCGGACCGAGACAGCAGGTGCAAGAAGGTCCTTCAGGTAGCCAGGGTCCAGGAAAGGAGGAGGTGGTACTTCACTGATAGAGTGGTGGAACCATGGAATGAGCTGCCCAGGAAGCTGGTACAGGTGAACCTTAAAGGTGAGCAAATCCACCTTAAAGAGGACCCTCCACCTAACCGGCAGACAGTGCAGTTGACGCAGCACCGGAGTAATATGACAATATTTAGGCAGTCCTGTCAACAGCCTCGCTGCCGCATTCTGCACCAGCTGCAGTCAGCGAAGGGTACCCCCAGAGACCCCGAGATAGAGTGCATTACAGTAGTCAAGCCTGGACTTCACAAAGGCATGCACCAAAGTGGGGAGGTCCAGCGCCGGAACTAGGGGCTTTATCCTGGCGATATTCCTCAGATGATAAAAGCTGGTATGGACAACGGACGCCACCTGAAACTCAAGTGTCAAACCACTGTCGAGAATAACACCCAGATCACGCACCCTAGAGGAGGCCTTTAATGGTATAGAGCCAAGACAAAGTCCTTTCTCTGCACCAGAGTCCAACCTATCATGCCTTCTGTTCGACTCAACCACCAGTACCTCCGTCTTACTGGGGCTCAGTCGCAACCAGCTGGAGGCCATCCAGTCATTGATTTCAGCAAGGCAGCTGTTAAGCATTTCTTCTGCGCAAGATGTTCCAGGGGCAAAGGAAAGGTACAGCTGGGTATGATCAGCATAGCAGTGAAAACCCAGACTGTACTTCCTAATGAGCTCTCCCAGGGGAAGCATGTACATGGCAAACAACATCAGCGACAAGACCGAACCCTGGGGAACTCCGCATGACAGATGGTCAGGGGAGGAGGAGAAATTCCCCATCACTACCCTCTGCCTCCTGTTAGATAAAAAAGACTCAAACCAGCAGATGACAGTACCAGCGAGTCCGCAGAATTCCATTAGGCAGTCAAGTAACACGCAGTGTTCCACCGTGTCAACTGCTGGAGAGAGATCGAGGAGAACAAGAATTGTCCCTTCCCCTCAATCTCTAGCCCTAAGGAGGTCATTATGCACCCGAACTAGCGCAGTTTCTGTGCTATGCCTCGCACAAAACCCAGACTGGAGTGGCTCATACAGATCATGGATCACGAGATGCTCCTTAAGCTAAAGCGCCACCATCTTCTCAACAATCTTACCCAAGAATGGGAGATTGGAGATAGGCCAGTAATTTGCATTGACATCAGGGTCCAACAATGTTTTTTTAGAAGGGGTCTCACCAATGCCTCCTTCAAGACATCAGGAAAGACCCCCTCTGACAAGGAAAACTGGACAATCAGGGCAAACACTGGGCCGACAGAGTCAGCACATCTCATTAAGAAACGAGTTGGCACCGGGTCCCGTTCACAAAAGGTGTGCCGAAGCTTGGAGGCAATCTCACTGACCCCAGCCACCTCCACCAGTCTAAACTCACCCCAACCAGGTGGAGTGCTCTCCGGTCACCCATGGCGACCACTGTCGGCCAGATTCTGGTCCACTGGCGGAACCCCCTGCCTGATGGCAGACACCCTGTCTGAGAAGAACCGAGCAAACTCCTCGCACAATGCGTTCGAAAAGGCTACCTTCGGCTGTAGACAGAAAGGATGGAGGAGCCTGTCCACAGTCCGAAAGGGCACAGTTGGTCGGTTTCTTCCGGCAGCAATCTCCCTTGACAGGAATTCTGCCTTCTTACGGTTGATTGCCCCCTGGTATGCACTGTAGTGCACACATAGGGCCAGTTTGTCTGCCTCCAGGCTGGACTTCCTCCAGCAGCGCTCTAATCTCCGACCCAAAGTCTTCAACACCTTGAGCTCCCCATCATACCAAGGGGACCTCAAGTGAGAAGACCTGGGTCATACACGGGCTGGTGTGAGGGAGTCGAGCGCACCAGAAAGCGCCTTATTATTATAGTCCACTGCCACGCACACACCCCCAACGCATGCACTGTTCACACTAGATAGGTCAGCCACTGCCAAAAAACCCTCGGGTCATTTTAGAACACTTGGAAACCATGGGAGCACAGGATCCAAGGCAGCATGGTTTCACAACAGGAAGGTCATGTCAAACAAATCTGTTTGACTCTTTTGACGGGGTGATGAAGGAGGTGGATCAGGGAGGAATGGTGGATATCGCCTACCTTGATTTCAGTAAGGCCTTTGAATCCCTACCCCACAGAAGACTGATGAACAAGCTAGGGAGCCTGGGGTGGGCCACAAAGTGGAAAACTGGGTTAGAAACTGGTTGAGGGAAGGAAGCAGAGGGTTGTAGTAAATGGGATCAGATCCAAGGAAAAGAGGGTGACCAGTGGGGTGCCTCAGGGATTGGTTCCTGGGGCCAGTCCTTTTTAATGTCTTCATCAGTGACATTGCTGAAGGGCTGGAGGGGAAGGTTTGCCTGTTTACTGATGATACCAAGATCTGCAACAGAGTAGACACTCCAGATGGGGTTGAAAGAATGAGGAGGGATCTGGGAAAGATCGAAAAATGATCAGAGGTATGGCAGTTGAAATTTAATGTAACAAAAGTGCAAAATTATGCACCTGGGGTGAAGAAACCCTGTGGAGAGCTACAGAATGGGGGGGAGGATTGCTAACAGTCACTAGGGAAGAGAGGGATTTAGGGATAATCATCTCAGATGACCTAAGGGTGGCCAAACAGCGTAACAAGGCTGTGGGAAGGGTCAGTGGGATATTGGGGTGCATAGGAAGGGGTATCACTAGCAGAAGAAGGGAGGTGGTGATGCCATTGTACAAAATGCTGGTGAGGTTTCATCTAGAATACTGTGTTCAGTTCTGGAGGCCACATCATAAGGAAACCCTAGATGTGGGGGAAGAGAGGCGAAAGCCAGTGACCAAGTAAAGTCAGTGACCGCTGATGCAGAAAGGAAATACGGGCAGACTAGGTGGGCCCAGTAGTCCTCATCTGCCGTCAACTACTATGTCACTATGTTAATTCCTAGAGGCAGACCGGCCCTCACTCCAGCAGCAGCACTTATCAGTGCAAGCAACATTACAGATCAGACAGTGTGTAAGCAGCAAGCAACAAACACCCTTGAAGACAGGCACACTACGGACATGGATTTGAAGAACTTTGTCATGACACATACAGTATTTATTATTTAAAGAGACACTGTCAGCCCTTTATTTACAATTTTGGCCACTTCTCAGAAACATGCCTTTACTGCCTGCAGCAGTCCATCTTATGTTATAATACAGATAGCAGCAATGTAGTCCCCATAAAAATAATTACTTTAACGAAGTTTAGTAAAAAGCAAAACCTTGCCGGTCTGCTCCTATTGTCCATGCACCAATCCCAAAGCACGGCTGCATTTGTAAATGGTGCTGAAGTGCTGCTCGTGCAGGGACTCTTCTATCCAAGTTCAGTTAAATACACTTTCTAACAGTAGAAAGAAAGCTGAGCTTGGGAAAGTGTTAATTTTCTAGGTGCGAGTGTTGCATGTGCGGCAGGTATAGGTGAGGTGGTTGCAGCCCATAATGAGGCTGTCTCCAAGCCACTCAACTCTGTTGCACCAGTCTGTGTATGACTCAGGTCTTCTCACTTGAGACCCTTGTGGTTTGATGGAGCTCTCAAGGAGATGAAGCTCAAGGGTCAGAGGTTGGAGCGCTGTTGGCAGAGGTCTTGGCCTGAGGAGGACGTACTGGCTTTGAGATTTAACTATGGTGAATATCAAAGGCCAGTCAACCATAAGGTGCAGTGCTCCTGTCCAGGGAGATCACTGCAGGGAGAAACAGACCAGCACTGCTTTTTTGGACTGTGGACAGGCTTCTCCATCCTGCCTGTCTATAGCTGAAAAAAGCATCTTCAGTTGCACAGTGTGAGGAGTTTGCTCTGTTCTTCTCTGACAGGGTGTCCTCCATCAGGACTAGGATCTTGCAGCCCCACGGTGGTGAGTTGTGTGTGTCCAGAGGCAGTCCTATTCTCTAGAGCGAGTTCAGGCCAGTTGGGTTGGCTGAGGTTTGCGAGGTGATTTCAAAGTTGTGGCCCACATACTGCAAACTAATCATGGGCCCAACTCATCTCTTAATATGTGTTGGGTCCAGTGTTCGCTTTCGGAAGGATGCTTTCCCAGCATTCTGAAAGAGACGCTGGTGAGACCTCTCCTTAAGAAACCATCTCTCAACCCTGACATCTTGGTGGATTATAGACCTATCTCTAACCTCCCATTCTTGGGCAAGGTTACTGAGAAAGTGGTGGCTCTGCAGCTCAAGGCACACATCGCAGCCCATGATATCCATGAGCCCTTCCATTTGGGGTTTAGGTCAAAACATAGCACTGCAGTGACGTTAGCCAGACTGCAGAATGATCTCCCTTAGGACAAGAGATAGAGGGGAGTGATCAGTACTCATTCTCCTCGACCTCTCCTCAACATTTGACACTGTGGACCTCATAGTGTTGCTGGGTTGCATAAGGGCGCTCTGTGGACTCACCAGTACTGTCATCAACTGATCAGAGTAATTTCTCACAGGCAGGATGCAGAGGGTGGTGATGGGAAATTTCTCATCCTGCCTGAAGCCCCTGCTATGTGGGGGTTTCCCAGGGTTCGATCCTGTCACCTGTGTTGTTCGTAGTGTACATACTCCCCTTGGGTGAGATCATTAGACTGTACAGCTTGGATTTTCACTGCTATGCAGATGACACCCATCTGTACCTATCGTTTGCACTAGAGACGTGGCACTGTGGAGGTGCTAAATAAATGTCTGACCAAGGTCGAAAACTAGATGCCCTCTAGCAGCCTGAGACTCAGTCCTGACAGGACAGAGGTGCTAATGACTGAACCTGGTTGTTGGCAGGATGTGGGTGCTGCTGGGATGGGAACAGGGTTATTCCTTGGCCCCATTCCCTTAGCGGCATCTACCAAGGTGAAAATCTGGGCATCATTCTTTATGATGGACTGACACTTGAGGCTCAGGTGTCGTGTGTCATCAGAAGTGGTTTTTACCACCTGAGGAATGTCACCTGGATTAAAACCTTGATTCTGCCTGATGACCTGCCCTCACTGGTACATGCGTTTGTGACATCGTGGCTCAACTACTGCAACACTCTGTACCTCGGGGGCAATGTAGGGGTTCTCCAGCGCCTGCAGTTGGAGCAGAATGCAGTGAACAGGTGACAGACAGGCCTTCCAAGGTGCTGTCATGTGAGTTTTGTTCTGTGTGAACTGCACTGGCTGCCGGTTAGGTGGAAAATCATCTTCAGGGTGGGCTTTCTCACCTAGAAGGCCCTTCATGGATCCAGACCATGCTACCTGAATGACCTCCTGACCATCCCATGTGTTCATTTCGCTGCTCTACTGAGGGCCTCCTAGCAGTTCCCAGGGCCTGCCTTAAGTCCTCTGGTGATCATTCGTTTGAGGTGGCGGGCCTTGTATTGTGGAACTTGCCACCAAGACCCTTGAGGGAGGCCCCATCAGTGAATGTTTTTAAGCGGGATTTGAAGGTGCATCTTTTAAAAAAAAACTTTTTTAGACTGTTGATAGCTTGTAATTGGTAAACTGTTTTTTTATTCAAATTGGGATTTATTTTAAATTGTTTTGTCATTGCCGTTTGTTTTTGTGTTGATTGTTTTTCCTACCTACCTGTACAGCACCCAGAGCCTCCGGGATAGGGCGCTAAACAAATAAATTTTACTTACTAAAACTTGGTTAAATCATGTTCTGAAGTTCGAGCCATGATACAGGGCATATGCATGAACATTACATGCATGCATGTGCATATTTGCATGCCCAGTATCACGGCGTGACTTTCAGATCGTGATTTAACCAAGTTTTAGTGCCTGTTTCAAAGAAATAAACACTTTCCTGAGTTCAGTTTTTTCCTACTACTAGAAAGTGTATTTAGCTGAACTTAGGTAGACTAGGCCCCACATGAGCCTTCTGGCACTTCAGCGGATTTATTAATGTGTCTGTGCTTTGGTATCAGCACACGGACAATAGGAGCAGACCGCAGGGTTTTGCTTTTTACTAAACTTTATTAAAGAAATTATTGGTATGGGTACTTGTGACACAAATCCCTCACCAGGGACTTCAGGTACACTGCCACCGCTGTGGGTTTTTACCAACTGGACCCAAGGAACCTGTTTTATACCTCCTCCTTTGCACAAGGTCAAGAAGGTCAACACAATAACTGTGCGTAGAGTGCCCCCTTCAGAGACTGACCATAAACAGAGTCCAGCAGAAATAGAAGAATTACCCTTTTAAATAAAACAAGCAGTCACTGAGTCTATAAAAATAGAAGCTTTACGAAAATACTACAAGTATTTACAACAAGATGTATGTATAGTCAGAAAAAAGGATTACAGTTTACTAGAAATTAAAATAAATGGAAGTTATACAAGACAGGTTGCAAATAGAAGCATCTGAGCTATTTTCACTTTAAACATATGTCTACTCACTGCTGTCTGAAGAAAACACTGTTCCCTAAGCTGTCTTTCTTACCAGACTTCTAGCTGAAAGGCTCTGGCATTTTCAGATGTTCCAAGTCCAAGAGAAAGAGCCTTCTTGCAGACCCTCAATATATTTCTCACTCCCCGTGGGGATGTGTCTCACTTACTTTGAGTGACAGTTTCATGTTGTCCCAGCCATCTTTGAGAGAGAGAGAGAGAGAGTGTGTGTGTGTGTGTGTGTGTGTGTGTGTGTGTGTTGTGTGTGTGTGTGTGCGCCCACCCTTCAGCACCTCCTTACTAACATTATGGCATGCACCTGGATCACCTTTGTCCAACATGGGAACATCTCCAGGAAAGACTCCTCTCTGAGGTTGTTGCTTTACTGCCTCTTCCTTAGCCTTCCTGTTAGCTTTCCCACGAGAACATCAGTCCCTCCACCCTGGCTGACATAACCTATCATATACTACTTGATCATGTGATCTGTTAGACATCTTGTACCTGAAGCAGATGCATATTCAGAAAAGAATAAATGAATAAAAAGAATACATGGCTTTGGACCCCTTTTCTGTCACAACCCCCCCCCTCAAAAAATGAAGATGTGTCTTATTTGGGTAACCCCAAAGAGACACTGCCATTCATGTAGGGCCTGGGGAATGCCTAAAGGAATATGCCATGCACTTAGCCTTGCCACAAGAGTCCATCTGCATTGGCATTCTGTGCCTGCTTCAGTGCTGAATGATCATATTATATGACTGTAGTACCAAACTCCAGTGCGATAACTTTATGTTTTGCCCACTAGTCGTATGGAGCCATGTCAAGGGGTTATGATCTGTGACCACAGTGAATTCCCTCCTGTACAGATATGGCTGCAGCTTCTGAAGGACCCACACTATCACCAGACATTTCCTCACCATTGTGGCGTATGACTTCCCTGGGCAGAAGCTTCCAGCTCAGATACACTATGAGGTGCTCCTCCCTCTGCAGTGTAACCTAGCTTAGGACGCCACCCAGCCCATGGTCCAAGGCATCCACATCTACTATGAACTTTAAGTCATAATTGGGGCTAGCAAGCACGGGTGACCCACGTAATGCCTCCTTTAGCCATCAGAAGGCCGACTCACAGTCCTCTGTCCAGAGAACTTTTGTAGGCGTTCTGTTTTTTGTCAGGTCTGTCAGGGGTTTGGCCATATCACTGTAGTGAGGGACAAATCCCCTGCAGTACTTGGCTGTTCCCAGAAATGCCCTTACCTGTTTCTTTGTGACAGGGGTGGGCCAGGCCTGGATGACATCAACCTTCACTGTCTCTGGACGGATGCATCCACTGCCCACCGAGTGCCCAAGGTAGGACACTTCAGCCATGCCTTCTTTGCATTTTTCTGCCTTAACTGTCAGCCCTGCGGCCTTCAGTCTGTGGAACACCTCCCTCACGTGCCTAACGTGGTCCTCCCATGTGTGGCTGTAAATGGTGATGTCATCCATGTAAGCCAATGCATATTCACCTGTCCCAGCCAGGATGTGATCCACAAGCCTCTGGAAGGTTCCCAAATGGCATTACTCTGAATTCAAATAAACCATATGGGGTAACGAAAGCAGACCTCTCCTTGGCTGTAGGGGTTAACGGTACCTGCCAGTAGCCCTTCTTCAGGTCTATCATAGTCAGGATCCAGGATCCCCCTAGCTGTTCAAAGGTTTTATCCATTCTGGGCATGGGGTAGGCATCAGACTACATACAGCTGTTGAGCCTCTGGTAGTTGACACAGAATCGTGTGGTACCATCCTTCTTGGGGATCAGGACCACAGGCAAAGCCCAGGGGCTACTGGACTCCTGAATCACTCCAAAGGACAGCATCTCCCTGAGTTCCTCCAGCATGGTCTTCTTAACCCCCTTGGGTACCCTGTAGGAGAACTGCCTCAGCAGAACTTGGGCCCCAGTGTCCACGTGGTGTTCAGCCATTGTGGTGTACCCTGGATTCCCCATGAACATGTCCCAAAATTCTCATAGCACCCCCTCTCTTCTCTCCTCAGCCTGGGCTGGTGTCAGCTGCCCTGAGAGGGTGAGGTTATTCACTGAGTATCCTTCCCGGCTTCCCCGAGGAGGTGCACCAGGGGATCAGCCTTGTTTCCCTCCTCTGGCGTGCTGCACACAGCGAAGATAGTATCCTCCCTATCATAGCAGGGCTTCATCATGTTCACATGATATACCCTCTGCCTGCGCCTTCTGTCAGGCAGCCCTACAACATAGTTGACATCACTCATTTTCCTGATTATGGAGAATGGGCCCTCCCATGCTGCCTGCAGTTTATTTTGTTGGACTGGGACAAGTACCGTCACTCACTGTCCGACTTTGTGCTCCTGGGCTCTGGCCCCACGGTTGTACCAGGCTTTCTCTGTTGCTGTTGTGCAGTGGCTATGTGCTCCTGGGCAAGCCCCATGAGCTCCTTAAGCCTGGCCCTGAAATTTAGGACATACTCCACAACAGACTCCCCTTGGGAGGCATGGTTACCTTCCCATTCATCTCTGACTAAATCTAGGGGCCCCTCACCCTGTGACCAAACAGGAGCCCGAAGGGTGAGAACCCTGTGGACTCCTGTGGAACTTCCCTGTATACAAACAAGAGGTGGGGCAAATATTTTTCCCACTCCCTTTTGTGCTGGTCAGCAAATGCCCTGAGCATAGTATTAAGGGTCCCATTGAACCACTCAACCAGGCCATTTGTCTCAGGGTGATAGGGCGCAGCATGGAGTTGTTTCACCCCACACTTCTCCCACAAACTGGTCAGTAAGGACGACATTAAATTTGACCCCTGGTCTGACAAAATCTCCTGGGGAAATCTCACTCTGCTAAAGAGTCCCAGGAGCTCATCAGCCACCTTTTCTGCCTCAGTGGAGGACATAGCCACTGCCTTGGGGTACCTGGTTGCGTAATCCACAACAGCCAGTATGTATCATTTACCCTTGCCACTTGGAGTACTCCAGGGGCCCCACTGTGTCCATGGCTATCCTCTTAAAGGGTTTGTCGATAATAGGCAGGGGCACCAAAGCTGTCTTAGCCTTTTCCCTGACCTTTCCAACCTGCTGGCGCTGTGGACAAGTCCGACAGTAATTTGCAATGTCTCTGTACATGCTTGGCCAAAAGAAATCATTGGCAAGCCACTTTTTTGTGTGGTTGATACACAGGTGACCTGAAAAAGGAATGTCATGGGCCAGGGCCAGAAGCTGCTTTTGGCAGTCCCGGGGGACTACCAGCTGCTGGAGTACCTCTCCCTCTATCTCCCTTTGTGGCATATGCTCCCTATACAACAGCCCATTGTCCTAATAAACTTGACTTTTTACTCCCTTGAGAGGCCTCAGCACTATCTGCTCTCTCTCAGTTTTGGGAAGGTAGAATCAGCTCACTGTGCCCTGCCCAGTTCCTCTCGTGTAACCCTCCCCAATTCCCCTTCCTCCTCTGTTTGCAGCTGGGTCTCAGGGCTGCTACTCCTAGCTAGCCCTTCACCCACACTAGCCACTTCCTTAGCTGCTGAGGGATGGGTCTGCATAGGCTGTATCACTCTCTCCTCCCCCTCAGAAGCTTGCCCTTTTGCCTGGCTATGGGTAGTAAACACATACTAGGTTTTCCCTGTTGTCAGAATCATTCCCCATGATCACATCCACAGGGAGATTAGGTACAACTTCCATCTTCTGTACCCTATGGCTGCCTTCCCAGCTCAGGAAGACCTGAGCTTTTGGCACTTGGACCACTGGACTCATGACCCCCCGAATCTTGGAGAACTGCCCCGGCAGAATCTGCTCTGCCTGGATCAGATCCTGCCTCACCATGGAAAAGGAGGTGCCCGTGTCCCTCATTCCCTGTGTTACTGTCTCACTGACTAGAATAGGGTGCATATGCTTGCTGGAGTTTGGTAGCTATATAGTGTGTGTGCAGTTTACCAACTGCAGTGTACTGTCTTGGTTACCCCCTCCCCCCGACTTTTGCCCTTTACTCCTGTTTTTAGGGCAGTCATAGGATAGATTCCCCACTTTCTGGTAAATCCAGCATTCCTTTGCCCCCAGCTCCTTGTTCCCCTTAGAACCAGTGGGTTCTGTTTAGGGCTTGGGTGCAGGCTGGTTTCCTTTAGGCTGCCCTCCTTGAGTCCCCTTAAAACCATGTGATGCCCCACCCCCCATAGTTCTTACACTGCAAATGTGGTCTGCTTGTCACATACAAATCAGCAATTTCTGCTGCCTCCTTTGCAGAGTTGCATGCGCGGTCCGGTAGCCAAATGCGCAGGTCATCAGGTACAATTTTAAGAAACTGTTCCCTTACAATTAAATCTTTAATTTGCTCTACAGGTCTTGCCTTAGGCCAATCTGCCCAATGGTCTAAATAAGCACACATTTGGACATGCAGTTCTACATAGCTGTTTCCTGGGCCTTTTCTTAACTCTCTGAATTATTATCTATTAGCCTCAGGAGTCAGTTCAAAATGTTTTAATAACATTCTTTTAAGTTTATCATAGTCCATGCAATCATTATCGTCCATTCAAGCAAATGCATGCAAAGCATAGCCAGTAAGCAATGGGGTTAGGAGGGTCATCCACAAAGCCTTGTCTAACTTAAACTGCCCACAGACCCTTTCAAATGAATTCAAAAATAAATCCAGATCATCTGCTTCTTGGTATTGTGGGAACATTTTAGAATTAATCGTGGCTTTGTGGGTTGAACACCCTTTACCATTACTTACAGTTTGCCACAATGTTTGCTGGTTCAGTTTTTCCATCTCGATCTCGTGCTGTCATTCTCTCTCTTGCTCTGCTCGTTCTTTCTCTCTTTCCTCTTGCATCAGGATCTCATGCTGATGAATCTTTTCCCTTTACTCTGTCTCCAGCCTTGCTCTCTCCTCTTGCATCTGGATTTCATGCTGCCAAGCCCTTTCTCTTTCCTCAGCCTCCAACCTTGCCCTCTGCAGTTCGGCATCCCTCAACACAAGCTCTGCCTTTAGGATCTCAAGTTGAGGTTGATTAGGCTGCACAGCTTCCCCAGCCTGTGCTAAAAGGTGCCCCCCTTGCTCCGCTGCTGGGACCTCAGTCTCGCTACCTGGGTCACTGTCCTCAGCAACCGCCTGTTGATTAGGTATTGGGTCATGCTCATTTGAGAGCGTCTGCCCCTCCTGCAGCTGGTAATGTGCCAACAGGGCTTCCGTGAGCGCACTCTTTGTCATGCCCTCATAGAGAATCACCCTTCCTGCGCACAGTTCACGAAGCTGCTGTACATGTAATCTGACATAGCCTGAGGAGCTCATGTTCTCTAGATACGCTGCACTAAGCTGTCTAGAAATAAAAAAAGCTGTTGTAAACAATGCAACCTTTTGAAATCCTGTTTTGTGACTGTAAGGTATTTTTCTGCTGGCACTACGTCACCAGTGTGCTATCTCTGTCTCAGAGTTCCTGCCTTACAGGAATGCACACTGTCCACTGCTCTGTACTGGTACCAGCTGCAACATTGATCCCACCACTCTGCCAACCAATGTAACACAAATCCCTCACCAGGGACTTCAAGTTCACTGCCACCACCACGGGTCTTTACCAACAGGACCCAGGGAAACCTGTTTTTTACCTCCTCCTTCAGACAAGGTCAAGAAGGTCAGCACAATAACTGTGGCAAGGCAAAGCAAAGTTTATCAATATGGCGCTCAATCCGGGAGGCTCAGGGCACCTTACATAAAAACAGGCAGAATACTAAATAAAAGATCACATATCACAAATAAAAAAAACAAACAGATAAAACAATAAAACATCAGGTGCAGCATTAAAACTAGCAGGTTTTTGGGCTGGTCAGATCACTACATCAGGGAAAGTCAGGGAAAGTAGATAAGCTTTCAGATTGATCTTGAACCTTTCAACTGACAGGGCCTCCCTGACAACAGCTGTAAGGGAGTTCCACAGGACTGGTCTGGTGAAACTAAAAGCACGGTCACCGGAAGTTCTTAATCTGGTCCTAGGAACTTCAAGGAGACCCTTGGTTGAGGAGCAGAGGGAGTGGACTAAAGTGGCGGGTATCAGAAGATCAGCCAGGTAGCCAGGACCTAGTCCGTGTAGGACCTTATAAGTGAGTAAACTTACTTTAAAGATAACCTTCCACCTAACCGGCAGCCAATGCAGAGCTCGCAGCACCAGGGTCACATGGTTAGACCTAGAAAGGCCAGTCAGCAACCTGGCAGCTGCGTTCTGCACGAACTGCAGCCGGTGAATGGTACCTCCAGAAACCCTGAAGTAGAGAGCATTGCAGTAATCGAGTCTGTATGTCACAAAGGCATGCGCTAGTGTGGGCAGGTCCTTGGGCGGAACTAGGGGTTTGATCCTGGCAATGTTCCTCAAATGGTAAAAACCACTTTGGACAACAGCCAACACCTGCACTTCAAGTGTCAGTCTGTCATCCAGGACCACGCCAAGATCTCACACCCTAGAGGAGGCCATCAATGATGTAGATCCCAGGAACAAACCGGTGACCACATTGGAGGCACTCCCATCATGCCTTCATCCCGGCTCAATCACTAGGACCTCCGTCTTGTCCAGATTCAGTCACAGCCAGCTGGAGGACATCCAGTCATTGATCTCGGCTAGGCAGATGTTAAGCACTTCCACAGCATCTGGTGTTCCAAGGACAAAGAACAGGCACAGCTGGGTATCATCTGCATAACAGTGACAATCTGCACTGTTCCACCTAATGAGCTCTCCCAGGGGCAGCATATACACACTGCAAATAACAACGTCAACAAGATCGACCCCTGAGGCTCTCCACATTGCAGGAGCTTTGGGGGGGGGGGAGAAGTTCCCCATCACCACCGGCTGCTTCCAGCCAGAGAGATAGGACTCAAACCAACTGATGACAGAGCTGGTGAGTCCACAGTACTCTCTAAGGCAATCAAGAAGCACAATGTGAACTACTATCTTTTAAAGCTGAAGAAAGATCCAGGAGGACAAGAATTAACCTGTCTCCTCTGTCTCTAGACCTGAGGAGGTCATTATGCACTCTGACTAATGCTGTTTCGGTGCTGTGCCTGGCTCTGAAACCTGACTGGAGTGGCTTATAGGTGTCAAAGGAGGCGCGGTGCTCCTCGAGCTGCTGCGCCACAATTTTCTCAACAACCTTACCCAAAAAGGGAAGGCTGGAGATTGGACAGTAATTTGCCAGGATACCAGGGTCGAGAGATTACTTTTTCAGAAGGGGCCTCACCAGGGCCTCTTTCAAGGGTTCCAGAAATACCCCCTCTGACAACAAACACTGGACAATCCTGGTGAACACCGGGCCAACGGAACCAACGCATCTCATCAAGAAATGAATTGGAGCCAGGTCCTGTTCATGTGCTTCAGCTTCAATATGACCTCAATGACCTCGGCCACCTCCACTGGTTTAAACTCATCCCAGACAGGCGGAGCAACTCTGTTCCACCCAGGCGAGTCACAATACGGCTCACTGACAGGATCCCCTGTTGGATAGCGGACACTTTGTCCAAGAAGAACTTAGCAAACTCATCACATAAAATGATTGAAAATGCTTTTTTTCGGCTGCAGACAGACGAGATGGAGAAGTCTGCGGGTAAAGTGCCCCTTCAGAGATGGACTGCAAACAGAGTCCAGCAGTAATAGTAGAATTACCCTTTTAAATAAAACAAGCAGTCACTGATTCTGTAGCAATAGAAGCTTTACTAAAATACTACAGGTATTTACAACAGGATTTATGTACAGCCAAACAAAAGGATTATAGTTTACTAGAAATTAAAATAAATGGAAGTTACCCAATACGGGTTGCAAATAGAAGAATCTGAGCTATTCTCACTTTAAAACCTATATCTTTACCTGCTGCTGTCTGAAGAAAACACTGTTTGCTTAGCTGTCCTTCATACCAGACTTCTAGCTGCAGGGCTTTGGCATTTTCAGATTACCAAGTCCAAGAGAAAGAGTAGGGGGTCTCATTCACTTTGAGTGACAGTTTCATGTTGTCCCAGCCCTCTGAGAGAGAGAGAGAGAGAGGGGGGGAGAGTGAGGGAGAGGGAGAGAGGGAGGGAGAGAGAGAGAAAGAGGGAGGGAGAGAGAGAGAAAGAGAGACCTCACTTTTCAGCACCTCCTTGTTAACAGTATGACATGTATGACATGCACCTGGGTCCTTTGTCCAACATGGGGACATCTCCAGGAAGAACTCCCCTCTGGGGTTATTGCTTTATTGCCTCCTCCCTAGCCTTCATGTTAACCTTCCCATGAGAACCATCAGTCCCTCTACCCTGGCTAACATAAGCTGTCATATACTACATGATCATCTGATCTGGTAGCCATCTTGGACCTGAAGCAGATGCATATTTAGAAAATAATAAATGAATCAAAGGAGTACATGGCTGTGGTCCACTTTTCTGTCACACGACTACATTGCTGCAATCTGTATTATGGCACAAGGTGAACTGCTGCAGGCAGTAAAGGCATGTTTCTAAGTACTGGCCAAAAACTTAAGTAAAGGGCTGACAAGTGTCCCTTTAAAACCTGTGCCCTGGCAGAAGCTTCTTTCCTCATCAGATTGTGTGTATTACGCAACATAGTAGGTCAGACTTCTCCTGGGTCAGAATGTATTATTTTAATCTAACCATGTCACAAGCTTTTCCTTCTAAATTCCCTGATTATTTTATGGCATAACATTTATTATTCAGCAATCTGTTCTCTGGCAGAGGCTTGCTTCCCCATCACATTGTGTGTAGGCAGCAGAGCAGGTCAGTCCTCTTGGGTCAAAATGTATTATTGTAATCCAAATACAACCATGTCAGAGGCTTTTTTTCCTAAATTCCCTGATAAGTTTCCAGAGCACACATTTTCACGTCTGCCAGGGTCAATGATACCATTTATTGTAATCTATCAGGTCAGATGCTTTTTTACCTGATCTGATAATTTTGTAGGCATCAGAGCAATGAATCCCTGTGTGTCAATGATATTATGTAAATCTGTGGCACGAGCTTTAAATTTTACCATTGTTTTTTTTTTATATAGAAATATTTAGAATACATTTTTGTCAATGGCTGAACATATGTTTCAGCCAAAATGTACTCATCTTTTTTTTTTTTTGATTCAGACCACTTTCTGTGATTATCTCTTATATAGCAGTGTATATGGCAGTATCTTCATTTGTCCTCTCCCTTGTTGACTATGGTTTGGTGAGTTTTGGTACAGCTGACCCAGCCTCCCTCTCCTGGGTAAAAAATGCCCTGAATAAAGCCTGCAGGCTGGTCACTGGCTATGACAGACAGACTCGCACCTGCGACTTATATAAATCCTCAAATGGGCTAAATCTGGAAGCCAGACTTAAATATCATACATGCATCCTTGCCAAGAAAATATCTTTCAAAATTGCCCCACCTGGTCTTGATTCTCTTGTCTCAATAGCCCCCCTGCTTGTGTGTCCAGAAGTACCTGTAGATCATCCCACCTGGTACCCCACTGCAGAACCTTCTTGTGTCAAAGGGCCTTTTTACACCTGGCATCTAAGTGGCTAAATGACCTCCCAACTACCATCTGCGTTACCTAGCCTTGGCCCTTTCAAAACAGCCCTTAAGAACTATCTCCTTGAGCAATCAGCCTGTGACTGCTACTGACCCTTTCTACACCCTGTGTTGCCTGGTCAACTGTTATATTCACACCGGTGTATATTGTATCCCTGGTTTCCTTTGTTGCCTTACAGTTGTATTTGCCTCATCAGTTGTTTGACCCTGGGTTATTTCTAGCCCGCTACGCTTGTTAATTTGTCTTACTGCTTATAACTAAGTCGCTTCAGGCCTGCTTCAGTTTGTCTTGTAAAATTGTTTAATAGTATTGTTACTCATTTGCTTCCATCTAATGTAGTCCCCTCCCACCTTTGTATTTTGATGACGTGGAGCCTTTGCAGAAGAGTCTATGACTCAAAGGTTATATTTCCGATGTACTAAATAAATAAATAAATAAATATATTGCAGTTTACTGTATCAATTGAAATACGGTATGTTTGTCTCTGTACTTCAAAATAAAAAATAAATTAAAAAAAGAAATATTTAGAATAAATGTTGCTCATTTTTACTGAGTTTGTGACTGGTGATAATATTGAATATGTAATACTGCACACTAATATAATGAGGCACTGTTACTAGTAGTAAGTAATACACCATCTGTTAAGGTTTCTTTAGGTAAAATTTTGACAGGTCATGTGATGCACAAGGGGTGAAAGGGGGTGTGGCCATGGGTGAAAGGGCTAGGGCGTGGCTATCTACGTCCGATTTTGGCCCAATTCAGAGGTGGCAACTCTAACTCCAGGAGAGTTTCAACATTTAAAGAACCTGGAGGCAAATGATGAAGATGAACAGAGATCAGTCTAAGAGTGTAGAGTGCAGAAATTTTTTTCATGCTGTGGGTGATTGATGTGGGGAACAGCTTACCCATTTCTGTAGTCAATAATTCAAGAGTTTAGCTGTGGGGTGCTTTAAAGAGGCTGCACATCTCTGAGAAAACTTTGAGAAACACAATATTTACAACAGTTCTGCTTATGTTTCACGTATTTGTCTGTAGTTTTTCTTTCCCTCAGTTTTATTAATGAAAGTTTCTTGAAAGGAATTACTTAACTCTCTCATTTCACCAGTTCTATCTGTCTGCATGTGATGTCATAATTCTGTTATGAATCATGGTTGTTAAGGAAAGGATTGTGATGTAACAAGCAGGAAATAATCAGCTCTACCATGCCACGGAGACAACCCCCACAGTGTTAGAAGCATGCCGACATCCCCGATACTGATGTGTCCCAGACACTGACCGGCAACACGGTGACACCGGCCGCTGCACCAGAACACAGCAGTGCAGGGGGGATGCTGTATATTTAATTCCATGTCGCACAGACAGTTGAGTTAGGTATCTACCCCCCCCCCATCGCTGCAAAGTCCATCGCCGTGGAATCCCCGTCGCCATCAGGGTTTAGCTGTGGGGGTATCGCTGTTCCATTGGTATATGGAAATAATCACATCATGTGTAGACAAGCAGTTAAAGATGATAAAGTCAAAGGGACAAGGATTTTTTTAATTCCATGCAAATTTTCCTTAGTAACAGAGAATAAGGGAAGGTAAAAACAGGAAATGCAGTAACTACAACCGGAACTCTGTATAATTTCCAATGTTTTCCCAGAAGCTTCACAGGCTCCTTAAAGTTCCTTAAAGCTTATTTGGATAGTCACACAATAGCACCAAATGTACCAGGTAACAACCTCTTAATGGCCGGGAATGGTTACTATGGGCTAGAATGGTGATATATGTTTTAACTCCCCCCCCCGACTTAATGTTAAGGGGCGGGGGTTGTTAAACTCTTGTGAGGGATCCGTTACCCAATTAAGAAGTTATATGTAGTGCCCCTCCACCTAGGGAAAGTAATTAGCTATGTGACATTGCAGTATTACCCCTGGGAAGCAATACTAACCCTCTGAAGCCAGCACATTGGTGCAGCAGTTGTGCTACTGCTTGTGATGCCGGTGACCTGTGTTCGGGAATGTGCGCTGGCCATTGAGGGCAAGCTGTGGGAGGAAGGATTGAGCTTTACCAAGGACAGCTTTCCTTCCTCGGGGAGTGGGGGATGCTAATCCCACAGCGTGACTGCTGCCAGTTGGCGGCACAGCTGGAAGCACCAGAAGACAGTGAGGTCACCACAGGATGCCCATCACACATGCATTCGTGGCCACATCATTGCATGCTGGCACACCGGAGAGAAAAAACGGAAACTGTAGGAAAATGGCAGCCTTCCAAACTGGCATCCCCCACAGACTGTTGCGCAACTGACACAGCTGGCCACCCACCATAAGGTCCTGTGGGCACAGTGGATAACTGGTAAGTCTGTGAGAACATCGGTGAGGGGGCTGGTGGTGTCATGCCAGATGTGACCAGAAAGGAGAAAAAGCTCTATGGAAAAAAAATACTAACCTACTGAGCCACCGTTTGTACACCCCTTTCGCTTTCCCAACAGTGTAGCACAATCCCCAATATTCAACTTAAATGCTCTAGAAATAATAATTATTCAAACAAAAGAACAAGGAGTGGGGCTGACTCAGTGATATGGCGGTAGCACTACTGCCTACCACACCGGCAACTGGGGTTTGGTCATTTGTGGGTCTGCCGTGAGGAGAGAGAGAGGATCAAGCATCTAAAGGACTGCTGTTCTCTCTTGGGGCTGGGGTTTCCGGCTTTCCTCTTAGTGGCTGCCTCCTAGTGGAGACCAGGCCAGTATATAAGCACAGCAGGGACACCTCAGTGAAGGATGGGCCGCCCTCGATGATGATATGCATATGCATGTGGAGGCATGCACATGCCCTGTGTCATTGCATGCTGGTGTCTCAGGGGACAGTTAATGGAGGAAAGACACTGACTGGCTTGCTGACTGTCCGAGCTGTTGCAGGTCCCACACCACCGATTGGGCTGACTCTGAAAACTCCGGATGTGGATGTTGGGGATGGGAGGATGGTCCTGCCCCCAGCCCTGCCATGGGGTGCGATCCACGGGAAAAGTCCAGGAGCTGGTAAGTGCTAGAGGAGGTGGGTGGTTCAGAGATGATAAAGGCTGGAAGGAAGGAGGCAGACAAAGACCTTGATGAAGGAAAAAAAAGAAAAAGGAGTTTTACTGGTGAAACAGGAACTGGGATCTGGAATAGGTTAAAGCTGACTAGTAATGCAAAACAAGAACAAATAACAAAAATAACAATAACAATGCCACTGGCTGAGTATGCCTACTTGTCCCAGTTATACTGTTGGGCCCGCTATGTTTCACTCCACTAGTGTCAGTATCTCCTTCGTTCAGTAACAGGGAGCTTCCGGGGAAGCCCTGGTACCACGTGTAGAATCAGTGTAGGTCCGCAGCTGGTCACGTTGCATGTGATTGGCTGGCACTGGTGTGCTCATGTTGAAACAGTAGGAAACCAAAAATTGTAATCTGGGTAGTATGGCTTAATCGATAAAACTGTAGCCCTAACTGAACTACAGTATAAGCATATGGTTGGTTACAGAACTTAAAGGCTCTGATATGTTACTCACAGTTAGCCTTTATGTAGCTTTCTCCCACATCCACAGTTCTGGCTGGAAGTACCAGCTCTGCCCTGTGGCTCTGGCACACCTCTGATGACTTCCTCAGCCTGCAACTGGCAGTTGCTCACTATAGCACCTCTTGCAGATTAACAGGGCTCTCCCTCTGTCAAACTGTCAGGGTGATTGAAAAAGAATCATATAGACTTAATTGCTGGGGTGTTTTTGTACTGTCCAGTTTACTGTTAAATTGCTTTCCATGCATTTACTCTGGTAGTGTGCTGTGTTTATGTTTTTGCACACCCCACTGCTTTTTTTTGTGATGGTTCGATTTTGGTGGATGTAGTAGCCATGTTTCCAGTGCGCCCAGTACCCTCTGTTCTACAGCGGCTGAATGAATGTCAGACCAGCAAGATCACCATCTGCAGTGCAATCCGCAGTGTAGCACCTGCCCTGTAGTGTGACATCTGGCTGTGGTGTGGTGTGGCAGCTTCTAGACCTCATCAGTTAAATGGTTGCTTCAGGCTCTTCTGGCCTGTCTCTTAATAAAAATCTCTTATCGCTTCTTCTGGTGCAGAGTGGGTCCTCCAACACACTTGATCTCGCAGTCACCTGGTTAAGTGTTTGATCACAGATTGATTGCCTGTAGCAACCTTCTCCTTCCTAACTGTAGAATCACAGGTCTCTCTCCAAGTATCTGTACTGCATTTCTGTGACTCACACAGATGGTTGGTCTGTCTCCGAGCTGATTCTAATAAACTGAGTGCTGGAAAGTTTCTTGCTGAAGAAGCAAGCTAACAGCCCTCCCATTAAATCAGGACCTCCTGTCAGTTACTGAAAAGAGCCTGTCCAACTGCTCCTTGAAAGCTGATTAGTCATCTGTGTCCCAGGTAAATTAATAAGTCCTGCTGGGGTCCATGAGCTCACCTGGCTCTGGTTCCGGCACTGAGCAATCTTGACTGATTCCAGTCCATCTTCTGAGCCCTGTTGATTTGCTGAGATGGCGTCAGAGATGATAAAGATGGCAGAGGCCATGAATCCTAAGCACTTAGTTCAATAAAGTCCTTTTTATGGCTGCGTGAGCAGAGCTCAGCAGTCATATTGCTATCATTGTATCTGTCTAGCACTGTGGAAGCACATAACTGGACAGCACTCTGGCGTGCTTCCACAGTGCAGGGGCACAGTTCCGCTCCTGTGTGTTTCTACTGCCCTTCCCCTCCGCCAGTCTTAGAAACCCCCCCTTCGTGGGGCACTACTTTTTGTCTTGTAATTCTGGAACTGACGGGGCCGTACCCAAGCCAGCTGCGCATGTGTGATCATCGTGCATGCGCAGTTCTGTTACAGCGGCCATCTTGGTCACGGTTAACATGCATGCTCGCTTCTGTTCTTTTGAACATCTTCTGTATGGCTGACTCCAGTGTGGCGAGAGCTCCGATTACTGTTTCACTAAGCTCTCGACGCTTTGAGCAGCTGTACCGGCTCTGACCAGAATTTGTTTAGAGATCTGTTGCCATCGGAACACACTTTAACCCCTGTGATAGGGCTTGTGCTGATGCACTATGGCGTCCAATTCAGTTAAGGATATCTCCATCTCCTTGAATGTTGTCTGCTTTCTCCATCAGCGGCAGTGAAAGCAGTATTCTGTTGCATAGTAGGCATGAAAGAAAAGGCATTCCTCTTCAGTTCTTCTCCAGCCATTGACTGGAAATCCAAGTCCTGGGGACCAGAGGGAATACCACTGCAGCAAAGCTGGTCTGCGGCTCTATAGACCATGTTACGGTTATCCCCACAAATTGGGGGGGGGGGTTACAGTGGCCTGCTTCCATCTTTGCTTCTTATGTTCCAATCACTACCCAGTGGTGCTGAGGAAAGTGCAGTACAGTTGGGAAAGAAAACTGGGCTTTCTGCCACTGATTACCTCCTCCTCCCAGAATTTCTGCAACTGTCATGGTTTTCTGTGTGTATCCCAAAGACAGTTTTGGACCAGATGTAAAAGGAGAGACTTACTGTGAAAGGCACAATAAAACAAGTAATGTAGACTTGTTGACCTTGATATAATTTGTAGCAGTTTAAAAAAAAAAAAAAAAAAATATTTCCAATAGTCAGGTTTGTGAATGTTACCAAAGATCATTTCTGTCCTGTGGGCTCATAGTACAGTGTCATACCAATGCTGCTGCTACATAACTGTTTTCCTTGGCAGCTTTATTCTTCTGCAAAGTGCAACACCCAGGAAAGTACATTCTGAAAGGTTACCTGAATTACAAAATGCATTTCAAACCTACTGTGTATTTAGAAAAGCAATTAGAAACACAGTCTAAACTTTCTGCATAATATTTTGCATAATATTTATGTCAAGATGGTGTGTAGGTTGTTAAACTCTCTAACTCTCAACTTTCTGGTTCTTTTATTCCCAGTCTGATGTCAGCAGTACAGTGCCTCCCACCAGGGTGTGGCACTCTTACCAAATTTTCTGCCAGTGACGCCTTGCAGGATACTGTAGGAACACGATGCAATCCAATGATAATTACTACAGTTTGTCACATAGGAAAATGTGATATCTTTATTACAGAGGGTTTCATTCTGACAGGCAACACTGTATGTGGCCAAAGAAGGAAAGGCAAAAATCTTCCCGGAAGGCTCAGGGTGCTGTACAATCAGAAACATGAAAAAACATATATAAACCATAAAGAAAAATGCATAAATAGAATAATAATACAAAAAAATATTACTTTTAAAAACTATCTGGGAATGCCAGCATAAACAGATAAGTTTTCAAAGAGACTTTGAAGGCCTCCATCGTGCGGGCAGAAGGGACGCTCCCAGGTACTGCATTCCAGGACAAAGGAGCCGCCACACCAAATGTCCTGCTAACTTGATGTATCTATGATGTGGGTTTTAGGAGTTACCTAGTTATAACTGTGACTGGCACATATGTGATTCAAGGTGTTATGATAGATTTTGTTTCTTTATCTTGTACCATAATGTTGTAAAATGTGGTTTTTAACTGTTAATAACTGTCACTTTGGCTCAGTTGGAAGCTTTCTCGCCTCTGGACCAGAAGGTTGTAAGTTTACATCTCACAAAAGACCTCACAAGCAATCAGCAAAGGCTGAAAATGGCAGAGTACAGGCATGTGTTAACCCTTGTTAGCATTCATCAGCCCCTCTTTCTGGGCTGGGATACAGACACGGCACACTGATGATGTCTAACAAGGCTGAAACGTGTCTGTAGTCTGCCATTTTCAGTATTTGCAGATTGTTTATGAGTCCTTTTGGCATCCTGTATTGCATTCTGATTCTCGTGGTTCCATTAAATTGGCCCTTCTTAGGCCCTGTCCAGACTAGCAATGAGCTGTAAAAACGTTTTTTTAAAACATTACCATTCAGTCCATTTGTGTGCATCCACATTTAAGAGCTGGATCGGTTTTTAAACCGTTACTCTGCATCCACATTGGTGTTCTTTCTCCATTTTCTGGTAACGTTTGAAAAGCATTACAGTCCTCTGGAGGCCGCCCCTACCCACCCATATCCCAGCAATCAGTGCTGCACTACACGCTGCGACGCACGGTCCCATAAGGCATTGCGGCGTCTCCATGTAAACAGACCACTGACATGGAGGCACCTGATTTAAACACTGCTGTTTTGCTCTGCCTGAATCACTGGTTCATGAAGTGGCAGCTAGTGATGAGGGAGAGACAACATCGCCGGGGTAGCACGCCACTTGCAGGCACATAGATTGCAACAGATGCAGCAGCATACTATTGCTGCTGTGAGCAACCTGCTTCTCTCAATAACACTGAACACTGTGACAGTCGACAGAGCAGTGTGGAGACATCCAAGGTCCACTGACTGGTGGGAGCAGATAGTGCTTTCTTCTTGGACCGATGAGCAATGGCTCAGTAATTTCCGCATATCTAAACAGACTTTTACAGCTTTGTGCACAGAACTGAGCCCACACATAAAGTGGTCCGACACGGTACTGCGCAAGGCTGTTGAAGTGCAGCGACGGGTTGCCATTACCTTGTGGTGCCTTGCCACCAATGTGGAATATCGAACCCTTGGACATCTGTTCGGGGTTGGCAGATCTACTGTCGGGGAGATAGTAATCGATGTGTGCAAGGCCATTGTCTGTATCATACTACCCAAGGTGATCCGAATACATAATGTGCCAGACATCATACAGGGGTTCGAGAGTGAGTGGGGTTTCCCCAATTGTGGGGGGGGGGGGCAATTGATGGGACCCACTTCCCAATTCTTTCACCTCCTGGTCATGCCTGTGAAGTCTACAACAGGAAATCTGTAGTGATGCAGGCTCTGGTTGACCATAAATTTTGTTTTCTGGACATTAACATTGGATGGCCTGGCAGGGTTCACAATGCTTGGGTGCTCAGGAATAGTAAATTATACAAGCTAGGACAGAGTGGTCAGCTGTTCCCTTCTATGCCTCGAGACATCAACGGGGTCAGTGTACCAGTTGTGATATTGGGAGACCCAGCCTATCCTCTTTTGCCTTGGTTCATGAAGCCCTGTTCTGATTTTGCAAATGACCTTTGCCATAATTTTAACTACCATCTGAGCAGGGCTTGAATGGTAGTGGAATGTGCCTTCGGCCGATTGAAAGGCTGTTGGAGATGCCTACTCAAGAGAAATGAATATGCCATTCAGAATGTCCCTTATGTGATAGGAGCCTGCTGTGCATTGCAAAACCTTTGTGAGGATAAGTCAGAGGCCTTTCTGGCAAGTTGGGTCTCAGAAGCTGAGTGCTGCCAGTTCCCTCAACCAGCTGACCAAGACTGTCTTTCCCCCAGGTGAATTATCTGTGGCAGCCATGAATCGCCAGGCCCCTGATATACGGGATGCACTAGCAGAATATGTCAACAACCATTAATGTGTGTGATAGTACTGGCAGTTGTATCTGTGAGCCACTAAGTAGCACAGCATAGAAATGGTACATTATATATATTTGTGAAGTTAAAGCAGAACAAGCCGTAGATGTTAACATGCTTCTTTATTACAACTGTAATGAGAAACTACTCAGATAGAAACAGAAAAGCAAGCACACTTGTAATAACATATACATAGTTAGTTAAAACTTATACAGTTAATTGGAAAAATAATTGTTTCAACAGTTAATATTTTGAAACATGTATGTTGTTGCATGACATTTATAATGTATTTGAAATGTATGTAACCTTATAGCACAACAAATATGTCCTAAAACTGTAGTGTTTTAACACACTGGAATTGCTAATTAAGCATTTTTAATAACCTGTACTGTACAACAGCATAACTGTTAAAATGTAGTTTAAACGTTAAACTTTTGAATACAAAACTCATGGTTCTGTTTCTGAATGTGCACTGCACAGTATGTATTAAAACCATAGATACCACCTACAAATGTGTGTCATCATTATTACTGCAGTGCTGCAATGACAACACACAGCAGTAACACAGTAACTAGCATTAACAGTAGAAAGTTAGCCATGTATTCTGACTGATTGCTCAAAGAAAAGCAGTACTTGTCAGTAGTGCCAGAACAAGAAGGTGATGCATATCACTCATCATGCGGTCAGAGGCACACATGTGGTCAGAACCTTATTACTGTACTGACAGAGACTCATACCTACAAGGTTGTCCAAGTAACATCATCACCCATTAAGGCCTGTGTGAAACCGCCATGGAAAAAAGTACCAGTGTGATTATGGTTATTGTTGTAATGTTGTCCCACGTCACTGTGTGTAGATTGTGACATAGCATTACATATGTTGGCAGCATGTCCAACACGTGAAGCCACTTCACCAGCAGCATTCATGTTGTTCACTGATGCAGTACTGACCACCTGCATGGGAGCAGTACTCAGTGATGTCTGTGCTGATGATAATGGGGTGGGATTACCAAATGTGGGAACTGGTACACTTGCTATATAAGGAAAGGACAGTGCACTGCCACCACACTGTGGAGCGGGAGCAATACCACCTGATATTCCAGGTTCATGGCTATGACTTACAGTAGTTTCAACCTGTTTAGGTGTACATGTTTGTGCATTTTGTGCTACCATACTAGGAGGCCGATAATGGCCAGACAGTAGCGCTAACATATTTCTGAAAAACTCTGCATTCTGCTCTGCCTCCTGCCTATGTAACCTTTCTTCCATCTCCCTCTCCTCCCTGACCCTCTCCCTCTCCCTCTCCAGGAATTTAGTGGCCTCTTCAGGCCAACTTGCACTATGATCACTCATTGCTGCCATGTATACTGCTACTCAACTGCACAGAGGAGGGTATTTTAAACTTTCCTGCCCAGCGCTGTTGACACTGTGCATGTACTTCCTGGTAGGCACCATGCGCACATGCTACAACACCGCACTATGCTCTGGGAAGGTAAAGCAGTTCATTGTGGATTGCTGCAGGACACATTTCACAACAACACTTTGTTCACCCGTCTGCACTACTCATCAGACTGAAGAAAAATAAGGTAACGTTTCAATAACCGTGCTAAAGACCTGCTCTTTGGTGGTTCAAAAACCGGTTTAGGGAATGCTTTTTAAAACGTTATAGGTATGGACGCTACCGTTTTTAGACCAAGCGGTAACGATACAGGACACCAGTAACGTTACCAAACCACTAGTCTGGACAGGGCCTTAGGCACTGCCACAATTTATTTACCTGTACTTGTCACTGATCTACTATATGCCATGGTCTTACGTGTACCTTGAGTCATAACTGTAATCTGTTGTTCGATATTGTTCTGTTACAAACTTGCAACCTATTTACTGTGTCCTGCTTGTAAGCTCCGTTCACCCCAGGTTGTACCTAAAAATACAGTAGGCTCTTTGCTGTCTAATGTACTCGCCTGGTTGCCAAAACCTAACCTAACCTAACTAACTAACTGTGCCTGAACAGCCAGGCATTTCCTAGAGATTAACACCTGGCTGGGGGTGTTGATGGCCCAAGGAGCAGCTGAGGGCCATTAATATCAGCAAGGGCGTTAAACCCATGGAAATGCCCAATTGTAAGGGCATTTTTGCAATAGTAAGTATAACTGCATTAGTAAGGGGGACAGAATAGCATTTATTTTAAAAGAAAATTTACAAATGCGCACGTTGCTTTGAGCTGTGCCAGGCATTTCTAATGGATTACTGCCTGGTAAAACAGCCAATCAGTGTGTGTGTGTGTGTGTGTGTGTGTGTGTGTGTGTGTGTGTGTGTGTGCCTCATGAATAATTAATTAGACTCTTAATGTTGCCTAAAGCCGAGCCATTCAAAATTCCTTCACAGTATTCACAGTATTTGCATATACTGTACAAACCATGATGCTTAAAATGGAACTTACAGGTATTGTATATATGGGGGGGGGGGGGATAGAGGAACAGTGGGTGAATCTAAAGGGAGCCTTAGTGGAGGTAATAAACCTTTGCATTAGGAAAGTAAACAAAAGCAAGAGGATAAAACAAACACTATGGTTCTCCAGGGAAGTGGCTGGGAAGGTAGGAGCAGAAAGATTGGCATTCAGAAAGTACAAGGAAACACAGAAGGAGGACAGGGTAGTGTATCGGGAAAAGCAGAGGGAGACAGGGAAAGCAGTCAGGAGTGCAAAGGCACAAACAGAGGAAAAAATAGCACAGACAATAAAAAAAAAGGGGACAAGACATTTTACAGGTACGTTAGTGAAAGGAGAAAGACCAGGGGTGGGATTGTAAGGTTAAAGAGGGAAGGAGGGGAGTGTGTGGAGGGGGACCAGGAAAAAGCAGTAATCCTGAACTAATATTTTTGTTCAGTATTCACAGAATAAGGGGCAGGTGAGGAATTGTAGTTAAGCGACAGGAGCATTAATGGAAGGGAGGTGGACACCGGTCCATTTGCGGAGGAGGCAGTCCTAAAGGAACTCACAAAACTGAAAGTGGACAAGGCAGTGGGGCCTGATGGGATACATCCAAGAATATTAAAGGATCATAGAGAGGTTCTGGCTTCACCACTGACAGCCCTGTTCAGCCGATTGCTGGAAACGGGAGTGGTTCTGGTGGACTGGAGAAGGGCAGATGTAGTCCCTCTTCACAAACGTGGAAGCCTGGGAGGAGGCTGGCAACTATAGGCCAGTCAGCCTGACCTCGATGGTGGGGAAATTAATGGAATCAATGCTAAAAGAGTGGATTGTGGAATATCTGGAATCCAGCGGATCACAAGATCCAAAGGAGCATGAATTCACAGCAGGAAGGTCATGTCAAGCAAATTTGATTTTTTTGACTGGGTGACCAGAGAACTAGATCAGGGAGGAGTGGTGGATGTGGCCTACCTGGACTTTAGGAAGGCCTTTGACACCATTCCACAAAGGAGGTTTGCGAACAAGCTGGGCAGCCTGGGAGTGGGTCACAAGGTGGTACACTTGGTTAGGAAATGGTTGAGGGACAGTTCACAGAGGGTGGTGGGAAATGGAGTTCAATCTGAGGAGAGGAGGGTGACCAGCAGGGTACTACAAGGATCAGTTCTAGGACCAGTTCTCTTTAATGTCTTCATAAGTGACATTGCAGAGGGGCTAGACGGCAAGGTGTGCCTCTTTACAAATGACACAAAGATCTGCAACAGGGTTGACACTCCAGGAGAGGTGGAACAAATGAAGAGAGACCTGTGTAACCCCTAGGTGGTGCTATCCCATGGACTACTACCCCTGCCTGCTTGGCTAGTAGCAGGTTAAGGGGCCTAGGTTCTGCAATGGGTGCCTCCACGCAGAGGTCAGGGTTGGTAGTGGTCTAACCTGGGCGGAGCCCTCTGGGACACTGTAACCCCCCTCCTTCCCTTCTAATGGCCTGAGCAATATACGATAATCACTTTCATAGTACCCCTTGTGCACCATACAAGTACCCACACTGTTTGCATTTACTACCAAGGCTGGATCCTCTGGCTCGACCCTGGGGACCCCCTGTAAAACAAGGTTATGCACAGCAAATAGCAACAGTATAGTACTCTTGGCACAAACTGGAACCACAGTTGGCTTAAATGTAGAAAAAGTCAGATCTGATTTATTCAGGGGACTTGAACAAGGAAGGGACATAATCAGGTTGATTGGCTTAAAGGCTATATTAATCAAACAGTTATGCATGCGCTTTAAGTCCCCACACAGTCACACCTCTGGGTACCCAGGTAGGGAGACGATGGGCTAGCCAGAAATGCTGCATCTGGTTGGGGCCCTTTGATGGAAGAAAGCAACATGCACAACACACACTATTTGTAATCCGGAGCCGGAGGGCTCAGTTCGTGAAAGAAAAAGCAACCAGACAATCAGATGACCACACTTTAGATTTAGCTGTTGTTGCAGGGTACTACCCTGATGTTTACTCACGATACCCAATGCTGGACACAGGCAGGACGAAATCAAGACTGCAGGTTGTTGAGCTGGATTGCCCAGAGAAGCGGGGCCTACACGAATCACCGAGGCGTTGTACCTGTTCAAGTGTTGAGCAGGGGGCTGATCCCCAGGCAGATCTCTCGTCGATGGCTTTCTCTGTGCAGTGGGTAGTCGGGCTGGGCCAGTGTGGCAAGGCCCAGGCCAAATGGAGATGATTTTGGATTCAGTCCGTGGGGCTGGATGCAGCTTCCATCAAGCATAATACAGTTCAAACCACAGTGGGGAACCAAATTACGACCCACTAGCAGCACACAGCACATTTACACATAAGGAAATTCTAAAGCAGCTTCCAGCAAGCAGAACACAATTCAGACCACAGTGGGGAACTAAATCGCGATCCACAAGCAGCACACAGCACATTTACACGTAAAGAAATTCTAATGCAGCTTCCAGCAAGCAGAACACAATTTGAACCACAGTGGGGAACCAAATCACAACCCACTATAAGCACACAACACATTCACATGTAAGGAAATTCCACTGTACCAGGCAAAAGGCTCTCTGGGCGCAATTACAGAGTCTCTGCACAGTCCGGGAGTTCAGAGGTGGCTGGAGGTCCAGACAGGCTGATCGCATTCAGCAAATCTTCGGTTTTCTTGGGTAGGAGCCTGAGTGCATGATTCAGTTGACACGCCACTCTCAAGTTCAGTTCAGTCCTAAAAAGGCACAAGTTCCGTCTCAGGGACAGCAGGCATGCATGCAGACCAAAACTCAGGCCTTTCCACAGTTCTCCCATGCAAATCTATGCCGGGGATGCTGCTTGAATCATTCAAGCTGTTATCTCTTCACTTGCCAACTCAGAACTGAAACTAGCTGCAAGAGCTTGGGAATTTCCCCAAGATCCAAAAGGTTCGGCTGGCTGATATGTCTGTCAGTCATAACAAGGGCTCCCCCTCCAGGCTATTTTAGGCGCCAAAATGCAAAAACTGCAATTCCTACAAGTTTTGACCCCACCAAGCCCCTGTAGGCAGGCTCCATTTTAGAGTCCCAAATGTACTGATTGGCCCATTTCAGCAGTCCAGGATCAAGATGATGGAAACAAACAGAACTGTCCATGCTGCAAAGAAGGCAGATTAGAACAAATTGCAATATTATTACTACTCTAACAAATAATCAGCAAACAAGCACATCTTCTAACAGAGCTCCCTTTTAGATTAATTATGACTGCAATCCAGGCAGCTCTTAAAGAGACAGTACACAGAGGCTATATAGGCACTCTCTGGCAATTACATTTAAACTGCAAAAACACAGGACACCAGCCTGGCAGTCAGCATTTAGACAAGCTGAAGGAAGACTTATCGGGAACCCCCATTTGTAGGAGGGTTACACCCTTCCCTGCCGGGAGAAAACTTGGTGTCCGTGTCAAGTCTTTACCATCACAATATCAAAAATGCAATGTAAACGAGACATATATATATATATATATATATATATATATATATATATATATTCATATATATATATATATATATCATTAGCTTGTTACATTACTATACTTTCAATATACTTCACATTGCTACATCCATATTGACAATACTTATGCATGTTTCATTGAAGTAATACATGATTCATTTAATAACTTCTTGTACATTAAACAATGTAAGAGGGGGCCCTTCCCTATCAGCTAACTTGGGGCTGGATGGGGCAGGGGCACCATGGTGAGAGGGAAGAACAAGTAACCTGGAGTTGGCCGTCAAGCTCAGTTTGGGGAGTGAGCTTGGCGAAACATAAACCCCTTTGTGAACCATGTTGAGAGGCAAATCCACTGGCCTCCCAGGGGAATCATAGCTAAAGCGTAGCACTGGCTTGACAGCTCGGCCAGTCTTTCTTCGGAGAGCAGCCATAGTCTCTGTACTTTCAGCACTAACTTTGTAGCTTTCGTCACTTGTGAGGGGTGCCTCTGTGTGGATGGGAATGTCCAAACTTAGAGCACTGTCAGTTCCTTGATCTGTAGGCTCTGTTTCCACAACACGTTTTGCTCATTATCTTCTGACAGAGGCCCAGGTTGCTTATTTTGAGGAGGCTCTGGCACAGTTAGGCTTTGCGGCACTGAAGGGTGGCTGTCAACACTCTCACATTGTTCTTCAAGTTCTGATGTGTCACCAGAGAGACTCAGACCGTCAGCCCCCTCTTTGGGCAATTCACACAGTTCCAGAAAACACAGAGTCCGCAAACTCAGACGTAATACTTTGCACTTCACTTTCAGGGAGCATTGGCTCCAAGGATGAAGCTGGGGGGTTAGGCAGTTCAGAAGGCCCAGCTTCATCCCCACAATTAGTTATAGGGTTACGTTGAAACAGCTGGCTCAATTTATAGGAGGGGTAATAGGCATTGTCACACTCACTTTTGTCAGAGGTGGAATGACAGTCACTATCATTCTGGGCCTGCTGCAGGGGAAATGTTAAGTCTGTAACTACTGGGGTAGGTTGACTTTGTCTCTTTTTTGCAGCAGCACGAGTCACCGGCCCAGGGGAATCAATATATGATGGTTCAGCCTCAATTATGACTTGGCCGATAGGTAGCAAGTGGTTACGGTGCATGGTCTTGACAGCTTTGGAGGTATTCTCTGGGCGCACTTTGTGCACTGGTAAATCATTCAACTTTCCAACTACTACATGAGGAAGATGGTGCCACGCATCAGCAATTTTGTGTTTGCCATGCAGTCCCAAATTGTGTAACAACACATGTTCCCTAGGCCGAAGCTCTTGAGCCTTTACTTTTTTATCATGCCTCTCTTTGTTAGTGAGATTTCTTTTGGTGGCCATTGTCTGGGCCAGTTGATAGGCATGGTTCAATTGAGCTCTCAGTTTCTGTACATACTGTAGGTAATTTATGGCTCGGACCCCATCTGGAGAGACACCAAAGCAGACATCAGCGGGTAGTCGGGTCTCCCTCCCGAACATGAGGTGGTACCCAGTAGCGTCATTTTTTGTGCAATTGTATCTGTGGACTGAGGTACTAATCTGCTGGCTCCACTTAGGCTTGTCTTTGGGATGGAGGGTGGCCAGCCAGTCTAGAAGGGTGCAGTTAAAACGTTCTGGTTGTGGGTCCCCCTGTGGGTGATAAGGGGTGGTTCTTGACTTCCACACCCCCCATAGAGAAAGCATTTCTTTGATTAGCCAACTTTCAAAATCTCTGCCTTGGTCAGAGTGGATCTGCTGAGGTGCACCATAGTGGATGAAAAAATTTTCCACTAGTACATTAGCCACGGTAGAGGTCTTTTGAGCTTTAGTTGGAAAAGCTTGCACATACCATGTGAAATGATCCGTAACCACTAACACATTGGCAATATTCCGCTGATCAGGTTCTAAACACAAAAAGTCTATTTAGACAAGCTCAAGGAAGACTAATCGGTGAAACCCCATTTGTAGGGGGTGTTACACCTAAATAAGCTTGAGGACTGGTCAAGAGTGTGGCAGCTGGGATTTAATGCAAAGAAGTGCAAAATCTTGCATTTGGAGCACAGAAACTCAGGGAAGGAGTACATGATGGGGGGGGTACTGACGGCCACCAATCAGGAAAGGGACCCCGGGATAATCATATCTGATGACCTAAAGGTGGCCAAACAATGTGACAAGGTTGTGGGGAGAGCCAGTGTGATGGTGGGGTGCACCTGGAAACAAGTCATGGCTCAGTGTGCTTTTCATGGTTATCAAATGTTTAAATAAATAAATAAAATAAATAGGGAGAGGTATCACCAGTAGAAAAAAGGAGGTGATGATGCCACTGTACAAATCATTGGTGAGACCTCATCTGGAGTACTGTGTCCAGTTCTGGAAACCGCATCTCCATAAGGACATAGGGTAGAAGCGATTCAGAGAAGGGTAACAAAAATGGTGCAGCGTCTGCATCAAAAATCACATGAGGAGAGACTGGAGGACCTCAAGATGTATACCCTGGAAGAGAGAAGAGAGGGGGGGGATATGACAGAAACCTTCAAATACCTCAGCAGCATAAATAAGGTACAAGAGGGAGCATCTTTCAAAAAAAAAGAAAGTTCAAGAACAAGAGGTCTTGATATGAGGCTAGAGTGGGGTAGACGCAGGGGTAACATGAGGAAGTATTTTTTCAGGGACAGGGTGGTGGATGCTTGGAACAGCCTTCCAGCGGAGGTGGTGGGGGAACAAACGGTAGGGACTTCTACAACAGGAAAGAGGGTAAAGCCAGAGATCGGGTAGGGTCTGTGGTTTTGCTGCAGTTAGGGAAAATGGGCAGACTAGGTGGGCCAAGCTGTTCTTATTTGATGCCAATTTCTATGTTTCTGTTTTGATACATGATTGCACAGTATTATAGCTCAAGCCTGCTGGTATAGGGTTTGCTTTGGTACATCACCACATAGCATTAATGATCGATGCTGCAAGTATAGGATTTGTTTAGGTATCACCACACAGCATTAAAGATCTATCTAGTAGGTATAGGGCTTGTTTTTGTGTATCACCACAAATACTGAAGACTGAGCCTGCTGGTAGATGGTTGACTGCAGGACCACCACAACATGGTGCTGCTGACTATGCCTTTAGGTACATGGCCTGTTGAGGGAACCTCATCCCGTAGTATTAATGGCTGAGATCTTATCAACACAGTTTGTTTGTGTAGCACTGTGTGGCATTGAGGAGGGAGTCCTCGTGTTCATGGTTTGGTGTGGGCATGACTGAACCATACTTCAGACTGAATACCCTGCTCAGGGCCTCACCTACAGTAGAAAGCTTTATGTTTACTACAAGTACATCACGTTACATTACAGCGGTCTAGGGCTTTGGGTGCAAAAGCAGCGCAGCTGTGTTGTATTGAAAGCTTGCACCACTGATGCAGTGCAGAAAAGCAAGACTCAGTAGAGCTGATCTACAGTATTAAAACAATCTTTGAACGGCTGCTATAAATACCAATTATGGTATGAGTAGATTTAATATTTGCCGTATAGTTGTCCCCCTGATAAATTACTGCCATAAAACATATTAAATATTACATGCGCAATATTTCCAGGATTGTATTATTTATGAAGCTGGCTTTTTTGGTTCTTTTTGTTGTGCACTAGTTCAACATTTACCTTACAAGGGTAAATGACAGCAGTATTGGGGCCGTGCTTGCTGTTAGTATTAGTAAAATTAAAATGCAGTTAGTTTGGTCCCTGTACACCATGTTCTCTCTTTACACTGTATCTATTACAATTTGCTGTCAGATTCTTTCTGCTTACTTTTAACTGCTGACATGACGGTGTCCCAGTAATAGGTCTTCTAAAAAGATCACAGAGGGAGACAAGAATGCTAAACAAGGGCTATCAGAGGAGGGAGGTGTGTATTATTAATGAGCTGTATCCCTTAGTGCTCAACACTGGAGATTGACTTCCTTTGGCCAGCTAAATGGCCTTTCTTTTTACTTTGTATTGTATTAATTATTTACTTGAGGTTCATTGGAGAATGGATTCCCTGGTTAACTGATGACCCCTTATTCTCTCCCTCAGATATGAGTGAGCCTTGGAAGACTCTGGTTGTGGTTTGCGAAAATACACAGCTAAGAATCATCCTCACTGGTCACTATGAGCCAGTGGATGCCCTCTTAGTTTATAAGTGGCAAAATGAGTTATTGAGAGTTTGATTAGCAAATATTGTGGCTGATATTGTTGCTTATCAATAGACAAACAGGCATGCTGAATTCAGTTTACGACCATCAAATTATTGTATTGTCACTCCAGTGATGCTCTGCCTTCCATGAGGCTGTGGCGATTGGGCTGATAAGACACAGGTGTGTCACCGACAGTTCATACCATATTCCACTGTCACAGGCTGGGTTTACAAATCACACAACCACAATAGTCTTCTCCTAATCTAGTCACGAGGCAACTGAGCAGTTCACAAGTAGCAGGAGATTGTATAGCCGTAACACGTCACAATTCTCATAGCAGAATCGGTGATGAGGAGACAAATGTCAGATGCATCATCATAAGAAACTGCCTGCTCTAGACAAAGATTTGGACAACCCAAGAGGTTCAAATGTAAGTTGCGAGAAACACTTTTTTAAAATATTTTTGTATTATACTGTTTATCCCAGATAGCTGACAGAGGAGAACCATCTTGTTTTCAGTGTGGTCTTTTTCTACTCAGATTTCAAGCTTGGGTTTAGCAAAGTGCAAGGAGGTCAAGTAACTTGTCAGAGCCCTCACAATGAGCCAGTGGCTGGTGTGGGATTCAGACCTGGAACCTGCTGGTTCACAGTGCTATGGTCTACAAAGCAGACTGCATTGCCTACTTTCTGACAACATATTAATCTGTTTGTAGTCAAGCTGCTGTATTCCTTTTTATTGATGGCCGAATTGGGCAGTTATTCGTCGAAATGAGTGCCACGGTGCTCTAAACGATATATGATCATAAAGTAGAGGGTGAGCTATGGTAAAGTAATAAAGGTGTATAGGAAGGACTCACCAGCACTTTTTATTCTTACTTCAGCAGCTGGCCTGTTCAGTACATGCAATATTCCTTTATATTGTAGTTCTAAGGTGCAGTTTAAATGTCAGTGAGAATTCTTTGGAAATGGAAGGATTGATTGGTGTTGTGGAGACTACAGGTAGGCACTGCATTTAGGGTGGGCAGCATGAGTCCAGGCATTTAGGTGTAATGATTGGTCTCTTTCTGCATGACATAATGCTTTATCATCTTTGAATTGACCCTTTCTGTTCTGAGAAAACACATTTGTGTGAAACCTGAGGAGTCAACAGGTCCACATAGGTAAGCAGTAACACACAACAGGGTCTGCATCATGCTAGCTTATAAAATGGGGTATAAAAACTGACCAAATGGAACAACTTCATTGGTCAAACACAGTACCTGACTATTGATTATTTACCTAGAAACTGCATGATTTGTAACCAACCTGCCCTAATCTACCCAGCAACAACCTAACTAAATTAAAATAAAACCATTTTCCACTAAAATAAAAATTTGTTTCCACTTTTAAAACACAAAAAAGCCACACCAGGGCATAGGTTTCCTCAAAATAAGTGCAGTTCCCTGGTTCATTCAAAGGTGTGTGGCCTTTGTTACCAAACTTACCTAAACTACCTAGCAACAGCCTGGCTAAAGGAAAATAAAACTTTTTTCCATAATTTTTTTTTCCATTGTATAAGTGCAATAACCGACTCCAGGGCTTGGGTTTCTTGAGAATTAATGCACTTCCCAGGTGCATTGAAAGTAATTTGGCCATTGGCCTTGTGCCTTACAGTTCACTCGGGTCCTGAATTAATTCTCTAAAAACGCATGCCCGGTTGTAAGTTACTGCTTACTTATACCACAGATACCGAGTTGGAGCCACGAAGCGAAGCAAAGTGTCTTCAAACACCCGTCCCCATGGTTTAATCCAGCACGATCCATAAAATCTGGAGTGTGTTGTTGCACTTGTAAAATGGGAACAGTTGTTTTCAGGTTAAAGGTAAGAAAAAGCGACAAAAGGGAACAAAAACAGAGAGACTGTTGTCAAAACAGGAAACTTATTTTCTGTCGCTGTACTTGGGGTGTCTTTAAACAGTGGAGCAAGTGAAGTGCATGAGTAGCTTTCAGAGTATAACTTGGTAGCAGTTCCCTGAAACAAACTGCTTTTTCCTGTTCCTGTGCTTAGGGGTGCCTGGAAACAGAAACAGGTGAACTGATTTACAGTAGTATCTTTCAGAGTGTAATTTGGTTAAGGATTCATTGTAACAGTACCTAACACATATCTTTCAGCCTCCTCTCTCACAAATTGGGGGCAAAGTTTTAAAAATCAGAGACAAATAACTGAAATCTGTTACATGTGAACAAAAATTAATAACAGCTAAAGACGGGCTGGCAGTATAGCCTACAGGTTAGAGTGACAAGCTGTGAATGAGCCCGGTACATCCAGCAGATGTGGGTTTGATTCCTGCAACCTCCACTTGCATACTGTGTGACTCTGAGCTAGTCACTTAGCCACCCCAGTGCTCCCAGGTCACCCCTGAAAACAGGCACTTGTGTCTAGTGGACCTTACTTGGTTGCCAAAAGAATAAAAATAAATAAATAAAAATACAATCTGCTGCTTAGTGTAACTAGCATTGCTTAATGAGAACTAGATTGTTACTCTAATGGCTGACAATATTTTGTGAAACAAATCCATATGCTTTGGTGACTGAGATGCTAAATTTCGGAGGGATGGAGGAAATTTCACAGACAAAATCTGGAACGTCCCTGAAAATCAGGGAGAGTTGAAAGGTCAAACTCTGGTTTGTGCTCAATTAAACAATGGTACTTGACCGACCAAGTTGCAGGATTTTCAGAACCCATTTTATAAATGCATACAGCTCCCCTCTGCTCCCCTCTCCTCAATGCAAGGAAGGATCATAATGGAAAAAAAGTCATTTCTGTGTACACAGGCACGCATTCCAGCAACAGATAGTCACATGATGGGTACATCTTATGGGATGTAAGTAGGACAGAATAGATGGTAATTTGAGGGGAAGGGAACAACAGAATATTCTGAGAACGGCACTCTAGCAGATAGGCAGAATGTACAAGTCTTCAAGGAGAGCTCTGATTACAGAAATTAAGTTCTTGTGTCCCTTTCAGCTCCCCTACCTGAACTGCTACAATAAAATGTGTTACAAATCGCTCATTTTCTTACTGCCTTGCTAGTTTTCTAGATAGCTCCCTGCTTTACGGACTCCCAGCATGCCTTTGTTTTGCTGCTGCTTCTTCACAAACAATTTCTTATTCTTATGTATTTCTCTATACGGAGAATGGATATTGGCAGCTGAAGTAATATCACTATATTGATTCTAACCTTTAGGGAGAGTTTAGAGAGCGAGAATGAGAGAGAGAGAGAGGGAGAGAGAGAGAGAGAATGAGAACAAAGGGGTCTGAGAGTAGGCAGTAGTTTTTCACTTTTATGTCACAGTTAGTGTAAGTGAAGGCTGGGAGTCTCACAAGATGATGGTACAAGGAGAAGAGGGAAGGAACTGCTTCCTTTTAGACTGGTCCCTCCCCATTTGGCATAATTCCAGGGGCCATAGAACAAAAGGTGCCCAGTTTGGACAGGTCATGGCAAACCTCATTGGGCTTGCCTATGGGTGATTGCCACCAGACGGGGGGTGGGTGCCTGCCACCTGGCCACGAGACCCCTCCTACTCGCTGAGGTTGGGGTCCAACACAGGAAGGTACATTGATTTGGTCTGCAGTGGGTGCGCCCCTTTACGAGAAAGGTTGTAAAGTTCTGAGATTGACTTAACAGTAGTGAGACTTCTGAGCTGGGCACATCTTTCCAAACTGTATCCTTATGATAGTTTAATAAACTTATGTCTGTGGCCATTTCTTCCAAGACACATGTGGTATGTGGTCTGTCCAGGTAGAAGGGAATATTCAATCCTATCAAGACAAAGAGAAAGGGTACAGTTGAAGTACATGACCCTAACCCAACTACGGGAAAAAATGTTATCACAAAAAAATATATATATATATATTTAAAACGTTGAACTGCTGTGGTTTAGCTTGGAAGCTATAAAGGATACAGAAAGGTGTTTAATTTTTTTCAGCTGTGAGACATCCTTTGCATGTAGAAGAGGATTCAGTGTTGTACGATTCCCAGTCCCTTTGGAATATTTATTTCCTCCTTGTTCTCCTTATCGTTTCTTGTCATTTTAAAGGTAACACATGGCTTAAGCCCTGCTTTTTCACAAAGATTAAAAGGCTTTGCTGAATAAATTATACTCCTCAGAGATAAAAGCACAAGAATCCTTATAGTGTGAGAGCTGCGGCATTTGAGTGTAGGACTGTATCAGGGCACAATGTAAGTGACATAGTCTTGCATGACAGTATTTATTGAATTTTGCTGACCCGGTAGGCCCACTGGGGCGACCGGGGGGAGGAGGGGGATACAGATGGTAAGCAACTGAAATTGAACCAGATTAAACTGTAGGTGGTATTTTTAGTGAATGGAGGAAATTTGACCAGGACACTGGGGAAATCCTTTACTCTTTTCGATAAGTGCCATGAGATCTTTAACATCCACCTGAATTACCACCAATCCAGGCAGATGGGACCTTGGCTTAACGTCTCTTCTGAAAGACGGCACCTCAGAAGTGCAGCACCCCCCCTTATGCTTCACTACAGTGTCAGTATTGGGATATTAACCCAAGTGCCAGATGTGGGAACTGAACCCACAGCCCTCTGATCTCCCAGCCTCAGAGGCGAGTGTGCTACCTACTGAGCCACTGACACTGACATGTCATTGTATGTAGGGTTTGCTGGGTTCGGAAAATCTGACTCAGGCTGAGTTCAGAATACTTAGTATTGAAAGCAGAATTTTTTTCCACTGTAGCAAAATAAGTCTGTCAGTGAGGCATACTTTTTTTTTTATTAATTAACAATCTCCTCTTTTGTAGAAAAAATGGGACTCATGCTGTCAGGGACATTGTTTTGAATCCCCCCATCAAAAAGGAAAAAAGCTTCAGACATATAAACACCAAATAAACCAGTGTTTTGTTCATTCCTGTGGAAAACTTCTCTAAACCTTTGAGAGTAAATTTTTGGTACTTTTTTTTAACTCAGTTGAGCCTTACTCCTTAAAGAGCATCTGACACCACTGGAAACAGGTTGGCTTTAGGCACAATTTACTTAATGTTTATATAATTTCTTGAATTTGTTCCCCTTTTTGATTACTACTGAGGACAGTTGCATAAACACAAGATCCGTGTCCCCCCAGACTTTATCTGCTCTGGCTGCTTGTCTGAACCTGACATCATAAATCCCTGTTTATAACATCCAAATTTTCTCTGCAGTAATAGATTGTGACATAATAAACAGAAATACAGTGTCAGCTGTAGACAAGCAGTCAAAGCAGATACGGCAGAAATGCGATTTGTATGCAGATTTCCTTAGAAATAGACGTATGGGTGAGAATTACAGAACAATATGAAATACAAGCTGAATTGTGTCTGAATACTACATTTTGTAAGTGCTGTCTGTCTCTGTGGCTCTAGGAGCTCTTTAAACCATTATTTGTTAGCAGACAAAAAAAATGATTGTATTTTTTTTAGTAATGATGTGTGGCTTGCAAAAACATGAATCTATCCGTTTTGTGTTTTATTTTGTGTCATTCCTGAGCTGAGTCATGTGGATTTGAGGATTTTGAAAGTTTTTGCATGCCTTCCACACCCACTGTGAATACATTACACAACTTCGGTATGATGTTGCTGTGCTGTTTACCATCAGAGGCATGTGCTAGCGCCACCCTAATACATTCGCAGTATGACCAGTTTGTATAGTCAAAAGTAACACTTACTGGAAGAGAGTTTTTCTAATTCACAGTGGTGGCCATCTTTCTTGACTGGTGTCATTATTACAAAATTCGTAATAAAGCTATTTATAAATTATCTGAAGAAATTAAAAAGACACTGATAATGAATCTAGGGATGTCTGGAATACATACTTGCCGATTACAGTAATGGTTCATAAAGAAATTAAATTTGATGGTTATAAATGATTCTGACAGGCTTTAATGTTTAGTTAGAAAATGGGTAGAGTAACTCCTGGGCTTTGACTGACTGATGTAGCCTGGCACCCACGCTTTTATTTCATTATTGTGCATGGCCAAAAAAAAGTACCAGTGCCAGGCTGCCTTATCACTGTAAAAATCATTCTGCCAGCCTCGGAATTGTAAAATTCCTAACAGACACAATTTTTTTGCCCAACAAAGAAAACTTATACTGGCTGCTTCAAGTATTAGAAAATAAACTGTTACACAGTTTCATAACCCCCCACCAAACACTCTTTCTTGTTGAATACTTTTCCCTTTGACCTGTTTTCTTTCAAAGATGTGTACCTCCTCTCCTTCCCCTCTTCCTTGCTTTTTTCTCTCTTCTTTCTTTCCTTGCACACTTTTCTCTTATCTTCACCCTCGCCATTACTGAACATTGTTCATATTACCACATTTATCACTTTTTGCAATAATCGAAGCTTAATGTAACCTTTCTGAGCCTCTGTTAGCCAATCAGATTGCAGCGATTAAAACTACATTGCTGTAATAGATAGCACTACCTCATCCTGACCTAGTGTCCTGGAGGGTTGTCACCCCTGCAGCTCCCATTTCTGAATCCGTGTCCTCCCAGATTCCTCCTAGTGAAACTATTAGTCCCCTTGCTCTGTCTCAGCTATGTTTAAACCCATTTATAGTACCCACCCACCACCTCCACTTCCACTGGAAATCTGTTCTGTGGCTTCACCACCTTCTCAGTGAAGAACTTCCTCACATCTCTCATGAATTTACCCCCACCAACCTCCATTCATGCCCCCTCTTGACTGCATCCCTATTCCTAATAAATGGATCTTCACTGCTTACTCTATTTATTCCCCTTAGGAACCTATACAGTAGGTCTGTGTCATGTTGCCCCACTCCCTTCTGACCTCCGGAGAGTACATCTTCATGGCCTCCAGCCATTCCTCATAGGATCTGCCTTGCTGTCCCTGACTCATTTTGGTAACTGCAGCATCAACTTCAGCCTATCCCTGTCCTGTCTCAGGTGTGGACTAAAGAACTGGGCACAGTACTCTAGGTGTGGCTTCACTAGGCGCAATATCACTTCCCTCCTCTTGCTTCCTAAACCCCTCCCAATACACACCAACATCCTTGTTGTCTTGTTGTAGGTCTTATTGCACTGCCTGATTTGTTTGAGGGAGTTTGATGACTCCCAGATCCATCTCCTTGGTTGTAGTGGCCAGCCTACTCCACAATCCAGTACTCTTGTCAGTGGGCTGTTTTTCCCCATGCACATCCCCGTGCACTTCCTGGCATTGAATCTTAACTGCCATACCTTTGACCACCATTACAATCTTTCAGGATCCCTCAGTAGTTCCCTCTCCCCCTTCACCCTGCTGCATAGTTCTGTGTTGTAAGCAGAGACACACCTTGCCCTGAATACCTACTCCTAAGTCACTAATAAACATTGCTTGGCACACCTTCTAAGAGTAGAGCAGCTGGAAATTTGCTCAGTCTCTGGCCCCAGCTTTCACACTGCAGTTCATTTAGGCAGTAAGGTGGCTGGGCACTTGCCCAGTCTCTAGACTCAGCACACACAGTCTTTAAACTTGCAGCAAATCACTGTCCCAACGCACTTAACCTATCGAGGGGAACACAGCTTGTTTGCACTGAAGTTTATCACTGCCGCAAAACTCACTGGTAGGCTGCAGACTTTCCTTCCTATTGCAGATCTCTCTCTCTCTCTCTCTCTCTTTTTCTCTGTCTGTCTCTCGTTTCAAGCTGTGAAGCTCCAAGATGCTTTCTTCAGCAGAAAAATTCCAGTCTCTCTCTTGCTCTGCACAGCACAGGCTTTCCAAGCTCGATACCGCTGGCAATTGGCTGGGAATGAACTGGCTGCTAGGATGTGAGGTCAGGCCTTGAGCTGGATTAGCCCTTCAGCAGTCTCTCCTGCACTCCTTACTCTCAGCAGTCTCCAAATCGAATCCACTTTGGTGGGCAAAACAGCAGCATTTATAATTTTCTCAAGTCCCACACTGATTGGCTGCTGCATGCCTGGCTTTTCACGTGCCCTTTCAACTGTTACCAAGCAGCCCCCTTGATCTGGAGTCCCATGGGGGCAGTCATCTTTTTTTTTTTTTTTTTTTACTATGTATTTATGCACCCTACTTGCCTCCCTTCTCCACTCTTTCGGACATCCCCTACTGTAGGCCTCATTACCACCGAAATCTGCCCCTAGAGCACATGACTCCGCACCATCTTACCCCCGGTATACCCCCAGGTAGGGTGAGGAGGGACCCCCATGCTTACCTCCTCAAACCAGCATACTTGGATTGCAGAATAAGTGCAGTGGAGTCTGTCCCGATGAGCCCGGAGACCTCAGCGAGGTGCCGCCGCCTAGGAGAGGCTGAGGTGTATTCGTTCCTCAGATCGCATGAGTGCAGTGAGGGCTCAGGAGCTAGGAGGCACGCTGGAGACGTGTCTCTCACTCCGCCCCCTGCCAACATCTTGCCCAATGCCCTTACTGCTTCTCCACTTATCAAACTTCCATCTGGGCTCCCCAGATGGCGGTATTGCAGCGAAGCCTGCAGTTAACCCCAGAGAAGAGAGAGCAGCCGCTGGGCGCCTCAATCCTTCTCCTCCCTGCCGACCTCCTGGTGGCCCGTGGCTCATTCTCGGGACCCAGGTCGCCGGCGTGGCGTGAGGTGTGGCGTACAGTGCCTCAACCCTCAGTGCCACTTGGCCGGCTGGGGGCAATCATCTTTATTTTATTTACTTTCAGTCCGTATTGCATTCCCTTGTTATTTATTACTTATGCCCCCAAAAACAGAGACCCCTCAAGCCTTTACTGTGCTGATCCCCAGTTCTGCTTTCTGCCCTGGAGCCAGGGATGTTATTAGATTATGGCCATACCCACACTACTCCTCTGGAGCCACGGCTCCTTTAAATTTTCATCCTGGCCAGCCGCACCTGTGCAGAGGTGTGGCAGTGGCCATTTTGTTTACTTTTAGCCGGTCCTTGCCCCTGCTGCTCCCCAGACTGGTCGGATACCTCCCAGAGCGCCCAGAGGTGCTAAACATACAATGGACCTTGGCTCCCTTTGCCACCAGAGCCGAGGACTGAAAAAATGTCAGTGGTTACAGCCCCAAAGAACAATTGGGCTGCCTGGCCCAAATCCCACCCCAGACCACTGAAGGGAACGCCGATAGGGGAATGAATGGGGTAGAGGGCTGTAGCCCAGACAGGCAAATTTGGGAGCTTACATAAACATATTGAATAGGACAGGTCCAAGGACTGACTCTTGCAGCACCTTGCCTGTGACCTCTGTCTCCTAATTTGTCCCTGTTTAATATAACACTCTGCTGCACCCCCAGCCATTTCCCCACCTTCTGAAAACACCTTCTCTTCTCACAAGTCCTCTGACTTTTTAGCAGTCTCCTGTGTTGCACCTAAATGTAGTCTTTGTTAAAACTGAAGTAGACCAAACCTACTGCCTGTCCTCTCCCCACCGCCCTAGTGACGTAGTTGAAGAACACTCTCCGGCTGGTCTGAAATGACCTCCCTGTCATAAACCTGTGCTGCTTGCTGTCCCACAACCCATTTTCTTCCAGGTATGTCACTGGCTTTCCTTCACTAGGATCTTCTTTAGCTTACCTACAATGGAGGTAGGACTGACTGGCCTGTAGTTGCTTGGGTCCTCCTTGTCCCCACCTACCTGTGGGGTGGGACCACGTCTGAAATCCTCCAATCTCACAGCACCACTGCAAACTGTAGTGACTCATTAAGTAGGCTTAGCCAGCACTGAAACCAGCTCCTTGAGCACCCTCAGGCATAGGCCATCTGGGCCCGCCACCTTATCTGCCTTTAGGGCCCGCAGACCTTACCCTATCCACTGTAATCACCACCCGCCCCATTTCCCAATCCCCCTGTGCAGCTGCCTTGACTCCACTTTCTGACAGAGGTCCATCATCATCCTCTACCATGCATACCACACAGAAGTAATTGTTTAAAACATTTGCCTTGTGCTTGTCTTCTTCAGATATTCCACCCCACCCCACCCCCGGTGAATTTAACAATTTCTCCACTAGCCTTCCTTTTCTCCCTAATGTTTTGAAATAATTATTTTACCCCTCCCTTGACAATCCGCAGCTCTCGGTCTGACTACCCCCTTTTACCTCTTGTAGTTTGATCTGGTGCACCTTCTGTTCCTTCTCCTCTTTAGTCACCTTGTTCCTTGTGGAGGCAATTTTTCTTGCCTTTTCTACTTCCTTTACCTCTTTAGAGAGCCAGATCTGTCTTTTGCATTTGTTTCTTTTGGTGACCTTCCTTGTGCAAGAATTGGTCACCTGTAGAATGGTCCCCTTGATCATTCCCCACTTTTAATCTTCCCCCATGATCTGATCTATGCCCACCAGTTTTCCCCGACCCTTTCTTGCATCTGGCCAAAATTCACTGTTCTGAGGTCCAGAACCACAGCCTTCGAAGAGGATCTGTCATTCCCCAGGAGCATTTCAAACCACATGGTATTGTGGTCAGTGGACCCCAGTGGTTCCCTGATCGCAACTCTGATCATAAGCTATGAGTTGTTAAGTACCAAGTCGAGAACGGTATCTTGCCTCATGGGTTCTCTGACTAGCTGTACCGGTAAGCAGACCTGCAGTATGTCTAGCAGTGCCTGACTTTTGATGCTCTTAGCTTCTGGGGTCTTCCAGTCTATGTCTTATAGATTCCGATCTCCCACAATCAGTAGATCCTCCTTTTCCACCTGTCTACTAATTTCCTCCCCTAATTCCTTATTCCCCTCTTCCTTCTGCCGTGGCAGCCTACAGAACACCTCCATTCTTTTTTTCCTGCAGCTGTAGTCGGCTGCACCCAGATCAGCTCCACTGCCTCCTCCCCCTTGATGGTCTCATCCTTCATAGCCTCTATGCCATCCTTAATGTAGAGGGATTCTCTTCCACCTTTACCCTTACCCCTGCCACTCCTGTATTAGGAATACAAATCCAAACAGACAGCTGTGGCACTTGGGACCAGTGAATACAGCTTGCCTGGCCAGGCAGATAAACGATTTACTGCTGTGTTCAGAAAATAAGAAAAAGCCAAAACCAAGGTCCACAGCAAAAGGCCGCTGCTCCAGTAACAGACTTCAGACCCCTGAGGAAGACTCACGAGAGAGTCGAAGCGCTGCATTCTGTTGCTGGAGCAGCAGCCTTTTTCTGTGGACCTTGGTATTGGCTTTTTCTTATTTTTCTGAACATAGCAATAAATTGTTTATTTGCCTCACCAAGCAAGCTGTATTCATTGGTCCTGAGTGCCACTGCTGTCTGTTTGGATTTGAGTTTCATTTTATGGGGCAGGCTGCCCTGGTTGTACCGACCACTGGCCCTGCACTGCTGGTCACGGCCATACCTGTTGGACTGGTGTGCCTTCTATATTAGGAATACCCTGGAACTGCCAGATCCCTGTCATTATTCCCAGTGGTCCACATCTCTTTAATGGCCACCAAGTGTAACTCTACATCTGCCACCATCGCCTGGGTTTGACTAATTTTATTACCCAGGCTTCTGTCATTTAGGCAGACTACCTTCCAATCTTCCTTCCTGTTCTCACTTTCCTTACCTGTGCCTGGGTCCTTGTCTGTATATCCCTCCTACCCCTCTTATTGCTCCCGTTTCTTGTTGGACTGGCCTGTCCCGAACCCTCCTCCTTCTTTTCTGATCTAATCAGTTCCCTGTCTGTGTCATCCCTAACACCCCCTTGTCTCCCACCCCGTTTTCAGGGAAGTCACAGCTAGGTTTGCCTTGTCCTCCTCCCTTTAAGGTATCTCCTAGCATCTTTCTCCCACCCACTCAGTTTAAATGTTTGTCTACACAAAGGTCCATCTTCTTCCCTACTATGCTTGTTCCAGCCCTGCTGAGAGTTTGAATTTTTTTTTCAGATGAGAAGGGGCAGAGAGTGTTTGTGCCGAAGTGACATTCAGTAGAGGGTGGGATTTGTGTGGGAGGTAAGGGCCGGGAGTCGGTTTTGCCTTTTTCCCTGCACGTTGGGGCTATTGTAATAAGGTGCTGTATTTGCTCAGAATAAAATGTGTTTTTTTTCTGATGCTGAGGGACTAGGAGTGTTTATGGGGAAGGGAGGTTGAGTGGAGGGCAGGCTTTGTGTGGGTGCGAGGGGTTGGAAGTCAGCACTGTGGAAGGGACTCCACCATATGACTACCTAGCACCAGTCAAGTGCTATCAGCCTGGTAGTTATTCTCTTGGGGTTAGTGGTCCTGGAGTATTTGTGATTTTACAGCATGAGGACCATGCAGCAGGAGGTCTCTGTTAGGTGGCATCTGCAGGGGTGTCCACAGACAATCTACAGTTCTGCAGGGAACTCTGCCCAGAAAGCCCAGGGAGAGCAGGCAGAGAGGTAAGGGCCTAACTTAGGGGAATGAGGAAGGAGGAGTAGCACTAGCAGGCAAAGGAAGCTAGGAATCTGGAGTTACCAAGCAGGTGAGGGAAGTGTCACATGATATTAGCTGTGCAGCACAGGAGGTTAGTACTTGGTAAGAGGAGCTCCCTATCTGTGGTAGGCAAATCAACACCAGTGAAAGCGGAGAGGGAGGGGAAAAAGTGAAACAAGTGTAACTCCCTGTCTGTAGCAGGGTCCTATTGTGCTAAATTGATGAGTTTCACTGTCTGTGCTAGGGCAGCACTGAGGTAGCAGAAGGGATGGACTGCCATTAGCTAATCAGAATTACAGTAGCTGTATTAGTTTATACTTGAAGACTTGGGGGGGATGTATCAGGGGGATCAAACAGAAGATATAAAAGTCAGAAGGATCCAGGGAACAGGAATGCAGTGTAGCAGGTGTAGGGGAGGGGTATGTGGGGCAGTGAGGAGTGGGAAGGGGGAATACAATAAGGGGATGACTGGGGAGGGACATACCTGTAGCTGTAGGGGTTGTGGGATGGCCATCTTATGATCTCTGCCTTGGAGGATCAGTGCATGTCCCCTAGGTAGAAGACCGGCCATCCTCAATGCAGAATTTGTTGCAGCTTGAGTTGCAATTTTCCAGTTATACAGCAGACTGGATTGGGGGTTGTGCATTTCCAATAGTCCCATGCAGTCAGAGGCCGTCCAGCCCAGGTGACTGGGGGATTATAGGCATGGCAGAGGATGCCATGCCAAAAGCCCAGAGTGCAGGCACAAGTCTAGGACCAGTGTTGGCAAACTGCATCTAGCCCATGATTGATGTCTAAGCCATCACCATCCCAAGAGGACATTGTGCCAGTCTTCAATGAGCCTTCAGGGACAACCCTAAAGACAATGCCAAGGACATAGATGGGTCAGAGACACAAGAGAGCAGAAAAAGTGACACTGAGGGTCAGAGACTCCATTGTTAGAGGACTGAGAAAGTTGCATGCAAGGTGAGGGAACTGGGAAGATGGGGCAGGGTAGTCAGAAGTCTACTGTGAGCAGCAGTTCACAAGGACACCATTAGGATCAAGAAGATAGTAAAGTGCATGGGAAAGGGTGCAGATGTGATTGTCCACTTAGCAACAAATGAACTGGTCAGTCAGGAAAATGAAGTAGTGAAGAACTGCTTCTATAAACTAGGGCAGAATGTGAGGGCAACATCAGCATCAATGAACTTCTCCGAAGTCTTGCTAATGTGGAATATGGTAGCCAAGAGGTGTTTAAAAAAATAATAGTGGTCAATTCTTGGCTGAAAGGGTGGTGTAAAGAGGGAAGGCATAATTTTATAGGGGACTTGGACCACTTCTGGAATAGATAGCCGTTTAAGTGAGATGTCCTTCATCCAGTAGAGGGAGGGGAATGGGGGGGGGGGGACAGATTCGCTAAGTGGATGGGGAACTAGTTGGGAGAATGACTCACTTAATGATGTTGAAAGAGAGTCACTAAAGGTGACAAGCCAGGTGCCTCATGGGTTGATCCTTGGACTGGTACTTTTCTGAATATTCATTTGTGACATAGGCGTGGGAATTATCGGTAAGATTTCCTTATTTGCAGATAATATCTAGTGTCTACTAAGTGTCAGTGGCTCATCAGGTTGCACGCTCACCTCTGAGGCCAGAAGAGAGGAAGTTTGTGGGTTCAAGACCCACACCAGGCACTTGGGTTAAATCCCATTGCTGACACTGTAGTGCATCATGAGGGGGATGCTGCACTCCTGAGGTGCCGTATTTGAGATGAGACGTTAAAGTGGGGTCCCGTCTGCCTGTTCTGGTGGTTGTTCAGTTGGATGTTAAAGATCCCATGGCACTTCCCGAAAAATATAGGGGAATTTTTTATTGAGAAAGAAAACCAAACTAGAGCACTCTATACATAAAATAACAACTGAAAAGAATGAGGGAGTAATATACAGTAATACAAGATTAAATACACCAAAATGGACTATTACTTCATATAGTAGCACCAAATCATACAAGAGGGAAAAAAAACACACTATGCAGACTGGAATGAATACACAAACATCAAAACGGTAGTCGACCTCAACTCAAAATGAAAGAAAAAGAATCACAGAAATGAAACACGTGAATCCCAGAATCTGTGAAAGTCCTTGGGCATGCGAGACAGCTTATCTCTATCATAAACCTTGTAGAATTCTAACTGGATATTAGCAAACAGTTCTTGATGGCAAACCAAAGCTTGTTGAAGAATCCAAGAACACCTGGCTTGCCAAAGGTAGTACTGTACTTACAAAGAGTGAACAAAATTTGCAACATGGAGGGCTAAAACATTGCCCAGGCCATAGGAAAAACTCCCAAAACCAATTCCTGATAAGTAAGTGCTTGAAAACCCAGGTTGTTCCAGCGAGGGGCAGCGAAGGACCAAAACTGACCGGCATAAGGGCAATCAAAAAAAGATGTTCTTGAGTCTCAAGGACAGAGCTGCAACCAGGCCGTAGAAAGTGTCTCTCTGAGAAAAGCTTATGCTTATGTGAGTTACGCACCCCAAGTTTGCCATGGCAACTGAGCCGCAGTAGGTCACCTAAGGTTGTTAAGGTGCTCGAGAACCGTTGCCTCAGAAGACTCCGGGCAATGTGGGAATTGGAAGTCCGAACTAAAGTGTTCCAGCATAATAACCTGGCAGAGGGACTGTCTAGTTGCCGTTAAAAGGACACCAAAGGACAACTTCCACGTCTTAATTTTCAAAAATGTCACAATCATGTAATCCGGGACAAACTCGGGTTTATGGATGACTCGGAGGCCCCTAGATTGCCAGTCAAGGAGGTGAACCTCCACCCAGGCCTGCACCGTATGGTACCAGAGGGACAGTGTCTGCAGTAAGACTAGCGAAATGTTTGAGGAAGGGAAATACTGAAAAAAAAAACACCAGGGGGTTCACCATGGCAAGCCCACCTTTCTGCTTTGGCTTATACATAATGTCCCGTTGGACCAGATTAAGTCGGCTGCCCCAGAGGGCTCAGAAAAAGACACTATAAAGTCTAGTCTTGAGGCTTGGGGGAAGGGGAGGGGAGATATAACGAACATACAAAAAGGCTGGATCTTAATTAACAATATCCTTTTGAGCTTGGAAAGATGAGATGCATTTCATTTATGTACCAAAAGGAGAGCCTTCTGAATACACTGTTCCCAGTTTAAGGAGGGCATGTCAGAAGTGCCGTGTAGGATACCCAATATCTTAATGTCTGTGGGCAGAATCTGAACCAAGCAAGTGTCTGTGTGTGTGTGGGGGCAGAGTTACCCAGCAGGTAGCTTCTGCTCTTTTCAAAATTAATATTAGAGGAACCGAGTACTTCTCCAGCATATGACACAAAACCATCCCTTCTGCCTCAGAGCAACAAAAGACCACCACATCATCTGCGTACACTAAAACCCTAAGGGGAGGTCTGAAGGGGTCAAGCTAAGACCCCGCAGAGAAGGATGTCCATGAATGTGCCATAAGAGAGGGTCCAAACAAAAAACATAGAGGAGGGGTCTCAGGGGGCAGCCCTGTTGGACACCTCTCCGGAGGGTGCAAGGGGAACCAAACCAGCCGTTAATTAAGGGGTATATGTTAGCCTGACTTTAAAGACAACACAACCTGGCAATAAATTGAGCGGGGCCGGGGGGCAAAGGCTCGTAATATTCGAAAAAGGTATCTGTGGGATACCCTGTCAAAGGCCTTTTCCTGATGCAAACTAAGCACAGAACCCGCAGTCTGGGAAATAAGGTTCCAGACCTGGAAGCCTTGATGACGGATGCAGACCTTGACATAGCAGCAATAACAGAGACATGCTACTCTGCTAATCATGGCTGGGACATTAATGTACCAGGCTATACACTGTTCAGAAGGGACATGGAAGGTAAAAAAAAAGGGGGGGGGGTAGCCCTGTATGTCAGAGAAGGCATAAAGACTACAGAAGTACAATGAAGACAGGGGGAGGCCGAGGCAATGTGGATCACCCTTGAACCAGGGAATGGCACAGCTATACATTCTGGGGTGATCTACAGACCTCCGACACAGAGGGAGGAAGTGGACAGGGTACCAATGGAAGAAATTCATGACATGGTAGCTAAAGGTGAAATCCTGCTGATGGGGGATTTCAATATGCTGGATGTAGACTGGACCACCCAGGCAGCTGCTTCAGCCAGAAGCACGACCATCCTGGAATCCCTGCAGGGGGTTGGAATCAGACAGCTGATGCATGAGCCTACCAGAGATAAATCGATTCTGGACCTGGTATGGACCAATGGAAACCGAGTCGAAGGAGTCCAGGTGGAGGGGCAGCTGGGATCTAGCGACCACCACACGGTGTAGTTTGGCATGGAGACAGGAACTCAATTAATTCACACAGGGGCAAAAGTATTAGATTTTGGGAGGGCGGATTTCAGTGAAATGGATAGATGTTTAAGGGCAACCCTGGAGAAGGGAGGGGTAATGGAGGGAGTGGAGGAACAGTGGGGGAAACTAAAAGGAACCATAGTGAAGGTAACTAACCTATGCTTTAGGATAGTGGCCAAAGGAAAAAGAAGAAGGAAACCACTATGGTTCTCTAAAGAGGTAGCAGACAAAGTAAGGGCTAAAAAAGCAAGTTTCAGGAAGTATGAGGGAACCCAAAGGGAGGAGAACAGGGAGGTGTACGTTGAATGCCTAAAGGAAGCAGGGAAAGCTGTTAGGAGAGCCAAGGCATGGACAGAGGAGGGTTTAGAATGGACTGTGAAAAAAGAGGATAAGACATTCTATAGGTACATCAGCGACAGAAGAAAAAATGGGGGGGATTATGAGGCTCAAAGGGGAGGAGGGAGAGTGTAAGGAGGGGGATCTAGACAAAGCAGAAATACTGAACAAATACTTCTGTTGAGTATTCGCTAAGAAGGGAGAGGGTCAAGGACCACAGTTGGAGAGAAGAGGCAATGGGGGGGGGAGAAGTGGACACCAGTCCATTCACAATGGAGAGAGTGCTGGAGGAACTCACAAAGATGAAGGTTGATAAAGCCATGAGGCCAGACCACATACACCCGAGGATACTAAGGGAGCTGAGAAGGGAACTAGCAGCGCCTCTGGCCACCCTGTTCACAGAGTCACTCAACACAGGCATGGTTCCAGAGGAATAGAGGAGGGCGCATGTACTCACACTGCACAAAAGTGGCAGTAGGGAGGAAGCGGGGAACTACAGGCCAGTCAGCCTCACCTCAGTGATGGGGAAGAACATGGAGACACTGCTGAAAGAAAGGATAGTGTCACACATGGAATCCAATGGTGCTCAAGATCTGAGGCAACACGGATTTACAGCAGGAAAGTCTTGTCAAAGAAATCTGATAGATTTTTTTGATTGGGTGACTAGGGTAGACATCGCCTACCTAGATTTCAGCAAAGCCTTTGATACCGTCCCTCACAGAAGGCTGGTTAGCAAGATGAGTAGTCTGGGCATGGGGCATAAGGTGATACATTGGGTTAGAAACTGACTGACGGACAGAAGACAGAGGGTGGTGGTAAATGTGATCCAATCTAGGGAGAGTGAGGTGACCAACGGAGTACCACAGGGATCAGTACTGGGACCAGTCCTGTTCAGTGTCTTTATTAGTGACATTGCAGAAGGGCTGGAAGGAAAGGTCTGCCTATTTGCAGATGAGCCCAAGATCTGCAACAGAGTGGATACTCCAAAAGGGGTGCAGAAAATTAAGAGGGACCTGGAGAAGCTTGAAAGATGGTCGGAGGTGTGGCAACTGAGGTTCAGTTCAAAAAGTGCAAGATAATGCACCTGGGTAGGGGGAACCCTGGGGAGAGCTACAGAATGGGGGAGGGGTCCTGACTGTCACCAAAGAGGAAACGGACCAGGGGTTATCACATCTGATGACCTTAAGGTTTCAAAGCAGTGCACAAAGGCTGCAGGGAGGGCCAGTGGCATGCTGGGGTGCATAGGCAGAGGCATTGCTAGCGGGAGACAGGAGGTGTTGATGCCATTGTATAAAACACTGATAAGGCCTCACCTGGAGTACTGCGTACAGTACTAGAGACCACACATGCATAAGGACATAGGCAAGGTGGAGGCTATCCAGAGAAGGGTGACAAAGATGACACATGGCTTGCATCACAAAACATGAGGAGAGACTAAGAGTCCTCAATATGTACTCACTGGAGAAGAAGAGAGAGAGAGGGGGACATGATAGAAACTGTCAAGTACCTCAAGGGCGTAAACAATGTGCAGGTAGGGGATCTTTTCCAATGTAGAAAAGATATCAGAATGAGGGGACACAATATGAAATTGGAGGAGGGTAGAGTAAGAGGTAACGTGAGCAAGCTTTTTTACACAGAGAGAGTTGTGGACACTTGAAACAGTCTGCCACAAGAGGTGGTGGGGGCAAGCACAGTGGAGGGGCTTAAACATGCCTGGGACAGGCATAAGGGAACATTGGGTGGGGAGGGAGTGATGAAAAGCCATTGATCACTTACGGTCACTGACTGCATACAAGTTTGAGGCTTACGGGCAGACTAGATGGGCCTAGCGGTCCTTATCTGCTGACAGTTTCTATGTATCTATGTATCTAACCTTCCAGTCAGTTGGATGCTCCATGAACAAAGATTTCACTCAAGACAAACAAGTTGTCCTGAATACGTCTGTGGGGAACAGAGCACATCTGAAATGGTCTAATCAAGTAGGAGGCCTCCTCACCCAAATAACCAGCAAGAACCTTGGCCAGTATTTTATAATCTGCAGTCAGGAGTCTCAATGGTCTCCAGTTGCGAAGGTCAGCCTTATCCCCACGTTTGTGAATATACACCAAGACGGCCTTGAACAGAGGTGCTGGAAAGACACCCTTCTCGAGGCAGTTGTTAAACAATGCAGCTAGCATAGGGACTAGGGGTTCTTTAAAAACCTTATAAAATTTGGGTCTTAAACCATCTATGCCTGGGGCTGTGTGCGGTTTCAGGGAGGCAATACTCCATTGAACTTTGTCTGTGGAGATAGGAGCCAGCAGAGAATGAGTCACAGCTGATGGCAGGGCCGGTAGGGTTAAGCTAGATAACAGGGACCAGTCCAAGGGAGTTGGGGGAGCCTCCGAGAAGGTGTCCCTCACAAAGTCCGAGGCTACCCTCAAAATGTCTCGACCAGAGCGAACCAATCATCCAGTCCTATCATACAGAGTGTGCATGGACCGACTGTCCACATGTTGCTGACAATCCTTAAAGGGATCAAAAGTCTGGGAGGAATTCTGCATCCCAAACTCCATCTCCTGTTGTAGGGACTGCACATGGTTATATTGCAGGCATCTCATATCAGCTTACAAAGAGCAAATCTGGGACTGAAGATCCTGTCCAGTGAGATCTGCAACAGAAAGCACTTTCTGCAGCTGCTCCCCAAGCGATAAATAACGTAAATACCCACCAGTGGCCTTTTGTCTAGAATATTGCCAAAACAATAAACAGAAATACTATTTACTATCAAGCCACCAATCAGCCAAATTCTCATAAAAACATTGTACTGAAGTGTAGGTCGTCTACAGGGTAAGCCATTTAGCATGCAACACTGGATTCTGCAAGATAGCAGTGTTCAGTTTCCAAGGACCCTTACCCCTAGTTGGGACGTCCAACCAAACATAGGTGCCAGACAATAAAATATGATCTGAAAACTACAAACCAGTAGTATGGGCCTCAACTGGCGTCAGGATTTGGGATACAAATAAATAGTCTATATGAGTTGATAATGGGCTTCGGAAATATTTCTGTCCCCCTGTAGGATGCAAAACCCCGATATGTGTCCTGTAAGGACGCAGTAGCAATAATTGAATTTAAACAATTGGAATTTGAGAAAATCTTATCTGTCTGTAGGCCCCTGTCTTCCCAGGCCAACCCACAATTAAAGTCCCCCCACATATAACAAGACAGGAGTTGTGTAGAAAAGGTTAGAGTAACTGAAACAAGGCAACATGAGCAGCTTTAGTATGGGGCATAAATGCTAAGAAAATGACATCTGGTCCAGAGATATGTAACATCCAGGGCCAAAGCTTGTCCTGGTACAATGTCAACCAGGCGATACACCTGAAACCCTGGGGAATTAAACAAAATCCCCACCCCATCACAGTGGTCCTGAGATGCCTGCATCAGTTCATACCTACTGTAGTTTTCATTCTGGTATCCTGCAGAAAAAATACCTGAGCCACAAGGGCTTGTACAGTAGTGAGTGTCATCAAGTGTTTACCATGACTTTTAGTACTATTCACATTAATGGTGGCCACTTGAAGGGATCCTGTCAAGAACAGTATGGTAAACAATGCATCACACAAAGTTGACATCATTTAATCACTATCTGGGATCTCGTCCTCCTTCTGTCATCTCCCAGAGGAGAGATCACCTGGGGGGATGTGCACTAGCCAGTGAGTAGTCCTTGTGTGAGAAAGGAACAGAGGAAGCCTCTGAATCACCATCCTTGAGATCCATATCACCCCAAGCAGCAGACTTAGCCAGGACACTAAATCTATTTTTTATGAATCAATGCAGCCACACCCTTCTTCTCCTGAGTTTTGGGTGTGGAAACCCTACTAGAGCACCATTTCTTCCCCTTAAGGGGAATTGGGACAAAATCATTAGGTGGGGGGGGGGCATGGTGGGAGGGGGTGCCAGCACCGAGAAAGTCTCAGTAAGGTGGGGGTCCCAATCAAATCCAGAACAGGTGCCACAGAGGGTGAGTCAGAAGCCAGAGCCGACAGTGGGAGAGGATGGCTCGCAGGCAGGTCTGAAAAGGGCATTTCATGACGGAAAAGCTCCTGAAGGGGTTCCCATGGTAAGAGGGGGTCAGGAACCGGTGGGGCCACCAAGACAGATTGAGAATAATGTCATCCTGTGACAAATCAGAGCCCTTATTGTGGGAAGCCCAGGGGCACTTAGCGTAAGAGTGCCCTTGTCTTTTACACAGATTACACCGAAAACTATTTGGGCAGTCCTTAGCCAGGTGTCCAAACACCAAACAGTGGCTGCAACTAACACTATCACAAGCATTACTAAAATGAGAGGGGGAATCACATTTAAAGTATGTTTTCGGCTATCCCTGATAGAACAAAGTAGCCCTGTCCTTGCCCAAATAAAATGTGCTGGGTAAGTGTAGGACACCAAAACCAGACAGTTGCAGCTTTACTTGGATTTGCCATCCCCCAGTCCAGATCTGCTCACAGTCAGTCGTAGGGTCAGGACATGTCAGAACCTTGCAGCATCTATTAAGCCAGCTCAGGATATCCAAAATATTCACCCCCTTGTTCCGAAAGAGTACTGTGATTTTCCGGACGATGGGGCATGTCAGCGGGACTGCCAAGAAGGAGATCCACAGAGAAGAGGCCCGATGGGCATTGTAGTGCATCCAGAATTTCTCCAGACCAGAAACCAGTTTAAAACTACCATCAAAACTGGAGTCGCCCACGTTAATCGCAGCATAAATGTCAGAAGCCCGAAAGAGGCAAGAATCTGTAAGTAATTTCCTGGCCACATAAAGTCGGTCTGGAGGACGATCCAGACCACCCTTATAAATAAGGCAGACAGTGTTTCATCTTGGGGACGGTTCCCCACGAGCAGAGAAAAGGTCAGAAAAAGTTCTGGTGCCCACTGATGGATGGTCAATCAGCTCGGGCGGGGGGGGGCAGTCACATCCAAACCGGGGAGTACAGGGCCAGAATGCTGCAGACCCAGAGCAACAGGGGTGTCACAGTGAGAGGCAGACCAGAGGAATCCACGGGGGGGGGGGGGGCAGCCTGCATAGAACCCAGAGAGCAGGGTGTCTCCAGTAATCGAGAGTGCAACTGGGTGGAAGAGAAGGAAGGCCCGTCATCCAGGCAGGGCAGATCAGCAATGTCCAAGGACAAAGAAGCACCAGTCAATGGAGCATCCATTGGGGCAAGAACAGGAGGAGCATGCCCAATGGACTCAAAAACTGGCCAAGGGGCTCCCAAACAATTAGCAGGGGAAGAAGTCACAGCAGCCTGGTAGCGTAGCACAGCAGAGTCCGAGGCATCCGGAACCCATGTCCCAAAGGCTGTCGGCTTCCAGCCAGCCTCCGTCAGTGCCCTCTCTGGGGTCCAAGGTTCCTTATGCACACCAGCAGTCTGAGTCCCAGTCCTCAGCAGAGTGCATACTTCAGCAACAGCATGCCGGCTGTCACACAATGCTGTTGAGGAGATACCTTCCAGCACTGAACCCAACATTCTGAGGGACATCGGCCCGTCACAGTGCTCCATAGTCAAGCAAGTAGAGGTAGAAAAAGAATGTACCTATGCCTGAAAATGGAGCTCCTCTGCTTTCATCTGCTCCAGTAGAGCTGCCTTCTGTCTCTGGTGCTGCAACCGCAGCTGACGTTCCTCAAGGTCGTCGGCATCCTGTAAATGAGTCTCTGTCGCCCTCTGCAGCCAGTCGGCCACCTGATCTCCACCAAAAAATACTCCAGCAGCTAAAGTGCTGTGTGTCACCACCGAAACAATGACTGGGGGAGAGGCAGAATCCCCAGGTTCCTGCTGGTGCAGAAGCAATGTACCTGACTCCATGGTGGATGCCATCTTAGAAATCTGTGGCAAGGGGACCCCCTACTGGAGAGTAGGGGAATTTCCATGGTGTCCTTACCAAATGTCCCCCATTCACTAAAAATACCAGCAACAGTTTAATCAGGTTTAATTTCAGTTGGTTACCATATGTCTCTCCCCTCCCCGGGATGAGGCTGAAAATAGGCAGAATTGTCTAGCCCTCCTTTCCCGGTCAACAAAAACTAACTAACTAAATAAATAATATGAAGTTATTTGGTAGAGTTGACACAGAAGACGATATCAGGATGCTGAGGAGTGAACTGAAAAAATTGGAGAAGTGGTCCAGGATTTGACAGCTCAAATTCAGTGTGAAGAAATGGAAGGTAATGCATAATAGAAGCAAGAACCCCAAAACTAGAGTATTGCATAGGGTGTGTCAGAGCTAACTGGACAACTTTACTGTTATGACGTGGAGCCTTTGTAAATGAGTCCCTGATTCAAAATGTTGTAATTCCTAGATTTCAATAAATAAAAATAAAAGGCCATCAGCATGCTGTCCTGTATAGGTAACAGCATCATCATGAGGAGGCAGAACGTGATCCTGCCACATTATGTGTCCCTGGTGAGACCACACATGGAGTGCTGCACATAGTTTTAGAGCCCTCACCTCAGGAAGGACTGTGACTGCTTAAAGAGGGTCCAGAGAAGGGCCACTAAAATGATGTGGGGTATGCAGAGGAAGTAGCGTAAGACGCCTGTGTTTAGCCTCAACATGTACCCACTCAGGGCAAGATAGGAGAGGGGTGATATGACTGAGACCTACAAATACATCTGTGAGATCAACAGAGGTGACTGGCCAGCATTGTTCAGATGTTGCAAGGGCCCAGGCACCGGGGAGCATGAGTACAAACTGGTACGGGGTACAGTTGAAAGGGATATAAGGTGATATTACTTCACAGAGAGGGAGGTGAACATAATTGAAACAGACTGCGCTGGTAAAATCCAATCCAAAATCCAAGGGTTTAAGGTGGGCTGGGACAGGTACAGGGCATAGTGACTGTGGGCTCAGGGAGCAGGAAGGATGTTACAGGTGAGTCAAAGCTCATATCTGGGGCTCAGGCTAATGACACTCCATGATAGGTTGCAGTGGGTTTAGGCAGCAGTTCAGACTTTATAGACTCCAAGTCGTACTCTGCCTCCGAAATGTCTGTTTTTATGTTTCTATATTTCTGACAGTGAGAACTGGTGACCACTTGGGTACAACTCTGACAGAAACCAAGTTAGATGGATCGAGAAGTGCAGGAAAGGGAACCTGTAGTTTTGGAAGTGATTACTGAAACTTGCATGCAAACTGTGTTATTCGGTGCACTATAAAAACTGGCAAAACATCAGCGATTGTAAACAAACATTTTGGGAAAATCAGAAGAATAATTGTGAGACATAAAGGAACAATTGGGAACCATCATTTGTTGTTTTTTCACACACCCTAGGGATGTCATGAAGCATAGATCTCTGCATTTGCTAGCATTGTGTTTAATCATAATCTTGAATTCCAGCATGAAAACCAATTCAACTAAACTGCACATAAAAGATTTCCTTTAGCTGCTGCGCAGTCCCTTCATTAACATTTTAATTATTTTCCTTCAGCTCTTTAAATTAGAGAATGCCAGCCAGCATACCACGAGCCTTACAAAAGCACAGCTCTTGTCCCATACACCTTCATCATGTTATAACATTAATTTTTAGTGCCATGTGACACCTGAGCTTTGTGCCTTATGGAGCTAGGAGACAAGCCAGGAAAAACAACGGCAAGGAGGGCAGTTGCGACCAGTAAATGCATCACTGCCATTCTGTATTGCTTTCTAAATGTGCTCATGATTTAGGCATTCTTTTCCTTTTGAGACATCCAGAAACCAACGGCACTATCTACAAGGATCTGATTTGTCTTGTCTGACTAATTTACCTAACTGTTGTTCTATAATCTGCACTTCCTTGTTGGTCGAGAGCATGTTGTGCAGCTTACTGAAGCAGGTACCAGTTTCTGGTTCTGTGGCTCAGCTCACCTGCTGTGTATTACTTAACACACTTACATGCACTATTCACACTATTTCCGTGATTGCTTTACTTTCTTCTTTATTCCTAACAACAACAAAAGAGAGTCTAGTTACGGTGCACAAACTAGGGATAACAAGTTGACTGTTGTACAAGGAAGAAACCAAAAGGGCTGCTCCCAGGTCCCTGCTGAGCCTAAAGCAGAGTTCACTGTCAGAAAAATCTCAGTAAAAGGAGAAGGCACTCCAAAATTGCAGCACTGTAAGGTACACATTAGTTAAGCATGAACATTATGAGTGTTAGCAGGTAATTTATTTAACAACATACATACACAGTAACTCCAGTGAAGAAGTGCTCATGTGCAAAAAAAGCAAAACAGAAAATATGTATACAATATTCCCATAACAGCCAACTGAAATAAGGTCATCTCACTTCAGCGCTTCATCCTTTGCTCCCTGACGAAGTCCTTTGTGCCTTACTATGCTGAAGTTTCAGAATAGCTTCTACTTTTGCTGGGCTGAGCTCTTTGGTTGAACCCCTGGAGTTGGCATTGGTTCCTGCACCAGGCATGGCCCAGCCTTGGGTTTGCTTGAAAGCTAGAAAAACAATGATGCTCAGCACTCACTCTCAGGAGTAAAAAAATATTCCACACTGTAGATAAGTATCCAAAAATGCTGCTTTATTTAAAAAACAAGTATGTGGACATACACACATTGCAGTAGGTGTTCCCACAAAAGTCCCAAAGTTTCACGCAATAACCAAATGCTTCCTCAGTGATTGACACTACAGCTGATCTAAAAAAACAACCCTGCCTTGTGATAAAAGGATGTCTCCTTAATAGTGATGAATAACTATCCATGCTGCCCTGCCTGTTGTGGGGGCGCTGTCACATTAATTGCAAAAAGTGTGTGTGTGTGTGTTCTGTTTCTTTTCATTTTGTTGTTCTTCTGTCATTATCAGTAGGAAACAACATGAATCTGTGCGCGAGAGGGCTTTTGATGAATGACGAACTTTGCTAGGATGTACATGTTGTTAAAAAACAGTACTGACCCTTTTCCCAGTGGGCAAGGTGAGCAGCATAAATCTGAAATATGAGCTCTAGTGTGCAAACTCTCACATCATTTACACCAAGTCACCACACGGGAGATTTTAAGTGACTACGCAGCTGGCTTGAAAGTCACTACCTGTAATGGAAAATACCATGTGACGATAAGGCATTACAGCGAACAGTTCAGATATCTATATACAGTGTTAGACATCTTAATCTTCTGCTTCACCACAGAAAAATGTACCACAATAGGTACTGCATTACAGCTCTTCTCCTTACCGTAGTACCATTCAATGTATCACATTAACAGATTATGATGGTTACCACTGTACATCCCACAGGGCGCTGTTGCCATCCATAAGCAGGCACTGTGGATATTTGGGCACCACACTGCAACAGAATACAGTCTGGCAGTCAAAACTGGTAACTGGGGGAGTTGCATGTAGTGGATGCAGTTGCAGCCAAAGACTTTACCAGGTATTTCCCTATATTTCTAAAGAGATTCTCTGGGGGCCTTTAGTGGTACTGCAGGCAGGGAATTTCTCTAGAGATACTTATCACAGAAATCGTAGGAAATATCTGGCCATATCTTTGGCTGCAACTGTAATTAGCAGTAGGGTTGTCTGACTTTGCCATGCCCACGAGCACGTAAAAGGATGGCTTGGGCCCACCGGGCACCAACATTTAACACCTAAATCCTCTGTCTCCACCATAGGAGAACAGAACCTGGACACTACTTCAACTGGGCAGTGAACATGTGACGCCACAGGCAATGAGGCAACCCACCTAACACAATCCATGGCAGCTGAAAAGTATTCCTGCAGTGGTGACCCATACCTTTTAAACTGCAGTTTGGGTTAAAGATAAACAGTGAAGCCTATGCATTGCAGTTCTTGATGAGAATAATTCAATTCCAGTTTCCATTAGCAGCAATATCAATAAGTGGAACTTGGTTCTTGGTCTAGTAGAACAATGTTCAGAATCATTAAAGGCAGTAAATGCTCTTCAGTTCTTACAACAGCAAACTGAGGATTATGCTGGCAGCAGAAAAGATGTTATGCTGCATCTCTGGTGATAAACAATGACGGTCATAAACAGCAAATAACAGTCTTAAATGACAGACAGTCCATGATGATGGCACAAATTCCAAAGGGCGATAGTCCAAGCTGGTCTGGCACAGGCCACTTTGCTCCAGACTCCTGCAAGCAGCTGACTGATGCTTCCCTGAGCAACAAATGTACAGCCATAAGGCCCCTTCATCTACACATGCGCCAAGGAACATGACAGTAGGAGCTGTCAAACCTTCACCTCTGAGGTACCTGTGGGCAGCCTCAATGAATCTAGGAACCAACAGGGTTCCTGGGAGTTACATACCCCACTGAATACTTGCTATCCCCAGCAAGGCTAGGACAACAGCAGCCCCGACCACCATGCATCCATATGGTGGAGGGGGATCTATGCCCTTCCCCCCCAACCAGTGTCAGCACAGGTAGGACACCAAAAATGTGTCTGCACATTTCAGTCTTTAGAGCCCAACTAAGATATGACTGGACAAAACAAGAAAATGGAAATCCCCATACAACATGCTCTTGTGTATAAGGATAGAAGGATCCTGCCCTGATGCTCACATCAGACTGTTCAGCCATCGCCCAGTTACCTAGCTATCAGGGACTATTGGTGACTATGCAGTAGGATATCCTCCTCCAGGGGAACACCATACACATCGTACCCCTCACCCTGGACTTAACCAGCGCTAACTAAGGGGTGTGACTCTAGTGGCCTAGAAAAATACTGCTTCAATCAACAAATATTATGCAACTACAGTATGATACAATAACGTGGCTTACCCGACGCTGAGCCAGGAGTGAGTGAGTAATATTAAATAAACTCACTGGAAACTGTAAAAGATTTACTAGATTCTGATTTTATTTCCAAAACACAACACTACAGTTATAGATATTGCAAATAACATTTTGCATAACTAGTGGAAGGGAAACCCTACAAGGTTCTTTCTCAGGCATGGTAAAAATTGCAGAAAACTTTTGCTGTCTTTAAAGGGTGTCTTGGTATTATTTTAAGTCCCAAGACAAATTGGCATGCAAAAAAAAAAGAACAGTCCCACCCATCTGTGGCACTGGACACTCACCAGAGTGACATCAAATGACTGCCCTCTCAATGTTGTTTCACTGAGACGATAAACAAAGTCCCTTCTAGCAAAAACTTGGCAAACAGGCATCCAGTTTTCATCCCACAAAATGTGCGCAGAGCTCCAAGATCTACAGGGATTCCAGTGTTTTACGGACAAATGGAGCCTTCTTCATGAAAATCCTTCCCATAGACTTGCATTAGCTATACAGGAAAACAGAGCAATTTAGCTTCCATAGGAAACAATATAATGTACAGGAAGGTTGCCCTGCAGTTACAGAGACAATGCCAAGTCAATCTGGGAGCTCAGCTGCTCCCTCAATGCAAATAGTTCAGAAGCAGGCTGCACAAACTTGTAACTTTTGCAACCAGTCCAAAAATGAAACAACTTTTATGGTTCCCTCAAATGAATCCTTAGAGTTATCCACTAGTCCCAGTAAACAAACTCCCATGTGTAAGCACCCGTTCACAATCCAGGGGATTTTTGAGTGGTTACATTTGGCTCTGGGGGTGGGTGGGGGGAAGCACACCATGAATGCATCTGTATTTTGCTCTGAAGAAATTCTGGGTCTGGAGAACAGGAATCAGTGGAGCAATACAACTTAGTTGCAGTAACAGTTACAGATTTAAATGTTCGCACTGCCTGTACACACTGCCTTAAAGACATCCCAGAGGGAACCATGTACGGGACACCAAACCACTCCATCGTACCAGTTAGGTGACCCAGCAGATACAGGTACTCTCGGAATAGGGAGAAACTCCGATGTGACACCACAGTTAAAGCCAAACTTGAATTATATAGACCTCAGTCATAACTCTAAAACGTTCTGAGGCAGTATAACATTGTGGTTAAGGGCACTGAGCTGCAAACCTGGAGACCTGGGTTTGAATCCCATGAGCCCCCACTTGCATACTGTATGACCCTGAGCAAGTCACTTAACCTCCTTGTGCTCCCAGATCACACCTGCAAACAAGCTCCAGCTTAGTGTGCCTTTCCTGGTTAAACAGTTTCTAACCCCCCAATAAGATCAGTTTGCAATTTACATATTCCGTGTTGTGATACTGCTCAGTTTATGATCTTCTTCTATTGAGTACTATTCATCCAAACCCTGGCTTCTCTCATGTAAATGCCCCTGGATCACAGAGTTACCATGGAAGGCTTCTTTGACTGCCTGCACATTAATGTAGAGAAGTTCCTCCTGAAATATGATGAATTTGCTGCCCTTGTAGCGAGTAGAAATTCTGTTGTTGTGGCAGTCATGGAATTCTGTCTAACCAACAAGATGAATGATGCCGAAATATCACTACCCTCATGTAATCTATTTTGGAAGGGCAGGAAGAGTCAGGGGTGGGGCTGTCTTTTACGTAAAAGACCATTTTATGGCTATGCTCCTTTCAGTTAAAAATAGAAAACCAGCATGCGAATTCCCACCCATTTACATTAAATTGGGGCAGGTATGTAAAACGAATTGTCATTGAAGTCTGTAGTCCCCCTAACCTGGTGGACCCTGGCTTTCAAATCTTTTTGGATGATGTTGACCATATAAATTGGAATCACGAGAAATTTTTTCCCAATATCTTTAATATTAATTGGCTCTCCTGTAAAAACTCCCCCTTTAAAGGTAAATTAACTGAACTCTACTATAGCCAAATCATTAGTAGCCCAACTAGAATCAGTTATAAAACATCCACTAAATCCCTGATTAACTGGATTCTGGTGACTCATCCTCACCAAATAAAGTAAATTGAGGTCTTACAGTAAAGTAAGTCAAGGTCTTACCTGACCAAATCAGTGACCACTACCCAGTCAGCTGAACCTGTTCGACCAGGAGCAGTAGGCTCCAACCAAAGTATATATTCATCCATACTTTAAAAGGTAACAGTTTATTGTCTTTCAAGCAATACCTGGATTCTATGAACTGGCAAGTCTTAAACTGCATTCCAGATATCAGTCTTGCCTTTGACTAGTTCTGTAACTTCTTTTCTGAGGCTTGCAATCTGTTTGCCCCTTTCCCCAATAAAGAAAAGTATAAAAAGTGACCACTGTAAGTGGCTGACTCCTGAACTGCTTGCAGAGTTTAAGTTGAAGGAGAAGTATTGAGAACTCTACAGAAGCTCTGGATCACAACTCCATCTCCTAAAGTACAAGGAGCTGAGAAACCGCTGTAAGAAACTAAGCAGGAAGGCAAAGAATTTACTACTGTAAGATTAGGCAGCTGAATACCAGTAATGACTCTCGGAAACTCTGGAACAATTTAAACTTAATGCTAGGCAGAAATTGTTGTCAATCCCCTACTGTCCTACAGGCCGAAAACAATAGTTTAACTGACCATGTGGCTATTACTAACCATTTTAATATTTTTTTTTTTTTGCTAACAGAAAAGGGCTTTGTAATGAGTGCTGATTCTTCCAACCACGACCCCCATCATCTCAGTCTTTTTCTAGTGTACCTATATTTTCCTTTAGGCATTTAGCAACCAACACTGTTAGGAAATATTTGATGACATCCCAAACCAAGACATGAGTGGGTCCTGACCAAATAGACATGAAATTGTTCAGGCTTTGATGAACTTGTAATCCTGATCCAAAAGCTGTTTGTTTCATTAAAGTGTCGCTTTTTACCTGATATTTGGAAGCAGGCTACCATTGTGCCTGGGCATAATTTGGGTGACTCTGCGGCTGTCTGTAACTAGAGGCCCATCTCCCTATTGTCCCCCCTGTCTAAGACTATGGAAAAAATCGTCAATGATCAACTGCTGCATTACATTTCCCAGTGTGATCTCCTGCCCAAGGAACAATATGGCTTTCATAAATGTCATTGTACTGATACTGCCTGACTGAATTGACTGAGGATCTCCATGTGGCCTTGGACAGAAGGAAGTAGGTCGGTGCAACGTTTCTGGTCCTTTCTAAGGCCTTTGATTTGGTTGACCATGACCTGATCATAACAAAACCTATGGAGACAGGCCTGTAGTACCAATTATTGACTACAGTGCGGTGGTATATTCTGCTGCTGACAGAGCTGACCTTGAGAAAATATCCCTGGCTTTAAATTAGGCTTGTAAATTTGCACTTGATCTCAAACATGATGCTCACATGTGTGATCTGTACATTAACCTATATTGGTTACCATTCCATCACCAAATGCCCTTCCAGTTTATTTGTTTATTTGCTTTTGTTTACCAGGTAAGCATACTAGACAGCCAAGTGCCTATTTTCAGGAGCGACCCAAGAGATTACAAGGTACAGATGAGAACAATCTGGCAGTAGACATCACATCACGTGTAAAACAGTCGACATCACATCACATGTGAAACAGTATGGTACCGGCTTTTGACAGCAGTTAATATATAGAACATCACAAGTGCGTATTAGTGGGCTGGAGCCCAATAAGCTCAGGGACAGCATAGAATATTCACTTTTGACATTGTTGTGAAAAAAAGGCTGTACTAGGACTCATGCCAGCTGGCGTTCAAAAATTCTTTACCTTTGTGTAACCAGTGGGTACACTACATGTGCAGTGTGCTCTGGCAGGCCCCAAACACCATTGAGGAGGCCTGTCCTTGGGCAGTGGGCCTTCCTGTACAAAGTCACCAAAGCATGGAACTCACTGCCTACTGACTTTTTTGAAATTCCTTCCGTTTTCCTTTTTTTTTATTTATTATGCTTTTTTCCCCCTGGCAGGACCACCGGTACACTTTCCGCCCTGGTCACGGCCCCCGGAGACCTCCACCACCGCCAATTGCTGCTGAGGACCCTCGTCACCCTCGCTTGCTCCCCCGGAGGGTAGTCATGGCCACCTTCTTTGACCCCGTGAACTGTAACTGGTTGGGGTCCTGCAGTGACGGTGGCAATGCGAGACTCTCCAGGGAGGGCTTCATCATCGGTGGTCCTGCCCCCATCTTTTTCCTCCTTTTTCTCCCAGAGGAGGCGGGACGACAAGGACGCCAACGCCTGCCTCCTTCCCCTACGCCTAGCCTCGGGCACGTGAGTACTCCCGGCCTCCGCCAGGAGTCTCTAGCGACATCGGTGCAACCCATACCTCCCCGAGTAGGAGAGCGCCCAACGGACGCCAATCTTCCTTCGCCGGGTCCGGCCAACCCGGTCCGCTCCTAACCCGGTTGCCAGCGTCATAAGCGGAAATCCAACCGCTGCGCCGACGGGCCGGCCTGATTCCGTTTTCCTTTAAAAAACGTGAGATCTTACTTGTGTGACAAACTGTTGTATAGGTGAAATTAACCTGAGCTTGTCTCACTATCACATTATTTAATAGTCTTGCACACTACTGCTCTTTATTTATACGCTGTCCATTGTTAAACCACATTTGCTTTTTGTGGACTAAGCGGTTGCTAAACAGTCAAATTAATCATTTTATTATGAGGGCAGATGATTTTAAATCAGACATAATATGACTGGGAGTATACCAGTATTGTTCATTTAGTATTTTGTCACAATCAGATGTGTCTCATCAGGATGCAGGCTGTCGTTTAGTTTTTCTCTGTGGTATTTTTTGCCTATGCTCACGAAGAGGTCACATCTTTCTTTCCAGGTTTGAGTGTTCAAATATTGCTGGCATAGTATATAGCCTGAGCTTCAGTTGCAAGCTGTGAGTTGGCTTTTTTTAACCAGCTTTTGCTATAATTTCAGAGGTTTCCAATTTAGACTTTCAGCTAAACCTATCATATTCTTTAACTGAACATGGGAAAATTTTGGTTTGGATGTTTGCTGCTATTGTGCTGTCTGGTGAATTCTCCTGCTGTTGAAATTCATGTTAATTAACGTATGCAGCCTGCAGAAAAAAACTGGATGATATAAAAATGTGGGCGTTTCATACGAACCCGGATGTCCTCATATTGGCTGGTTAAAGGGGATGGTATCACAGCATGAGATAGCTCTCCCATCATACAACCTTTTTCACCTAGACAGACCATCTAGAGGAGGTGGCCTTGTTATCTATGTTAATAAATTCAAGGCTAATGAAATCAGCTGCCTGTCAATACCAAAAAAATTTGAGTGCTTGTCTGTTAAACTTCCCATATCTAGTACTGAATTCATTAATATCAAAGGTTGTTATGGGATGTATAGGCAGGGGCATCACCAGCAGGAAAAGGGAGGTCATAATTCCGCTATACAAGACACTAGTGAGGCCCCACCTGGAGTACAGTGTACAGTTCTGGAGACCATACCTACGTAAGGACATAGACAGGGTAGAGAAGGTTCAGAGGAGGGCAACAAAGATGGTGCATGGATTGCATCACAAGTCCTATGAAGACAGGTTGAAGGAACTGAACATGTACTCCCTGGAGGAGAGGAGGGAGAGAGGGGATATGATAGAGACATACAAGTATCTTACAGGGAGGAACAGGGTGCAGGAAAACACTATTTTTAAGCGAAAAGATGTTCCAGGACTAGAGGGCATGGGATGAAGTTGGAGGGAGGACAATTCAGAGGAAACATGAGAAAGAATTTCTTCACAGAACGGGTGGTGGACAAGTGGAACACCCTGCCAGAGGAAGTGGTGGGGGCTGAAACAATCACGGGATTTAAGAATGCATGGGATAGACATAAAGGAATTCTGGAGGTCAGGGGGTAAGGGGCAACAGACTTCTAGGAAAACAAACTGAACTTACAAGCTCAAATGGGCAGACTGGGTGGGCCATAGGCCCTTATCTGCCGACACTGTCTATGTATCTATGTTATAGACCACCAAGCAGTGGTATGCAGCTCGGCCTCCTGAAGCACCTTAATTCATTACTCGTTTCTTATCCGAATGAAACAATCATTCTAGGCGATCTGAATCTGAAATGGAACTCTACCAAATCTAACAACTTAAAAAATATGTGTGATGAGTTAGGTCTGTTACAATTAACTACTGAACCAACAAGACCTAACACTAAAAACCCTGCAAACAATACTACATTGGATCTTATCCTTACCAACAGACCCCATAAATTTACCCCTGCTGCGGTATTTCACAATGATATTAGTGACCATTAATAGAATAATAGATAGATAAGTGTGTATTACAAGGCAGTAATACCATTGAGAGGTTTTGGGGACATGGAACCTCAAGAGCGAAGCTCGAGAGGTCCTAAAGTCCCCAAACTCTCGAGATGGTATTACTGCCTTGTAAAACACCTATCTTTCTGTTATTTTTTGTAATATATGGCTCCATTGATAATACTACAGTTGGAGATGACTTTTGAACTGTAGTATTATCAGCAAAAACGGTAGTATTACCACTTTCCAGGATAGTATTATTGAGAGTAGTGATGTATTACTGGGGAATTTTTGTATAACTTAGTATAGAGGTTTACCCATATATTACAATATAGTCATCTGTGTCAGGGGTACTTTAAAGCAAAAACATACCCCAAAGTTCATTATCAAAAGAAACCTACCAATTTGAATATAGCTAATTTCTTATCAGATCTGAGTTCCATAAATTGGCAGCAGTTTTACCTTGCCAATTCAGTTCTTGAAGCAACCAAGATTTTCAATCAGTTGGTGCTTGAAATCATAAATTGACATGCCCCATTGATAAAACGCAGGGTTAAACAGAAGTCTTGCCCATGGTTTAACAATGACCTTAAAAGAGCATTGCATAACAGAGACATTCTGTGGGGTACAGCCAGGCGTTCAAAATCCGAAGCAGATTGGGAGTTATTTAGGAAAGCAAAGAATGCATGCACAAAATTAATAAGGGACACAAAAGCAAACTTCTGTCTGAAAGCCTTGGATAACTCAAAAGATAATGCAGCCAAAATATGGAAAGTCCTAAAGGAAATTGGAGGACAAAGACTCCCCCCTCCCTCCCGATCAAGACTGACTGGCAAGGTGAATTTCTAACAGACAGACAAATTATCTTAGAAAAACTAAATATTCACTTTGCCAAAGCAGGACTGGTCTTTGACAATTCAACAGGATTCTAATCCTATCTTTAGTTCAGAAACTAGGAGCTCTGCTATAAGGAAAAAAGACGTGTTTTCTTTCCAGCCAGTTACATTTAAGCAACTGGAAGACTTATTACTTAAACTTTGATGTTAAGAAAAGTGCTGGAGCAGATGGGTTAGACCTGGCATTTTTAAAAACCGGCTGTTATCATCTTATGGCACCTGTAACACATCTCTTTATTATTCGCCAGCAACAAACTCCCAGTCATTTGGAAAACTACCCATATTATTATTCTCTTTAAAGCTGGTGACCCATGCAACTGAAATAATTATAGACCCATTTCGATACTCCCTATTTTAGCCAAACTGCTAGAAAAATTTGTCAATAACCAACTAAGGGATTATTTGGAGGCTACTAAAAACATAAACCCTATACAATTAGAATTCAGGCCCAAACACAGTACAATTACAGCACTTGCTAAGGTAACCAGGGATTGGCTAACATCACTTGATTGTAAGCAGCCCATGGGAGCTGTGTTCCTTGACTTGAGCAAGGCATTTGATAACAGTAGATCACAATATACTATTACATAAGCTAAAGGTAACTGGTCTGGGCACCGCTGCACTTTCATGGTTTGCTAATTACCTTATGGATAGACACCAGAAAATTAAAGCAGAAGGGGAATACTCGTCCTTATCAGATCTAACAAGAGGAGTACCGCAAGGCTCGATCATGGTTCCCCTGCTGTTTACAATTTGTGTAAACGACCTCAGTAGGAATATTGAAAAGGCCAAATTACATCTTTTTGCTGATGATACAGTCCTGTATTTATCTAGACCAACCATTGACAGTGTATGTTCTGACCTACAAGCTGAATTTAACTTTTTAACAAATATTTGTCAATGCTGAACGTTGGTTGCTTGTTAAACATTTTTTTTTGGGAGGGGGGTCAAAATATTGAAAATTGGTAAAGTTACGAGCCTGCATTCACAAATTTCAATGCAGACTCATAAATTTGTTGTTTGTGAATATTTTTGCCCCAAATTTTCAACATACCCTTCTTATGACCCCACCTCGTGAACAAGTGCAGACAAAAATGTCAACTTCTGCCTGAAAAGTGATTTTGCTCAGCAACTGCAAAATCACCTTTTGGGATGCAAAAAAAATTTTGGCCAGGATCTGAAAAATGACAGCTGTCACATTCATGAGGTGATGCGAAGAAATGGTTATGTTGAAAATTTGGGATCAAAATATTGAAAATTGCTAAAGTTATGAGCCTGCATTTGCAAATTTCAATGCAGGCTCATAACTTTATTGTTTTTTAAATATTTTTACACCAAATTCTCAACATAGCCTTCTTATAACCCCACGTCATGAAAAAAGTGGAGAAAATGTTCAACTCTTGCCCGAAAGGTGATTTCACGCAGTGATTGAGAAATCACTTTTTGGGACAGAATTGTCTACTGTCACTTAATTTATTCATGAGGTGGGGTCCCAAAAAAGGTATGTTAAAAGCTTGGGGCAAAAATATTAAAAAATGGCGGAGTTATGCCACTAAGTTGAAAACCCCATTGAAATACATTGAAACTGAAAACCCCATTGAAATACATTGAAACTGAAAACCCCATTGAAATACATTGAAGCGCTTACCTCAGTTCGTGGTTGGGCTTTGAAGAATGAAGACATGTCTGCGGTCCAAGAAAGATTATGGCAATGAACCTCTGTAGGTGGGTGGGTGGGTCCTGAGTGGGAGGGTTGGGTGGGGTGGGTAATGGCGAGCAGACAACAATGGACGGTTTGCTTTTTTTTTTCAGGTTAAAAAAAACCAAAAACGAGGGACTAGCCAGAAGAGCATCAGTTATTTACATCGGAGTGAATGAGGGTGGGAGGAGTTGTGCTCCTCACTCGCAGCCTTCTAGCCGCAGCTTTCCGTGTGAAGCTGTAACCAGTGGCAGAGAGAGAGAGAGAGAGACACACGGAGACAGTACAAGCGAGTGAGTGACCCAGGTGTTTTACAGTGTGACACAAGCTGTGAGATTCCCGGCGGCGCTGAGGCGGACTTGGGAGGGCTGAGAGAGAGACTCTGAGAGATTCAGCGGGGAGGGACATGAGAGGAGAGAGAGTAATTCCTCGATAGGCAACAGCCTGTACCTACTCCCTTCCCCCATATTTGGGGCAGTGAGGAAGGAGCCTGGGGGTCCCTGCCAAGAGGCGCCCTTCCCCCTCAGGACAGAGACAGACACAGATGGTCCCCCATGAAGCGCCAAAAGGGATCTTAGCCGTGCCCACAAAATTGCAAAGCAACAGACTTGTCGCTCTCCTCCGTCCTCCCTCAAAACTAAGGCATCCGCTCAATGATATTGCACAGAACTATGATTTGCAAGCTGATCAGCTATTTGCTACTGGCTTCATACAAGTCAGAGAACCGAAGCCCTCTCGGATTGGAGCGGCTTCGGTCCTTTAAAGTGCATGACCATTCAGCCCACCAAGCAGAGAGTTGTGTCAGGACCACGCAGAATGTGGTCATTGGTGTAGACTGCTGAGTCCCTGCTTCTGTGACCTGCAATGGCTGCAGCACTTCTCGAAACCAGATACACAATACATTGGTAGCGCAAGTAACCAACGTAAAAATGAATTCTGCCAATCTAAGCTGCTGTTAAATGCAAAAAAGACAAAAGACAAAAGTTATGTTCTTCCAGTCTTCAAATATAGCAGTATCCTCCGAAGTCGACCGTACCATTTCCATGCTTCTGGGGGACATGCTTGAAACAGTGGCCAGTTATAAATACCTGCTGGACCAACGCTTGTCCTTTATTAAACATGTAGAAAACCTCTGTAAAAAATTAAGAATGTGGTTGGGATTTTTCTTTAGAAATAAGAATAGTTTCTAATTCGATATTAGAAAAAGGTTGGTACAAATCACGTTCCATTACTGGATTATGCAGTTTTGATTTATAGTCACTGCCCTATTACATATCTAAGTAAATTAGATGTATTGTATCACAGGGCCCTCCTATTCGTCACAAACTGTCCCCCCAGAATGCACCATTGCTCTCTATACTATGCAATGAGATGGACGTCATTGGACACAAGGAGACTTAAAAATCGCTACATATGAGACTATAAGCTATTAACTGATAACTGCCGCAATACATCACAGAACTCTTCTCTTACTCACATAGTAGTTATTCATTGAGAGGGAATACTTATTTGTTATTAGAAACTCCTAGATTCAGCACTCTCTATGGAAAGTCAGCCATCAGTAGTGACATCCCTAGAGCTTGGAATAAACTTCAAAATACACTCAAACTGGTCAATTTAGCGAGTATAGGTGTCTTTAAATCATTGCTGGAAATTGAATGTGAAGTGAAATGTTCCTGTAACTATAATAATATGTGAACATGGTTTTATTTATTTATTTATGTATGTATGTATTTCTCGGATTACGATACCTTTGTTTACCTTGGTTGTATCTGTTAATGAAATTCTTGAATATTTGTTTGTCCTATGTTGAACTTCTGCATTTACAACTTGTTTCTTCAGTTTTTTATTTCCATTTACATTATCATTATTGTATTTATGATTTTATCAACTATGGCACTGCAACGGTATCTCTCTGCTCTTCAATTCTTTTGTATTTTTTCCAATTGTATTTACATATTCTGTATGCTGCCCTACCCAAGGCCTCCTTGAAAATGAGCTTGCTCAATGGAGTCTTATCCTGGTAAAATAAACTTGAACTTATTTATTGTACTGTATTGTGTGTTATGTTCTATGACTTGAATACCTTTAAAACAGGGCTCTGAGCTCAAAGGTCTTACAAATATAAATAAGATAAAAAAATATGAAAATGAAAATCTGCAGGAAAGGGGAGTGAACATGGCCTGTCTGGACTTCAGCAAGTCCTTCAGTACTATGCTGCACAGGGGGCTGATAAAGAAACTGAGCAGCCTAGGATTGGGATCCAAAGTGGTGAACTGGGTTACCGACTAGTTAATGGATAGGAGACAGAGGGCGGTGGTTACTCTCTAATGATGGGAGAGTGACCAGCTGGGTGTCACAGGGCTTAGTACTGGGACTGGTCCTCATCAATGTCTTCATAAGTGACATTGCTGAGGAACTGGAAGGCAAGGTATGCCTTTTTGCGGATGATACCAAAATCTGCAGTTGGGTGAACACTCAGGAGGGGGTGCAGAGAATGTGCAGGGATCATGGGAAACCTGAGGAGTGGTGAAGAGCATGGCTGTTGGGGTTCAGTGTCAAAAAGTGCAAAATCATACACCTAGAGCATAGGAGCCCAGGCACTGAGTATAGGATGGGGGGATGTAGTGACAGGCACTAAGCAGGAAAGGGACCTTGAGGTTATTAAATCTGATGACCTCAAAGTGGCAGGACAGTGCGGTAAAGAAGTGGGTAAGGCTAGTAGGATGCTGGGGTACATAGGGAGGGGTACCTCCAGCAGGAGGAGAGAGGTGGTGTTGCCACTGTATTGTTTGCTGGTGAGATCCTATCTGGAGTACTGTGTCCAGTTTTTGGAGACTGCACCTCAGAAAGACCATAGGCAGGTTGCAGCCAGTCCAGAGGAGGGCAACTAAAATGGTACAGACATCGCATGAGAAGCCCTATGAGGAGAGAGTGAGGGATCTCAACATGTAGACCCTGGAAGAGAGAATAGCAAAAGGTGATACAATACAGACCTACAAGTACCTCATGGGGTCAGCAGGGTGCAGGAGGGGAGTGTCTTTAAGATGAAGACCACCAGGACCCCAGGGGACATACGATGAAGCGGGAGGGCAAAAGTTTAAGAGAGATGTGAGGAAATATTTCTTCATTAAAGGGTAGTAGACGCCTGGAACAGACTGCCAGCAGAAGTGGTGGATACAAAAACAGGGGGCTTCAAACATCATATGAGATAGGCATAACAGTGTATCAGCAAACAGGCAGGAAGGAGTGAGGGTTGCTGGAGACCAGTTTGGGTCTACGGATACAGATTAGGCAGGTAACATCTGGGCAAACAGGGTGGGTCAAGTGGTCTTTTTCTGCTGGCAGATTCTATTTTTCTGTATTTCTGTTGGCTGTTGGAATCACAGCAGACATTTGAATCCAAGTTATGAGCTATAGATGACATTTCATCTCATTGCAGTTAAGTCACCACTTTGAAGAGGTTTTGGGTGACTGGCTTTTAAGGCACTACCTGTAAGGGAAAAAAACATTTGATTATAAGGCATTACAAGGTACAGTTCAGAACTATGTACATTCCACAGGACACTGTTGATGTAGTGTGCACCTTTGGCTTTTGGGCACTGCACAGTGTCAGAGGTAAAGCTGGCAGGTATGCTGACCATGGCACAGGACAGAGTGGTCAGCCGTTTCTTTAAAGGGCTTGATCACCTGTCCCCTCTGGTGTGTGAACCACCTTCACCATGGGACTTTCTGCTGCCATCGTTTGGACAGTACCATGCTGCCAAGGACATGTTCCCCTATCAGTCATTCTTGTCCAGTACCCTGGGGCCTGGCAAGTGTAGTGGAACTGCTGGGTCTGGGCAGAAAACTGTGGCGCCAGTATGGGGCAAGTTGTGCCAACAGTTTAAAAGGGAAGTTGCTCCACCTGTCTCTTTGCAACTGAAACTAAAACAGGAACTTTACCATCCTTTGCATGGTGCCTTGCTGCCAAAAACCTATTTCCCTGTCAGACCATCTTGTCCAGCACCCAGGGGCCTGGTAAGTTTAGAGGACCTGCCGGGACCGGGCTGACAGCTGTGACATCAGCGTGGCGGTGGGGGGACTTTGCCATCAATATAAAAGGAAGCGCCCAGTGCCTCCCTCTGGAATGGCAGGAGACCAAGGTGGGAGGCTGAAATTAGTTTGATACACTTCAGGAGTACTTTGCTTCTTATTCTATCCTGTACAGCCATTATGGGTCAGGTTAAGCACTTCATGTTTCTGATGCCATATGACTCTGTAACCCCCAGTCAGCGCTAAACTGAGAGGGCTACTACCCCTGCCTGTGCGGCTGTGGACAGGTTGAGGGGCCTAGGTCCTATGATGTGGTGCCTCCATTTTTGTAACCTGAAATTTGGGGAGAAAGGTGTCATTCGGCATGGTGATTAGGTTCGGCTACTCTGCACAGGGGCACCCAAATAACTCCGGACACAGGAAGCAATAACTGTAATGTCCAATACCAGAAGTTGGGATTCTAAAGTGTGGCTTTTATTCACATCCAACAGAATAACAAAGCATAGATGGACCCCCATGGGGCTACACTCCTGGTAATGCAGATTTATGGAGATCAGAACACATCCTCTTTACACTGAAACCCTCAGGTTTCGAAACACTCTGGGCACTCTGCCCTGATTCAACTCTTTTTCAGTTTCCCCGGCTCAGCTCCCTTGCCAGCCCTCTGGACTACCTTCCTTCCATGGCTCGGCTCCCTGTCAGCCCTTTGGACACTTTTCATATGGCATGGAACATTTCTCGGTGGCTCCCTAAACCACCTCTGAGCACTTCTGGCTCCATAAGGGAATCGTCTTCAACAATCCCACATCTGGGTACTTTCTTCAGGCACTGGCCAAGTACCTGAAAGAAAGGAACAGGTGTCCCAAAACAAACCTGTAGAGGTGAGTTTGGTTGCTACTGATGGGGGGATCTTCCACCTCTCGCTCCCATAATTCATACCCGGCCATTTCTCTGGACTTTAACACCTCATCCTCTGAAAACACTTTACTGTGTAGATTCTCTATAAATGTATGTCACATTTAATCTACTTGTTCTTCCATCCCACTTGTGCTGAACTTGAAACATACTTAATGAGTGGCACTGTCCATTTCTCTAGACCCCCACAGAGTTAAGCAGCCCAATTCACACAACTTTCAAAACTGTACTTGGTTGTCTTTTCCTGACTCCACAGTAACAGTCACTTTACTTCATCTTGTCTCAGGTGAAAACACATTGGCCCTTTATCAGAGCAAACTCACCCCTTGGTTGCAGGTGCCCCACAGGCTTTTTCTCTTCAAAGAAATCTCAACAAAACTTCTGGTGCCTTAGCATGAACGTAGATTTAGGCAGCTTCTGCTTCCTCTAGCCAGACCAGGGGATTGCCCCTGGAAGTAGGCAGAATCCTTCCCCCCATCCCCTCAGGGACGGGGCCCTGAACCACTGGAAGCGGTCTCTACTACTTCACTTAGCTCTTCTTGTGTTCCTCTTCAGGTGAGAACACGAACCTCAAACAAAAATATAGCTCTTTGTCAGAGCTGAGGGCTATGAGGGCCTGCAGCTGCAGCACACCTCTTCCCTCTTCAACACTCTACTATAGACTGACTACTGACTGACTTCAAATTCACCAACATTCTAGCCTAACTTCCCTAGATGCACCATTCCAAAGTGGCTTATGCAGATGTGACAGTTCTAAAATGATGTCATCCCTCAGTCTCAGCTGAGACTGAGAATGGAGTGAGACAGTGTGAAATCCATTTAACTGGAGTTTCACAAGCTGCTTTCCATGCCTGCCACTAGGTCTAAGTGGGATTCTTGTAACCCTGGGTAACGGGGGGGTTACACTCACCCTGGGCCAGGAAAATGACTGTCCGCAGTCTTTAGTTACCCGGCATAGGCCATCCTACCCTATGTGCTACCCACAGGGAGGGGTGATCAGGCCCCCTCCTACCATATGCTAGGCACAGGCAGGCAACACTAAGGGCCCAGAGGCCATCGGCTGACGTATCAGCCTCTACTCTACCCACTGACTATGGGTACCCAGTAACTCTGGAAGAACTGTTCAGAGCATAGCCCTAATAGATCAGTACTGCAGCCCCTACTGCAGGTCAGGACCACAGCCTGTTTATCCCCCCAGCCCTCTAGGGAAAATCTATCTGCCTTTAACCAAAGACCCAAAAACAAAACACACAGGGGACCTCCCCCCAACCCTGGACACCATGCAACCACACACCAAGAGCTAATACCATACACTGTGCATTACTCCCACGCTCCCCCACAACCATACCTGTGGAAGGAAAAGTAACACACAGTATCAACAACAACAACAGTACTTTAAACACTACACTCTAAAGTACTACTGAGGAACTTCGCTGAGTCCCTCTTCCTCTTCTTGTCTTCTTTGGGAACACCTGAAACAAACAGAGAAAACAAAAATACACTCCTAATCTGCATACCCAGTTCTGTCTAAACCCCTACCATCAAAACACTGGAGAATCCCCAAAAAGATTTTTTTAGAAAAGCAGAAATATGAACATTAGAAAACAGTAGAAAACAATGACATTATTTACAATACACCATATCTGGGGGGATAGAGTGCCCTAAAAGTCCCATCTAGTGACCACAGTGCCCGAAGGCAAGGCCATTAAAGTGTCTTTCCTGGGCTGGAGCCCGGTGAAGCACAGTTCTAGCAGGCCAAAGTCCCGAAGGGGAGAGTCTTTGAGGACAGTTCAAACATCTGGAGTCTGCTAGTGTAGGGTGTGTACTGCAATGTCATAAGAATAGAAAAGTCTGGACTTACCAGTCCCTTGTAAAATGAAAATGGTATCACACCTGGTCCTCGGCCGAAGACTCTCCCTGGCAGCATTCTTGTGATACAGCTGGGCGGACATCTTCGGAAAATGACAGGAGGGCACATCTGGAGACTGCTGGGTTGATGTCATCTAGGAGATGGAACCTTGGAACAGGAAAAAAGAAAACAGCTGGTCTGAAGTCATTCGGCATCCCAGGCGATGAATCAGGATACAGCTGGGCTGGTGTCCTCTCTGGATCTGAAGTCATCTGGTGGGCCAGCTGATGGATTCTGGAAGGCCAGTACACTGTAAAACTGATGAATGAGGGGCACCTGGTTCCTGGAATGCCAGTCTGGCAGAACAACATAGGTACGACAACTGCTGGATGGCAGCACTGGCTACCACTGCTCTGCTTTCCACTTGGTAGGCATGGGCACATTCACAGGAAGGTCTTTGCATTGTGGCCAATAGCACAACGGGTCAGGTGCTGGAATTATTACCCTGTCTGGGTGCTCATAATCCACACTGTGAAAGGTTTCATGTCCTTCTCCATCCACAATTCAAACAGTGTCAATAAACAGTGTCCTGCTTCTTTTCCATTGGCTGCATTTTTCTTGAAACATTCTGTTCCTGACATACTTGTTTGTACCAGGATGCACACATTTCATTGCCTCTTCCCAAATCCAGGATTTTCTGCCTTTCTCAATCTTCTCCCAGGCTCTCTGAGGAAAGGTAGGAAAGTACATCCCAAAGATTTCATTCGCTTTCCTACGAACCAGTCTGTCCTCTTTACTAGCTTTGGTCAACTTGAGACCTCTGGCCTGGCTTGGGGGTGGCCAGTCCTGGTTCGGCCAGCTATGCATACTCAATGTGACATAAAATGGATCTCTAACTCTTCCTTGTGGGGACAGAGCTGCAGAGTCACCACTCTCTTGCGCCATCGGCTCCTCTGAGGCAAGAGCTTGAGGCTGTGGACCAGTTCCTTCTTCACAAGGCCACATAGGTTCCCCCTCTTCTTCTTCCTCACTGAGAATCTGTGCCCAGGAGTGAGCAGTCATCCTCACTTCTGAGACTGTCCACTCTTTGCTGGGCGCAGAGGTCAAAACCTCCCATTCAAAGGCCTCCCTAGTCTCATCTTCACCTATGAGCCTTGGGCTAGGCCCCACTCTCTAAGGGTCTACTGATGCTCTTTCTGAAATGTCTCTCTGTGACTCAGACTCTGAAACATCACCACATTGTTCTGTCTGTAAATCTGCACCCTCTTGCTTCGTGCCACACTCTGAAGGGCCTTCTCCAACAGGCTCTGCCTGGTGTTGTGTGCTGCCAACTGCAGATTCTTGAACTTTTGTCCATGTGGGAGCCAAATGAATCTTGGGCGCTTTAAACAAACCATATTTCTCTAGGCACCCAGAACAGTGAGGTACCATGAAGACGTCCCTTCCAGCATTTAAGCACATCACACATACTCGCACTGGATATCCAGGAATCGCCACATGAGGAGGCAGTTGTCCCCCATTGTAACACTTCTCAATGTCCCTCAACTTTTTGACTTCTACTGCTATCACAGCCCGGGCATGATCCGGGTAGCGGACTGGTCCTGGAGCCATGACTACAGAGAAAAACAAACAACGTTCACTGTTATTTCAAGTCCCACATCACTGAAAACTTTTTTTTCTCTTTCAAAATGGCTCCTCTTCTGCTGTGTTTACATTACTACCCCACCCTGTAATGGTGTCGGCAGCACTCCTACGCATCAACATTCTGTATTTGGGTCAAGCCACTGCGCATCGGATTTACACACTCTACTGATAAATTTGCTCAAACTACACAAACTTGCACTGTTCTTTCTGCTAGCACATTTATATGATTTACCACAGACTTTTTACTTGCTGAAGACACTGCTCTAGCTTTCAGTCCCATAAAGCCTTAGTATTTCATAGCACAGGCTTGCTTGTATTTCTTGCTGCATATCTCATACAACTCACAGTCTCTCACATGGCTCTGAAAATTATACTGTTGCTGAACCTATAATTATGCTCACAGTCTATTGCCTAGAATTCTTGTTTTAACTTCTTTCGAACTTGGCAAAGTCCTTCTTTGCAAAGCGACTACACTGCTACACACAGCTTCAGCTGGCTTTTTGTTGAATTCACACAGTTTGAGCTATTAACTTGGTTGATACTCACTGTTATCAGTAGCTCTTTGCTGCAGTGAAAAAATGGCCTACAGCCAGTCTTGGAGGCCTGTGTAAGGAAGCAAGTTGGCAGTCCTGCCGATTGTCCCTCAGAACACCACACTCACAGTCCAGACGATCGAGATGCGGGTTGAGCCTCAATTTGAACAGAAAAGACAGCTTTTAAACTTTTTACAGTGCTTTCAATCACAGTGATGCTCTTCCTAACAAGCCAGTTCGCACACTTCACTCACTCTCCCTCTCGAATGCTGTGCAGTCGCTCTAGAGCTGGCTTGGGGGTAGGACTGATTGCAGTCTCACCAATCACTCGACGCCATGCAAATGAGCCTCTTTCCTCTCGAATGCTCTTCTCCTCACGGCGATCGTCGAGCAGGCAAAATTTAAACTGCAAACCACTTTTTTTTTTTTTTTAACTGCAGCTCCTCGGCAGGAGCCCATTTTAACCATTTTTCATGGCTGTTAAGCACAACAAATCTCTCAGTCCACACAGAAAGCATTTCCAACATCTAGGGCACAATTTTCCTTTTGCTACCCACAGTTTTCCACACTTTTCTTTGTCACAAACACTTTTAAAAGCTGGCAAACGTTGTAATTTGATGCAGGACAAGGGCATACACAGTTGGGCTTTACTGCTCCTTGGTAAACAGTTGGCAATATCACAACAGTACATAGACTGCAGCACACAGTGGCAAATTTAGTTTACATTGCTTCAGCTTTTTGGGCTACCCACTGCCAGATAGTCAAAACACTAGCCACCATCCAAGCAACCTTTCTTGTTCCTTCTCCCAAATTTCAACAGAATCCCAGCAGTAGCCTCCAAGATGTAACTCCCAGTCGGTGCTAAACTGAGAGGGCTACTACCCCGCCTGTGTGGCTATGGACAGGTTGAGGGGCCTAGGTCCTATGACGCAGTGCCTCCATTTGTATAACCTGAAATTTGGGGAGAAAGGTGTCATTCGGCATGATGATTAGGTTCGGCTACTCTGCACAGGGGCACCCAAATAACTATGGACACAGGAAGCAATAACTGTAATGTCCAATACCAGAAGTTGGGATTCTAAAGTGTGGCTTTTATTCATATCCAACAGAATAACAAAGCATAGATGGACCCACATGAGGCTACACTCCTGGTAATGCAGATTTATGGAGATCAGAACACATGCTCTTTACACGGAAACCCTCAAGTTTCGAAACACTGGGCAGTCTGCCCTAACTCAACTCTTTTTCGGTTTCCCTGGCTCGGCTCCCTTGCCAGCTGTCTGGACTACCTTCTTTCCATGGCTCGGCTCCCTTGCCAGCCCTCTGGACTACCTTCCTTCCATGGCTTGGCTCCCTGCCAGCCCGTTGGACACTTTTCATATAGCATGGAACATTTCTCGGTGGCTCCCTAAACCACCTCTGAGCACTTCTGCCTCCACAAGGGAATCTTCTTCAACAATCCCATGTCTGGGTACTTACTTCAGGCACTGACCAAGTACCTGAAAGAAAGGAACAGGTGTCCCAAAGCAAACCCGTAGAGGTGAATTTGGTTACTACTGTTGGGGGATCTTCCACCTCTCGCTCCCATAATTCATACCCGGCCATTTCTCTGGACCAACACCTCATCCTCTGAAAACACTTTACTGTGTAGATTATCTATAAATGTATGTCACATTTAATCTACTTGTTCTTCCATCCCACTTGTGCTGAACTTGAAACATACTTAATGAGTGGCACTGTCCATTTCTCTAGACCCCCACAGAGTTAAGCAGTCCAATTCGCACAACTTTCAAAACTGTACTTGGCTGTCTTTTCCTGACCCCACAGTAACAGTCACTTTACTTCATCTTGTCTCAAGTGAAAACACATTGGCCCTTTATCAGAGCAAACTCACCCCTTGGTTGCAGGTGCCCCACAGGCTTTTACTCTTCAAAGAAATATTAACAAAACTTCTGGTGCCTCCGTACGAACCTAGATTTAGGCAGCTTCTTCTTCCTCTAGCCAGACCAGGGGATTGCCTCTGGAAGTAGATGGAATCCTTCCCCCAATCCCCACAGGGATGGGGCCCTCAACCACTGGAAGCAGTCTCTACCACTTTACCTGGCTCTTCTTGTGTTCCTCTTCAGGTGAGAACACACACCTCAAACAAAAATATAGCTCTTTATCAGAGCTGAGGGCCTGCAACTGCAGCACACCTCCTCCCTCTTCAGCACTCTACTACAGACTACTGCTGACTGACTTCCTTCAGATTCCCCAACATTGTAGTCTAACTTCCCTAGCTGCAACATTCCAAAGTGGCTTATGCAGCTGCAACAGTTCTAAAATGATGTCATCCCTCAGTCTCAACTGAGACCGAGAACAGAGTAAGATAGTGTGAAATCCATTTAACAGGAGTTTCACAAGCTGCCTTCCCTGCCTGCCACTAGGTCTAACTGGGATTCTTGTAACCCCGGGTAACAGGGGGGGTTACAACACTACTGGAAGGAATGGGTTAAACCATATATTTGTGAACTGCAGGTTTTTTTTTACTTTATATTTACTGCATCCACTAAGTTTTACCTTTTTCTTAGTTGTTTATTTTTAGTGTATTTTTAACAAATGTTTAGTTTGTGTTAATTGTTTGTTTCTTTTACTAAAATAGCACAATTTCCAGTTATTGGAAAGGGCTTATTAGATGGCATGCTCCTCCTGTTCCTTCTGTGGGGTGTATTTGCTTGTGGTTTGTTTGTAACTGGTGTATCTGGGGGAGAGGATTTTAAAATTTTGGCCTGAAAACCAATCATATTGCTAACCATCTCTGCGGTAAGGTCCAGATTGATAGCTGCCACCTAAATTTTTTAGGCTCAAAAAGCATTAGATCTAAAAGAAAATTACTTAACAATACTGTAAGTGTTGGATCTTGAATGATTGTGTTATGGCCTATTTAAGATGGGAGGTAGGGAAACGTGAGTTGTACTGTGGTAATTTAGTCAAATTAGGATTCCAGTTATTATCCAGAGCTTCATTTGCAGTTAGCATTTTAGTCTATAGGGGAATTAGGACGACTTCTGACCTGGATCGAACTGCTTCAGACTTTAGAGTCTAAGGCAAAAATGGGGTTTCCTTGTTACATGCTAATGTGAGGAGTTTAAACCCAAAAATTCAGTTAACTAGAGAGTTCACAGCTGAAAATTCTGCAGACTTTATGATTCTAACTGAATCACGGCTGAGAAGTAGGGTTGATGATGATATCTGAAATATTGAGGGATATAGTATTGTAAGACAGGAGAGAAGCAGGAGGGGATATTATTGCATATTGTCAAAATACTTTTTTAAACATTTTATATTTTATGTCCCCGATTCTCTGGGCCGATCCTCCTGCTAGGGGTCAACGGACCACCCTTGGTTCCCTGCCTGACCCACCACAGCCTGCCCCCACAGAGCCTCAGTTTATCCTCTGGGCAGAGGTAGTGGGTGGCCGGCTACACCCCCATTGCATGCATCGTCAGGCAGCTTGGCGGTGGTGGCGAGGACTGCCTCAGTTTTATGGGGGTCCCACCAGAAGCCAGCACCAGGGTCAAGCCTTTTGTTCCTGGTGCCCATGATCCCTCGGCGATGTTAGCATGCACACAGGGAGATCAGTGCGGCAAGCATGGGTCTCCTGGATGACGTTGCACCCTCCCTGGTGAGGCATTCTTGTCTGTACCTCCACCTGCAGTCACCCAGGTGGCGGTATTGCAGCAGGAATGGAAACCATCCCTCCCCGGTGAAGGAGAGCGGTCCATGGGATACTCGGTCCTTCCCTACCCTCCTTGCTGGCCCTCCAACAGTCCAGTCTGATTCCCAAACCCAGGTTGTTGGTGTCGTGAGCAGTATCTCTACTGCTGTGCCGATGAGCCGGCATTTGTCTAAATAAATTTGTGTACAGGAGATCAGAACTAAATACTCCAGGTGATGTTTATAAAGGACTTGGACTAAAGATAAGTATCTTTGGGAATGAACTGTTACTTCTGTTGGGATGCTGTGGGACACCTAGATTTTCTATATCTAAGATATAAGGGATATGCAAAGGGGACCTATGGAATAAAAAATGTATTTGCCCTAGAGCTGTTTGACCTTACGTAACCTCACAAGTGGCATAAGCCATGAGTGACATGTCCAAGGTCAAACAGCTCGAGTGTAAATAAATGAGTTATTCCACAAGGTCCCGATTGCATATTTCTTTTATGTAAGAGGTAAGGATCTTGGGTGTTAAGTTAATTTTTTTTATTGTTTTTATAACAAAAGTTTCAGAGTCCATTTTGTGAAATAGCACTATTGCGCTTTAAATTGTGCCCATTAATGGGGCCATTGCTAAGGAGATGGCATCAGGACATCACGTCGATGTTCCGATGTCTGAGGATTGGTTAGTTCAGGCCAAATAAAAAAAATGCAGGGCAAGATGGTGGCAGGCTTAAGCGAGGGAGGTAGCTGAGGAGTGATGGCATCAGCTCAGTTTGTCAGGGAGCAGACATCGGAGAGTTGCGGTTTCCCTTTTAATTTTTGTTATTTTAAAATAGTTTCTTGAGTGTCACTGTCTGCTGATGGGAAAAGAGGGCCAAGTGGGTGTTGCAGAGACACGTTGAAGAGGAGCGAGCAGTGCAGCAAGAGACAGCGACACCATTTGGTTTTGGAAGCATCTTTTTAAATGAAGAACAAAGTTGCTGCCTTTTCTTTTTTTTTTTTTTTGCTCAGATTGAAGGTGCAGGATGCAAAGGGTTAGGAGTGGCACTGGAGAACTGAAGGGAAAGGGCGGGTGAGCAAGCGACCGAGGTGGCGAGACAAGTAGCCTGTAGGGAAAAGTAGCTGGTGGTTTGAGCTTGAGGCAAAAAAAAAAAAAACAACAAAAAAACAGGATGGGCAAAAAAGAATGAGTGTTCTTTTATAGAGAGTTTGTTATAGTTTATAGGGCAGTGAGCTGGATGTGATGGAAAAAAAACTGAGTGAGTGGGAACTTTAGCTCTGCATTACAGTTGTTTTTTTTTTTTAAATGTCTGTCACAAGCAGCTATATTTGTGGATGTACCTCATACCTAGGAATGGAGGAACATTTGGGCTGTAGTCTTACGTATTTAAGGTAAACTGAAATGATCACCCAGGAGTTTACTGTAACTTTAGTCAATCTTCTGTGATTATGACTGTTTTACTTTGTACCTGGGTCTCACCTGGAAACGAGCCTCAGCTCAGTGTGCCTTTTCCGATCACCAATTTAAAAAAAATAAATAAAAATAGGATATGCTGAAAGACCAGAAGTGATGCACAGGGGTCAGCAAAACCTGAAAATAAGAGGGAGAAAAACATATTTATTTATGCCAAATAGGCACATAGAGTACATGACAGATTAAAAGGAGGGCAGAGAAACCCACACCTTGTAGCAGCAGTTGTGCAGTTTTAAAATACATATATATAAAGGTATTGAATGGTACAGGCAGATGCCTGATTGTTGCCACAATAACATTTGCATAAATGTGTTGTGGTGGTCCTGTGATTATGTTACCAGTCAGTGCTGCATTGGGCAACTGGAATTTATTTTCCCCAGAGGCTCATTTTAATATATGTAGGAGCCCTGGTAATCGTTTTCACACTGTAGATTGGCAGCTGTGTTAATTGGTGCTTGCTAGCATTATTTTAATTATTGCGGCGGCAACTGCAATCTTTTTTTTTTACAGAGTACAGTTGCACTAAGAGTGAGCGCCCCCAAGTTTGGCACCACGTGTACCCTATTTAGAGAGCTTGGAGGCAACCAGACAGACAGACAGAACCATGAACGCTGTTGAGAGCAAAGGTTGATGATACCAGATATGGAGTGGGGAGGAGGCAGAGTGTTGGCGTCTTTCCCCCAGCCTAACTGTGAGCACAGTGGGGCTGGAGAAGTTGAGTATTTCCGTTAGACCAAATAAAATAAACATATGCAGGGATCCCTGCCCGTAAACAGAGAGGTAGAATAAACAAGTAAATAAATATATTAATAAACGGTCAAGAGGAATTTTAAAATGGGGTAGGTATCACGCTAACGATGGGGCCGAGGGCTCAGTTCAGCTCACAGTGGAGCCTTGAAGGAGTGCGATATACAAATACAATAATGGTGCAAGAGTAACACAATTAACTCATGGGGTACTGTTAAATGCTTGCGAACATGGCAGGACAGCAGCGGTGCAGTGCAAGTATGAGAGCCAGTGTCAAGCATTCTGCAGGACACACATACACACAGTTTTTCTCTGAAGTGAAATACTCAACAAATCTCAATAGAATTGCACTAATGTTGGTACAATTATAGTTTAAAGGGTGCTATTACTTATTAAGATGGCTTTTTTGCTCAAATATGAAAGGAAAATTAGGTTCTTTAGCCAAATACGAGACAGAAGGTGTGGCATTAAAGATATCCATTGTGAGGGGACGTGCGCAGCTGCAGGGAGTTAGCAACAGTTTAGTCCAGGAGAGATGCTTCACAATCCGATCCAGACACACACACACACACACATATGCATACATATGCCTTATGTAACCCCTAGGCGCTATCCTAAGGGCTACTACCCCTGCCTGCTTGACTAGGTGCAGGTTGAGGGGCCTGAGCTCGTTGAACAGGGTAGCATAACTGCTGTTGACATAGCCCTCCGGGATACTATAACCCCCCACCAACCCCTCTAGTGGCCTAAACAGTATAGCAGCAAAACATTCACATGTACCATATGGCAATAATGACTTACTCACATCCCTTGCACTTACCACCAAGGCTGGATCCTCTGCAGCAGCCCTGGAGACCCCCTGTAAAGTAAGACCTGCAATGCAACAGTTCAGTGGCAGTACAGTACCTTCACCAAAAAGGTACACACTAGCCAGGTTAAATGCAAAAGAGCAAAATCTGATTTATTCAGGGGGAAGTGAACAGGGGTGAGGCATGAATCTAGCGAATGATTGACAGATCTGAATAATTCAGGATGAACATGCAGGTACAGTGAATCCCTTATATACAGTCACACAACCCTGGGCACCCAATTGTTAAGCAGACTAGCCTGAAGCAATGCCCGGGGTAGGCCGGCATTGCAGCTGTTGGGGCCCTTAGGAGAGAAAACAATTAGCATGCACTTCAACCCAGAATTTGTAGTCCAGAGCTGGATGTCTCAGTTCATTGTAATAAACCCAAATAAATCTGATGACACACAATGATTGCAGCTTTGTTGCAGGGAGGTACCGTGTTTGGTACTCACGCTACCCAGATCAGGTGGCATGAGTGATGAGATAAAGACCTCCGGGTAGTGTTCTGGTTTGCCAGGGGAAGCAAGGCCCACACGACTCACCGAGGTGGTCGCTACCTGTTCGACGGTGTTGAGCAAGGAGCCGAATCCCTGAGCAGGTCTTTCATTGGAAATGTCTCTAAGATGGGAGCAGCAGTCTCGGCCGAGATGGCAGGGCCCAGACCAGAGCAGGCAGCTCGGATTTAGACCGTGAGAGTGCTGGAGCAGCTTCCAGCAGGCATAACACACTTGAAGGTGGGGAACCAAATTGCAAACCACACAGCACATTCAGCACACTTATAAGCAACACAACTCAGTCACAGTTCGGGTAAAGTCCAGTTGCAATTTAGCAGAAGTTCTGTGCAAACCTTTCAATCCGTGACTCACTTTGGTACCTGGCAGGCCGATCGCTTCTGGAGCAAGTCTTCGGTTCCAAATTCAGGCAATGATCACTCTCTTTCTCTTCAGGCTTCAAATCTCAAACAAAGGAATTAAATTTAAGTCCAGCTTTCACATTCACAGGATTTCTTACTGGAAGATGTGACAGACAGGCCAGGGTAGCCTTCCGGCCGATTCTCCCGTGGTCCTACACAGGAGCAGCTGCTCGATGGCTCAAGCTGTTTATTCTTCAGTCCAAACTCCAGCTCAGAACTGACTGCTACAGGCAGTTCTTGGGGATTTCCTCTGAGATCCAAAAGGTTTGGTTGGCTGTGGGAACTGTCTGTCACCGCAAGGGCTCCCCCTCCAGGTCCATTTAGGCACCAAACCTTAAAAACTACAATTCCTACAGATTTCAATTCCACAAGACTTCTGGGGACAGCCTCCATTTTAGGTCCCCTGAGTTTTGATTGGTCCAACTCTGGCAGTCCAGAAACAAAATGGTGGCTCTTGTACAAAAAGTCCAAGCTGCAAGAGAAGGCAGGTTAAACAAACTTCTATACTATTGTTATTAAGGCAGATCAACAGTAAATGAACACAGTTCCTAACAGAGCTCCCTCTGTGCATATAGCGACTGCAGAGTGGAGCAGAAATACCACTCGCCTGGCCGGTCATGAGCCCTAAACTACTCGGACCTAGCCCAGACTAATTTCTAACACAGCATAATGACTCTCTTAAAGAGACAGGCATGGAGGTTTTCTATAGCACTCTCATGCAGACACAGGACACCATCCTGACAGTGGGCATTAGGCAGCTCAGGAAGACATCTTAGTAAACCCCAATTTGTAGGGGGGTTACACTTATAATCAAGCAAACAGGGTGAAATTAATTGAACAAAAAAATGTGTTAAACACAGATCTTAAAGAAACAAAGCCGGTTGAAGGCTCAAACTATAATATTATGGGATGTTATTGTATTTTATTACAGCTTCTTCCTGAGGGGACATGGCCATGTCGTTGGTACTGTGTGAAGGTCTGCTTCATAGGGTACCTGCTTGAGGTTCACATGCCCATGGAGGCCAGAATAAATTCATTGGAAAGCTGAGAATGTCAGCTATCATACCCACGGGCAGTTATTTGTCTCAATGTTTGGGCAAGGTGTTTTTAATACTTTTAACACAAGGTGTAATAAGAAATAAATAATGTGACATAACTGGGTATTGAACCCAGGCCCCCAGAATACTGTCCTTGTGTTCTGCCACTGAGCTATCAGGCTTACATGGCAGTAGTCTGAGGTCCCACAGCCACCTTTCTTTCTTTGTGTATCCTGCAACTAGAAGCCGTTGAGATGGTAATTAATTACTGGTGCAGTATTAGCCTCTGCTAAGCAATTAGAACACAAACTGTAATGAGAAAAATAATGAAACCTAACAAGGAATTGAACCCAGATCCTTAGAATACTCTCCTGGTACTCTACCTCTAAGCGCTCAGGCTCACGTGGCAGTAACCTGAAGTTCCCACAATTACCTTTCTTTCACTGATTGCATTTCCTGCAACTGTGAACAATTGAAATGGTAATTTGTAAGTGCCACAGTATTAAGCACTGCTAAGCAATTGGTAAACAAATTGTAACTAGAAAGGAATAGTGTCACCTAACTGGGAATTAAACCCAGGCCCCCAGAATATCATCTTGGTACTCTACCACTGTTCCATCAGACTTACATGGCAGTAGCCTGAGGTTTCTACAGCCACCTTTCTTTCTCTGATTGCATATTCTTTATATTGTATGTAATGGGGCCACATTATGTCTTTCTCATTACAATTTGTGTTCTAATTGTTTAGCAGTGGCTAATACTGCACCACTCACTAATTACCGTCTTCATAATATTACGTTTTTTTTGTGATTTCTGCCATTTCTGCAGGATAAAAAGGGTCAGATTCATAGGGACTGTTGTCCTGCGGAATTCCAGTGTGGCCCATGCTGCTGTGACAGTTCTCTAGGATGAGATTTGGATAGATGATGCAACTTGATTTGGGGAGGAATGACCAGAATCATGAGGGACCCTTCAGAGTACAGAAATTTAAAGTACTTAATTTTCTTAGGTATTTAAAGGGCTGCACAGCCAGAGTTCAAGAAGAATCCACAGGGAGTCCAGACAGCTCAGACTAGTGGGGCCTGAAGACCCAGTTAAGGTCTAGGGATAGCCCCTAGACACAGTGATACAGGTGGATGAGAGGCTTACCAGAATTCCAGTACTGGGATAGCAGGGTAGTCTGTTGATTGAATTTGAGATTAGGCAAAATTTAGTACTTGCCTGCTACATTGCAGTTCCAGTTCATTGCTAGTTCGTTTCTAGTCTAGTCACAGTATAGTTTGTCGCCCAAAATAAAATAACATCCACTTTCAAGGAAGCAAAACATTCATATGTGTATTGATTCCACGCCTGTTCTCTAGGTGACATCAGCAAAGTCTTTGTTAAGGACTGTGGCGACCATAGTAAGGGATATTGCCACCTATAAAGTCACTGGTGAAGTTACTAAAGTGTGGAGGGCAATTGCGTAATGGCTAATGACTGCTGTTCCCCTCCTCCTGTTCTGTTACCCTCCCACTAATTAAGATTCTCCACGTTCCTGCGGCTATTTAACCCAGTATTTTTTCTCTTCCTTTCCTCTTAGCCATCCGTCCCTGACTAGGGCGATCCTGCTGCTGCAAGCAGCCCAATGGGTCTTTTACCTTCCACCGGCTGCCTCCTCGCTCCCACCCGCTGTGCAGCTACACCTAGGAGTGCCTGGCACAGTGCTGCTGGCGCTGGCTCCATCCTCCCACACCCACCTGCCCTATCTGATAATTTCTCATATAGACGCGAGTGGTCACGTGATGGTGAGCATTTTTCTAACACCCTAGATTCCAATCTGCAGCTTATACAAGGCTCCTGCTAGGGGCGCATTAGATCAATAAATCACTAGCCATCTAAAGTCTACCTCCAGCTAGAACTGGCCCTAGCCTCCCCCCTGCCTAATCCTTTAATCCAATCCAGACTCTCCTGCATACCGTCTACTCTCCCTCTGTGCTGGGATTCAATTGAACCTCAAGCCATAGTTCTGACAAGTTTCCCTGCCCTAAATATTCCTCTCTGACACAGTCTGCTTCTGCTCCTGTTGCTTCTTCTTCACCATGCCATCATTTTTATCCTGTTTTCTTCTGGCTTTCCTTTCTTCTCTAACTCTCTCTCTCTCTCTCTCTCTCTCCCCCCCCTACATATACCCCCACCTCTTCTTTCGTACCCCACCCCAGTCAATCTACATATCAGCACTTGGTCTCAAGCAATGCCTTTAACCACTTAATCAGTGCTGTTACCTGCTCTCCTCCCTTCCATCCTTGGAACCACTACCCTTTCTGCCCCAATGACTCCCTCCTAACTACCCCTATCTACTGGACACTTCTTCAAACCCTCTGTTTTTTACCTCCCACAGCTATCCACCCCTCTCTCCACACTCATCGCGCACGATCCATACCCTGGCATAAGAGTATGAAATGCCACTTTATAATCATTACTCTCCTCCTATCATACGGTGACATAAATCCCAACCCTGGGCCCAGCCTCCCAGCTGGTTCGGTGCCAACAACCTCCTCCTCAGCACCCCACCCATCGTGCCCCTCTCTCATGCACCAGCCAAGGCCTGAAAACCTTTCATCTAAACATCCGAAATCTCCTCCCAAAAGTCAACCTACTACAGCCTCTGGTAGCTTCACTAAGACCAGACATAATCATCATGACAGAAACATGGCTAAACACCAAAATTGCTGACTCTCCCCTTGTCATACCAGGGTATTCTATATCCTGACAAGACCGGGGAGGAGGGGTGGTGATAGCTATATATGTCACTCGGCCTTCCAATACACCCCCATTTTCTCAGCTTCTGTGCCTAAAGCTTATGAGGTACTCACCGTACAAATAACCCTCCCATTCTCTATCCCCATATTTATAGTTCGGGCCTGCTGCTGCCCAAGCCTCAACCCCTCTGTGGTTACTGACCGAACCACTTCTATTGTTTACTATACCTCATCAGGAGAAATCTATATCATGGGAAACTTTAACTTAAATTGGCTATCCTCTTCACTGCATAAAGTAAAAAACAACACTGCCGCTGATAACTTAACTCAACTCATTCTACAACCTACCAGGATAAACCCTAAATTGAACAATCACTCCCTAATAGACTGGGCTCTCACTTCTCATCCTCATAGGGTCATTAAATCCGGTGTGTTAACCGATGCCTTAAGTGACCACTGCATGTCCTATCTGGTAAGAATTCATCGAGCTAAGGCCCTTCATAAAACTATGGTGTTTTGCTCATATAAGTCCTTGAACCTTGCCCCGCTCCTCTTTCATCTATCCCTTGCCAATTGGGCCTCTATAACTGGAGCTTCCTCAATTGACACAGCCACAGACTACTTAAGAGATAAATTTCTCGAGGTTTGGAATTGGCATGCGCCTCTATGCCGCATTAGAGTCCATGGGAACAACCTTCCATGGATCTCTCCTGAGCTTATAGCATGCCAGAAAGTGCGTGACCAAGCTTGGAAGCAACACAAAGTCTTGAAGCTTCTTAAAGACTATGAAGCTTATCGTTACCTCTGTAACAAATACACCAAAGCCCCTCATTTGGCCAAAGCTGATTACTGAACCTTTCAAGCCAACTTAAGCAACCCTGCTAAATTTTTGAAGGTCATTCACTCTTTCTCTTCTCCCCACCTTCCTCCTACCTCTCTCTTCAATATTTAACAGCACCCTTATTGCCACATGAGTGTTGTCTCTGAATTGAACTCTTACTTCCCATCCTGTGCTTCCACTCTCTGATCCTCCTTACCACCTGCTCAGCCTGCTCCCTCCCCTAACCCACCCCTTACACACACCCAGCATAATTGCTGCTGTTTCTCTAAAGTCATTCCTTCAGACACCTTGGATGCCTTACTTGCCCTTAATCCATCCAAAAGTAGCTCACCTGACAGACTGGGCCCTAAACTGCTTTACCTTTCTGCTACAGCTATTTCTGCCCTTCTGACTGATCTGCTCAACCTCTCATTCACAATTGCAGCCATCCCCTCTGTGTGGAAGGATGCCATGGTTCTTTCCCTCCCTAAGGGTGGTGACCCACCCTCCACTGGGAATTGCCACCCCATATCCCTGCTTCCTACCCTTGCTAAGCTGAAAGGACACCTGTTTCTTGCCCCACTCTTCTCTTACCTCTCTAACTCCAACTTTTCACTCTCTACCAATCTGGGTTTTGTACAAACCTTTCTACCACTACCTCCCTGCTTAGGCTCACCGACTCCATCCTCTCAGAGATGGACTGTGGTCAAGTCACGTCTGCTATCTTTGTCGACCTTGCCGAGGCTTTCGGCACTGTCTCCCACCACCTGCTTTTACACTCTCCTCCACAGCAGGTCTGTCATCTGCTGCCACAAACTGGTTCTGGGCTTACCTTGTAGGTCAAACTCAGTCAGTTAAAATTGCTGACTCCGTATCCTCCCCTCTCCCCAGCAGCACTGGTGTTCCGCAAGGTTCTGTGTTGGGCCCAGTACTCGTCTCCATCTTCCTCAATGTCTTTCCTTCTGTCTGTATATCTACCTCAATACATATTTCAACTGGTGACGTGGTCCTTTTAACCTCTGGCCATTCCCCCTCCGATGTGGCTTACAGACTTCAGCAGGACTTCAATAACATTCAGCGCTGATTTTGCTCACGTCAACGGTTCCTTAATGCCAAGAAGACAGTCTCCATGACCTTCGGCACTAGGCAGAGACTCTCTAGGCTTCCCTCCCTGCCCACCTTCCATATCCTCGATGGGACAGTCCTTGAGGACATCTCCTCATTCAGCTGTCTGGGGGTTTGGCTCGACCAACACCTCACCTTCTCTGGTCATGTGGATGCCATCCTAAAAAAGCTGCTGTTATTCACTGAATGCATACTATTAACAGTAGTACGCACTCATAGCAGAGCTCAGTCGGCAGCTGGCCACGGTGGTGAGAGGTGGGCTGTGCCAGTCGCCATCTAGGTACAGGTCGGGGGAGGAGTGGGGTGGGCTGGCACTGCTGGGTGGGGGTCCACTAGACTACCAGGGATATCTTCGATGACGAGATGTGTTTTACTTTATTTTTTAGTTTTATGACTGGCATACTATCCCTGCGGGGTGCAGAATCTGGATTGGGGTTGGGAGGGTTTTATTACTGTTACGGGGATCAGGGCTGAGAGAGTGGGCTGTAGATACCACAAGGGATCAGGGCTGAGGGGGCTAAATGCCATGGGGATCCAGGCTGAGAGGGAAGCTATCAATATTATGGGGATCGTGGCTGGGGGGCTATTACTATTATGGGGGATAGGGGCTTGGGGGGGTCCACTAGCCCTGCAGGGCTTTTGCTTATATGTACACTGGATCAGGGATTGGGGAGGGCGCTTGCGCCCTTCCCCAGTCAATGATGCAGGCTTGTGACAACCCATTCAGGTATACCCTCCATTTGGCGTACATGTTGGGTTGGTGCAAGTCGCGGGACTTAGCCATGGGGACCCTGCCCATTACAGAATCAGGCGCAGGGTCCTTGGCGCAACTGCACCCCTTGTATGTCACAGCTTGCAACATATGTGGGGTGCTTCTAGAATTGGGCCCAGAGTTTGTTAGTTTGTAAGCAAGTCTCTGCCTATACAGAGCTTTCTTACCAAATATTGGGGTGGATCAAGTGTGGCAGACCAGGTGTGCTTTTTTTTTCAATCAGAAAGAGAAGGGAGATGGAAGAAGAGAGAGAAAGTGTTAGAGATTCACCCAGACTCTGCAGCTACATGGAAGCCAGAGTTGGCAAAATGGGCTGAGCAGTGACATAATGGAGCCCCATTTCGAAAGGTGCAGGCTTCAGACCCAGAAGCTGTGCATTAGAGATGGAGAAAAGATTTATGAGAATGACAGAAAAAAGGGTCAGCAGTGCTAAAAAGGAATGTTGGAAACTTATGAGAGACCCTGTGATGCAGCAGCGTGTGGCCATTCCAGGAAGCAGAAGCAGCCCATCTACACTGCAAAGCTTGTTGTAAGAGACTCACTTTAGCAGCACAAGTTCAGTACTGGCAAGCCAGTCTAGCCACAGACTAACCAGCCAATCCAACCATATTCTTTTATTTTACTAGTTAATCCAAATAAATAAAGAATTGTACATTTTCACTGTTTCTTGAGGTGAAGGTGCAACAGAGACCTAGCAGAAGACACTCATGCCTGACCAAAAATGTGACCCATGGCTGCAAGAAGCTTGACCCACTTCAGTCTTACTGGCCAAAAGTGGTGACAGAGTGGACTAGTACATGGGCGATGTGTTTGAGAACAGCACAGCCCCACTGGGGAGCCTTAAAACACCTTTCTTTAGCAATCAGAAGGTAATCTACCCAGAAACTGGAACAATGAAGACAGCTAAGTATTCTAAACTGAAAAAAAACACATGACTGAGATGATCTCAGTAATCCCTACCTGATATAAGCTTGAATCTGGAAGAGTATGATGCTCCAAACTTGAATGGGGGGGGGTCATACCAGCACAGTGGGAAAGAACTCTTCAGGTATGTGCTTCAATTGTTACTTATCTGGAGGGAGGTACATACTTTCCTTAACTGCTCTGAATTAAATTATTTAATTTATTAATAACATTTATCATAATGTGTCTAAAAGTACAAGCGGCTGACCACGATACTGTCTGATCATAAAACTGTAAATATGTTAATTCAGTTATTACACAGTATATCTGCTTTTTATTAGCTCATGTTTGTTTAATAAAACAAAAATACTTGTATTATTTAAATTTTGATTTGGATGTTTTTCTTGTGTTTCCCCACCTGTGGCCCAGACATTGATTTATGCAAAGGGTCATTAACGCAGTTTTGTCTTGGCAGCCATTTTATATCAAGGGTAAGCAATAGAAAGTTCAGACTTCAAAAAGCACTCCAGGTAGTTAGGAGTTAAATAGCATTGTGCCCCTGTAGCTCATAACTAGATCAGAAATAAGGAAACAGGAAGTTTGAAGCTTGATCTACCCTGGTCAGGAGATGTTAGTAACTAAATAAGAATGTGTTTAATCTTAGACAGAACAACCACTAGTATTTTCTGACTATTTCCAAAAATAATCTTTTATATCTTATTGTGCTTGAAATTATATTTTGAAAGCAGATTGTAGAAACCTAAGTTTTTTAGTTTTTGTTTTAATGAAAGCTTGGAGTCTGATCAACATGTATAGATACTGATGATACAGTTCTCCTGTGTCGTTACATGTCTGTAGATGCCAATATAATATGTTAAAAACAACAGGACTTGAAGAATTTAGTGAACAATTTTATATTTTTTTATATTGATATATGGTCGGAGTAGCAATATCTTATCAATTTATCATTTAAGCCGACACCAAGCTTTTATTTAAAACGTCTTGGGCCTGATATTTAAAAAAAGGGACTGTTTGTGCTGTGCTTGCTCCCCGGAACTCCAGACTCCTGTGATAATTATCCAGATGGCACATACCGATGGAGCAGCACAATCAGATTGAATATCAGTCTATGTCAGTGCAGTGCTAGGAGAATCTACACTGCCCCACCACAGACTAGGGCTACATATGGCTCACAGAGAATAGCACTGCTCGAAACAGGATAGCACCAAGTTCCCTGTAAGCCTTAGCATGCAAATAAGCCCATTGGGCATGCAAGCCGCTAAGGGTTCATTTACATGCACATTATAGGCGCATTTGTATGTGCAGCCCCTTCGCACTCTTTTCACAATAGAAATGAGAGCCCTGGTTGTGCAGTAATTCCCTCCACCACTGATAGCCTGTTCCCTATATTAAGTATTCCCTTGTGGTCTAGTACTGCCCTCTGCCCCTGATTGGCCATTCCCTATATTGTTAAGTATTCCCTGGTGGTCCAGTAGTGCCCCCACCTCTGATCACCTGTTTCCTATATTGCTAAGTATTTCCTAGTGGTCCAGAGATTTCCGGCCCCCGATCACATGTTCCCTATACAGTTAAGTAGTCCCTGTTGGTCCAGTGGTGCCCCCATGCCTGTACCCAGACCCCTCCACCTAACTACCTGCTGAGAACCCTTGCCGTACACCTCCCCTCACTACCCTGGGAGCTGGTCCCATGAATATTATGGCTGGCACAGCCCTTCTCACACCTCCTCAGCTGGCCACCTTCTGACAGTCACGGAGCATGATCACATATGCACTCTCTGACTGCCAGATGGCTGCCAGCCAAGGAGGTAATAAGATTGCTGTACCGGCTGCCTACTTAACAATATAGGGAACGGGTGATGAGGGATGGGGGTCACCACTATGCCACCAGGGATAGACCTACAACTGAGAACAGGAGATCGAGGTTGGGGGACCTGCTGGACCACCAGGGATAAAGTAATGACTTGGACCGAAAGATGGGTGGGGGGGGCGCTATGCCATCGGGGTACAGTAATAACTGGGAATGGGAGATCGAGGGCAGGTGACTGCAGTACAGCCACCAGCCTTGGGGGGGTGCAGGCTTAGAACCCAGTTAAGAGGTGGTTTTCGGCAGCAGTAAACAGTGCCATTTGGGGGTCCAGTTACCACTGCCGCAAACCTTTGAATATGCCGCTGCATTGGCAGTGGTATTGTAGCACCTTGGCACTGCTGGGTTTGGGGGAGGAGAGTGTTTCCAGGGCCTCTGAATGTGGCCCTCCCCAGAGTGCTAGCGCAGACACGGGTCAGCGGCAGCACAAACCATGTTCATACTGGTGCTGACCTTTAAATATTGAGCCCATTGCATTTAAAGCCCTACCATTTCGAAAGATATCCTATTTTAAAGAAATAATCGTTTTTAAAAGGTTTAAATTTAGAATTGTTGGGGCTAGAAATTTAATTTAAAAAAAAATGAAAGCATGGAGTCCAGTCGTTAAGAATTAGCTCTGTCGATTTTGTTTTTATGTGTTGAAACTATTCTATCTGTATTGATACTATTTGAAGCTGCTTTTTCACTGCATTATTGATAAATGTTTTTAGTTGTGACACAGCCAAAAAATGGCAAATACATGGTATCAATACTATTTTTTGTATCAATGGACTGTATTGATACAATTTTTTTGCATTGGCATATGAAATTACATGACTGTTTAAACAAATTAATAAAAAAATATATTTCAAGCTTTTTTCTGAATTTTGGTATTACTGTACAGTAATTGGTAACTGTATAGTTTTCAGCTTAATTTTCATTTATCTTATCGCCTTACCTGTGTTGTGAATATGTCAGTCTCCCCTCCAGCAGTATCAATTTTTCCTTGCTTTTGCAGGCTTTGCCCATGAAAGTGTTGGAAGATAATAAAGAAGGATCCCTGATAGAGAATAGCAAGGTGTAGATGATTTGCCCTTAAATGGGCACTTGAACAAATGTATTAATTGACATGTCCATTACACTGGGAACGTAAATGGGACACTGGATGTATTAGGAACTGACGGTGATAATGCCTTTGTACAGGTTGCTGGGGAGGTCACACCTCAAATACTGTGTATACTTCTGGAGAACACATCTGAAAAAGGAGAGGGAGTGGCTGAGGACAATACAGCGGTGTGACAGGGTAGAATAGGACCCTGTCCCAGTTATGGAGAAAGAGTTTGAATGCAGGGATAAGTTTTATTCTCCCTTTTTCTGTCTCTTGTCTGTCTAGTTGTGCAACCACATTTTTTTGTGAGACCTAGGATTTGATCACCCTGACAGTCTCACAATTCTTTGCCTCTCACTGTCTCTCAGCCCTCTCTTGCTGTCTTTTTTTCCTCCCATGCATACCTACTGATATAAAATTATATGCAAATCATTATGTAGAAATGTAACTGATATTGAGATCCCTTTGTTTAGAAATTATATAGTGTTAATTTTTGAAATGTATATAATTATAGTTTGAGATGATTGCAAAAAGCTATTGGGAATTCAAGAGGTTACCTGAGTACACATTTTTATGCATTTTGCAGAAGAGCTGTGGAAAAGGGGCCTCATTTCTGGGACATTGTGTTCTAGCTGCACATGCCTGATACATACAAGAAACAGGATGCTTGCTAAGAATTGGGGGTGGAAGGACTTATAAGAGAGCTGAGCTGAAATTGCTTGAAGGAGAAAAGGAACACAGAGATTGAAAGAAAACTCTGGTGGATATTCTCTATTTTATTTTGCCTTTGTAAATAGTTGTACCGAACAAGTTTATTTTTTTATGTTACTACTAGTGTAAATAAATATTTTTGGTGAATTCTACAACTGCTCCTGATTTTCCTATGCTTCCTTACCTGTACCTTGAGGATAGATAGTTTTAGAAGTGGGATTTATGCCATGCATACTCTATAAGCCAGGAGTTTTGTGCGTGAGTACTGAACCTAGTATCAAGGAAGCACAGAGAAAGGTATGGATTCTATAGCAGCAAGTCCAGGAGTGGTTACCAGGAGAATGGTAGCCAAACTAGCAGAGACTGATGTCCAAGCTGAGATTGTACAGCCAGCACAAGTTATGGAAAAAGAACAGGCAGTGATAGAACCTCAAAGCCTGATGGACTTTTTCAAATGGTGGGCTATACAACAAAAAGAAACTGAGAAGCAGAGAGAAAAAGAGATTCATTGTTTAGAAACACAGAGGAGAGAAGAGATGCAGCGATGGGAGCAGCGATGGCTGGATGCCTTGGCAGGCTATCAAAGGTATAGATCCAGACGAGCAACAAAACACAAGAAACTTAAAAGCCATTAAACTTACAAAGTTGTGTCCCTTAGATGATATTGAGGCATACCTGACAACTTTTGAAAGAGTTGCCACAGCCTGCCAATGGCCAAAGGAACAATGCACAATCAGACTGGTACCCTACTTGACAGGGAAAGCCCAACTTGCCTACAGTAATATGGACATGCACAGTCAGAAAACTATGACCTGGTGAAAAGCGAAATCCTGAAAAGGTATGACATCTCCAGAAAGACCTACAGGCAGAGATTTCGATCTCTGAGGTACAACATGGTCGACAATCCTCGAGACGCCTTCACCTAACTCAGAGAACTGATAAAATGGCTCCAACCGGACAGCAAGACAGTCCCACAGATCATCGACACATTTGCCATGGAGCAGTTCATCAACATCCTGCCTACAGATGTGCAGCTTTGGGTAAAGGAACACCTACCAAACAGTGGGGATGAGGCTGTTTTTTTGGCCAAGGACTACCAAGTAGCCAGACAGACACTACTGCAGTGAGCTAACAGCCAAGCACCGATAAGACACTCTGTTTCCCATTTAAACTCCAAGCCTGATAAGAACTCTGGTGGAGGTAACAAATCTGGGCTCAAAGACATTATTTGCTATGACTGTAATAAGCCAGGCCATATTGCAAGAAACTGTTGTAGTAAGGAGGATGGCACTGGAGCAGATTTGTCCTTAGCAAATTGGTGCAACTACTTAACAGATGTGAAGGTAGGGGATAAGACTGTAAAGGGACTCGTTGATTCAGGAATCAGACAGACCCTAATGCATGTTGGAGTGCTGAGAAAAGACTGTGCAAAAGGACCAGGTACTGGTGTCATCTGCATCCACGGGACACTCAGTACTATCCCACCACACAAGTGACTCTGACCATTAAGGGTGTATTGCACCAAATGAAAGTGAGGTTAGTACCTAAGTTACCTATACCTGTGATTATTGGAAATGACTTTCCAGGATTTACTGAGTTAATCAAGGAGGGAATAAATCCTGATGTTTCAGCAGCTGTGGTGACAAGAGCTCAGGCAAAGAAAATCACAGATGGTGCTGACATTTCCTTTCAGTGATTTTGATTCAGACTTGTTTGAGTATGGCTCCAAGATCTGGAAATCCAGGAAAGAAAGACGATGCCTGAAGAAACTGTTTCAACAAATGACTGATGGACATAAAGGATTAAAATACGAAAATGCTAAAACTTAATAGATAACTGATTGTGATTTTCTTTCAGAACAAGCTAACAATGTTTCTCTTCAGGGTTATTTTAAGCAGCTGGGGTGAAACCAAAACAGAGTGGACCAATGTTTAAAAAATGTAATGGGTTACTGTACAGAGTTTGGGTTAAACCTCAGACACAGGAACAGACAGAACAACTAGTTATACCACAAAATTATAGAACAGAGTTGTTACAGATAGCACATGATAGTCCTGTGGCTGGTCACTCAGGGAGGTATCGCACCCTTGCCAGATTGCTGTATAGATTTTACTGGCCTGGAATTCATGAAGATGTTGCTACCTATTGTAATTCCTGTGTTGAGTGTCAGAAAGTAGCCCCAGTCACTAGAAAAGACAAAGTGCCCCGATGCCCTACTCTTGATACACGTGCCTTTTGAGAGAATTACAATGGATGTGGTTGGTCCTTTAGATAAAAAGTAAAAAAGATAGTAGATTTATCCTTGTAGTATACGACTATGCTACTCAATAGCCAGAAGAAGTTCCAATGTGTACTATCATAGCTTCAAAAGTGGCAGCAGAGCTTGCAAACATTTTCAGCAGAATGGGCATACCTAAAGAAATTATTACTGATCAGGGAAGTAATTTTGGTGCCGCATTGCTTAAGGAGCTGTACAGACTGCTATGTATCACTGCCATAAGAACTTCCTCCTATTACCCTCAGACAGACAGTTTTGTTGAGTGTTCTAACCAAACCCTAAAATGCATGTTAAAAAGGTTTATAAAAGGGGAAGGGAAAGATTGGGACCAGTACTTGCCATACCTACTTTTTGCCTATAGAGAAGTGCCACAGGCATCAATAGGGTTTTCACCATTTGAAATGCTGTATGGTAGACAGCCAAGAGGGCCACTGGATGTGATAAAAGAAACGTGGGAAGATGACCCAACTCAGAAACAATCTATGATGTCTTATATGTGTTCCCAAAGAAAGAAGCTGGCAAGTATGTTAAAATTACCCATAGTAATCAGGAAGAGGCCCAAAACCAGCAGAAGGTACTGTGTATTATGACCATGGGGTAAAAGAAAAAGGTTTCTGAGCCAGGTGAAAAAGATTTGCTACTGTTACCCACAACAGAAAATAAGCTGTTAATGAAGTGGCAAGGGCCTTATAAAGTGCTCAGACGTACTGGCACCGTTAACTACGAGATTGAGACCCCTGACAGGAAAAATCCTACGAAGATATACCATGCTAACCTCCTCAAGAAATGGGTTGAAAAAATGCCAAAAGCTGCTTTGCTAGTTTTACTTGAAACTGATAAAGATATTGATGTAGCTTATGATATACTGGAACAAACTAGCTGCTGATGCTGTAAAAGTGAATGTTTCCTTAACCTCAGAACAAATTGCTGACATCTGTAATGTGCTAAAGACATTTAACAGTATTTTTACCACAGTACCAGGCCAAGCAAAAGGGGTTGAGCACGTAATAGTAACAAGGAATGCTCATCCTATTAGGCAAAAGACATACAGGTTACCAGAGCAGTTAAGAGCTGATGTGGTTAAGGAAATACAAAAAATGAAAGAGTTTGGTATCATAGAGAAGTTAAGGAGTGCTTGGTCATCTCCAATGGTAATTGTAAACTAAAAAGAAGGGGGTGTTAGAATCTGCCTTGATTTTAGGAAACTTAATCAAGTGTCAGAATTTGACAGTTATCCTATGCCTAGAATAGATGATTTGGTGGACAGACCGGGGAGTGAAAAGTATATCAGTACCCTCGATCTCACCAAGGGTTACTGGCAAATATCTTTAGCTAAAGAATCCAGAGATAAAACTGCATTTGCCACTCCCGTTGGATTCTATCAGTTCACTACCATGCCATTTGGTTTACTTGGTGCGCCAGCTACATTCCAGTGGTACATGGATGTAATTTTATCTTCTCGCACTGGTTATTGTGCTGCATACCTGGATAATGTCGTGATGTACAGTCCAGATTGGAAAAGCCACCTGGAACACCTACGAGCAGTTATCCAAGCTATCAAAAATGCAGGTCTGACTAAATATCCTACCAAATGTGCATTGGGCATGCAGAAAACCAGATATTTGAGCTATGTGTTGGGAAATGGAGAAGTTAAGCCAGCAATTTCCAAAATAGATGCTGTAGTTAACAGCCCTGTCCCTAAAACAAAGAAACATGTCAGGTCATTTTTGGGGCTGGCTGGTTATTATCGGAGATTTGTTCCCAGATTTGCAGAGTTAACTATTCACTGAGCTCATGAAAAAATGGTACCCAAATAATGTGAAATGGACCCCAGAGTGTGATGAAGCTTCTCAAGCCATTAAGGCTGCATTATGTTCAGCTCCTGTTTTAAGAAGCCCAGACTTTGAGAAACCATTTTTGTTACAAACAGATGCAACAGAGGTAGGTCTAGGTACAGTACTGAGTCAAAACATAGATGGGACGGAACATCCTATTCTGTACATAAGTAGGAAGTTGCACGACAGAGAGAAAAAGTACTCCACCATTGAAAAGGAATGTTTAGCAGCAAAGTGGGCCATGGAGTCCCTTAAGTTGTATTTATTAGGAACTGACTTTTTACTTATAACAGATCACAATCCTCTCTGTTGGCTTAACCAAATGAAAGATAAAAATTCCAGAATCACAAGATGATACCTGGCACTACAGCCATTTAAATTCACGGTAACACACAAATCTGGTAAAGAGAATAGCAATGCTGATTTTCTGTCAAGATATGGATCAGGAATTGAGGGTTGTGAAGGTTGAAAAACAAATGTATAAGTTTAAACTTTACTATTTGCTGTACTGTTACAGAAAAAATTGATAATACACATGTGCTTAATTTCTGAAAATTAGAAGCTAATATTTGTAGAAAATGAATATAAAGTTTTGGAAACCTGTTTGATAAAACAGGTTCCCTCTTAAGGAGGGTGTGTGTGTGACAGGGTGGACTAGGACCCTATCACTGTTATTATGGAGAAAGAGTTTGAATGCAGGGATAGGTTTTATTCTCCCCTTTTCTGTGTCTTGTCTGTTTGGTTGTGCAACCAAATTTTCTTGTGAGACCTAGGATTTGATCACTCTGACAGCCTTGCAGTTCTTTGCCACGCACTGTCTCTCGGCTCTCCCTTGCTGTCTGTTTTCACTCCCTTGCATATCTACTGGTATAAAATTATATGCAAATCATTATGTGGAAATATAACTGATACTGGGATCCCTTTGTTTAGAAATTATATAGTGTTAATTTTTGAGATGTATATAATTATATTTTTTGATGATTGCAAAAAGCTATTGGGAACTCAAGAGGTTACCTGAGTGCAAATTATTATGCCTTTTGCAGAAGAGTTGTAGAAAAGGGCCCTTATTTCTGAGACATTGTGTTCTAGCTGCACACGCCTGATACATACAAGAAACAGGATGCTTGTTAAGAATGGGGGTTGGAAGGACTTATAAAAGAGCTGAGCTGCAATTGTTTGAAGGAGAAAAGGGACACAGAGATTGAAGGAAAACTCTGATGGATGTTCTCTATTTTATTTTGCCTTTGTAAAAAGTTATACTGAAGAAGTTTTTTTTTTATGTTATTGCTAGTGTAAATAAATATTTTTGGTGAATTCTACAACTGCTCCTGGTTTTCCTATGCTTCCTGACCTGTGCCTCGATGACAAGCGGAGGTTACCAGGATGATACAGGCGCTGCATGATAAGACTAAAGAATACGGATTGGAGAGCCTTAGTTTGTACTCACTGGAGGACAGGTAGCAAAGGATGGACGTGATGGAGATGTATAAATGCCTGCAGGGGTACAAGGTGACCATGCTGAGCTGTTCCAACTGACTGAGAGGTAATTGGCCAGGAAGCACGGGGGAGGGGGGGGAATTCAAGAAACGATGGTAGGAAGTATGTTTTCACAGAGAGTGGTGGATAAGTGGAATAACCTACCCAGCACGGTAGTCGATGCAAAAACCATCACTGGGATGGCTTCAGAGGCATTATTAACAAGGAGAGGGTGAGGCGGATTAGGGGGATGGGGTGGGAGGCAGAGGAGGAGCCATGGTAGACTGTCTGGCAGCAAGGACGCTGTTGCTGTTTGTGAGGATGCACTCTAAGAAGGCAGACATTGATTTGACTTAGAGGAACAGTGGGTCAGCTGGGAAACTCCTATTTGCAACCTAGGATATAAACCTTTTAGATACCTAGAGAAAGTTAAAGTATGCATTAGCTGTTGATCAGCATTGCATGTTGAGGAAGTGATGTAAGTCACGAAACATTGACATGTCTAACTTTAGGTGACTATTAACTAACTCAAAATTCCATTCTTATACCTTAGTAGTCAAGTTGATCTTACTTTTTTCCAGACTAGACTGGCTGTCAAGTCTTTTTGTGCCCTTACCTTTCCATGTTTCTGTGTGAGGCACGAGGCAGTGCCAAGTGCCTTCAGCCATCTAGCAGTGTATTGATTACTCACAGTGCTGCTTATTGTGCTGATAAAAATGGTTATTTTCTGAAAATATAAGAAAAATGCAGAATATTATTAAAATTGGCTCCAAATGTGAACTGGAATGTGTTCACATTGCGATTATTTGCTTGTTTTGTTTATATTTTTCCCTAAAATAAGCTATCCAATGTAATAAGCCCTACAGCAAGACAACCAGAATGTTAGGGTGTATTAGAAGGGGTTTTGATTGCAGGAGGAAAGAGGTAATGTTACCTCTCTATAGAGCGTTGGTGAGACCCCATATGGAATACTGTGTCTAGTTCTCGAGTCCTCACCTGAGGAAACACAGAGACATGCTGTAGATGGTGCAATGTAGGTTACCTAAAATGATTCAAGATTAGTAGGGCAGATCCTGTGAGAATCGGCTCAGAACACTGAACATGTACTCGCTGGAAGATAGAAGGGAAAAAGGTGACCTGATACAGGTCTTCAAGTTCTGAAAAGAATAAAAAAGGTAAACTGTGAGGAACTATATAACAGGAAAGGTGAATTGAGAACAGAATATAAACTGGTGTTGGGGGGGACTCAGGAGGGATGTGAGAAAGTATGGAAAGAGTGGTTGAGCTGTGGAAAAGCCTTCCGGCAAAAGAGATGGATTTTTATTTATTTATTTATTGAGGTATTCAGAAAGACCTTTAAATCAAAGACTCATTTACAAAGGTTCCACGTCAAACATAGAGAGGTACAGGGATAACATTGCTTACAGATTGCAGACATTACATTACATCACAGTGCAGGATACATACAAAATACAGAGAGTGACTGATAGACAGGGATCACATGAAATACAGACTTATAGCAGAGCCATATAAGAAGCAGTGAGGCTGTTTGTCAAATTAGCAAGCTTGGTGGAATTCAGTCTGGCGACTGGCGAGTAGTTGGCCTAGGTCATCAGGGAGGGAAGGGGTCGGGGCAGTCACATCGGTTTGCTGCCTGGAGATGATTCTTTAGACAGAATTTAAAAGGGCCTAGTCTTGTTTTGTTGGTTATTAGACTGCGGAGCGTTTGTCCAGGAGGGGGCTTTGTAACTGAAAGTTCTTTGGTATTAGGAAGTCTGGCAGCAAGGTACCCATAGTAATGGTTTGGTCGTGTTTCGGGTGGTTCTGACAGGAGCAGCAGGGAGAATAATTTTGTTTAGGGCGGGGGGAGGGGTGAGGCCTAGGGTTATCTTTTTGGTTATTAGGCAGGTGTGGTACTTGGTTCTGTTGTCTAAGTTTAGCCAGTTTGTGGTACTGTAGAGGGAGCAGGTGTGAGTGAAGCGATCACATCCAAGGATGAGATGGCCGGCCTTGTTTAGAACAAGCTGAAGTCTATCGAGGGCTGAGGTGGGAGCTGCACTGTAGATGAGAATGCCGTAGTCCAGTAGAGAGAGTACAGAGGAGTTAATGGTAAGACGCAGAGCCTCAGGGGTGAGGCAGTGCTTGTACTGATAAAGTACGCCTAGTCTAGAGTTAAGGGCAGTGGATAGGAGATGGATATGCTAATTGAAGGTGAGAGCCGGGTCTAGTGTGATCCCTAGGTTATTTAAAGGTGTCCACTTGTTCGAGGGGGGTTTGATTTATGGTTATAAATTGGGGGCAGAGGTTCTTAAGTGGGTTTTGTGGATGGGAGAAAATTATGACTTTTGTTTTATTGTAGTTAATTATTAGGCGCTGGGTGGTGAGCCAGTGTTCAGTTTCACGGAGAGCATGTTGGAGTGGTTGGTGGAGTTCAAGGGGGTCTGGATCAGAAGCGCACAGGATGGCATCATCTGCATAGAGGAGCAGTCTGCTGGGACAGGCCGATGGGAGGGAGTTTAGGTAAAGACAGAAAAGGAGAGGGCCAAGAATGGAGCCCTGTGGAACACCGGAGCAAATTGGGAGGCTAGGGGATAGGATGGTGCCTACCTTAACTAGCTGTGTACTATCAGTTAGATAGCTGGTGAACCAGTTCAAGGCATCTAGAGAGAGGCCACTGTGGGCAAGAGTGTTTAGTAAGAGGGCATGGTTGTCGGTATCAAATGCCTTCGAGAGGTCCACAAAGATGGCTCCTGAGATGTGGCTGCTATCCAAGGCAGAGTGGACATGAGCAGTAAGTTCAAGGAGGGCAGTGGTGGTACTATGACCCTTACGGAAACTGTGTTACTGGCTGCATAGAAGGTTATATTTAGTAAGGTGGTCAGTGAGTTGATCGGCAACTATGCACGCTAATGCTTTTGATAGAGGGGGTACAATGGAGATGGGGCGGTAGTTGTTAGTGGAGGTGCGATCCCCACTCTTATGTATGGGGGTGATAGAGGCCGATTTCCAAAGTCCGGGGAATTTCACCTGGCAGAGGGAGCGGTTGAGAATATGGGTGAGCAGGGTAAGGACTTCCAGGAGGGTGAGGCGGATAAGTCTTAGGTCTAGGGAGTCATTATTGAAGAGAGAGTGGTTAAGGGCTTTGGCAAGGTAGGGTTTGGCTGTCTCTGGTGTGAGGATAAGAATATAGAAGGGTGGGGCATGGGGTGGCAGTAGAAGTGCCCAGGCAGGCGGCGGGTCGAAGAAGTTTGGGGGGAGGACATGGTTGAGATCCATGAAGGCAGGGTTTAGGGCCGAGGCTATACAGAGGGGATCCGAGGAGAGGTTAACGTTAATTAATATTTGGTCGGGGCACAGATTAGTAGGTTTGCCACATAGTTCCTTAATATTATTCCAAAATTTGCACCCGGAGCCACAGGTGGAGGTTAAGGAAGCTTTGTAGTAATCTGCTTTGGCAGGGAATGGCCCATGTGCACTTGTTACAGGCCTCCCTATACCGTTACCTGTCCTCAGGCCGATGGGTCTCATTTGCTCGATACCAGAGGGTGTCACGGTGATGCAGCAGGCCCAAGAGGGGTCAGAGAACCAGGTGGCATGGTTGCCCTTGGACATGCTCTTGGTTGGGGGGGTGTACTTATCACAGGCAGTATTGAAAGTGGTGGTAAATAGTTCAAGCGCATGATCTGGGTCAAGAGTGTTAGCTAGGGGAGTCCAGTCCCAGTCTATGAGGTAGGCCTTGAGTTGGGCTAGTTTACCGGGCCCAAGTTTGCATTGAGAGGTAATTTTGGGGGCTTTTAGGGCAGTGCAGGACCAGGTGAAGAGTACCGGGGAATGGTCGCTTAGTGCGTCAGGGAGAACCAGGGGGTTGATTATTCTGTGAGGACAGCTAGTAAAGACAAGATCTAGGAGGGAGGATGTCCCTGTGCAGGGGTTAACCCGGGTGGGGGCAGTGACTACCTGAGTGAGATCAAGAGCTGCGGCCTCATTAATGAATGGGGCAGCTGTCTTTGCCAGCCAATTTATGTTGAAGTCACCCATAATTAATTTTTCATACTGCGTGGGAAAGGTGGAGAGCTGGGACAGGATGTCTTGGAATGTTTGCTTCTGGTCCCTGGGAGGGATGTAGGTAGTAGTGATGAGGAGAGGGGAGGTAAACTTGCCTAGGGTTAATTTAAGGGTGAGAGCCTGAGCCCCCAATGTTAGATGTGGCAGAGGGAGTACTTGGCCTGAAAGCGAGTCTCTAAGGTAGAGAGCGCAATTGCCTCCTTGTTTACCTACCCTATTGGA